>CM058231.1:100062795-100743624 GCA_030180135.1 Orychophragmus violaceus | reverse complement strand
AATGGACAGAACTGGCGAATGGGAGGAAAGGTCATTCAAACAATTTGGGTTTCTCTCATGATTCAATTCCAGATTCAGAAAAGGCAAATATCACTACTCTCTCCAAAGATTATCCTTTGGCGTCAAAAATGAACCAATCTTCAAGGAATCTTCACAGAGTCACCATTTCGGAATACATGGAAGATGGAACCCCAAAGGTGAGAATTCCGAGCCATGTTCTTTTAAGTGGTGTAGAGAATCAAAGAGAATTTGTTGTGGATCAATTCTATCATCTCCTTCTAGTGGACAAATTCAAGCAGTAGTAACTAGGATTTGGGGAAGAAAATGTAGAATTTCCATCCGCAAGTTAGGCGAGTCTAACTATCTCTTGCACATTCCTGATGAATCTACCCGTATATGGGTTTTGCAAAGAGGATTGTGGCATGTTGATGATTTCTTGATGTTCGTATCTCCGTGGTCTACTAAAGACGTTATTTTTGTCCCAGAGATTACAATTGTTCCGGTTTGGCGTACTCTAAATAACATTCCGGATCAGTTATACTCATTATTGGGAATCAAATGGATTGCTTCGGGGATAGGGGAACCAATGTTGACTGAGAAACCTTGGTTGGATCCAACTCAAATGGGAAAATCCAAAATTCTTGTTGAGATTAATGATGTAAGACTCGGATTCCACCAAATGTTACACGAGATATAAAAGCTTAAACTGCGGATGGATGATATGGATGATGGAGAATAACCAGGTTGCTGCTTGAATCCAAAAACAGCGAGGGCAAGAGGCTGATTATCAAGGGCTATTCCTCGCAAGAGATACCAGACTCTAGAATAAATTCAAGTGATTTGATTCCACAAACTACTAGAACTCGCAAAGACATATTTTAATTCAAAAACAAGTGTTTGAAGCAAAAGCAAAAGACTGAATTCTTATTGATTAAAACGTGCCTACAAAGTATGAATGAAAGGAGCTTATATAGAGCTCATTAACAGCTAGAACAAACGGTCATAAATCAAAAGGGAAAACATAATCAAAGCAAAAAAGTATGAGAGATGTCGCCATTGATGGTACTAGCCGTTAGGCATTAAAGAGGAAGCTTTTGGGGTTGCGAATGGAACAAAGGGTTTTCTTAGGTCTTCTGGCTTGAATGGACGTCCATGATCTCTTATTATTGTTGAGTGGTCGAGATTAGATGGGAGAAATAGGCGTTGTCCCTTCTTTACTTTATTAGAAAAGTAAAGAGTCTTGAAAATGGAAAGTTTCTTCTTCATAAGGTCAGGGATGTTCTGATGAATCTTTGGAGTTTTCTGGTGTTCCTTGGTCCTTGGTAGTCTCTGTATACTTCAGTAAACAATCTGGAGATGTGCTGGTCTAACAGTTTTCCGAAGTTTCCTTATATGGATCCAAATGCGGTCTAGCAGAAAATTTGGTTGGTTGAGGTGGCTCCAAGTTGTTCCAGGTCGTGTCTTCATCTGGTGGAATCCATAAGAGACTCCAGTAGATGGTTTTGGACTCATATGGATCAGGTATTGGTGGTCTTGAGCTGAAATTCATCATTTCTGGTCCATAGGCTTTATCGGGTGGTCCGTGGAGCCTTATAAGGCAGCTCTTGTTTTCGGTATGTTCATGGGAAGAATGACTCGACCAGGCTCTTCTTCATGATGGATTGGCTGAGAAAAATGTCTTCTTTTGCTTGGTTTGATGTCTGGATCCTTAGGCTCATCCTCTCCATAGTTTTGATCACCCATGGTTTGGTCGGCTGGTCCATCTTTGGGCATTGAGGACATCTGTGGTGGGATGTGTGGCTTGATTCCCACATCAGTTAAGCTTGATAGACCCTTTATCGGGTTGCTTTAATTGAAAAGAGTGATACCATAACGATGATTGATGTTCAATACTCGTGGCTGCCTTCTACATGTAGTGGTTGTGGGCTTTTGGGTCACAAAGCTTCTCGTTGTCTTGTCTGCTCAAATCAAACAAGTCAATGGCCACTTTTGCTTCAAAATTTTCTGATATCTCCATGGATTCTTCAAAGGTTAGAAAGGATAATGGGAAGGAACTTGTTGCTGTTTTGTTTCCTATCATAGAAGTAGAAATACCAGAGAAAGAATTTTCTCCCATTTGTGGCTACTTCTTTCCAAATAAATTTTATGTCTATCAAAACCTTATCTCTATTTTATGAAAGTTTTCTTTTTGGATTTTCATTTATATAAAGTCTATTTATAGCAAATCCATTTATGAAAATTATATTTTGGAAATTTTATTTCTAACGTAGTTTCTCAAAGTGGTGCTTTCTCAACCGCAACCGCTTCAACCAAAATTCTTTCAATCATCGTTTTTCAGGTTCTAGTAGGCTAAGGTGACGATTATTCTGTAACTTATGTTTTAGTCCATAAACCTTCTAATATAGTTCATTTATTAATGTGCTATGTTTGTTTCCTGAGTCAAGCTATGTAGTTTGTTAAATTAGAGAAATGATTATAATTGATTCACCCCATTGCTTGTGTTGCTAGTTAATTGATAAATTGCTTGTTATACACACACATAGAAAGACATATAGTAGATTTATAATGCTATGAGTATACGTGTTTTGCGGTGTACAAAGACAAAGTTATGAACAATGTCTGCGTTGTGTGTTGAGCAATTTATATATTGATGCAAAGCTACTGAAAATATATATCCATATATGCTTTCCAATCTCCATTCCGGATTATGGTCGGAAATTTGTGGCTACTTCTTTCCAAATAAATTTTCTGTCTATCAAAACCCTATCTCTATTTTATGAAAGTTTTCTTTTTGCATTTTCATTTATATAAAGTCTATTTATAGCAAATCCATTTATGAAAATTATATTTTGGAAATTTTATTTCTAACGTAGTTTCTCAAAGTGGTGTTTTCTCAACCGCAACCGCTTCAACCAAAATTCTTTCAATCATCGTTTTTCAGGTTCTAGTAGGCTAAGGTGACGATTATTCTGTAACTTCTGTTTTAGTCCATAAACCTTCTAATATAGTTCGTTTATTAATGTGCTATGTTTGTTTCCTAAGTCAAGCTATGTAGTTTGTTAAATTAGAGAAATGATTATAATTGATTCACCCCATTGCTTGTGTTGCTAGTTAATTGATAAATTGCTTGTTATACATACACATAGAAAGACATATAGTAGATTTATAATGCTATGAGTATACGTGTTTTGCGGTGTACAAAGACAAAGTTATGAACAATGTCTGCGTTGTGTGTTGAGCAATTTATATATTGATGCAAAGCTACTGAAAATATATATCCATATATGCTTTCCAATCTCCATTCCGGATTATGGTCGGAAATTTGTGGCTACTTCTTTCCAAATAAATTTTCTGTCTATCAAAACCCTATCTCTATTTTATGAAAGTTTTCTTTTTGCATTTTCATTTATATAAAGTCTATTTATAGCAAATCCATTTATGAAAATTATATTTTGGAAATTTTATTTCTAACATAGTTTCTCAAAGTGGTGTTTTCTCAACCGCAACCGCTTCAACCAAAATTCTTTCAATCATCGTTTTTCAGGTTCTAGTAGGCTAAGGTGACGATTATTCTGTAACTTATGTTTTAGTCCATAAACCTTCTAATATAGTTCGTTTATTAATGTGCTATGTTTGTTTCTTAAGTCAAGCTATGTAGTTTGTTAAATTAGAGAAATGATTATAATTGATTCACCCCATTGCTTGTGTTGCTAGTTAATTGATAAATTGCTTGTTATACATACACATAGAAAGACATATAGTAGATTTATAATGCTATGAGTATACGTGTTTTGCGTTGTACAAAGACAAAGTTATGAACAATGTATGCGTTGTGTGTTGAGCAATTTATATATTGATGCAAAGCTACTGAAAATATATATCCATATATGCTTTCCAATCTCCATTCCGGATTATGGTCGGAAATTTGTGGCTACTTCTTTCCAAATAAATTTTCTGTCTATCAAAACCCTATCTCTATTTTATGAAAGTTTTCTTTTTGCATTTTCATTTATATAAAGTCTATTTATAGCAAATCCATTTATGAAAATTATATTTTGGAAATTTTATTTCTAACGTAGTTTCTCAAAGTGGTGTTTTCTCAACCGCAACCGCTTCAACCAAAATTCTTTCAATCATCGTTTTTCAGGTTCTAGTAGGCTAAGGTGACGATTATTCTGTAACTTCTGTTTTAGTCCATAAACCTTCTAATATAGTTCGTTTATTAATGTGCTATGTTTGTTTCCTAAGTCAAGCTATGTAGTTTGTTAAATTAGATAAATGATTATAATTGATTCACCCCATTGCTTGTGTTGCTAGTTAATTGATAAATTGCTTGTTATACATATACATAGAGACATATAGTAGATTTATAATGCTATGAGTATACGTGTTTTGCGGTGTACAAAGACAAAGTTATGAACAATGTCTGCGTTGTGTGTTGGGGTACGGGTAATTCTGAGTTGATTTATTGCTCGTGTCCTAAGAGATCAATAAGGCGTCCTATGGATGGAGTGATGGACACAACATCCATCACAAAGCCAAGACCATTGTTTGCTGCTTGGGTGATTTAAGTGACATATTTATTTATGTTTAGACTAGGTTGCTATATTTGAAATGCTTGGACCGAGGCGGTGGACTTGCGTTATAGCATCATATATTTCATTAAGTGACTCTCATGTTAGTCATTGCTCCTTCTTTTTCCTCCTTTCAGGTGAGTCTGTCGATTAGATGGATGCTTAGTCATATCGGATACTTTGGGGATTTTATCGTTGTTTTCGCATTTTGTTTTAGACGTTATTTACAATCTGTTATGGTATTTGACTATTGGTTATTGTCTGGTTATGTCGGTTTTATTGGAGACTATTGGAGTTATTTGAGATTATTGGAGTTATATGATGTGTAAGTTAATGTTTGTTACATGTTGTCTCGAGTGAGGAGAAGACGAGTGTTACAAAAGGTATGTCCGAAAATAGTTTATTTACACTTGAACTGTGATATAATCCAGCATATATGTGTTTTTCAATGTTGATATACATTATGAAAACTATTACAGATATAAATATATAGATAATATTATTTCTGTTTTACGAGAACCTACAATACAGTTACAAAACAATTCCACTTTCTCAAAATTGGAATTTTTTTTTATAAACTTGTTTCTATTAATCTCTACAAAATTATATATTTTTGAAAATCGAATCTGAAACATGTTGATGTAGAAGTAGTAATGAACTTTTGGTTAACGAGTAGATTCAGTATGCTTCCACAATCCACCACATGTTTACGAAGACTAATTCTGGAAAACTCAAATAGTGCTTGAAAAACCATTCGTACTTTAAAAATATAAAAGGAAGTCGCCTAAGAATTGGAAAAAGATGTGTGTGTAAATAAGGAAAGGCCCACAAATCATCCCCCCCCAAAAAGTAAAGCTTTCTTAAAATCAAAGGCCCAATCCATTATGATAGACAATACAACGCAGCATCTGACGTGGAACAACCAAAGGCATAGATTAACAATGACGTGGATGACACGTGGTCATCGCAACATAAACGCCGTACCAGCGCGTGCCTGCGCAAGCCATGCACACAGCGAAACCGCGTCGCCACGATCTTCTTGCCCATTATGGCCTCCTCGTAATCACAGCCGTTCGATATTAATCAACGGCTATTACGTGATCTTTATTAGGTCTCTTTCGTGAACAGTTTCCAGGAAATTATCACCTACTTGGGCCACCTCAGACTTTCGATGAAATGTGAAGAATAATTTAAACGCGATTTCTATGATCTGTTAATCTCAACCGTCCAATCAAACAACTTATATAATATGAACCCATCATTGCCTTGGGTTGTTGTGTGTGGGTGAGTCAGTATAACGTATAGAGAAAAGCAACCATTGGTGATTGGTTTTATAAGTAACATAAAGAAAAATTTCAATTTGGATTCAGGAATCTAGAGTCATAGCGTGAAGCAATCTCCAAATCGATCTCATCGTCGTCGATCTTTTTTCATTCTCCGATTCTCTGCATTGTTTCGTCCGTGTAGGCGGAGATGGCGAGTATTTGTTGCGGAGGAGGAGGAGGAAGCGCATATGCCGTTCGTTGTGATCGGCGAACAGTGACAGCTCGATCTTCGTGTGTGGTTCCGGTAACGAATCGACGGAATTGTTCAAAGATAGGGAAAATTTCGATGACGATGGCGGATTTGGCACCGTCTCATGCGGTGAAGCTTGAACGGACGAACAACGGTGAAAGGAAACGGGGAGGATCGGTTGTGTCGCGAGAAAAGCTCGACGAGTGGTTGAGGGATTCGGTTGTTGAGATCGTGAAGAATCTGAGAGAATCACCGTTATTGGTGCATTTATACGCGGAAGCGAACGGAGGTTTGACTACGACCGCCACGAATCCGGAGGCAGAGGATTGGCCGGCGATGGAAGGAAGGTGGGATAGAGGAGAAGAGAGGACGCCGGAGGGAGTGATATTCGTGGAGAAGCTAGCTGACGATGAAGTAGCGGATAGTGATCCGAGTTCGGAAGAAGACGACCACGTTGGTTTCAACGGTGGCGCGTGTGGGAAAGGTACGAGCGCTTGGGGGATAGTGGCCCAGGGAAGAGGAACTGATTGTGGACCGGTTTGTTACCTACTGAAAACGACACGGGTCGGGTCGGGTGTTGGGACGGTTTGCACCCATTTCTGCTTGGTGAAGGTCAAGAGTTTTAGGGAGACGGCTGTGTCACAGTTGAACAACTCCTGGTTGGTGCAGACTGGTCAATGAATCAAAGATTAGGTTTCATGGTGATTTATATTCGCTTTGGGTTTGAAAATGAAACAAACCCTTATGGATTATGATCAATGTACCTTTGTTATTGTTACAGTATATACATAATCATCTTACAACATTTTAGAAGCTTGGATTGGTGATTTTAAGTTGTAAATGTAAAGGTGAAATTCTTTGGTTATGGTGATTGGTTTGATCAACAACAATTTATATAGTTTTGTTACTAGCCAAAGTTTCATGAAAAATGTACATTCTATAATGTATCGGGAATTAGATATTTTAAAGACTATTTTTAAATGCACCTAATATTGAGTAGCCGACTCTCTCTCTCTCTCTCTGTAGAGAGGACAATTTCCGGTTCACCGGCGATCGTCTCCGATTAGGGGCGATTTTCTCTTCTCTTCTCCTTCGCCCTCCGAGTTTTTTCTGATTCGTCCCTTTTCTCTCTCTTGTATCTTTCAGAGGTGGTGTTTCTTTTTCTCGGTGCTTTCGGTGTCGGCTTTTTCGTTTGTTCTTCGGCGGCGTCGGTTCTGTACATCTCGGCCCTCCGATTAAATAATTTCAGGTCGCTTTCTATGGCTGATGTTTATTTCCGACTAATCGGACTTCTTCGGGATTTCCCGACTTCTCGCTTAGCGAGTATCGATCCTGCCTCTTTCTCTCTCTTCCGGCGTTGTTCATCTCCTGAGATCTCTCGGCCGGGTTCTTCTTGTGTTCCTCCGGTGTGCTCGGTTTAACATCGTCGCCGTGTCCCTGCTTTAGAGGACAAGCGTGTGAGAATCTGTGTAGAAGTTTTCTTCTACCGGCGGTGGCGCCTCTGGCTTCGGCGGTTCCTGTGGAGCTTTGGCGGTTGGCTTTCATCTGATACAGGTTGATTTGGGTGGTGTTTTTGGAGTGCATGGATCGGCAAACGGCGTTGGCGGTTACGGTAAAGTTGGTCCGGCGATATCGGCGACGTTTTCTTCCGCGCTGCATGGTGCATCTCCGGCGGCTCCCATGTGGTCTACGCGTGTCCCTCTTGCTGGTATCGGTTTGAGCTTCCACGTGGCAGTTTCCGCGTACAGCTTTATCCGTGCGTGTCTTTCACGCGTTTTCCTTTCTTTGTTGTAATTGGGCTCAGTCCGTTTGTATCTTTGGCCTCGGCCCATGAATGCACCTGTTGACAAAAAAAAAATGATATTTTAAAGACTATAAAAAGTGATCATCACTTTAAAACATGTCACTCGATCAATTTCAAGTCAACCATCATCAACCGGTTCAACAATGTGGAATGTTTTAGTTGTCCAGTTCTTTACTAGCCGAAGCTGCTCCGGAGTTTACAACCTCTATTACTTTGCCGCTCGTCAATTTCTGGAGATGTGTCATCTACCGTAGAGAGAAGAGGTGAAAGAGAATA
The DNA here is from genome assembly GCA_030180135.1 of Orychophragmus violaceus. Lineage (NCBI taxonomy): Eukaryota > Viridiplantae > Streptophyta > Magnoliopsida > Brassicales > Brassicaceae > Orychophragmus > Orychophragmus violaceus. The sequence continues at coordinate 100,735,455 of CM058231.1, read as the reverse complement.
AAGACGGCGTGGGACATGATCCTTGACTGAAAGTGATGAGAGATAAGTTGGATTATACTGCTGTTGCCAAGTAAAACTACGAAATGTGTGACCCGTACTTTAACGTAGATAGTTGGATATGGACTTGTATTTACAGGCCCATTTAGACAGATTGTAATGAGGCCTTTATTCGTTTGGGCTAATATTTGTCATCTTTTTCTGGTTTTAGTTTGGGGCCTTTGGGCTAACATTGAGTTCATTTTAATTTTCTTTCTGGTCTACTACGATTCACACATCTCCAAGTGATAGACACACAACTCGATCATAAACCACTACTGAATTGTTTGATCAAAAAAAAAAAAAACTTGTACTGTATTATATTACATATTATAGATTATGGAGGCAACGACGTAAAGAAATTTAAGAATCGTTGATCGTAGAACGAAATTAATATTGTTCTTGTAATAGTTTTAATAATAAAATCTATCAGTTCAAAAAAAAAAAACTACTACAGTATTATATTATAAACATCCATCAATTTTAAGTTATTCTTATATAACTCTATATTAATCGTCATAAAATATGTCTGTTTTCGTAGAGAACCTCTGATTCTTTGCGACAAGTAGTGCTTCCGCCGTAAATCCAGCGTCGTCCTTCTCCGATGGCCTCTTCATCCGCCCCCTCCTTTTCCCCCTGACCCCTCTAACCCTAGCCATTCCCCCCCCCCTTCCTTCTTCTCCTTGTCCCGCTAGCTCATCTATTGTTCTGCAAATTTTATCTCTGATGACTGTAGATATTGTTGTTGTTCCAGCCTCTCCAACTAATCCTTCTTCTACTACTGATGTTGTAATGGCTCAGTTTGAAGATCCTCTTCTTTCCACTGCAGATTCAGCTTCCAAGATTGTGGATTCTAGATCTGGGAAATGCATTGTTCAACAAGTTACTATTAAAAAAATTCACTATTCTCGAACCTAAAAAAACTTTCCCCTTTTGTACCAATTTTGCCGCCAGCTCTGGTTCTTTTATCCTTGTTTCAACCATCTCTACTAAAGTCTCTACCACTCCTAACCTTGCCTCGTCCCAAGAAACTCACCCACCAACCAATATTAACCTTCTCGTTAACCTTCAACACACTACAAGAAAAGTGGGTATCTATAGCGTTCGATATCCGCTATAGTAGATATACCATAGCGCTTTGACGAACGCTGTATATGCTCCCGTCATAAAAAGTATCGCACTTTCTATAGTGCTTTTTCGAAATGCAATAATAACGCGTACTTAATATAGCACTTTGACGAATGCAATAAAATATTTTGTAATAGCAGTTTATTTACGTTATATATGCTTACTATATATTTACAATAGCATTCAATTTATCGAGAGCTATTACGTTTGAGCTGTCCTATTTGGCATGTTTTATTTGATATTAACAAACATACTAAAAGAAAAATATTATTTTATTATATATTGAAACTGTGATACAATAGACCTAAAATATAAAGATCCGCAAATACATAAGTAGAAAAAGAAATACAATATTCTCTTGCAAGCATGTTTACTTTCCGGTGATCCATCCCGAGCTGGCAAATATCAGCCTACACAGGTCAAACAATATGTATCAATATCAATCGTAGAAGTGTGCACAACATAATATGAACCAAGAATGCATCTAAAAATACCTCAAGTAAGAAAATATCCGCACACTGCATACAAGGGTAAAGAATTTGCGCTGCACTTAGGACCTCAGTCTCACTACGTCCCATGATCTGCCCACACCTGTAAGGGAAAGGAAACATATTTAATCCTTTTAATCCAGATCCATTTTCATCGCATAACTACAAGAACCATGCATTAGTTACCTCAAGATTCGACGGAGGTTGTTTCTGCGAGCAATGTCCATCACAAGAGGCCAATACTTATTGCCCTTACCATTAATTTCGTCTGAAGCCCAAAGAAACCCAACTTTGCCGGTGTTCATACCACCAGCTTGCCAAATCTCCTTAAAGTATTCTCCAACAACTTCTGGCTCTGTAATTTATGTACCTGGTGATCTTGTAACCCAACAATAACACATGATAAACCAAGAAAAGAAGAGAGAGAAATTCAGAGGCTGCGTATGAATGTCCAAGCTGGAAATATATTTTCTTACCTTGACCTGTTTTAGCAGAATCTTGGCACGACTATTGGTTTTGAAATGATCACGGATAGGCTGCAATATGCGTTAAAGACATTAAAATAAAGACCTAAAGAAATTGAGAAATGTGAAGGAGACAGAACAAAAGCCAGTGATAACTTTCATGGAGACCAGATTTACAAACCGCCAAAGAGGAATGGCCGTCGTTGTCCAAGCTATCTCCGTCACGACCAACGGCGCCTCCGATGCCGTCAATATCTCTCGTCGGACCATCAAGAGAGTTGAGATCGTGGAGAGAACTACCGATGTAGTATCAGCCGATCCCAAATTGTAGTGCTGCACTTGAACCCTAGCTCCCATATTTTACTCACCCAACTGGCCAAAACACAAACAAATTCCAAAATCAGGATCGATTTCGTAAAAATCAACCATTTTGGATCAGAGATTCAACTCCAGAAGCCGCGGAAAAGCATCTAGAAATTGCAACGCCATAGCTTTTGTGTTTACGCAGACCGATTTCGTTACTCGTGAGAGATATTAACGGCTATATAAACCGTGGACATAGAGAGAATCCGAACCTGAGCTTATCGTAGGCCGAGAGAGATTTCCGAAACTGGATCTAGTATCCACACCTCTTACCGAGCCAAACAGTCTCGTAAGGATCCATAGTCGCTGATGAGAGTTGAGATAGCTTCATCGTCATGTCCATCTCTCCAGGTCCACATAGATTTGGTCGAGCTCTAGCTCAGATTTGGCTCAGATCTGGGTATTTTTTGTTGAGATGGGGAGACGGCTAAGTTAGAGAGAGAGGAGAGAAAGTTTATAAAGTTATAAGCTTTTTAAGGGTTTAACGATTTCCATTATTTTGTTTAAGTATAAAGTTTCACGAAAAAAAAATATAAGCCGCCAATTATTTTTAGTTTCCCGCTTAGTAACACTTTTTAGGCGCTCATACTTTTAATAGCAGAGTTAAATTTTAAACGCTATAAAAAGTGGAGTCAAACTCTATTATTGCATAAAACTTAAAACCGCTATGTTAATGTGCAATCAATACCTCAATTTCCTGTAGTGACATCCCACTAAACCGTCTGAAAACTCAGGTCAATCTCAAGATCCTCACTCGAAGAAGCAGCACTCTGCTCCTCATCCTACTTACGCCCAAAAGGTCAAAAGACTTCAAGATCGTTTTCTCTGTCGTCTTGCTCCAACTACAGTAGGCTCATCAGGTATCTCTAGAGTTGCTATTTCTGATGATGTGTTTAAAAGAGGTGCAAACCTTCATAAAGAATACAATGTGGGATCATTTCTTGGGAAAATGCATGACTATGGACCAATTCAAAACGTACTCAACTACATGTGAGGTAAAGGGAATAAACTAGAGATTCACTTTCAGCCACTTAAGCTGCATTGTTAGTCAGAGTCCCAAACGAATTTATCCGCTCTAAGATCCTGGAAAAGCGTCTGTGGTATGTTGGATCGTCTATTTTATATGCCTCACAATGGGGTTCTGAAGTAGATGTTATTCTGCCTGAAATAGTCTTTATACCGTTGTGGGCTCATTTGAGAGGTGTTCTATTTAACTTGCGCACAAAAGAAGGGCTTAGTCTTGCTGCTGGGCTTGTTGGTGAACCCATTGAAACCGATGATTACACTAAAAATCTCACTAGTCTCAATGTGGCACATGTCAAAGTGTTAGTTGACTTATAAAAACTTTTTTCGGAATGTGTTGAGCTTCTTCGAGATAATGTTGACATAATTACAGTTGCAATAGACTACCCGTGGATCCCTTCTTCATGTAGCCACTGTAACCAGATATGTCACATCCTTAAAAATTGTGTGTATGCTCCGGCTCCTTACTCTGAAGAAGCTATCCCGGAAGTTCTTGTCCCTTTGGATGCTCCATATGACCCTCCTGATCCTGAAATTACAACATAAATAGTTGAGAAAATTGTTATTGACAGTTCTTCATTGAGTGATCTTACTGCTAAATTTAAAGAGACTCAGTGTGATGCTTCAATTACTGCTTGTAACTCAGGTTACTACTTCTCCTATTCAATCAACTCCTATAGTCCAGAAAAAGCTTTCTTTGTTTCTCCTCACTCTTCGCCTATAGTTCCCACATCTCTAGATCCCCGTCTGATCTTTACCTCTAAAGCTTCTAAAGCGTCTTTTGTTGTTGGTCTCCCTGCCATTTTTGCCCCCTCTTTTGGCTCATATGTCACCACTAAACAAGCCCTTGATTTTAAAGCTCTCTCTATCACCCTTCCCCCTAAGTTCATGGGCCCTTCAATACCTCCTCTTTTTTCAACTTTGTTCCTAAAAAAAGAGCCTAAACACTAACACTTTTCAACCTTCTTTGCTATCTAACTTGGCACCTTCTATGGAGTCAATACCTCTTTCTGTTCCAGGGGATTTCGTTACAAAAGGAGACTCTCCTAAACTTTCCTAATGTGTACAAAAGCATTTTTTTAGAATGTCCACAAACTTAACGATGCGGACAAGTATAAGTCTTTCAGCCATTGGCTTTCCCTAAATAAACTTATTTTGGTGCAATTCTAGAATATCATATTAAAGAACCTCTGTTGAACCATATTATGTATGTTATTTGTAATGATTGTAGCTTTACCTATAATCATGCTATGGATCATGATGGTAGAATCATCCTGATATGGAAACACTTTGCTTTTGTACGAGTGTTGTCCATGTCAATGCAAGCCTTAACCTGTGAAGTCACTATCCCGGGTGGTCAAACTCTTATGGTTATTGCAGTGTACGCATCCAATATCAAAGAAGAACGCTCTGACCTTTGGGTAGAGTTGACAGACCTACATTCTGAGTTAATGCTGATCCCCATGCCTTGGATGATATGTGGGGATTTCAACCAAATCATTCATCCAACAGAACATTCTTCGCCATCAGTTAATCACCTTACTTCTGATATGATGGAGCTTAGAGACTGCTTGCTTCAAGTTGGTGTTTGTGACCTTCGCTTCAATGGTCCCCTTAACACATGGTCAAACAATCATCCATTAGCTCTAATTACCAATAAACTAGTCAGACTACTTGTTAATCAAGAATGGATTCATGCTCTGCCTCTTGCTAGCTTTAAACCTCCTGAGTTTTCAGACCATTGTCCTTGTATCCTAAACATATCCACTTCCCTACCTAAAGCTGGTACCAAACCCTTTAAACTTTCCAACTACCTCACTAAACACCCTTCTAACCACCATTAAGGAAGCTTGTATTCATGCCCGAAGCTCTTCTACTTGCCTCGCTGAACTATGTTGTAAGCTAAAATCACTAAAGAGTGTTCTTCATACAATAAATATAGAGTGAGCTTAACTACTGATTTGCTTAAAGATGTGCATGTTAAAGCTTTGACGGATCCCTCCCCTGCCGTATTCCTAGAAGAAAGAGAGCTCCATAAAAAGTGGTGATTCTTGCGTTCAATAGAAGAGGAATATTTCAGACAGAAGTCCCGCATAAATTGGTTTAAATATGGTGACCTAAGTACCTCTTACATCTTCAAAATTGTGGTGGTCAGAGCTGCTCAAGACTCAATCAGATTCCAACTTGCTTCTAGTTTGCTTGTGATTGATGAAATAGAGATGAGTGATCTTGTTGTGGGCCATTTCAACTGCTGCTCCTATTCCTTGGTTTCAGTAGTTGATCTCATATCGGTGTTCTGCTTCCCAAGTGTTTATTCTTGTTGCATCTCCTACCTCTACTGATATTATGGCTTCCTTACTCAAGTTTAATTCGAATAAGAAGCTTGGCCCCGATGGCCTGACTTCTGGTTTCTTCAAAGCAACTTGGGAGTTTTTGGGGGTGGAAGTCGTAAAAGAAGTGAAATAATTCTTCGTCTCTAGCTTCCTGCCAGCTGCTGTAAACACCACTATCCTTTCCCTAGTTGCTAAGCACCATGGGGACTCATATTCTAGTGATTACATGCTCATCTCATGCTGCTCAACTCTTTACAAAGCTATCTCTAAGTTGTTAGTTCGCAAGCTGAAGTCGATTCTCCTTGACCTCACCCTACCCAATCAAACAACCTTTGTTCAAGGGAGGCTGCTTGTGGAGAACACTATCAAGACCACATAAATTGTCAAGGATTAACATAGAGATAAAGGACCAAAACAAATAGCAATAAAAGTGGATATTGCAAAAGCATTTGACACTCTAAGATGGGACTTTGTGTTAAACTGCCTAGCAGCTATTGACGTTCCTTACACCTATCTAAACAAGTTGCGAGCTTGTATTTGTACCTCTAACTTCACTGTGGGATATAATGGCAGAGTACATGGGTTCTTCAAAGGCAAGAGAGGGTTACGTCATGGAGACCCCTTGTCCCCGTACCTTTTTGGTTATTGCGATGAACTGTTTATCTATCTTACTAAACAAAGTTGCGGAAGAAGAAAGGTTTGAGTACCACCATGAATGCTCAGGTTCTAAACTCACTCACCTCTGCTTTGCAGATGATCTTATGATACTCACAAATGGATCTCTTCGCTCTGTTCAAGCAATCCTCGACATTCTCCATCAATTTGAGATGAGCTCCGGGTTAGCAATCAGTTTTCAGAAAACATCGTTCTTCTCTTCAGGCTTAACAGTAACATGATTTGAAAGTATCAGTCAAGCGACAGGTCTGTCCCATGGAACTTTACCAATCATATATCTAGGGGTTCCCCTTTGTACCAAGAAGCTTTCAATTCACAATTGCGGTCCATTATTGCAAATGATCAAGGGAAAAGTGAATACCTGGATTTCGCGAGCACTTTCTTTTGCACGTAGATTACTGCTTATCAATACGGTGATAGCAGGCATCACCAACTTCTGGTGCTCCACGTTTGTTATCCCCAAAGCCTGCATCAAACAAATTAATTCACTCTATAGTGCATTTTTGTGGAAAGGTTCTTCGGAAGGGCATCACTCTGCAAGAATGGCTTGGGACACTTTGCACACTTTCTAAGGAAGAAAGCGGGTTAGGTTGTAGAGACTTGTTTACCTGGAACAAATCATGCCTTATGAAATTGATCTGGTTAATCTTCTGCAATGCGGGATCCATTTGGGTTGCTTGGTTCATCAATCATGTGCTTGAAGGCTCGGTGGGCAATTTGTGGTCATTAAAGCCAAAGCAAAACATATTTTGGTTAGCCAACAAACTTCTCAAGATCATATCTGAAGCTTTTGTATGGATCAAAATATGAGTTGAAAACGGCAGAACAACTCGTTTCTAGACAGATAATTGGTCAACTTTTGGTTCTCTGAAAGATTACCTGGCTAATATGCCTACGAGGAGAATGAGAGTTGGCGCAAATACTACCCTTTCGGATCTCTGTAATAATGGGACATAGTTTATGGGAGTTATTATTGGGCGAGGCCCAAAAAAACTAAGGTCTTGCTAGGTTTGTATTATTTGCTTTCTCATACTTTTAAATAGTAAAATCTAGTTCAAAAAAAGTTATTTTTATTCCCAGTTTTTCGCCAAAAATAATAAGTTCAAACACAGGTGGATTTAGGTGACGGAGGGGGTAGGTGCCCCTATTAAAATGGTTGTATGGAACAACTAAAATTAGTTTGGCATTGATTGGTGTTTGCACCAACTAAAATTTGCTTTCTCATGCTTTTAAATAGCAAAATATAATTAAAAAATATTCTTATTCCCAGTTTTTCACCAAAATAATAAATTCAAACAGAACGGATTTAGATGACATAGAGGGTAGGTGCCCCTATGAAAATGGTGGTATGGAACAATTAAAATTAGTTTGACGTTGATTGGTGTATCCTAGGATTCTAGAATCGCTCCACACTACATACAATGTATTGAATTAGAGAAATAGATAATATCTCATCTCTTTAATTCTTTGGAGCATTTTCCGATTCGACTTTGTTTCATCTCCGTTCTATATCATTTCTATGTGTACCATTTCAAAGACTTCTATCACGGTTTTATATCCGAAAAATTATAGGTTTATAGTAACTTCTTCCAAGTATAAATTTTAATTCATATATCATTTATTTTTTTATAAAATATATAGTAGTTTCAAATATTTTACATACCATATTTTAAAAACCTTGTATAAACCAAATTTTAAAATCATGCTAAAAGTTACTTTGAAAATAGAAAAAGATACTAATCTTTATCAGCGAGTAAATGATGTATTAAGTAAAAAATATATATATATATTATATTCCATTTCAAAAACATAAATTAATTAAAAGAATAATTTGTAAATTACTCGAAAATGTTCATAATGAAGATCATGACAAAGATTTTGGCTGTCATGGGAGGTCGAGTGTGCCTACGTTTAATGAATAGTTAGGAGCCATGGAAAAAAAATACAATATACAAAAAAAAAATGATACATGTGTTTGTTATCTCGCAAAGATGAGGGCAATTGGGGTGAGTATGGCTGACGTAACACTCGGTCGCGCAGCCACCAAGACCCTAGGGCTAAGCCCTCAGTCCAGTGCGTACTTGGCGACAATAGCCATGAAGGAAATCCCGACATGGAAGCAATGACAGCGACTACAACAAGATCATAAAAGTAACAGAACTCAAAAATCGCTTCTTTTATCGCACTTGCACATACATTTCAAAATAACAAATTTGATTTTTGCAATAGCCATTTTTTCCTTTTTCTTTTATTTTTGATATCAATTTAAATGATTTTGCCAATCTTTTTTCCATTTTTGATAGTTTTTATACATGATAATATATTAAATGATATGATAAACAATTCGATTAATTTTTTTTCTTTTTTTCTTTCTTTTTCCTTTATTTTTTCTTTATTTTTACTTTACTTTTTCTTTTTGAAGATTTTCTTCATATTTTTCTTCCATTTTCATTGTTACTCATTGCTTAAATCATTGTTTGTTTGTTTTTTTTTCTAGTGTTGATCTTTTTCATTTTTTTTTCCTCCATCTAAGTTTGCTTTACATTTATCTGATATTTTTTTTTTTACTTTTTTTTTTGTTAGTTTGTTTTGTATTTTGTTAGAATTATTTTTAACAAACATGAAATTTATCATAATATATGGGCTAATGCTCTATGAAACTTACATCTACTTGAATATTTGAAAACTGTAATAAACTTTTATTAATTAAAAATTGTTTTTTATAACAAATTATTCTTTTTCTTCTGAAATTAGTAATTATTACCTATTGTTTTATGTATTGTTCTGTAAAATGGATTTCCTCTACAAGAATTCAAATTTATTATACTAAATAGTAATCATTTTCCTTTTTTTAAATAATAATATTTTGCATTATTTATTTGTTAGACATCATTTAAATTTAAATTAGTATTTGTATTCTTATTTATACTTTACATCAATTTTATTAGTAATTGAATCTTAAAATTTCTAAACATATACATATACACATCTGTAAAAGATCTTACTAGTATATTTATTGTTATTCAGTTTATAGTTGAGATCATTATTTTTAAATTTAGAAATTATCCTAATTTTGTATCACCTTGATTTTGTATCTAGGATGAAAAATTACAGTTTTTTTATATTAATTTTGAATATTGATGTGGACAAATAAAATAGATTAGTTAAAAGCTAATATGGATGCATTTAGAGTTATTAATAAAAAAATCTTCTGAATTTTAAATTTATGCATAAACACACATGTAAAAAGCTTTTACTATTAGATTTATTTTTTATAATTGAAACAAATATTTTAAATTGATAAATTTTCCTAATTTTATATAATGTTTATTTTTGTTATTATTGGATTTTCTTTTACATAATGTAAATTTTGCAAGCTTTCTTAATTTTAAATGTGGAGACCACTATTTAGTTTGTGAAAATTTCCTAATTATTTATCATGTTGATTTTTGTTGCCTTAAGAGTAATTAATAAAAACTTTTAATTTCGAAATTTATGCATAAACACACAATAAAAAGTTTTACTATTTTAAATTGAATATTTTTCTTATTGATTTTTATTACTATGTCTTATTATTTTAAAAACTTTATCTTAAAACTATTTTAATTTTTATTATCAAAATTTACTTATAATATACTTGTTATATTATAAAAAGGAATCTCATATTAAATAAAAATAATTTTTAGTATTAACTTTTACTAAAAGATATTGAAAACATAATGTTATATTTAATCAAATTTGTTACAACCAAAAACTTTGATATTGTAATAAAAAAAAAATATTTTTTGATAAAATATAATAATTAATTTACATTAGGACAACTATGTGACCAATTACTTTCGTTTTATTATTTTTTGCTCATTTGTAACTGTATTATTTCTAAGATAGTTTTAAGTTTGTACTATCACTTACCAGAAATTACATTTTACTATTTTTAAGATTTTCTATTATTTTAAGTTTTTTATAATTTTCTTTTTATATTTTGTAAAATACTATTATTTTAAATGTTAATGATTATTACAGAATGTGATTATATAGATTTAAAAAAATACTCAATTTTATTGTTCCACTTCATTGTTCAATATTATGGAAGTATAAATTTTAATATCAAATTTTATTTTTAGAATTATGGAACATTTTATTAATTTATGTAAAAATATAAGATTATATAAGATAATTATGGAAGGTGTTCACATATATATTTAAAAACTCTATTTCATTACTTCACTTCATTTTTCAAAATTAAAGAAGTTTATCAATTTGAATATTAATGTACAGATTTATTTTAGAATTATGAAAAACTCTACTTACTTATGAAAAATAAGGTAATAAGATAATTACGTAAATTAGATTCTCTTAGAATTTTGAAACTAAATTTAAAATTATGAAAAAGTATGCTATATTAAAATTGTGAATAGGAAAATTCAAAAAAATTCCAAATAATTCATATCACCAGTAAAAAATAAATAAATAAAAGTTTATAAATTTTTGTTTAAGTTATTTTTTAATAATAATTATGGAAAATTAATTAACTTATGATAAAATAAGATAAAACGATAATTATGGAAACATATTATAATATTAGAATTGTGAAATTAAGAAATTTACAAGTTTTAAAAAATTTAAAATAACCTAACATTTTAAATAATTTATCGTCTACTAAAAATATATATTTATAAATATTAAAACTCAAATTTATGTCATTTAAAATAAAATAAAAATTGAACGATATGAAAAAAATGATTTACGTATTAATTATTGTATTAACCTTTTAATAAAAATAAATTGAGTGGCATCACAAGGTGACAAAAAAATTTGACATGACAATAATGATTTAAATAAATTTATTCATCATTTTAAAAAATAAAAATATATTCTGTTAAAATTTAATAACAAATTTACCAAAATACAAACATATATCTTTACAACTTTTATGATTTTTCTAATAAATTTTAAAAATATAAAATATAGGTAAAAATATCATTAACAATAATAAATCAATATTAATTTTCAAAAGACAAAAAAAAATAAAAATATAGAAAGCACAAAATTACTAAAAAAAATCTTTAAAATAGTATAAATATAATTTTGGCTAAGTGATTATACGAATTTAAAACTATTTTAAAAATATTATTGTTAGAAATGAGTGAAAATAATAAAACGAAGCAAATGGTTAGATAGATGTCATAATGTAAACTAGTTATTATATTTTAGCAAAATTTATCTTTATTTTTACTAAAATTTCAAAAAATTGGTCTTAACAAATATGATTAAATATAACATCATATTTTCAATATGTTTTAGTAAAATTTAATACTAACAATTTATTTTTGTTATTATAAAATTATTATAAAATTTATTTTTATAATATAAACAGTAAATTAGAAATTATAAGATTTATAATTTATTATTATTTTATTTTATTTTAAATCCTTTAAAATTAAACAGTAAAATATAGTAAAAATTATAAATATGGATGGAAAACCTAATATCTTTATAATTATGCATATCTCCTATCATATTTATATTTCTTTTTTTACTAGCATCTTTTTATTTATGATAATATATTGTGATGTGCTATTTTATCTTATCCTATATCATTTTGGCTTTTATACTAATTTTATTATCTAATTTATTTCTCTTAATAAACTTTATATTTATATTAAATATAAATATTAGTACATGCAAATCAACTAAATAGATTATTTTAATAGTTGAATTTAATATATAAATAAATAAATAAAAATTCATATGCAATAATTTAGATATCATTGTTTAAAGTTTAGAATATATATAAATATATATATTATGACTAAATATATTTATTTATTTATAATTATTTTATAGTTTTAATGCTAAAATAATAACTATTTAACAAAAAAATATTTTATGAATTAATAATTTTTTAATAAACTAGTTTATGCTCCCATTTAAATTTGCTTTTGGATTTCCCACTGATTTGAAATATCTTTATGTTTGCAAGTACTGTGTTGGTGACATGTTATGTTACACAACTAAAACATATCAACAGTTTGCGTAGATATTTTCTTATGTGACTAACGAGAGAGTTAGCTTGTTTGGTAGAGGTTAGTTAGTAGTTTTTCGCTAATCTAAGTTCGATTTTGGTTAAGAAGAATTTTCCCTCCGAAAGAGTGATTTGGAAAATAAAATCAATATGGTTTGAATTCCGGCTTAAGAAAAACATATGGATCTACGGATTTCGAACTTTTTAGTCATTTAAAAAAAAGAATCTCTTACGTGTCTTTGTAACTGTCACAAAAATGGTACTCAGTATAAAACAAATAAATTGATAAGAAAGAAAATAACATGAATGGAAAATGTCTCCTAATTCTAACAAACTTTATATCATGATTCATTTTAAATGGACAAAGGCTTTAAAAGTCGAAACGTTAGATACCATTTAAATTTAATGCTATAGTTGAATTTCTTACTTACGGACAAAAAAAATTGTTGGAAAATTGCAAATTACCGAGGCTCGGTAATGTAGCACATCGGTGTCTTCTATTCTTTTGTCGAGATGATAAATTTATACACTTGACTTTCTTCGTTCCCAACTCCGAGAAAGAAGAACGTGGTGGTCTGGTTCAGACAAACGCACGCCTCAGTTCCTCATTTCTTTTTCTAGGCCATTGAAACTAGGGTTCTTCTGTTATATTATGTTCACTCTGAAAAGCCAAACCGAATAGTGTATTTTAATACTATACCACTTCTTGAGACGTTTCCTCGATTTCCATAATCCATTAAAGATCAAACCCATTAAACTGATGAGTTGTCGCAGAGTCCCATGCACATGGTTACAACAAATGAAGCTTCTTATTACTAATTTAATTAATTCAGAGACAGCATCATCAAACCAACCCTAATTCACAAACGCTAAGTTTTTTGTAACCATATTGTATGGTAGACAATAATCCGCTCCGTACAAATTTATTTATTCATAAAAGTAGTCCGAACGAACGCAACAAATTTCTTTTAGAGAAAAGTCATAAAATAGCACAAAAAATATACCTTATCATAAATATAGCACCAAAGAAAATAATTCACATTTTTAGCATTATTTAATTACAAAAACTTTTATAGCATTATATAATTTAGGGTTTATGGTTAATTATTTAGGGTATAGGGTTTATTATTTAGAGTTTAGGGTTTAGTATTTAGGGTTTAGGGTTTATTATTCAAAGTTAGGGTTTAGTATTTAGAGTTTAGGATTTAGTATTTAAGATTTAGGGTTAGGGCTAATTTAATGACAAAACATGTTTTTGTGCTATTTTTATGATTTTTCTTCTTTGGTGCTATATTTTTTGACAAATCATATTTTTTGTGCTATTAATATGATTTGCCATTTCTTTTACTATCTCAACCGATGTGGACTAAATGATAAATCAAAATGGTTTTGATCTTTTTCACTGACTAATCCACTCCGACGACTGTTACATTCAACACTTTTATATCGATGGTATTAGATTGCTGGAACTTGAAATGTAAACTACAACATTTTTTTCTTAATAATTTAAGATTCAATCAAAAGAGTCCCAAAATATGGAACCCGGTGAAGACAAATCCGATTACAAAACCTAAAACGTTATAAAAACAATAAACATAAAAGATGCTACAAACATTGCAATGAAACTAACAGAACATAATCAAACATACAACAGATTAAATCAAAAATAACAAACAAAACACAAACAAGGATCATCTCTTACAAAACCCAAATGAACAAACCGGATTCCTCTTCGCCGGAACTTACTACTGAAACAAAAACAAGTTAGCCATTTTATATCTTTCAACTCGAACCCAACTCATCTGAGCTTCCTGAAGGGCATCTGATCATTCTCAATATGTTAACAGCTTCACCCATATGTGGTCTACTTGATGGAACCTGAGAAGTACAAATAAGCCCTAGCTTTATCACTGCAACTGCTTCTTCAACCGGAAACTTCCCTTGCAGCCTTGGATCAATACATTCCTCTGCTCTTCCATCTTCAAGAGCCTCTCTCACCATATCACATAGAACCACAACATCATCTTCCATATACTCCACAGGCTTCTTACCTGTAACCACTTCAAGAACCAAGACTCCGAATCCATAAACATCACATTTCTCTGTTATCTTCACTGTCCTGCAGGCAAACTCTGGAGCCATGTATCCCAAAGCACTCTGTATCTTGCTGCTCAGTACATACCTGTCTAGCATCGGTAACAGTCTAGCTAACCCGTAATCTCCCACTTTAGGCTCACCGGTACTGTCTAGCAACACGTTGCTTGATTTGATGTTGTAGTGGATGATGTTTGATTTGTGTAAGTAGGCTAAGCATTTGGCTGTACCGAGGATTACATTGAAACGATCATTCCAGGAGAGGGAACTGTTACCTCCTGGTGCTTCGTGTAAGTGTTTGTATAAACTCCCACCGGAGAGGAACTCATAGATAAGAAGCTGAAGAGATGTTGTCCAGTAATAACCTTCGAGTTTAACCAGATTTGCGTGCCTGAGTTTCCCAAGTTTCTTGACCTCTCTCTCGAATTCTTCCTGAGACTTGACAAGGCTTGAGACAGTGAGCTTCTTGATAGCCACAGGATAATCATCTCTGATAACTGTTCTGTAAACTGCTCCAAACCCGCCTCGACCGAGCTCACAGTCTTTGTTAAGCAGAGCATGTGTTCCGGTGCTGAAATCGGGTTCACCAGAGAACATCACAAGCTTCCCTGAGTTGCTATCAGTTGTAGGAGACCGACTGAAGTCATCTCCGCCTGAGAAAGTGAGCGGTACAGCTGATCTTGAAACCGTTGTTGCACGGACTCTCAGATTAAGGACTGTGATGGCTATTACACCAACCACAATAGCTGCAGCAGCACTAATGGCTATTAAGGAAGATATACTAAGGAGTATTCTTTTGTGACCAGCACCAGGAGGGGCTTCTTCACCCGAATAAGGATCGAAAGTTGCATTAGGATTCAAGACAATCGGTTTAGGAGAGACAGCAGGACATGATTTGTTGACAACAGCACCACAAATTCCTGGGTTTCCAGATACTGAATCAGGGGATATACCGTTGAAGAGTCCACCTGCAGGTAGTTCTCCAGAGAGCTGGTTATGAGATATGTTGAAGGTGTGAAGATAACCGAGATTCGCCAACTGTTTTGGAAGCGTTCCGGTCAGGTCATTGAATGATAAGTCCACTTCTTGGAGTTTTGTAAGCCTTGCTATTTCTGGTGGAATTGCGCCTAGCAGCTTGTTATGAGACAGGATCCTGTAAGAACATGAGAAACATTACATGGTTTAAGGCAGATTCTTCATTGAGCAGACCTGAAACTTATAACTGAATACAACTTAAAGCAAATGAGACTTACAAAGACTGAAGGGAACTGCAGTTCTTGATGGAAGATGGGATAGTTCCCTCTAACATGTTGTTTTCAAGTCTCAACTCTTCCAAAGAAACAGCTCCACCGGTTTCTCGAGGAACTGCTCCATTAAGCTGATTGTGACTCAAATCTAGTACACTCAAATGCTTCAATTCCCCAACGGTACTCGGGATAGATCCAGTAAGAGAGTTTCTTGACAGATTCAAACCCTGCAAGTCTCTAAGATCTCCTAGACCAGCTCCAATCACACCAGAGAAGGAATTGCTTGATAAATCCAACACCTGGATCTTCTTGATACCTCCAGTAGAGTTATCATTCTTCAATGCAGACACTTCATGAGAACCATCTTGAAATATCCAAACCGGAAGCTTCCCAGTCAGTGAATTCCCACTAAAATCTAAGGCCAAGAGGTTAATACAGTTGGCTGCTGAGTCGGGCAAGCTACCAATAAGCCCATTCCCAGAAAAGTTCAGAACTTTCAGCCACAGAAGATTACCTATGGAGCCTGGAGCTTGCCCTGAGAACTTATTCATAGAAAGATCCAAAGTCTCAAGACTCCTCATTTCTCCAATCCACTTTGGAACTTCACCTTCTAGCAAATTATTTCCCAAGTTCAGATAATAACACAAACTTAACTGCTGCAATGTCTCTGGCAAGTTCCCTGACAGAGAATTTTCACTAAGATCAATAATCTTCAGCAGCATACAGCTCCCAATATCACTAGGAATAGAACCAGATAACCTGTTTCTACTCAAATCAAGAGCTCGCAAGTTGTTCAATCTGTCTATCTTCTCCGGAAACTCTCCCTCTAACTCATTCCTCGACAAATCAAGAGATCTAAGAGTGTTCAAAGACCAAATCCCCAAAGGCATAGAACCAGTAAAACGATTCGAAGACAAGTTCAAAGAAGCAAGAGACGAGCACGAGCTTATACTAACCGGTATCTTCCCCGTTAGCTTATTCTTCGCCAGAGAAAAAGCTCGTAAAGACCCACATTGCCGGAAAAACCCATCAGGAATCGAACCTGAAAGTCCGTTACTGCTCAAGTCAACAACTTTAAGGTTAACAAGACTCAGCAGCAAATTAGGGTTTATGATTCCTGTGAGATTGTTGTTGGACAGAGATAGCTTGTGAAGAGACTGGAGCTGGAGTAACCCACGGCCAATTCGACCAGAAAGAGAGAACCCATCTATGGTTAGCTCAGTGACTCGATTGGTTCGAGGATGGCATTTGACTCCGTTCCAGCTACAAGGACTGTAGTCATCTTCATTCCAAGAAGCGAGCTTTTGCTCTGGATCTCGCAAGTCAGCCTTGAATACAATGAGACCCAATACGTCGTCGTTTAACGGTGGGTCTAGAGATCTCACCGGAGTAAGAGAAGCTACCACCGACACCAACAGGATTGAAAAAATCAGAGCTTTATACATCATGTTGTACAGATTTTAGTTGCGGAAGAACTCCATTTCCTGGGTATTTAGAGCTGAAATCAAAAAGAGAAAAATTGATGAATGAAAGTAGAACCGTACAGCTGAAAGTAAAAGTTTTTTTGTTCGGTTTCTGGTGTGAGATTGAGTTCAAGTAAAGAACAAAAACCCTGCACAACGGCTACATTTTCGACAGATAATCAGGTATATGTGTATGTAGGAAAACAAAGTAAGTTCAGTTTACTTTTGCACAAAAAAAAAAAAAAAAAGTTCAGTTTACTTCTGAAATTCATTAAAAAAAAAACCCAGAAATTTTCAATTCTCAAGGGAACGAGTTCAAGTTAACAAAGGGCTAATGTTGAGTAAAGTCAGCAGATTTTGTGGAAAAAGAAAACGAGCTTATGGAAAGTTATGCATCTGGGAATCGGAGAAGCTCAGTGAGGAGTTATTTACCTGGTCAAGAAATTTCTCCGGGAAGCTTTCCGGCGAAGAATAATGTAGCACAGACGAGAATCCACCGAAGGAAAAGGGAGTGGAAACGGGCTTCTTCTTGTTTGTAGCTTTAAAGAACAGTGAATTTGCGGAGAGGAGAAGAAAGGAAGCAAAAGTAAAGCACAGTGAAAGAGAAATGAGTAATTAAAAGCTGCCTTTATCAACGGGCTGGAAAGAATAGAGACGTGGGGCCCGAGGAAGGTGGGTGGACTCATTAACTCGGAATTGACACGTGGATAAATATTGTTGGGTTTTGATTAATATGACTTGGCAGACACGTGGACTTTGCTTTCCTTTGTTATTTTCTCTTAATGATTGGCCCAACTCATAATGAAAGGAAGCAAACTGAAATTACTGAACCATCCTTACAAAATTAATACTAGAAACTTTCTTTAATTGGATAAAATGTTGTGGCTTGATAAAATTAGCAAAAATAATCTTACACATAATTGGAAAATTTCGAATGTGGTTAGGTTCTGTTATTCTCATGCACAGAATGGGTATTTTGGGTAATATGCAGAAAGAGACAGTGATAAAGTGGTCACAATAGATTTTGTTTTATTTTAAAATTTTAATTTTAATTTTTGTTTTTGAAGAAATTACATTAAAGTAAGTTTTTGAGAATGGTGACCTGGAAACAAAATATTTTGTGGTGTTAGAAATCTCTTGATATAGTTGTTCAAACAAAGTATTCTCGTACTCTTTCGGACATTATCTCCAGTTTATATCCGGTTTTGTATTTCGCAACCATACTATATATCATTTATCTAGTGCAACGTCCTTGTAATTGTGTATCATATATAAGCTGCCCGGAACAATGTAAAACGGTAGATAAAACTATCACATTTTATTTTTTTATCTTAATTTTGGATCACAAACCTAAGGATTTTGGTTGACTTGGAGGAGCAACAGATGTAAATTTGGGATCTTATGTTTTGTGCAAGGAATCATCAATTATGTGAACTTTTTTACAGATTGAAAATGCAGTTGAATAACTAAGTGTCAAACACATATTGACACAAAATAAAGCAGTTAAAAAACAAACAAAAAATAGAACAGTATTGATATAAAAAAACAATATAATCCGTAAGTATGCATTTGTCTTCTCTTCTCGCGTGTGAGGTTTGATCCGCGTCAAGACATGTTATCAAACTCCGGTCTCTCTCCCATGCCGATGTTTTAATTTTAATATTCCTTTTGACAGTAAACTTATTTAATAAATATAACGAAAATGAAAAAATGAAATTAAACTCTTTTCCCTATGAAGAGAAAACAACCCTTCATGGGGATTTTGGAATTTACCATTTGTTTCTATTTACATTTTTAATGAAGTGTATTTTATATTTAAAATTTAGGGTCAATTTCAAGAGCTTTGGAGGAATTTTTTGGGCAGTGTGAGCAGGAACGTAGAGAATTCACATTTAGTCTGTTCTTACACTTTCCTTTTTTTTTTTTTTTTTTTTTGTGCAAAATCAACTTCATTCATTCTGGGAAAACAGCCAATTCGTACCCGCACATTTACAACTGGTACCAATTAATACCTGCATAATTTTGATGTGCTAATCAATACCCACACAAAGCCGGCCTCGAGCATAAGCCACATAAACGACGGTTTAGGGCATCCGATTAAAAAGAGCATATTTTTTATGTTTCCTTTGTTAATATATATGTAAAAAATAATATAGAATGGCATTTTTAAACTATTTTTCATAATATATATCTAAAATTTTTTAAAAGGCATATGATTTTAGACAAAAATATATTAAAAAGCATATGATTTTTAGATTTGTATAGGGCATACAAAAATGTTGGGCGGGCACTATACCCACACTCAAGATTATTTGAATATCCAAACACGCACAATTTTTTTTGGTGAATCCGTACTTTGACCAGCATTCCGTTAGTCAACCCCGTTAATATACTAACGGATGCCTAATCACCTGCCACGTCAACTTATTTAAAACGACGTCGTTTTAATATTTTTATTAAAAAAATAAATTTACAGAGTTGGGGTTCGAACCCACAATCTCTTGAAGACAAAAACCCTTATACCACTACGCCACAAGTGGTTTTATTGTATATTCAAACACGTATATATATTGATAAAAATAGTCTACGGAGTTTTGAATTTCTCACATACCTCTCGACATTTATCAGTCCAAAACCCGCCTCTTAATACTTCTCTTCTCCAAAACAGAGTCCGAGCCAAAGCAAGCATTGGTGTTCAAGTTTCACTTTCATGTTCCTCATCACCACATAATCATCATCATCATGTTCCAAAAGGTTGTGTTACGATCATGGTGGGACATGAAGGAGATGAAGAAGGTCTAGAAAAATTCATGGTTCCGTTGAGGTTCTTGAGCCATCCTCTGTTTCTGTGTCTCTTGAAAGAAGCTGAAGAAGAGTATGGATTCAAACACGCCGGTCCGATTACGATTTCTTGCCGTGTCGATTAGTTTAAGCATGTTCAGGAGATTATCGACGAGGAGACTCATCGCCGTCACAGACACCGAAACGGACACAACAACCATCTACGATGTTTCTGAAGATTTGTGTTTGGATTTGTTGGTTTAGTTTGGTTTTACATGTAATTGGTATTGGTTTGATTGATTTGGTTTAACTTCTCTTTTGAGATTTTTTAGTTTGCTTAATTTTTGTTTTTAGCTAGTGATGATGATGATGATGAAAACCACTTAGAGAGCAATTGAATGTGAATGATTATCTCATCTTTTACGAATATAATCGTGAGGAATAAGGAATTTCAATTTGTGATTAATGCATGACTATTTTTATCAATATATATATATATATATATATATATATATATACGTGTTTGTACATACAATAAAACCATTCGTTGCGCAGTGGTATAAGGGTTTTTGTCTTCGAGAGAGATTGTGGGTTCGAACCCTAACTCTGTAAATTTAACATTTTTTACAAAAAATTAAAACGACGTCGTTTTAAATAAGTTGACGTGTCAGGTGATTTGGCATCCGTTAGTATATTAACGGGGTTGACTAACGAAATACTGGTCAAAGTATGGATTCACCAAAAAAAAATTGTGCGTGTTTGGATATTCAAATAATCTTGAGTGTGGGTATTGATTAGCACATCCAAATTATGCAGGTATTAATCGGTACCAGTTGTAAATGTGCGGGTACGAATTGGCCGTTTTCCCCATTCATTCTAGACGATTACAAACTTAAAGAAACACAGTCGGACAAACCCGACGTGTGAGTTCAAAGCAGTAGTTAAAGCAAATACATAAATATGAAGATAGATATCCAATAACGAAGATTGGGAAGTCAACACAAGAACTATCGAGAATACGACTTTCTTGGAAAGGTTTAGAGGAGAAGAGACTCACTCTGAAACATTTACATGACCATACGGGGATCACCTTAACATGTGATTTTGGAAGAACATTCATAACCTCAGCTTTCACCTTGATGAAATCCTTTGCATCTGTCAGTCCCATAAAGACCTTCAAACAAGAATGCAAAACGGTTACAAGCATAATCATCTTCATCGGGAATGAATCCGGAGGAAGGACATCTCTCAAAGAGAGGAAATTTGATGGAAAGAGTCTCTCTTCAGGAGAAGAGGAGGTGGAAATTGATCTCTCCTGGCCCTGGCAAGAGGAAGTTTGATTAGGTTTATCACTAATGGATAAAGCTAAAGGACTAAGAGGGACTGAAATCAAGTCCCAATAAACCGTCTTCACCATCATGACGGGAATGGCAGATAGAGCAAGATTTCTCAGCACCATGAGCAAAGTAGCAGCAAGCAAACCTGGAGACACGTCCTCGACGTCTAGAGATTGCCTAACCTTAAACTTTGATAGATGTAAGACCAATCTCAGCTTCATAATGATGAGTGCGTAAGCAGATACCAACTCTGGGACCAATGACATACAACGCTCACAACGGTAAGGGAGCAGAGCAGGCAACGATACAAAATTCCGAGTCGGATGTATACGCCTGATGTGGACATTAACATGAGGTAATTTTGCAGGTTGGGACATGAATTCCGGCGAATGGAATAAACTCCTAACAGTCTGAGCTCGGGCTGAAGCCAGAGCGAGATATGAAGTCCAATCGGAAGAACATACCGGAGCAGGGGATGGAGTCGGAGAGGGAGATGTCACCGGAGCAGGAGAAGAAGCCGGAGGAAGTGGTCGGGTTGAAGCCGGAGAAGATGGTATAGTGGATAGATTAAACTCTGGAGCAGAGAATGAGACCAGAGGCTGAGGAGATAAGGCTAAATCCGGTGCTAGACTAGATCCAAACTCATCTGGAGGGTTAGGAGGGTCCGGTGGTTCAGGCGGGTTCACGTCGCAGTCTAACACTTGCAGATCCGGTGGCTCAGGTGGCGGATCCGGCGACTCCGGCAACTGGAGAGGCTCCCACGGCTATGTAGGAAGTGGAGTAGAAAGCTTTGTAGGAAATCTCGAAGAGGAGCCTTTAACTGGACTAAGCACAGGATCTATGAACTTGACAGGACGACCACGACTCACCGGTGACTGGACAGATGACGGTGGTGGTTGAGCAGGTGAGCGTCGTCGTTTCCAGTCGGGTAAAGGTTCAACACGCTGAGGTGAGAAGATTCTTCGGAAAATCCCAGGCGAGGATCCGAGAGCGAGAAGCAGCATAGCTTCTCAGGCAGTGAATCCGGCGGAGAGAGCTCGATTTGGGGTGTCCATGGTGGTCGGAGCGGATGAGGCGGCACCTCGGAGGTCGTGCCAGAAAGAAAGAGTACGTCTTTAGGGCGAACTGTAGTTTGCCAGCATGTTAGTCTACGGCCACCTTTATTGTTCTTACACTTTCCCATCTATATTATTTACTCTTTGTTGGTTTAATAGTATTTATTCCCCACATTTATTTTCTTACTCGAAACTTCATCTGTCATAACAGGATTGGCATTTAGGACCATCCATTAAAAGATAGAAAATGAATTTTTTCTGCAGTTTCCACATTTTCTTATATTTATCTATTTATTTATGTATACATATATTTATTGATCATTTGAACTTTTTTCAACCCATGGTGATTGTAAAATACAGTTTTGACAAGATGGGTCCAGCTCTCCCATTAGTGGCCCATCTAAAAGATTAGGCTAATTGGCCCATAAGAAAATGACACAAGGGTTAGCAAATCCTGAAAACTATGTTCAAGAAAAGGGTCTCTCATTAACAATGGGCTAGATTATGGTGTAGGAAATAGAAATCAACCTTATTATCTCTTCTTATGTCAAATGGCCCTTAATAGTCAATAGCTTTGTAATGAAAAAAAATGTTTGGTTATGACTTATGATGATCAATTCAGTTTCACATGCCCAAAGCATTTAGTGTATACAAGCTGATTTTTCAAGAACATCAGCTAAAATGTTCTATGATCGTGATACATGAATTAAAGATAGATGAGTAAAAAATGCGTTTGAATTGTGATTAGAGACGGTGGTTTTAGTTATTTGAATATCATTATCTGGACATAGAAATGCAACTCACGAATGCAAGTAACATATCGCTCAAAGATCTTGTATTATATTTAAAAATTCAAAAAATAAGAATCGTGGGGATTCTGATTCAGATTTGTGATCCAAATTTGAAAGAAAAAGAAGATTTGACATTTGCATCTTCATTATTTCCACGATTAGAAAATGTCAAACAAATGGAAAATAAAAATTAATATTTAGATTTTTGTTATCATCAAGTCATCGTACAAGATCCCAAACCACTGTCACTGACATTAAACACCAAGTTTCTTACCAGTTTCCAGAGAATCAATCACCAAGAACAAAAAAACACAATTTTGTTTCTTAAATTATAACCAATATAAAATCATATCAAATCATCTCTTGATATATCGTTATCCTATATATCCATATTTAAATCGAAAAACATAAAATTACAATATTATATATTCTTCATATATACATTTATACTCAAGTCTTGTCTTCATGTACGTTTGTCTCTGTTTTCTTTAGGGTTTTGAGGATCAAAAGAAGTTCTTCTGCAGATTTTTTTTTTCTTTCTCACTTGCTTCACTGCACATCAATGGAGGAAGAGCTTCATGTTTTAGCAGTAGATGACAATCTAATTGACCGTAAACTCGTTGAGAGAATCCTCAAGATCTCTTCTTGCAAAGGCAAATTACATTACTCAAAAACCTCCATATCTTTTTGTTTTCCTTTTAAATTTCAAGAACCAAGATTCTTATATGGTTATATTATGGTAACATTACATAAATCTTTCTTTGCAGTGACAACAGCAGAAAATGGGATTAGAGCATTGGAATACTTAGGGTTGGGAGATTCACAACAGACTGAATCATCAAGTACCAACAATAATGTAAGCTATTTAATCCTCAGAGAACAACATTTTGATTGGTTTATAGAGGACCCAATTTTGTAAATTAAATACAATGATTTTTGTGACATGTTGGTTGTTTATTCCCAGGTTATGAAGGTGAATCTTATCATTACTGATTATTGTATGCCTGGAATGACAGGTTTTGAGCTGCTCAAGATAGTAAAGGTGTTTAACAAAGTTCTTATGAATCAAGAATCTTCTTGAGAAGATTCAGAGACTAACATAATTTTTTGGTAATTGACAGCAGGAATCGTCGAATCTAAAGGAAGTACCTGTTGTGATACTATCATCAGAGAACATTCCTACTCGAGTTGACAAGTAAACTCATTGTTCCTCATGATGAGACTGACATATTGCTTGTTCTGTTTTTGATTGATTCAGTGGTGTTATTTTGTTGATGATGTTTGCAGATGTTTAGCCAGCGGTGCTCAGATGTTTATGCAGAAGCCATTGAAGCTATCGGATGTAGAGAAACTCAAGTGTCATCTCTTAAACTGCAGAAGCTGAAGTCCGATCTGATAGAATAAATTTGTTTTTAAGATTGTGTTGCTAAACAATGACAAAGATCGTCTTGGTTATCTCAAATACACTTCCTATTCTTTATAGATTTATGGCAAGAGAAAACCAATACGGTTCCTGTTTCTCAGTTATTTGGTCAGAATGTGAGGAATCTTAGACCACAAGAAACGTCTAGAATTCAACGAAGCAACAAGAGATAGAATCTGAATTTAAAATCAAAAAGTAAACCAATTAGAAAATTGGAAGTTTCTATACAGCATGCAGCCTCCACTAGACTGCACAGAAGGGTTAGCCATACGCATAGCCATGGGTTAGCCGCATTCATGTGGCTTATATATCAATATTCTTCTCAAGTTCAAGGAAAGTTAAGTGGAGAGTGAAAATACAATGATTGTTATAGGAGTTGTTGTAATGTCCATTGATGAGATAGTAGAGAGTAGTTTTAGCCTTCATCCCATCCTCTCAGGATTAAGAACTGCAGCCCCAACTTAACAGTAAACTTATGTTAACCCCTCT
This sequence comes from Orychophragmus violaceus, assembly GCA_030180135.1. Taxonomy (NCBI): domain Eukaryota; kingdom Viridiplantae; phylum Streptophyta; class Magnoliopsida; order Brassicales; family Brassicaceae; genus Orychophragmus; species Orychophragmus violaceus. The sequence continues at coordinate 100,710,240 of CM058231.1, read as the reverse complement.
GCTTTCCTAGATGCTGGTAAGCTTCAAAGCAGAGAAGAATTCTTTTATATACTGCAGCACTATACAGATTAGTTGTGTTGCTCCATCTAAACATAAAGTGACAAAGCTGATTAAAAAAGCTTTTTAGGTCAAGTAGATTCTGTATGCTCAGAAAAAGGAAGTGAAACTTATACTTGAACACATAAAACCTTTGGATGCTTTTCCAAGCAAGATCAATATGTTTTTTCGTCTTTACAGATAATCTTTTCTTAACCAGCATATAAGAGCAGTGACTTGGTCAAATCCACATGAACATTCCTATGATACACACCCCAAATGCAAGAAAGAAACCAATCTCTTAAACGGAAATTCTCTCTCCCTCCTCTACAAAAACTTTTATTAACCCTAAATCACTACGACAAAACTAACTTTTGAAATCAAGCTGTTCTATTCAAAAGCACAGAAACTGATACTAGTAGAAAACTGTCACCAGGAATCCATACCCCAAATGGGTTTTCATCTGCATCTTGCTACTTGTGGTTTGAATGATCTGGAAAATAGTCCTTCATCCACTCACGATGCTGTAGAGTATAAATAAAGGCTTCGTCAGCTGTACGAGACTGGTGGGTTTCAGTTTGCTGATGTGGAAGGCTTTCAAGGGTTTGATTCTGTTTTTCTTTCGGAGACGTGGATTGAAAGGAACCAGATTTTGACCTTTTCTTCTCGTTACAGGGAACTGGAAAAATCTTCGCCAGGATGTGTCCTCCTGACTGCATGCAAATGCAAAAGACAAGTACTTCAAGTCACACTGTAATCCTCTCCCTAAACCGATGACCAAGCACAATTCATAATCTAACAAAGATGCCAACTTTTAACCCTCAACCTAATTAGCTAATCTACAACTCAAACAAAAACAAGTCGACCAAACCTTAGAAACGGCACTAAGTTGGAATTCCTCCATCCTCCAGTCTGCATGATCCAAGCCTTGGCCGTAAAAGTCTTGAGTCCTTTTGAATCCTAGAAACTTTCCATCCACACCCGAGACTCGTTTGGTGAACCCCTTCTTTACCCAGGCACCTCCATCGATGACACGATCCTCATTTGATTCAGGCCTTGGGTATTTCTCGATGCCAAAGAAGAACCATTCCATATCCGCAGTGCCTTGTTCATATCCGCCTGAAAAACAATGCGGGACTGTTAACGGTTGGTTTTCCAGCAAGAAAACTAAAAGAAAGGAAGAGACTTACTGGTAAGAATTTCCGGAGTAGAAGAATATACATCGTCAATGGTATGGATTGGGCAAGTGGTCCGTATTCCTTCTACAAAGGGTTGAAGGAATAATTGCAATAGTTGTTCGTCTGATGCACTGAATACATAGCACGGTGGAAGATTCAACCTCCGGTGTCGTTGGAAGGATGTAGTAGGGTCTAAGCCATATCGTGGTGGAATGCTAGACAGTGGTGGAGTGTTAGGCGGTTGCATTCTTTCAATCTTTCTTGAAAATATGGTATCTTGCGACGGAGGGTGACGGAGGGAGAGAGAGCGAACAGAGTCTACGGCAAGAGTTGAGTCTCTGTTTTATAGTAGAACTAGTATTCTGGCCCGTGCGATGCACGGGCATTGAGTTTTAATCCATTTATTTTAGTTAACATTTCATAGTAGGACTAACCAAAACAACAATACCATAAAATATAAGATTTTATAGCCTAAATTAATAATGTGTTATAGAGTCATATTTTGGACTAAAATATGATGAAACTCATACACATAAAAAAATGATCTCAAAATATTTAATTTCATATTCGATCAACCAAAAAAAGTTAATGTCGTACAAAAAAACTACATTCATCATCATCTTAAGTTTGGAAATGAAGAATAGTAAGATTAAAAAACATATTCTAAGCATCCATAAAATACTAAGAAATTAAATATTTTAGTTCTATACACATTTTTCTCGCTTAATATGAACTATATATCCACATATGAAAGCATTCTATTATACGACTATCATTCATTTATTCTCATAGCTCAAAAATATATATTTTCTATTAATCAATTGTAACATATGACATGACCTATAGTTTAGAAAAACAAATATTATTGTTTGGAAAAGTCTTCCATTATACCCCATATTTTTATGAATCTACAGATATCTACATTCGAAGACTTAATCGATATTATAAACTAAAAAATATTTTGACTATTTCATACTTATTTCCTCCTCTACAAATTGGTAACTAATATTTGTTTTAGCCCAAACCTTTTGATTTAATAATATATGGTCCAAAAAATCCCATTTTTAGTGCTAAGAATGCAACAACGAAATTCTATTTTTAGATTTAGCTTCTCAGCAAATTATTTACGTCTACTATTTATTTAAATTTGATCTTATCTTTTTTTTAATAAAATTGATATTTTTTATTTTCTTCTCCATATTTTAGATTGAAAATAACGCTTGAGCAAAAAAAGATCGGATTATGATGGATGTTTCCTCAATACGCTACATATTTAATGGATCGATTATAGAGACAATTTTATTGTATTAGATGCCATTTCATAGTGCATTTTTGAGAAATAGGTGATTGATATATTGATATATTTTACATCTAGCGTAATATTTTGGGTACAAATACATATTGACTCTATAGACTCGAACCTTCTAATCATCCAAAAAATGTTTAGAATAGAGTTTGTCTTAGTTCTATTTCTTAAATTAAACGTTCACATCAGTAGTTTAGATGGTCAATTCCATGGCATAGCATCTTTAATTTTTTTACTTTAACTTGTATTAACATTACATTTTTGATATAAAAAAGTATTAACACTACTACCATCTTTAAATGTACACCTATACTCAAAACTATAGCTAACTGTGAATATAGAAAATAAGCTAAAATAACACTAAAAAGAAAAAAAAAATCATTAGGTTAAGAAACATTGTCCTGTTGAACGGTCTAAGACACTTTTTTTTTGTTAAAATTGGTTTTGATAAATAAAAATATTAGATACAGAGATATTTTTGTGCTAAAACAAACAATGTTATTGATGTCATATAATTACAACTCATTAAGTCACCAGTTTCTAAAAAAGAGAAACATAGTAATCACAAATCACCAAGTCATTGTAAACAAATTCATAACTACTTTCTAACTAATAGAAAATTTCTATCGAACATCATTATGCAATTTTTATCATTTTTTATGCTTCAGTGTCATTATTTAACAATATTTATACAAAATAATCCTGCAAAACCTCTCACATGGCTAATCTTTTTCTGATGTAGAGTACGTATTTTATAATTTTAATTTTGTTTTCTACAAATTTGAAATAGTTAATTAAATAAATGGATTAAGTTTGTTAATACTTTTTAATTGTGGAGAAGTTTATAGTTCAAGAAATTTCCCACAAACTTGAAATTTGAAAAACACTATGCATTATAGTTTTGTGCATTACATTATAAAGTTGTGCGAGGTAGGCATATACCATATATGATTTGATTAATATCTTTTTTTCTTCTTCGAATAGATTAACACATCATATCAAAATTTTATATTAAGTTCAAAGAAAAACAACGGCTATTACTTGATGACATATGTGTTAGAGTTTGTTTAATTAGGAAACAATATAATTACTATTTTTAGTAAATATTTTTTGTTGGTTAAATACACGGTTCGAATTATAATGAGAAAATGATTTGACGAAAATAACTTGCATAAATATGAAAAAAATTCATTTGAATAAAAAAACCATCGGCCACGTGCCGATAAAATTTATTACCATATGTTTTTTATGTCATCTAAAATACTCACTATATGATAAATTTCTTATCATTTTCGGATCGATATATCCATCAAATACATTTAAATAACATGCTTCCAATTTTAAACCAAAAATTAATGACTGACAAAAAAAATACTGTATTTTTTTATAAAATTTATTATGACAAAGAAATAGTAAAGAAAAAAAAATCTGAATAATAGATGGGTTAGTTGGGTTAGCATGCTTTGCTTTTCAAACCGATACCGTTTCTCCGAATTAGATGGGTTAGTTGAAAAACCAGACTGCTGCTCCAGCTTCTTTCAAGCGTAGGTTTCCTAATCTCTGGGTTGTGTACCCTTAGAGATAAGTTCCTAGCCATCTTCTTGCTCAGCGTACAGTAGATACCTACCCAAGTAACCTCAAACCAAACAAAAAGAAACCAAATCCCTTTTCCTTGTCTTTTGTCATTCTGCAATATTTTCCAAATTCCTTACGAATATATATATCTTAACCGTACTCTAAGCACGACATATATGATTGCACTATTATTATTGAACATCAAGATTCCATTGATCATAAGAATATCAATCACACGACCATAACACTAACAACCATATTATCCCTCTCATAACCTGTCCAAAGCTCATTTGCATGTGTTAATTAAGTTCCACAAAAATCTCAGTGAAAGCCGACCACTTGCTACATCAGATCCATATTCACCAAGCATATATAAACCATAATATAACGACCCATTTTATTTAAATGCAGAAAAAGAAACAAAGTGCCTATCCCACATATGTGAATCATCCATGAGAGAGACCATTTGGTGCTGTACAACAGTATACATACCTAATGGGAAACAAAACAACCTTTGAGACATTTTGACCAAAATCTTCTTTCCCAAAATCTTTGATAGAAGGACACTACTCTGCGACATTTTGTTGTCCCTAACAAAAAAAAAATCTTTTGTAAACTCTCGATGGTTATGAGTGACACATCCATGTTTTTCCTGTACTTATATGATGCCTTTTGTAGATCTAAAAGCGTGTACCGAAATACTTGAAATAACACCGACCGATTTGATATCCTTCTTAATCCCCGTAATAAGTTGATCTGATTGTCTTCAAGATGTACATCTAGCTTATCAATCTCAAACTTGCCGTATATCCTTTTGTGCACACAATATTGTGACCTAAATGGTCTTTGTTTCTTCATGTTTCTTATGCAGATATGTAAATCGAAATCTTTTGATATTACCAATCTCATTATCCGTAGTGGATCCGACACTAACCAAAATTGACCAAAAGCAAATCAAATTTCTGAGCCTATTAAGAGTGAATCTTCAATCGTCGCAGTAGTTACCTTTGTAGATCGAGATGTATCTCTCATGATCAGGATAAATCTCACCTTCTGAGATGCAATTCGGATTTGCCCCACCCAACTCCAGAGAAAGACGAATCCTTGTATAATCTTCTTCACCCAGATTTTTGTCCTTATTGAAAACCAGATCTCCCTCAGATTAGAAAATCGTATCATTCCACGAATAAGTCCATTTCTTCCTAAATCCAAGCCGCTAAACCTAAACCGTGTAAAATCGATTGAATCATAGGAGTTAATCTAAAGAGAAAGCAAGAACTTACCTTGAGGAGAGATAGAGAATAGGATTAAACTGACGACAATAGGGATTATGGTGAGACTCGGAGATGATGGCGATGGTTGGATTAAACTGGAAATCGATGAAAAGAGATGGATTTCTTAGCTTCGAACGGTGAGACTCAGAGATCCGACGGTGATGGGGATGAATTTTGGGAGAGAAAGTGAGAGAGACGGTTTTCGAGAGAGTGAGAGAGATGAACAAAAAAAATCGGAATAGTCTTCAAAATTGATTTCGGAATAGTCATTAGAATTTTTGACACGTCAGCAAAATAACATATTTTGATTGGTCTAGGTTAAATTTTTTCTCTCACATCACTTCTCTTTTATATATATTAGATTAGAAAAAAGAAAATAGAACAACATTATTAAATTAATTAACCCAATATAATTAATTTAACGGATTCAATAAATAATAATACAATACTGGCTTACTGGTCGAGCGCCTCTAATGGCCGTCGCGATCTCCCACCCCGACGTCGCCGTTACTATCTCCCCACGACGACGACGGATTTGAACCTCTTCCTCCGACCGATCCTAGATTGGAAGAGAATGATGGCAGATCTATATCAGGATTTGCTCGAGACGACCACGCGAAGCTATTTGATGACTGCGAGTTTCTCCAATAGAATAGGACCTCCATGGCATCTCGAACTACGTCTTCCACCATCGCAACCATCGATTACACGCCACCACGCTTTACCGCCGTAGTCGATCCAGACGAAGAAACTAGCTTATTTGGGCTTGTAGGTTTTTTTGTAGTGATTTTTATGATGAAAGAAAAAAAATGTGTTAAAATTAGGGCTGAGAGCTCAGTTTCTCGCGTCGGTTCGGTTCTTTGGCTAGCTCGGTTTTCCAAAAAAATCTCAAACTAATTTGGTTTGATTCGGTTCAGTTCTCGGTTAATTTCAATTACCAAATTCTAAACCGAAATTAACCGATTTTTTGAAAATTCAATTAAATTCATATATTTTTTGTTGAAGATAATTAGGCTCGGTTTGATTCAGGAATTTTAGTGTATTTTGGTTACAAAAGGTTTATTTTGGTTAAAATCGGTTTTAAAAAAATCAGATACCCGATCAGTTCGTTTAACCGAACCGATAACCAAGCTTTTTTCAAACTTGTCGAAGTAACCGAACCGAACCGGTTAAAATCCAAGGTCTACTTAAAAATGGTTGGCAGTTTCAAGGTCTTCTTGAATTGTTTGCTTTGCCTCTGAGATTAGCCAGAGATGTTATCTACGACCATGTCTGAAACCTTGTGTATAGTTTTTTTTTTTGTGTGGGTCAAATGTTAATTGCTTTTTATGAGGCATCAAGTGTTAATAGGTGTTTCTGGAACTAGAAAGCTACTCTCTATTTTCAATTTCTCAATTAATTAAAGAGATGATAATATAAGAGGAGATGTATATATAATTAATCCAACAAGAGTACTATTACAATATTCTACAATAAAGTACAGTACATACACTCATTTAAGAAGAGGACAATATATATAAATATATGTTCCATTCTACAAACCTGATGATTAACTCTCTAAAGAAGATGACAAAATATAGATGTTCCATTCTATAGTAATTAATTAATGAAATCCAAGCTAGAAAGTAAGAGAGCTGATCATAGTCGCTGAACCGGAAATCGCTGCCAACTCCAAAGATCCGTTGAATCCAAACCATTGACACTAGTTTCACCACAACCATAAATAGCCTCATAATGATGATGATGATGTTCCTCTTCAAACACCATTTCTTGCCACACCAATTGCAAGTCACTCTCCGTGGACAAACCATGATGATGATTCTCTTCCTCTTCCTTCATTGATGTCGTCGTCAAACTAGGACTCTTGAGCTCTTCAGAATCCATGGTGATCTCATCATGATGAACACAAGTCTTGATCGTGGGTGTTACTTCTTTGGTGTTACACGTGTGGTTTCCGATATATGTGATGTTGAACATCCTGGGTTCGAGCTCTAGCTTCTGCACTTGCTTTGTTGCCTTGCACCCTTGAGTGTATTTATGTGTGCACCTAAAGTAACTTCTGCAAAACATTAATGAACAAAACAAAATTTAGACCAAATGTATATTCCATACCCAATTAAAATACAGTCAACATAGAATGTAGATATAAATGTCCCTCATGTATAACATAAATATTTATACACACATGTCCTTTATATGTGGATGAATATAAAAATAACCTTGGGAATTTGGCATTTAGAATCTCTTTTTGTCCGTATTTCCTCCAAGAAAATGCGTCCTCAACTACGGTCGACTCTACAGTCCACGTCTCCGATCTCTTCCTGCTCACAATATTTTAAATTTATAAATTAAATACATTTGGCTTTTATATATAATTATTATTCTTGTAACCAAAGCTATAAATGAACGCGTTAATCTAAAAGGCTTCTCTCTCGAACAGCTGAACAGTTTTTAGATCTGAGATCGCGTTTTCAGCTCCGGTGGCCGGTGCTTCTCACCGCCGCCGGAGGAGGCTTCTCCTCGTTCTAGTTTCTCCGTTGGTCGGCGTTGATGGTCTGTTTTCGGACGTGGTCGTGGCGTTTAGTTGCTCGCTCCTTCTCACTGCCTAACCTCTACGACGGTTAGCCGAGTCCGCGTTCTGCCCTCCTCCGGTCCCCGCCTCTTCCTCTGCGCGTCGACGGCCACCTCTCCTTTCGCCTGTTCTTTGCTTGCGCCGCCGTGTTGCTGTCGCCGTCGAACCATTTGCCTTCGCCGGAGTTCTTGCTCACCGGAGGGGTGAGTCCGTGTTTTATTTTCGCTTGATCTAAGATTCTCTGGGTAGTTGATGGCGTTTGGTCATGATGTGGTATCTTTGAATTGGTTTGGCTTGAGGGTTCGGTATTAGGCTCAGATGTGGGTTTGTGTTGTCTCCGGTTCAGGTTAGGTTTTGAGATGTGGAAATTTCGTTTCTATAAGTTCTTATCTAGTTACCTCTTTAATCCAGGCTATTGTTGGTCCTTAAATCGGTATTGACATATGAACTTGTTTTTTCTTTGATTTTTTGTGGGAGTTGTTTGAGTGCTTTCTTATCTGCTTTATTTCCGGGTTTTGGTTAGATTCGGGATAGATTGGGTAGGTTTGGCTTTGGTTGTTTCAAATCTGGTGAGATTTGAGTGTTTAGGCTTCTATCTAGGTGTTCATGAGCGTATAGAGTTGCGTCTTAACCGTACCCGAAAGAGTCTTAGTGTTCCTTGTAAGGGTTCCTTCTTGTCGGGTTAGGGAGTCTTTGGTTATTTGAGTCTGAGAGAGAGTCTTTCAGCATCTGTTCGTGTAGCTGATGTTATCGTTGGTGTGCCGTGGGCAACAACAGTAAATCTCGCTCCTGCTCCTCCGCTTTGGTCAAGATATGCAAGTTCGAATTGTTCTCTGCTTAAGTTTGGACTGTATCGATTGTTTTTCTGGTTATTTGTAGGTTCTGTTTCCTGTTTTTAGGATTTGTGTCCAGGGATATCGTTGTAATCCGCCGGTTTAGTTTCCCCTTCGTGGGATTGGGTTGCCCGTTGTGTGGGATTTGGTTGCCTGTAGTTTGGGCTTTTGTTTCCTATGTTTAGGATTTTGTGTAAAACTCTCGTTCTATGAATAAAATCCTACCAGATGACAAAAAAAAAAAAAACCAAAGCTATAAATTGTTTGTTTGTGGACCAAACACAACACTAGATCCTAAATGATCGCCTTCTTTATTGGTATGAATCCAACTCTATTTATATATATATATATATTCTATGATCAACATAAATAAAATAGAACCACAATAGATTATATAAAATTCACTATCATTATGGTAAATACATAAACAACCTAGTTGTTTTTATTAATACCACAAGCGTGACATAATTAATTCGGATTCAAACTCTTGCGTGTATGAATTGTAGTCGGAGATAAAGATGTTAAGTGAGATAAGGTCAAACTTACTTTCTCTTGTAGCATCCTCTTTTACCCTTGACGGGTCCGAGTCTTTTCCGACTATCGCCGGAGTCCTCAAGCTTGCCATCGTTGTCGCAGGAAGCATTTTGAGAGCCTTCGACGGCGGTGAGGAGAGAGGAAGATGAGACGGATTCTAAGGAATCAAGAGCAGTGATTGTGCTATTGAAAGACCCCAAGATTTTAGCCATGAGATCCTCTGCTGGACCTAAACCCGACCCGTTTTGAGAGAGGAGTTGCTGAAGCTTAGTGGCCAACTCGTGGCCTTGAACGAGTTGGTCCATAACTTTTAGCTTTATTGCTTTGTTAGCAGTGGCGGACCCAAAATTTTTTTTTACCGGGGTCATAAATTAAAATAATTATTATATTTAAATTTATATTTAAATTAAATTAAATTAATTATTTAATTTAAATATTATTGTAAATGTTTATTATATAGATTCTTAAATCTTATCATATTTTTAATTTATTAGAATATGTAGAAATTATAATATTTAATATAATATTTCAGAAAACTATAATATCTACAAATTTGTAAAATGTTAAAATTGTTTTAAAAAATGACAAATTTATATTTAATTTGGGTTTTAGAAGCCCAAAAACCAACTTCTTCTTTTTTCAACAACCCAAAAAACAACTAAATTAAGTTTTCAGAACTTTGGATCCATACTAAAATGTCAAAACTCATAAAAACTTATATTGGGATTTAAGCCCAGAGTAGAAAAAGGTCAAAAACCTATATGGGGCTTTAAGCCCGAACCAAAAAAGAAAGAAAAAAAAATGAGAATGGGTGCAAGGAGTGATCGAACACAGGATTAGGGGGGTCAGTAGGAGGTATTTAAACCAATTGAACTGTCGTATACTACTGAAATCATATTACAAACAAACGTTTTTATTATTTTAGGGGTGTCAGCTGACCCCCCTAACCCTAACGTGGGTCCGCCACTGTTTGTTAGTACTAGCAATATCCATTTTGGTGAATTTGAGGGTGTTTTTAGTGGGTTCTCTCTCTCTCTCTATTGGTGTGTGTTGTATGATTAGAGGGAAGAGAAATGTGTGTAAATATAATGGAGAGAATAAACTTGTAATGATGAGATCTTTTTATTTTATTTTCTTTTGTTGGGTTTCTTTGATTTTTGTGGAGAGAGAGGAAGATGTGAGGAAATGAGAAGGAAGAGAGAGAGAGAGAGATGGACAAAGACATGAGAGAGAGTGAGATGAAATGAACTTATCCACCCCTTTTCATTTGCTTAGGGGAGCCTCGTGACGTTTGCTCGAGTGACGGGGTGATCACGTCACACTCTTCCCTTAATGAGAACGGAATAAAGTGTTTTGCTTGCTTAGACTATCAACAAGTATTTTCTTTCAACACCTTCCACATCATCCTTCTCTCCTCCATATCATCTTCTCTTTCTTCCACATAATAATTCAACACCCACTCATATTTTTTACTCTACAATGGTTTGTTTAATAAAATTCAACATCTTACCATTTTTAAATCATTATTTTTATTTTATGTTTTTAAATTTATTTTTTATTGGAATCTATTTCACTAAATTAATCTTTAAAGTTAAAAACTAATTAAAAGAGTATAGTAAAAAAAGATGATTTTTTCCTATGTCCAAATCAAATGAAACGAATTTCTATTTATATAATATGAAAAATGATAAACTTTGGTATAAATATTTCTATTTATAAATTATTTATTATACAATAATTAATCTATCTAAACTAAATGAAAATTTTCTATAAACAAAAAAAAATGATAAAAGAATTGATTCAAGGCATTTTTCATGAGAGAGAATCATGTGGTCCCTACTGTTTTGTTTTTCAACGGGTTGAAAATATTCAACACTTGTGAATCCACCTAATCATAATTGTTTTTTCAACACCCTCACTGTGAAGTTTCAACTGTTGAATAAAGAATTCAACACCCTCATTGTGTGTAGTCTTAGGGTGGTGGTCATTCAATTTTTTTTTTAGCCAAATTGTAAATATCATTATAAAATAAAATTTAAGATTACAAATTGGATTATCCAAAAAAAACAACTTCAAATAATTGGTCCTATGACAAAAAAATTAAAAAAATGGAAACAAAATTAATCTGTATTATTGGAATTTTTGCTTGGCAGCATGAGATCCAACATAGCGATATACTCTCGAAAACTTGGAGACTGAGGACAGAGAGCACGACAGAAAACGAAACCGAGAATGGTCGGATGACAGTACAGAAGAGCTAGGAAGCGGTTTCATCCAGCAACCTGGACAAAGAGTCGTTCCTCAACGATGGCAGAGAGGCTCGATCATTGATTGTCCTCATCACCTGATCGACGCTCACTAACACAATTAGATCCGACACGAGCCAGGATTACACAAACTGACAGAGCTTAATAGCAGTTGTTTGTTCTCCCAAGATCTTTCTCCGATGTCAGCGAGAACCGGAACCACACATCACCACTCCGCAACCTTACTACCTCCTCCTAGGTCTAGATAAACGAAACATAACCGAGCTGGAAAGCCTCAACCAGTGCAAAATTCCATCAGATCCAAAATAATCAAGCAAACCAATCCCACTCTCAATCCAAAGACGATAAACCTGGAAATTTCCTAGAACCATGTCACAAAGATTATAGTAGAAAGATTGTGATTTGACCAAACGCGGACCAGTTGGTAAAACCGCAATTTGACCAGACCACCAACAACCAAAGCAAGCAAAAACTGACTCGGTCTAAGGGCACACAAGCACGCCAAATCAATACGATTTGCTATTCCTCAAAAGAGAATACATAACTCGGAGACAGCATGTTTCGCCGGAGCTATAAACGAGGACAACTCCGACGAACCCCTCGACGACGAGGACCACCACTTGGAAAACTACTAACCGAAGAAGATCCGCTCGCCACATAGCCTAGACAGAGACCTAACCACCATCGATTTACGGAGACGGAGCCACCATAGACGTCACACGCCGCCTTGACAAACCGCAGCCAGAAACCGAGCTCAAAAACCTACCACAGCCGCCTCGGGAAAGCATATCTGAGAAGAGATCCACCAGTTGACAGCGATTCCCGTCGGCACACTCCCACCGTCCTCGAGCAGAAGGAAGACACGACAGGAAGAACCACCAAACCTTCGCTAACGGACGAGCAACGAGCAATTCAGCGACTGAAGGACCAGATCCCGCTGGTAACCACCACGAATCATCTCACCCAATGGACTGACGGAGCACAGAAGCTACAAGACATCCCTCTTGCATCGCCGGCCGTAGACGCACACCGGAGAAGCTTCACCCGCCGGAGACGAAGGCTTTGCTCGGTTGAAAGATTGAGAGAAAATAAAAATGGCGCGTTGGGTATACGTGCTTTTTTGGTCAAATTAGTTATTATCGTCATTCAATCTTTCTACAGCCAGATAAGCTTTGGATCGGATCCAAATTCGTATTTATTACTATTACTAATATAAAAATACATCATATCTATCCATGTATACTGTATTTTTATATTAGTAATAGTAATAAATACGAATTTGGATCCGAATTTTTATCTTCCTAGTTTTCTTTTTTTATCGGAGACCAAAAATAATCTCTCATTTCTGCAAGACCTTCAAATTTCTCTCGTATATGAGCGTATTTACACTGTTGAGCCAATTGGTCGTAGCGGGGGTTTAACTCTCTTCTATATGAATGAACCTAATGTTTTTATTAAGTATTCAGATGAGCACATGGTTGATATTGAGACCACTATTGAAGGACACAAAATCTTCATAACCTTTGTATACGGTGATCCGGTTGTGAAAGACCGATGTTACGTTTGGGAAAGACTTACACGGATGAGTCTTAATCGACAGAATGCTTGGCTTATGATAGGTGATTTTAATGAGATTACATGTAACCATGAAAAACGAAGAGGTCGAAGGAGATCAGAGGCATCGTTTCTCCCGTTCCGTACAATGATCGACAACTGTGGAATGATAGACTTTCCATTTAAAGGAAAATCTCTTTCTTGGATAAGAAGAAGGAAATTCGGAAAAGTGAAATGCCGCCTTGATAGAGCGATGGGTAATGAGGACTGGCATATGATATTCTCCCACACTATTGTGGAGTATTTGAAAATTTGGGGATCAGACCATAGACCGGTGTTAGCTAATGTCCAAGTTATCCCGCCAAAGAAGGAGGAAAAACTTCAGTTTCGATAAGCGATGGATTGGAAAACCAGGACTTAAAGAAGCTGTGATAGATGGATGGGGTGAACCCGAAGGAACCTCACGTCGTGATTTCCATCGAAAAATCACCTCGTGCCGGAACCATATCTCCAGATGGAAGAAAACTCTACCAACAAATACAGCAAAACTCATCGAGGAACTAAAAACTCAGATTGATCTAGCTCAAGATGATGATAATTCAACTGTGGAAGAAATAGAGGATTTAAGAAGAAAACTCTACAAAGCCTTTAGGGAAGAAGAAACTTTCTGGAGACAAAAAAATAGAGTTCAGATACACCGAGACGGGGATAATAACACAAAAATTTTCCATTCTTTCACCAAACAGAGACGAGCTAGGAACCGCATCATATGCCTCAAGGACGAAAACGGACATTGGGTGGAGGACTCAAAGGGGATCGAGAAAGTTGCTACCAACTACTTCATTGATCTTTTCACTACATCGGACCCACCAGACTTTAATGAGTCACTCTGGTACATTACCGAGAAAGTTACAGAGACGAGTAATTGTAATTTGGTGAAAGACCCCTCAAATGAGGAAATTAGGAAAGCCCTTTTTGACATTAACCCAGACAAGGCCCCAGAACCGGATGGAATGACGAGTAGATTCTATCAACGATTCTGGCCAATCGTGGGTCAAGATATCATAAGATTAGTCAAAGATTTCTTTACCACCGGAGAATTTTACCCTCAACTAAATCAAACAAACATTTGCTTGATTCCCAAGAAGGACAGAACACGAGCCATGACAGAATTCAGACCAATTAGCCTATGCAATGTTAGCTACAAGATTATTTCCAAAATTTTATGCAAACGACTAAAGAGCCTCCTCCCAGAATTGATTTCAGAAACGCAATCAGCCTTCATGGCTAGACGACTTATTACAGATAACATTCTCCTGGCACAAGAGAATTTTCACGCTCTTCGCACAAATCCGATGTGCAGATCAAAATTCATGGCCATTAAGACGGATATGAGCAAAGCTTATGATAGGATCGAATGGAGCTTCCTTGAAGCCTTGCTTTTGAAGATGTGCTTTGCGGAGAAATTTGTTAAGCTCATGATATTTTGTGTCTCCTCGGTTTCCTACCAAGTCCTAATAAATGGTGAAGCAAGAGGAAGGATCCAACCTACACGAGGACTTAGACAAGGAGATCCTTTATCACCGTTCTTGTTTATCCTTTGTACGGAGGCTCTCATCTCCCTCTTGAATGGAGCGGAAGCAGAAAAGCGTATCACCGGCCTACGGATAACTCGGGCCAGCCCCACCGTATCTCACCTTCTATTCGCGGATGACCGTCTCTTTTTCTGCAAAGCTGAGGTCCTGCAATGTGCAGAGATAGTGAAAATCATCAAGACTTACGGGGAAGCGTCAGGACAAAGACTAAACAACTCGAAATCCCCAATTGTCTTTGGAGATAAAGTAGATTTAAATACCCGACGAGACATTAGGAGGACTATCAACATCACAAATGAAGGTGGAATGGGCATGTACCTAGGACTTCCTGAGCAGATATGCGGACCGAAGAAAAAGGTTTTTGCGTTTGTTAGAGATCGCCTAAATGGTCGAGTTAATAACTGGAATTCGAAACTTCTTTCCAAGGGAGGGAAAGAGGTTCAAATTAAATCAGTGGCACAAGCGGTGCCGAATTATACGATGCCATGCTACCTTCTTCCCAAGGATCCAACAAACAAATTGAAGAGTGCCATTTCCAACTTTTGGTGGAGCTCCAAACAGGACTCAAAGGGTCTATACTGGATTGCATGGGATAAGATATGCATTCTCCAAGAAATGGGAGGTTTGGGTTTCAGAGACTTGAGAGATCAGAATCTTGCGCTACTTGGGAAACAATTATGGAGACTAATTCAATACCCATCTTCCCTACTAGCCCGTGTGTTACGTGGGAGATATTATAGACAAACAAACCCTTTAGAAGACCGAGATGTATATTCCCCTTCCTTCGGGTGGAGTAGTATCACGGCCGCACGTCAGACACTCAGGCAGGGGCTTTGAAGGACTATTGGTTCGGGGCATAATACGAGAGTCTGGTGGGAACCGTGGATCCCGGATACTCAAGCCAGACCACCAAGAAGACGAGATGACACGACTTATAGAGACCTGTTTCTTTTCGTCCATACTTTGATCAGGCATGATACAAAAGAATGGAACGAACAAGCTCTACGGTAGCTTTTCCATCCTGACGATATCCCACTAATCCTGGGATCCGGCCAAGCCGAGATGTTCAGCCAGATGGCTATGCTTGGAATCATACAAAATCCGGGAAGTACACTGTGAAGTTGGGGTACGAACTCATCAGAAGTCATAACCTGGAGGTCTTGAATCCAGAAATCTTAGAACCTAGTACTACTTGACTGAAAAGCCAAGTATGGAAGACCCAAGCCCCAAGAAAGATCAGACATTTCATGTGGCAAACATTATCGGGATGTTTGGCAACTTGTCAACGTCTAGTCTTTAGACATCTAGGGACGGGTTCTTCTTGTCACAGATGCGGAGCTCCGGAGGAAACGATAAACCACCTTGATATATCATGGTTTTTACCCATTTTAGACCATGATATAGATGTGTTTTTAGTGTCTTTTGTGTTGTTTTAGAGTCTTTTACAGGTTTAATCAGGTTTGGAGCTAATTGGAGATATTTGGAGCGTTTTGGGACTTTTGGGACGTTTTGGCCGAGAGCTTAACTCACTGTCCGATTTATTGATCATGCATCGACCGACACACATTGTGCATCGGTCGACACACTAGCGAGATGGGCCGTACGCGTCGGTTTAACAAGTTATGAAGAATTGCAGAGAAGCCCAGAATAGTTCCAGTATTTACACAGAAGCCCCATCCGAGATTAGGCCTATATATAGAGGATTTTGGTGTTTAATTTAGATACGCTTTCATACTTAGAGCTAAGAGATTTTTAGAGCTTTTTCGGGCTGATCTATTTCCTGTATTCACTTATTTTGGAGAAGATTTCGAACCCCTTTGATATTTTATTCTCTTGTATGCAATCTATTAATCCATTGATTATGTTTTCATTATCTATGTCTGAGTAGATTCATAGTTAGGTTTAGGGTTTCTCATTAGGGTTTGATGACTTGCTAGACTTGTTTAATTCGGTTAAGGATTCACATGATTAGAATGTTCTTCGATCTAAATTGTGCTTAATGCTAATTCTAACCTGATCAGTTAGAATCTAGATCTTAGGTTGCTTAATTCGACACGAGAGTGTGTTTTAGAATCTGAACTATTTAGGTTGAGCAATTAAATTATTCGCAAAGAGATTTGGTTTAGTTTAATTGTGAACATATCGAACTTGAACTTAATGCTAGTTTAAACTGTTAGTAATTGCAAAGAGATTTGGGTTACTGCACTTAGACTTAGAGAATTCTCGCAAAGAGATTTGGTTAATTCTATTTCCGTGATTTGAGTTCTAGAACTGAGTTTAATTAGATCCTGACTGATTAACTTGTCTGCTTGTCTGATTTCCGGAGAACACCCTAGGCTTGACGCTTTTAGTTTATTGCTTTCACAACAAATTCCTGCTACTGTTTACTGTCTTGCTTCGCTTTAATTTTATTCACCATCTGCTTTCTTTCTTAGTATTAATCTCTACAGTTCTGATCTATTGAGACCAAGTGTCCCTGTGGATTCGATAACCCTATATACTACTTTGACGATACTGTGCACTTGCAGTTTAGTATAGGGATAAAACCTGGCCTATTAAGTTTTCGCGCCGTTGCTGGGGACTCTAAAGAGTCTTCGATAGCTTAGAACTTAGGGTTTTACTAGGATTTTTCGTTCTATTTTCGTTTTTTGTTTTTATTTTTTTAGTTACTGATTTTGTCTGTTTTTCTCTCTGTCGCAGGTACGAAATTCGCCTTGCGTCGACCGTTGCACACCTTGCGTCGATCGACACTAGGCGATTCTGAGATTGAATCGATCGTTGCACACTAGCATCGATCGTTGCTGGACGATTACAGACAGTTTATGCCAACGTAGAAAACTCGAAGTAATCCGAACTCGAGCTTAGTCAGTCTCGATCTTGAAGAACTTGGACGTCTAGAGAGAGCTAACAGAAGAGAAAGAAGAGAAAGGATGGTACGTGAGCGTTTGATTCTGATACGAGATGCTGAAGGTGTCCTGAGGGATCCGGAAAACAATCCTTACAATGCTGCTGGGCAGAGGATTGATGCTGATGGACGAGTGATCCCTGACCCTCCTGAGCAACAGCAATAGGAGCAGAACCAGGGTCAAAGACAGGCCCAAGGTAGAGAGCTGGTTGTTCATGAGAGGACCTTAGCTGATTACAACAGACCAGATGAGTTTCATGCAAACCGGTCAGCTTTAGTGCTTCCTGTTTTCGAGAGGAATGATTTTGAGATCAAAACCATCTACTACTCGCTGATGAGACAGAATGCATTTCATGGTTACCCAACGGAGCAGCCTATGGATCACGTTGATCAGTTTGAGGACATAATCACTGGCATGAAGTATGATGGAGTATGCCCGGATTATCTGTTCCTTAAGCTCTTTCCGCATAGTCTTGCTGGAGACGCTAGTGTGTGGCTAAAGCAGCTGGCACCTGGTCAGTATACTACCTGGGCAGCCCTGAAGAGTGAGTTCCTGCGTCACTTCTATGATGATGCACGTTCAGACCAGTCCAGACAGGACATACTCACCTTTTCCCAAGGAGCTGTGGAGCCTTTAAAAGCTGCCTGGATGAGGTTTAAGCAGTACCAGCGTGACTGCCCACACCATGGATTTACTGAGGTTTAGCTGATTGGTATTTTCTTCACAGGCATAGATCTTCCATATCAGTCTGCGCTGGATAATTCCAGTAATGCTAACTTCAACACCAGGACTCCTGCACAAGCTAAGCAGTTTATCGAGAATCTAGTTAGCAGCAACAGTTTCAAGACTATGGATGAAAGGAGGAAGAAATCTGGTGGAAGTGTAGATAACTCGGAGCTGGCTGATATGAGATCTAGGCTGGACACTCTCTGTAATCTTCTGGCTGAGAAGAAAGGAGTACACTTTGCGCAAGAAGTAGAGATTCTGGGAGCTGATGAAGAGAACAAAGAAGAAGATGTGAACTACATAAGTGGTTCTGGTTTCCAAGGAAACAGGTTTGTATATCAGTCTGGGAACAGATTTTCCGGTGGAGGACAGAAGAGTGCCTTCACAGGCAATCAGAACTCTTCAAGCTTTGGACAGACTGGTAACTTTCAGAAGCCTTATGGACAAGGCAATCAGAGCACCTACGGATCTTCATCTTATCAGACACCTCCTACAGCCACTGCTTTTGAGACCAGGATGGAAACAATGTTGGAACAGGTATTGGAAAGTCAGAACAAGATTTCTGTAGATCACAATAAGAAGCTGGATGCAGTTTATGAGAATCTCAATGGGAAGTTTGAGACTCTGAGCACTCATGTGAAGCAGCTGGACCCTCAGGTTAATCAGATTTCCAGTTCTATGAAGGGAAAAGGAGTTGCAGACACTCACATTAAGGCCTGGTCTGTGTACGTTAATGATGGATCTCACCTAGGGGAAAAATTCGAGCTAAGTACAGCTGAGTTGGTGGAGGAAGAAGAATTCTCGGACTTTGGAGAAAAACTCTCGGGTGAAAACTGTGAAAATCGTATTGCAACGATCGACACACATACAGTGTCGGTCGATGCAACTCGTAGACAGACAGACTTGCCGGATGATAATGGCATTGATGCAGAGTTGGATCTCGATCACTTATTCACTGGAGCCTCTGAGGTTACTCAACAGGAGATCTACGCACAGATTGTTAGACAGCACTCCTCAGTATCTGAAGTGATTAAGAAAGAAATTGAAGAGCTTAAGAAGCTAGACGAAAGTGGTGAAAAATTGGAAGAAATTCCACCGTCTGATGATCCGCCTTATCATCCCTGTGTGCAGAGGTACTTAAACAGGATGCTGCCTTTAGATGAAGAGCTGAGAGATTGGGTGATTATAGTTCCCCAACACATTAGTGAGGTGCTACTGAACAAGATCCCGAAGAAGCTGCCTGACCTTGGAGTCTTTGTGCTTAACTGCTCAATCTTCGAGGAAAGTTTTAGACGCTCTCTGTGTGACTTAGGAGCTGCTGGAAGTATGATGCCTTATTCTGTGGCAGAGAAGCTGGGGATGCTGGATTTTTATCCCACTAGGACCTCTCTTGTCTTAGCCGATCAGTCTATACGAGTTCCAGAAGGACTTTTAAAGGACATCCTAGTGAGAGTTGGAAACTACTTAGTTCCGACAGACTTCCTTGTACTGAAATATGACTGTGATCCTGATGAAGCATTGCTGCTTGGAAGACCATTCTTGGCTACAGCGGGAGCTATGATAGATGTTAGACAGAGTCTAATAGATCTCCATCTGGGAGATGAGCCGCTGCGATATGAGATGGAGAAGCTGCGAAAGCCACTGATAGATGGGCAGACATTCACAATCATGGATGCAGATGATGAACAGCCGGATGACACTGTGATTCTAGATCCTGGAGCGCATTTTACTCCATCTTTTCTTGGACATGAGCATTCTGCAATAGCCTATTCTCCACCTTGGATGAGGAGACTTGAACAGAGACAGAAAAGTCTCTGTCAGGTTCTCTTGGTGCCTGAAAGATCTTGTGCGTCCGGTCAAGCTAATGACCTTAAACAAGCGCTGAGTGGGAGGCAACCCACTGTTAGGTTTAGTTGTTTTTCTTTCTTATTTTTGGTGTTTTTCTTAGGATTTCACGTTTTTTGTTTTTGTTTTTGCTAAGTTTCAGATGCAGAACTCTAGTCTGGAGATGTGTGACGATCGATGCACTTGTGCACCGGTCGTTGCAAGGAGATTTGACGAAGAGGGGTAATCGCATTGTGACGATCGTTGCTCCTAAGCAACGGTCGTTGCAATTGGTTCAATTGCAAAATTAAGGTATGCGCTAACCGGAAAATCAATTTTGATTTGACCAGCAACGGTCGTTGCCCCTAAAGCAACGTTCGTTGCACCCACGACCGAGGTAAGTACCTTAAACCCTTTCTCTTCTCTTTTCTCTCTCATTTCCGATCATCCGTACAACCGTGAGCTCACACCCGAAAATCGCCATTTCTCATCATTTTTCTTCATTTCAATTGCTAATACTTCCTATTTCACACTCTAAACCCTTGTCTTTAGCTCATATCTCAAGAATCCAAGGTAATGAACTTCTATTTCTCAAATTTTCGGATTCAGTTTTAGGGTTTTAGGGTTTTAGATTTTTGAACTGAAAATTGATGATGCATGCGTAATTAGACCGAGTTAGGGTGATGGGTTATGATTTTGAACTGATTTGAGGCAATGTGGCTTGGATTTGGACTGATTTTGTTGATATTGTTTGCGGCGAAATAGCCTTGCAACGGTCGTTGCTCTCGAGCAACGGTCGTTGCTTTGCGATTTTGAGAAATGTTCGATAAAGTGAAATCGCCTTGCAACGATCGATTCCTTAGATGGAACGGTCGATGCTTCACGATTTCACAGAAAAATCGCCGAGACTTATGATTGTTTGAACTTTGTTTCTTTGGCAGATGGCGTCTCAAAGGCAACCCCGCAAGAAGCGAGCCACAGCTTCTACAACAACGCGACAATACATCCCACCACCTGAGTGGTTTCACAGAGAGTCGGAACAACCCGCACCTTACGTAAGAAATGGACCACCAATCGCTTTACCATGGCCCAGAGCAAACGCCACACAGTTTCAGACAACCAGAGAATGGCCAGAGGACCTTACATGTTTCTTCAAGTCTGCTGAGTTCACAGAGCGGCCATTGCTCAACCAATGGGATGAGTATGATTCGCTTATCTACAGTGGTTAGTGTGGGATGATCTTCAAGCCAACCAAGTTCGCTGACTACTCCACCTGCAAGACTTTGGGGAATGATGAGCAGGTACTTACTGTGTGCAGAGGCATTGGTCTAGGGACAATGCCAATGCGACCTTATGATCTCTATCCTGAGCTGGTCAGGCAGTTATTGGCCACTTGCAGAGTGGTTTACTCGGATCCCGATAGCAGGAGCGCTACAGGAGGTACATTTACCTTCATGAGTTGGGGAGTCAGATATCGGATTCCTCTACTAGATCTCTGCAGGATCTACGGGTCCAGTACTGAGCCGAGGTGCATCGCCATGCCACTTGAGTGGGATCCAGTTGAGGCTCGCACATTCTGGGAGTGTATTGGCAGTGGTCGATACAACTCCAGGACCACACCAGTAGTACATATGAGACATCCGATGCTGCGATATGTTTCGCGTATCTTATGTTGGAGCTTGCTTTGCAAGTATGAGTCCAACAAGATGCGCAAATATGAGATGGAGCTGTTATTCATGGGGCTGAGAGATCAGTTTACAGGTTCTGGCGTGAGAGATCCTACTCAGGGTCTCAACTTGGGAGCTGTTTTCGCTTTGCATTTGTGCGATCTGCAGACGAAGCCTTTTGATGGAGTCGGTACTAAGACGATAGGGAGCTTATTTACTCCCATTTTCATGCATTGCGGGATTCCTCTATAGGGCACATAGTGTGATACATCCAAGGAGTTCCTTGATCTTAGCCATTTGCAGAGCGCCACCTGGCTTAAGGAGGGGCGCATTTGGGTTTACACCGACCCGACCACTGGGAAGACTGGTATAGAGCTTCCTGCTGCTAGGTGGACACGGATTGATACGTTGGAGGATCTGAGATTTCAGCCTCCTGAGACTGAGCAGCGTGGGATTCCTTCTATGGCTCATCCGCTGGGAGAGCCTTCCACACGAGCTTCGACTTCTACTGCCCCTGCGCCTACCGCTGCGCCTGCGCCTGCCCCTGTTGACCTTGGCCCGTATCATGATATCACAGCACCCTACGGTGATATGTCTGAGGCTGAGTGGAGAGAGCGTAGTGATGGGATATGGAAGACTATGTGGGAGTGGATGCGTGGCTGCACTTGCAGGAGACCGCCACAAGTTCACCAGCCCATCCCAGCACCTACTAGACGCAGACATCGTTCTCCCGAGGATCCTGATGCTGAGAGATATGGTGGGATTGATGATAGTGAGTGAGCGTAGCTGTCATCTCTAGATTATCGGTTCTGTACTCTGTTTTTCTTTTTATTCTTGCACTTTTTCTTTTTATTAGTTTGCTACTATGTTTGGATGGTTTATGCTTGATTAGATACATTTGTTGCTTTGGTTTTACTTTGTTTCTAGTGTTTTCAGCTTGCAGGATTCAAAACTGACAAAACCCGACGGATTAACCTGCTAACTTGCTGACTGTTCGTGAAATCGCAGTGCGTCGATCGACACACCATTGTGTCGATCGTTACAAGGGAAATCGCACAGCAACGGTCGGTGCACCTAGTGCAACGATCGATGCCTGACTGCGACAGAGGTAAAACCCGAAAGAACTAACCATTCCATTAACAAATTTTTGTTTCTTTCTTTTAACCAATCCTTAGCTTGACACTACTGGGGACAGTGTGTTTTAAGTGTGGGGGAGGTTCTACTAATTACTTTCTTTTGTTTTCTTAGAGTCAGTTAAATTTTTTTTTTTTAAAAAAAAATTGTTTTTCGAGTCAAAATTTGTTTAAGTAGGAAACAATGATTTTTTGAGAAGATTAGCAGCACTTGCAGGAACTTAAGTGACCACTGAGATGAAGCTGCAGATTAATCTATGACTATTAGAAAACCCCATCACAGATCAACCTACTGAGAACACCCACATCGCTTCAGGTATCAGAGGATCTTTTACTGACTTTAATTTAATCTTGACTTTAGATTTCTCACCTAAGGGCTTGGTATACTTTATGTCGGATTCCTTTGTTGGTTCTGACACAGCATGTTAACTTGTCCTATTTGGTTCCCTTCTCCCCTTCCATAAAGTAAAAAAAAAAGATAATAAATTGAGGATGAGTTAGTAACTCCGAAGTGGTCATGGGAATGGTAGCTAAAACTCTCATATCCTGTGTATCCATGGAATGTGTCCAAAGTACACCCCAAAACGGGAAGAACACTGATAAAAAAAATAAAATGATACCCAAAGGGGAAAAATCAGTTGTTAAGGAAGGGAAAAGAGAAGAAAAGGACTAGAGAAAGACAGTTTGGTGGTCTAGAGCTGGCAAAGTAAGAATCCATGTGCCTTTAGATCGATACCCCTTAGGTGAGATCGCACTTAAATATATGCAGAAGTCAGTAGGGAGAATTTGAATGCGTGAATGTGATTGTGGCGTTTACTTAGGACAATTTCTAAATGTGGGGGAAGTATATGTTGGTCTTGATGTCTGCAGGTTGATTCTTTCATGTGGATTACTAAGGGGAATCTGAGTGTTTCTGCTTCTACGACAAAAAGAGTTTCTGAAGAGTTTTCAAACCTCTTCACTGCATTTTAGTTCTCTGTTTTGCTTGCGGGCAAGCAAAGGCTAAGTGTGGGGGAGTTGATATATCATGGTTTTTACCCATTTTAGACCATGATATAGATGTGTTTTTAGTGTCTTTTGTGTTGTTTTAGAGTCTTTGACAGGTTTAATCAGGTTTGGAGCTAATTGGAGATATTTGGAGCGTTTTGGGACTTTTGGGACGTTTTGGCCGAGAGCTTAACTCACTGTCCGATTTATTGATCATGCATCGACCGACACACATTGTGCATCGGTCGACACACTAGCGAGATGGGCCGTACGCGTCGGTTTAACAAGTTATGAAGAATTGCAGAGAAGCCCAGAATAGTTCCAGTATTTACACAGAAGCCCCATCCGAGATTAGGCCTATATATAGAGGATTTTGGTGTTTAATTTAGATACGCTTTCATACTTAGAGCTAAGAGATTTTTAGAGCTTTTTCGGGCTGATCTATTTCCTGTATTCACTTATTTTGGAGAAGATTTCAAACCCCTTTGATATTTTATTCTCTTGTATGCAATCTATTAATCCATTGATTATGTTTTCATTATCTATGTCTGAGTAGATTCATAGTTAGGTTTAGGGTTTCTCATTAGGGTTTGATGACTTGCTAGACTTGTTTAATACAGTTAAGGATTCACATGATTAGAATGTTCTTCGATCTAAATTGTGCTTAATGCTAGTTCTAACCTGATCAATTAGAATCTAGATCTTAGGTTGCTAAATTCGACACGAGAGTGTGTTTTAGAATCTGAACTATTTAGGTTGAGCAATTAAATTATTCGCAAAGAGATTTGGTTTAGTTTAATTGTGAACATATCGAACTTGAACTTAATGCTAGTTTAAACTGTTAGTAATTGCAAAGAGATTTGGGTTACTGCACTTAGACTTAGAGAATTCTCGCAAAGAGATTTGGTTAATTCTATTTCCGTGATTTGAGTTCTAGAACTGAGTTTAATTAGATCCTGACTGATTAACTTGTCTGCTTGTCTGATTTCCTGAGAACACCCTAGGCTTAACGCTTTTAGTTTATTGCTTTCACAACCAATTCCTGCTACTGTTTACTTTCTTGCTTCGCTTTAATTTTATTCACCATCTGCTTTCTTTCTTAGTATTAATCTCTACTGTTCTGATCTATTGAGACCAAGTGTCCCTGTGGATTCGATAACCCTATATACTACTTTGACGATACTGTGCACTTGCATTTTAGTATAGGGATAAAACCTGACCTATCACACCTCCTATTTGAATGCCCCCCTGCTTTACAAGTATGGGCTCTTTCGGACTTTCCGTCCATTCCGGGTTGCTTCCCGAGTTCATCTTTATTTAGTAACATGGATTTCCTCTTCTGGAGGACAAAAGATATGGGTCTTCCGGACCCACAAAGATATAATTACCCATGGATTTTGTGGTATATTTGGAAAGCCCGAAATAGTAATTTTTTTGAAGGGAAAGAAATTCCCTCTATGGAGACACTTCAATTAGCAATCATTGAGGCAGAGGAGTGGAGGGATGCAAACAAGAAAGAGAAAGGAGAAGAGGAGGAGAATGGAATTTTTATGCCACCTTTGGAAAACCATCAGCCTACTAGCATGCCTACTTCAATCCCGACGTGTCAAATTGATGCCTCGTGGGTGGATAATGGCGCGACAAGTGATCTAGGATGGTTTTTCAAGGACCCTTCCGGAAGAAAATATTCGGGAGCACATGGATGTAGACGAAGTTTATCACCACTACATTCCGAGTTGGACGGTTTGCTTGAAGGATCATTTGGTGTTAATCCTGATTCAATTCAACAGATTACTTGATCCTAAACATGCCAGATCTAGGTTCTCTTGATTAGAAACATAAGTAGATCTCACCTTTTACCTGTTTTGTGCAGCGGAAAGGAAGAACAGGTCAGAGATCAGAGAGCCACCGAGTGATAACTCCTCCAGAGGTTCACACACGCACACCAAGCAGGATGAAGGTTGCTAGACCGAGCTGTGGAAGGTCGCAGGGAGAGAGAGAGTCGCGGCTAGGGCATCTACTCGACCTGAACTCGTCTTAAGTTTTATATAAAACTTGTTCAGTTCGTTTTGGGCCATTTGGCCCAAATGCCAATTAACTCCGAGGCGTTCGCGCATTGCATCGATCGTTGCACCTTATGCATCGATCGATGCACAATGGCTAAAACCTCTTATTCTCTCTAAGTATAGTAAATGCCTAGCACTTTTACCATACTCCTGCTAAACCGTTCCTACACGTTTTCCTGTTAGCTTAGGCGTGTGACCCATATGGGATCGTATAATAAAGGCAATAAGTCCAAGACTTATAGATCATGAGCGGACTCTAGCAAGCCATCATGACCCCCAGTATTATATGACTTATGTCTGATCTTTGACATACTCTTACTTTCTAGAGACAGTACCGAGATTACTGGACACATTTCCAACAATCTCCCACTTGTACTGGAATCTCTGTATTCATAATCCTTTTGTCACAATATCTCGATTAGTCATAAGGCAAGATTGGTGTCATCCTTATAAAGCCTAATCTTGTTCATCGGACTCTGATTCGATACTGACAATCCAAACGACTCGGGACAGTCCGTTTGAGCATGGCCATGCATTTTCAGTATTCAAATCTCCGATTGGCCTAGAGATATTCACTCCATTTATATTGGAGTGACAAATCCCGTCTTGTTCCATCACTGTAAACTACTCATTTCATAATGTACCCAAACAAGGTCCTTATAACTATCGCAGAACGATAGCGTTAGACAATGATCAAAGTACATCAGTCCATGTGCAGTCACATGCATGCGAACTCAGGTCTAAGGACTATACTCTATAGTCGTAGTAAGAATCTCTTATGACACATATATAAATATCCTGAAGAGTTCTTATAAGCGGGTCTTGTCCGGTCGTATGTTCCCAAACATACACCTATGTACTGACTTTGATGCCGCGCATCTATGACACACTGAGACTTTGTCATAAGTCACGTACCAATCCAGTCTCACACGGTTGTTGGTGTTCCAATTTCAACAACCTTCGACTAGGGACAGGATGATATAAAACATTTATCAAATATAGGGTCTCATGATCAAGCTAAATGACTTCGATGACTCAAGATCAAGTCATTTACTTCGATGACCTATAAAATGGTTTATATCACTTTGGAACGATTATTTCATCACAGTTAAAATAATCTTGAAATAATTTCATTAAACATCTTAAATGTTGTTTCAAGAACATATCCAATAACTAAATAAAGCCCTTTAAAAAACTCCCACTGAAATTAAGACTACATCTTAATTTCACTTATCCTACAGTAACAGTCCGCGACTCGTGCTTAGGCCTAAGGAGTGGCTTCGTTAATAGATTAGCAACGTTCTCATTCGTTGAAACTTGCTGATCTACTCAACATCTCTGTCATTTATCTTACGGAATAGGTTATACATATCCTCAAGGTGTTTGGACCTCTGATGTGCAGCTAGTCTCATCTATGCTGGGAATCACATCAAGTTCAGTGACGAACTCTTCTTTCCAAACAACCTCTTTCGCCGCTTCCCAAGCTGCGAAAGATTCAGCTTAAGTCATGGAGTCAGCAACAGTGCCGTGCACCGCCAGACAAACACAAGATATAACCGGACTGTGACCGGAAATCATCTTTGTCTGTTGGAAACTTGCCTTTCAGACTCTATCGACTTATAGCACCTCACTTTCTCCGTAAATCAAGAACTTATCCTTAGTATTCCTCAAATACTTTAGGACATACTTTAGGAAACTTGATTCTTTGCTGGATTTGACTGGTCTCTACTTGTCTTGCTTAACATTAAAGCAACATCAAACAAGTATGTTTCATGGCATACATGATAGATCCAATTGCCGACGCATATGGAATCTCATCCATGCATTTAAGCTCAGCAGTTATCGTAGGATACTGTATCTTGCTTAACTTAATGCCATGTGACATTGGCATAAAACCCTTCTTGGATTGCTCAAAACGTGTAGGACTTTGTCAATCAAAGAATCCTGACTTTGTCCTACCAGCTCTTTTTGGATTTCTATCTCTAGATCCAAAATCCAAGAACTACGTGGCTTTACCCATGTCAATCATTAAACCAACTCCCAAGCTAGTCCTTTACCGACTACAGCGTTGGGACATTATATCCGAGAATCAGTATGTCTTCGACATACACTATGAGAAATGCAATATCGCTCCCACTAATCTATTAGTAAACACACAGTTCCGCTTCGTTCCTGTTCAAGTCAAAACCTTGACTACTTCAACAGAACGAAGATTCCAACTCCGATATGTTTGCTTCCATCCATGAATGGATCGATGAAGCCAACTTACACAAAATGTAACTCTTCGGAGTCTGGGCTCACTTTCGCTTCCTAGGATTTCGCAGATTCGTCGCTTTCAATGATCATCAGATCATGCGAACATTCAATGATCATCAGGCTGAACTAATGACGAGAATTCACTCTCGGATTAGTGACTGATTCTTTCATATCTGCGAACTTCAGGCTCCACAGGTGTAGATTCTACAGAAATCTGTAAATCCTTCCGCTGCTCTCCCTCAATAGGTTAAGCAGCCTCCTGTATTTCTCGAATTTCTTCGAGTTGTACTTTTACTTCCACTGTTCTTCTTGGAAAGTAACTTCCTTTCTTAGAAAACAGAATGGTCGTAAAAATTCTTTTACTCCCACTGTTCTTCTTGGAAAGTAATTTCCTTCTTAGAAAACAGAATGGTCGTAAAAGTACCGAGCCTTGATTTCCCTGAGAAAACTCCGAGTTATACTTTTACTCCCACTGTTCTTCTTTGAAAATAACTTCCCTTCTTAGAAAACAGATTGGACGTAAAAGTAACAAGCCTTAGTTTCTCTAGAACAACCAGCGAAGTAGCACAACTACAAATACTCAGTAAAGACAAATTTGGATCGATTCCAATCCACATTAACGTGGTGTCTTTCAACTGATATTTGTGGAACTATTTCAGCGTAAACTTAGATATTTTAGAGCGTTATTCTTAAATAATATCATGGAAGATTCGTGTGACTCATCTTTAATCATTTCTAATAAGATCTGATTCTTTCTCACAGAAACACCTTCAGGTTTTCAGGAGAAATGAGCTGTGAAACGATTTCACACTCATTAAGATGATCACACAATCAATGACTTAAGTATTCTCACTCGTGATTTAATCCAGAGTCTTAATACTTTTGTCATTCAGATCCTATACTTCATTCTGGAACTCTTTCGACCATGTCAAAGAATTCCGACTTGTGTCTCATCAAATGAACACAGTCACACTCACTGAAGTAATCAGTAGAGACAATGAAGTACAGGAAATTTTCTCTGGCATTACTGCTCATTGGGCCACATACATCAGTACGTTCTAGGTCCAATAAGCCTTTGGGCCTTTCTCTAGCTCGGCTAAGATAGGCCCTTTTTCCTTTTTGTCCAGTAAACAGAATTCAAGTCTCATAAGATATCTTATCAAATGAGCCCAACAGTCCATAACTATGGGATTTCTGAATCCGACTTACTCTATGTGACCAAGACTTTTATGCCAAGAAAATCAGGTTTAATTCATTAGATTTAAACCAATTCGGTATTTATGTTACATTTAGGCACTCAGTTTAAGATATAAAACCCATTCCATGAATAGGGTGCTACAATTAATATTTCATTAAGATCAAAAGAACAAAACTTGTCTTTTATCAAAATGAAAAACATTCAAATTCTTACAAGAAAATGAAAGACAATTCTGCTTAAAGCAGGTACATTGTAGCAATTACTTAATACAAAACCAAGCCTAAAAGGGATCTATAAGTGAAAACCCTACGGCTGAGGCAGCATCCCAAGCTCCTTCCAGACATGTAGTTTCACTTGCCCTTCCTTCAACGTTCTACTGTTGCTTAGGCTCTGCATATTATCACAAATATCAGTGCCACAACCAGTATTCAATACCTTTAAGGTAGAACTTGAAGTAATAACATGAATACCTGAGGAAGTAGTCTCATACATCGACTTCAATTCCTCATCATCTTCCATGAATTTAATGCAATTTCTCTTCCAATGCCCTGTCTCCTTACAGTAGCAGCACTTACCAACGCAAGAGGTATCTGACTCGGGCTCAGAAGACACACGCTTGCCATGATTCAAAATCTGGACAACTTTGTCTTCACCCTTGTCAGCAGTAAACCTACCCTTCTCATTCATGAGATTGTACAGGGTACTCTTCACGTTCGGCTCAACTGTCTTGAGCATATCATGCAGTTCAGTCAGCGTCTTCGTTAAGCCTTTCTTGATATAGTTCCTTCTGAACTTATCATAGCTTGACGGCAGTGACTGCAGAATGATCTCAGTTGCCAATTCTTGGCTAACTGGATAATCCAGTTTCCTCAGGTTATCAATGTAACCCATCATTTTACTGACATGAGGACTCACTGGATTATTATTTGGTAGCTTGCAGCTAGTGAGAGACTTAACCAACCGGTATCTCTCCACTCTTATCTGCTCCTGAAATTTCAATTTCAGGCTGCTGATCATCTCTATTGGCGACTCCATGTTCTCACATTGCTTCTGCAAGTCTGAGTCCATGGTAGCCAATATCAGACCACGCACATCTACCGCATCATTATAATGCTTATTCCAAGCATCATATACTGCATGAGAAGCATTGGACCCGATCCTCACGGGGAGAGCTCTCTCAAGGACATAGTCCTTTCTCTCCTGTCTGAGGACTAGCCTCAGGTTCCGCGACCAAGTCAAGAAATTTGATCCGTTCAGCTTGTCCATCTTAAGGACAGACCGGATCGAGAAAGTGTTTTGATTGTTTGTGCTAGTCATAACTGAAATATAAGATAAAAGGATTTTAGTTAATGTGTTCAATATGATTAATCTCGTATTAAATTTAATATGATTAATCACGCATTATATTCAATAACATCAGTTACCCTCAATAGAATATAATGATTCCAAGATCCACATATAACTAAGATCAAAGTGGGCCACTGGCCGTCACCCAATCTTAGCTTATATCGGTAAGCCCTATCTCGGCTAATCATATCCGTGATATAACTCTTGGTTGTGAATCTGGGCCCGAGGCCCAATCCACTCTGATGTCTCAAGGCCCGGGACTCCCGATGGCCTAGTCAAGAAAACCAGACTATACAGTCATGTAATCATTAATGTCTGGGACTCCCAATGACATTTATGAATCACTAACCGTCTTACCCACGCAAAAGCAGACACCCTCACACTGTAAGGCCATGAATACAATTGAATGGGCTTTGACAGCTGACATAGCCTGGACAAGACATCCAACGCTTGATATTATTTGAGGTTCGTAGGTTTATTAAAATTTCATTCCCAAAATAGAAGATTACTATTTCGGGAAACTTTCTATTTTGGAAACCTACAATTTTCAGAAACTTTCTAAAATTGGAAACTTTCTAAAAACGGAAACTTTCTAACTTTAGAAATTTCTTAAAATCCAAAACATGCAAATTCAGAAACTTCTATTTTAAGAAACTTTCTAATTTCAAAATTTCGGAAACTTTAATTTAAAATCGACTTTATAGCTTTATAAAATAAATTTTAAAATGATCTGAAGAAAGACTCAAATAATTGGCCCAATTGTTTTAACTTCTTGGCGCGAGGCCCAAGAATTGGTCCATGTCCAAGACATGACCCAATTGTCCAATTAAATGACATAACCGGTCTGGTTCATTAAAATTGGTCTAGCCAAAATTAATTACTACGACGACCACAATTGTCAACCGGTTATTTACTAAACCGGATTTTCTCAATTTATTTGGTCCAACCAAATCAAATTAGAAAATCCTGGTTTAGGCACTAAATCCAATAATTATTTCGACATTGGATTTCTTATCCCGGTTTAACCAGACTTAATAAAATTATTAAATCTGTTTATTAAACCGAGACGTTTAATTTTAATTAAATTAAACCGCGTCTAAACCCTAACCGCATCGAACGATGCTCTCAGCATCGATCCTGCAACGATCGTTCATCGATCCTGCATCGATCGATGCTCTCACGCGTGCACGAACGGTTATCAGGTTTGGCCGAGAGATTCTCGCGAGATCCATGCGATCGTTTGAACGATCCATGCGATCGCGGTCAATCTCTCGCGACTGCAACGATCAATCCTTGCACTGCATCGATCGATGCAATGCGATCTCTCGTGGTTGCATCGACCGATCATGCGATCGCATCGATCGATGCATCGCGATCACAGCCGATACTTCATTATGAAAATCGCATTCTTCCAAATCAATATAGCTTGGATTTTTGCGATTTCAAATGTGTTTAGGTTTCAATTCCTTGTTGCTTAAGTGATTTCTCTTATCAGTAATTGATTCAAAACACTTCTTAAACAAGAAAACAATCCTAAACTTGAATCTAAACAAGATGAACCAGAACCAATGGCTCTGATACCACTGAAGGATCATTTGGTGTTAATCCTGATTCAATTCAACAGATTACTTGATCCTAAACATGCCAGATCTAGGTTCTCTTGATTAGAAACATAAGTAGATCTCACCTTTTACCTGTTTTGTGCAGCGGAAAGGAAGAACAGGTCAGAGATCAGAGAGCCACCGAGTGATAACTCCTCCAGAGGTTCACACACGCACACCAAGCAGGATGAAGGTTGCTAGACCGAGCTGTGGAAGGTCGCAGGGAGAGAGAGAGTCGCGGCTAGGGCATCTACTCGACCTGAACTCGTCTTAAGTTTTATATAAAACTTGTTCAGTTCGTTTTGGGCCATTTGGCCCAAATGCCAATTAACTCCGAGGCGTTCGCGCATTGCATCGATCGTTGCACCTTATGCATCGATCGATGCACAATGGCTAAAACCTCTTATTCTCTCTAAGTATAGTAAATGCCTAGCACTTTTACCATACTCCTGCTAAACCGTTCCTACACGTTTTCCTGTTAGCTTAGGCGTGTGACCCATATGGGATCGTATAATAAAGGCAATAAGTCCAAGACTTATAGATCATGAGCGGACTCTAGCAAGCCATCATGACCCCCAGTATTATATGACTTATGTCTGATCTTTGACATACTCTTACTTTCTAGAGACAGTACCGAGATTACTGGACACATTTCCAACATTGCTTTGGGCAATGGCATGCATCCTGGAAGGAGGAATATTTTCGGTGATAATCGAGACGGACTGCTCGGACCTATTAGCTATGACAGAGGATCCACAAGAATGGCCAGGCTTTAAGACAGAGTTGGAATTCTTTACGTCCCTTAGATTGTATTTTTCGTTCTTTGTTATAACTTTAATTCCTAGGAAAGCAAATGTCCGTGCCGACTCCCTTGCAAAAGGGGAGAGAGCACGGGGTAATATCTTTTCCCATGTAAGTCATGACGAATCGGATCGGTTTACTCTTCGGAGTGATAATCCAAACCGAACAACATTGATTTAATATATGGAGATTTGTTGACAAAAAAAAAATACAGCATATCACAACTTTCCAACTTATCTTCAAATATAAATCTTCCTGATTTTTATATATGATTTAGTCTTGTAGAAAAAAGTTCACTATATAAAACTTTAGTGCATTTTTTTTTTTGAATGAATGTAAAATTTATTCAATCAAAAACTGTGTTACATCGGGTGCTTCACTTATTTAATGTTTCGGACAAGAATGAGCTATGCTAATAAAGAATAAAAGAATGAATCTTCTTCAGCTAGGCATTTGCTGCCGTGTCCCAAACCAAACTTGCATTGCGTCTGTATAATCCTTCGAGCCTTCCTCTCTAATGACTGTCAATTTGTTTCGCACAGCTTTATCTATGGATTGCAAAATCATTTTCTTGTCAAGAGATTGATTACCATGTCTGCGAGAGTTTCTCTCCCTCCATAGTGTGTGAACAGATGTTTGAAGCACATATCTGAGTATGAATCTAGTGGTGTTGTTTAGAATCTGACCCGAGGCAAGACTCAAGATTGCGTCCCACTGCGAGGTGTAATGCTGACTTAGAAGACCCTTCACCAGCTCCTTCCAAATCCAGCCGGTGAGCTCACATTCAAAGAATAAATGATTGTGAGTTTCCGTTGAGTTCGAACAGAGAGTACATGTTGTATCGGTGTTAGGGTTCCACACTACCATTCTATCACAAGTGGATAGCCGGTTATGGACTGAGATCCAAAGCAAGAAAGAAAAGTTCGGTGTGGAATGACGATACCAGACTGATGCACTCCACGGCTTTTCAGTATTCTCTTGGCGGATCAGGAGCCAAGTTTCTTTCGAGGAGAACTTTCCTCTATACTTGTTCTCCTTACACTTCCACAGAGGCTTATCTTGACCAGTCTCCCCTTGGTCCCTTAGCATCTGGATATTAGCTTCAATGTCATTCAGGATTGGTGTTATGTGCCGTCTTCGGCGAGTTGAGCCAAGGACCTCAGCCACTGTTGTTGTTGCTGGTACGCCGAGATCGATGATGCCTCGATCTCCCAGTATATCCTTTAATCTTCCTTTGTTTGACCAGTGATCATGCCAAAAAGATGTGTCTCTTCCGCTTTTAATTTCAACCCTGTGGAAATCTTTTGCTTTTTCCCTTAACTTCAAAACTTTCCTCCACATCCATGATCCATTAGTTGTATTATCACTTATGGACCAGAATGAAACCTTTCGGATTAAGTATGCTTTGATCCAGCTCACCCAAATCGACTCTTGGTTCGACGTTAGTCTCCATATGAGCTTCAAGCCCGCAACCAGATTGGCCTCCTTCAGAGATCGAATGCCCAAAACTCCCTCCAGCTTCGGTTTGCAACATTCTTCCCAACTTATCTTGGCTTTTTTAGTGTTTAAGTCAGGACCTGACCATAGGAACGCTGAACACAATTTCTCGATTTCTTTCAGACATCCTCCTGGCAAACGGAAAGCTGCAAGCCAGAAGTTAGCTAGACTCATTATCACAGAGTTAATTAATTGAAGCCTACCCGCGTATGAAAGAAATCGCCCCGTCCAAGATTTCATACGCTTTAGTGCATTCTTATCGAAACTAATTGGATTAACCGATAGAATTTATACAAAAAGTAAATAGAATTATCATACTTGCATACTCATAAATTATAATTTTATAATACTCATAAATTAGTAAAATTGTATCAACTACCAGTGTAATAATAATTTTTCTTAATCCATAAAAGAATAATAAATTATTGTTAAAAAAAAAAAAGAATGCTCACCTTTTTTACCTTGTTTTTCTAGAAACTATTTTATATTAAACTTAATTTTCTCATCCTTTATTGAAAAGTATGTATTTCTTTTTCATTAAGAATTTTGATCCATTTTCGCGGAAAATATAGTAGACATAATAATATTTTAATATAGAATACATGTTCTTTTGTTAAAAGGTATAACTATTTAGCATGTTTTATATTATTTAGTTTACTTCTTTGTCTTCATATCATAGAAATTATTTTAAGTGGTGTTGATGGTCGACCCACTGGTCCCTCACTATCTTAATGCATTATCATACATGGGTGGGTTCTCTTCCCTTAAAGATGTCTAGTTGGTCTAGTCGCCCCTCACTATAAAACAAAACAAGTTTGATTGGTAAATATGATAACAAATCAGCAGAAAACTTTTTGAGTGTTTGAAGTTTGATTGGTTTCAGAATATTTGCATTATGTAAATTCTTAAAGATTAAAACATGAGCACACTTAAGATAAAGAGAAAAGGCATAAAATAGCACAAAAAACATACTTTATCATAAATATAGCACCAACAGAAATAATTTACATTTTTAGCATTATTTTAATTATAAAAACTTTTATAACATTATATAATTTAGAGTTTAGGATTAAATATTTAGGGTTTAGGGTTTATTATTTATGGTTTAGGGTCTAGTATTTAGGGTTTAGGGTTTATTATTCAAGGTTAGGGTTTAGTATTTAGGGTTTAGGGTTTAATATTTAAGATTTAGGGTTAGGGCTAATTTAGTGACAAAACATGTTTTTGTGCTATTTTTATAATTTTTCTTCCTTAATGCTATATTTTTGACAAGTCATGTTTTTGTGCTATTAATACGATTTGCCCTAAGATAAATCGAGGGATTTTAATGTACAAAATGTTTCAACTCTTGAGTTTATATAACAACTCTCTTTAGGAGATAAGAAAATTCAAAATGAGTATCTTGCCAACTTTTAAATTTGTGATTTTGGAATTTTCTGTTTGTGAGGACTTTTATTTAGTAAACTAATTGAACCATGCAAACATATGATCATTGACCAACCAATTTAAGAACAAAAATTTAACTAATATAGTAACTACCGACTAATGACTAGAGTTATGTAAGAATGTAAAATAGCGTTAAAAAGGATACATTATTGTAAAAGACAAATATAGCAAAGGATTTTAGTTTTGTTATTTTGGGTGATAGCTACTATACCATATAGTACACCTCCAGATTCGTACATAGATTCATGTATGAGTGGAAATTTTAATGCTCTAAAGTTTAGTTGTGTCTCAACTTTTTCATTAATTGAAAAAGTTAGTTGTCTAGTCGGGGTCGTATATAATGTGATTACTAACTCCGTTTCAAATTATAATTGTCTAAGATTTTACTTTTATTTAGCTGTTGAAAATTTATTGTATTTATTATTTTTATTAATTTAGTTAGAGTTAAAAAGATAAATCAATAGAAATTTGCATTAATATTATAAAATTATTGTTATCTTATAACAAATTTGTTCTAGAATAAATTTAATTTGAAACAGAGAAGATATAAAATAATTGGTAAATTCATTAATATTTTTTGTAGTCAAAATTATTAGGCCGGCAATTTTTGTTTTATTTGAATGGCTTTGCTCACAATGCATTAATTTATATTTCTATCGTATGAGAATTGGTCTCTGAGCAATAAACTATACCTATTTGATTACAATATTATTGATTGGAGTCATCGAAATAATTGATAAAGTTATAATACTGATTTTCAAGGGGATGATGCGAGAAAAAGTCAATGGGAGAAGAGGTGTTGACAAGGGTCTAAACAATAATGGTTAAAATATATTATAACAACTTTGTGCATAATTTAACCCGCTAAA
Source organism: Orychophragmus violaceus (assembly GCA_030180135.1). NCBI lineage: Eukaryota > Viridiplantae > Streptophyta > Magnoliopsida > Brassicales > Brassicaceae > Orychophragmus > Orychophragmus violaceus. The sequence goes on along the minus strand of CM058231.1, from coordinate 100,673,192 downwards.
AGCGCACGGTAAAAAAGGTGAAGAATGAACAAATCGCCAGATTATTGACAGAAAAAGGATTCAGACCGTAACCGATTTCAAATTAAATCGGGAAAAACCGATTTAAATACCAATTAAAGAGATAAGACACAAACCGAGGCTTAAAACGGAGAAGAAATCCGGCATCGAACCAAAAACAAAAACTGACAGAAAATCGAGAGAGCCGAGCTCTCAAAACCCGATAGTTTATTGGTAGAGAAAGCTAAACAACAAAAACAAAAATAATCCGATCGTCGAAGCAATAATAGCCACCGTCGACGACCTGAAACAATAATTGTTTAGAAAAAAACTCTTGGCTTAGAAAAGTTTAGAGAGGCAAGTTGAATGCAACATTAGCTATTTTTTAAATAGTTAATTGTTGGTATCCTTCATAAACAAATTGCTATTTTTAAGTTTCTAATGGTTACAGTTTTTAAAGTGCGGGTTAATTTTATGTTACATTTCATTACATTTTACAATATACATTTTTCTTCTAACTAAAATTACATTTGAATTATAGAGATAATTTTATCTGCTTAATCTTCATTATTTTAACTGATGTTACCATTATTGATTAAAAAGCTTGGCAGAGAGTGGTTTTTTTTTTTAACATCTATTTTATTTATATAAACAGGATTACACGAACAATTCAAAAAATAAAAAATTACAATCAAACACATAACTAAACTTATAAAAGAACAATAAACCAAAGAAAATGATCTGTGGCAATAATTTTTTGAAAAGCTTTACTCGCTATCAGACTATCACCTTTGTTGTTTGTCTTTTTCATATTCACATTCCATCTGATGTGATCTTCATTTTTGGATATCATCAACTTCCTATGTTGTATTACATTGGCCAATTCTCAATTTAGATCTAAAGATTTTCTTCGATGAAAAATTCAATTTATTGATTCTAACGATAGAAATGATAACTGGAACTGCCAGTTTTCAGCGACTATACAAATACCGCCAAACAACAAGAAGGACATCTTACTAACCGCCAAATGCTTTTGCGGCTGCATCACCATGGCCAGTTCCCAAATTATATGTTGAACCCTTGTTTGAAGATGAATCCAATGTATTGATTCAAGTCGGAACAGTTGGGATGGCACATCAGTTTCTACATCTCTGGTTCCGATACACCTTTTCTTCCATGGTGGCTTCTATAGTGTTTGTTTCCAAAGTAAAGCGGTGAGAATATCTTCCCCGCCACTAAATTTTGTTTGGTCATCGATCATGGTCCATAGGTCCATGCCGGAGATTGTAAAGATGAAGTGGAAGAGAACGCAGTCGACTCCCGCTAATTTAGGCTTTAAACAGTATGAGTAGTTATGATGAATTAATCTGCGGAAAATCTATTTTAATTATCATTTGTAAAATTTAGTCTAGTGCAAATTGTTATATAAATAAATTATTTGATTTGCAATGAATTGTTGACCACCCTAAAAATAATAATTTAGTCTCTACTTAATTTAGTTTGATATGATCCTTACTATTATTGAAAACCTTAAAAAACTACATCATTTATGCATTATTTATTTCCTAGAATGTATTATTTTAACATTTAGACATATTAATTTGTTGTATATTTCATCAAAGAACATTGGGCACAAATATTTTTAATTGAGAGATATTTATTCAGATTATAACTGGATTACCATTTTTTAAATTGAAATTATGTGAAATGACTAATTCTATAAAAAGTAAAAACCATCATTTACTTTGAATTTTATTTTTGGAACGAATAGTCATTTCATTAATTACACACATTTTTTTTTAAATATATATATTTCTCAACAATTTTGATTAGATTTTATTCATCTTAATCATTCATTATTTTCCAACAATTTTATATTATTTAGCATTTAGAGCATTACTGTAGAAAATAACATTGAACCCACCACTTCTTTTTTCTTTCTTTTTGGACTGCAGGAAAAAAATTTAACGAAACAAATGAACCTGCCACTAATTGAAGTAGATCCAGCCCATAGTTATATTATTGTTGATATTATTCTCTTATCATTATCGCTATTACATTGCCTTGTACCTAATCTATGAACATATATACTTTAAGAACTAAGAACAAAACATGTTGGAAACTCGTGCCTACTATTGCTAACAAGTAACCAGATCCAAACTAAACTCTCGTTTCTTACTGAATAATTCAAGTAATTAATCTTAACAAAAACTCATTCTCTTGTGTTTATACTTATAGAATTAATTATGTCCACTTTTTTCTTTTCTTTTGCAACAAGTTTTCTAACCATCTTAGGGCATCTCAAACCTACAACTGTATTTTTTTACTCTAAAATAAAATAATTTCAAAATACAATTAGGTTTTATTCCAATCATACTATATATTAGAATAGAAATGAAATAACGAATAAAAAAATAATTCCATATTTTGACTCCAAATATGGAATAATTCTATTTTCTAATATATTTTACGGTTAGAAATGAAATAAGGTTAAAGTAAATTTTACTACAAAGTGTAATTTGAAGTGAAAAATAGAGTATAGTTAGAGATGGTCTTAGGAGAATATATATTCATTGCTAAACACTCCAATACATAATCTCATATTCATCCTTCAAATTATTAAAAAAAATTGTGACAACAATTTGCTGAAAGAAAGAAACATAAATCTCAAACATCCTTCAAATTATTCTCTTAAATCATTCTGAGACATGCACATAGTTTTAAGTTTTAATTAATGAAGGCTTATTTTATCCACGACAAACTTCAAGTTAAGTTCCAGCACGTTATATTCTAACAGTTTTGATGACTAGCAGGTTCCACCTTATAACTGTCAACATATTACATTTTTTTTTTTTGGATCACCTCTTGAATTATTTTGAAGGCAAATCGCAAAAATAGCACAAAACATGTCGTGTCACAAATATAACAATAAGAAAGAAAAATCATAAAAATAGCACAAAACATGTTTTGTCATTAAATTAGCCCTAACCCTTAACCCTAAATATTAAACCCTAAACCCTAAATACTAAACCCTAAACTTTAAATAATAAACCCTAAACCTTAAATACTAAACCCTAAATCCTAAATAATAAACCTTAAACCCTAAATTATATAATGCTATAAAAAATTTTGTAATTAAAATAATGTTAAAAATGTGAATTATTTTTCTTGATGCTATATTTATGACAAAGTATGTTTTTGTGCTATTTTATGTCTTTTCTCTTATTTTGGATGTATAGACAATATAGTATATGTTTAAAATCTTCAAATGGATCAGAGCATAATTAATGAAATATAATGAAGTCATCAAGTTGTGTAGACAACTATAGATAACGCTATATATGGCGATTGATCGATCACTACAAGACAACAACCCTCTAGCTAATGCGACATTGTTTATGCATGTTCAAGGTAAGGTTGTACTATTTACGATAAATTTATGTCATAATTACTTCATATCACATAAGATATAGGGTTCTGACATTATTATTCGAATTAATTGATTATACAAAAGCTGATATATTTTATGAAGAGCTTAATTTGTGGAGGGTTCTTAATTGTAGAAGTTGCAGGATCAAACGATGGAGTCCACAACACGATCCAACATGTATTCTCTGCAATATTGAGGTTGAAAGTAGGGACCATCTGTTTTTTCAATGCACCTATGCAGAGGAGGTTTGGAGACTCTTGGCGCAAAGGCTCTTTGGAACTAAATACTCATCTCAATGGCCTACAGTTCTTGCAGTGCTGGAGAACACAAATGAGAATAAAACCACTACGTTTCTATTCCGGTACCTATTCCAAGCAGCTACCTACTCTATTTGGAGGGAAAGAAACTCTAGGAAACATGGAGATAACTCTGTTTCACCTTCTGCATTGGCAAGGACTATTGACAAGCTTGTCCGCAACAAGCTATCGTCTCTCTCACGCTTGGGAACGTCTGCTTATCCAGAGGCTATGCAAATCTGGTTTGCCGCACACCACTGATCAGAGATAGCATCATCTATCTTTTCAACTCTGCCCATCTAAAATTTCAATTCAAATGGCTCAAATGAAGTTACATATGTTGTAAAGAAGGTTTTTTATTTTTGAATTAATTTAACATTTATTAAAAAAAAAAAAATTGTAGAAGTTGCATATTAGTTGTGATAACAAGTGTTGAATTATAAATTAAGCAATCAGTGATTAAAAATAATCATTCGAAATCTTGATAGTCATTTCATACGGTTCATCAGTTTCATATTATGAGAATGGTACGTAAATCGGCCCATTTGAATACCCGGAGAGAGAGTCTATCCATGGGCTGCACCTCCCCTTGGGGATTAGTCTGGACTCTGGGCCCTTCCATAGGCCCGGGTTACCCCCAGGTTAATCCAAAAAAAAAAAAAAAAAAAAAAATGTACGTAAGTGTAGATAGAATTATGACAAAAGAGGTGAGTGGGTATCGTATGCTATGGGCACCAATAATTGTCCAAACCCAATTAACATTTGTTTTTTTTTCACCAAATAAGTATGTGGTGCGATCAAAAAGGAAATATAAACAAGGAAAATCAGGGGGAAGCTTCATAGATCATGTCTACAATGAGAAAGTTCTCATTGGAAAGAGAATAATATTATTTTTGCTTGTTCAGGGAACATGATGAAAAGTGATAAAAACATTTAAAAAGGAAATTTCCATGGAAAATACCAAAAAAAATATATTTGATTACTTGTTATAAAAATAAGAATAATTCACAGACTAATTGGAGTCATAAGTTTTAGGTAAAGAAAAGGAAGCTTCTTACATGGCTCTCGCGTTGTCCCACAGTCACAACATCCTTAAACTTTCAAATCTTAAAATTTGAATCGAGCACATATCTTTATATTAATAATTGGAAAGTACTTTTTACCGTATATTCATTCTTAAAATAGTTTACTAATTTATTATTAATAAAATTAGATTAATTATTATATTAATTTTAACTGTATTAACAATTTTACTATGAAGATATACATAATTTTGAATTAAAAATGAAATTTTTATGATTTAAAAAAAATTATTTTAGAGATATAAATAACATTTAATTAAAAATAAAAAAATAAGATGAGATGAAAAAAAATATGAAAATATTTATGAAATTTTTTTAATTTATTTTAGAGATATACATAATGTTCTTTAAAAATAAAAATAAGATAGTCAATATAAAAACGTTTATGAATATTTTTAAATATTAATAAATATTTTTGGATTTTATATAATAAATTTGTATTATTTATATAAATTTTGTATTTATATAAATGATAAAGTATTTTAAATAAGATGTTTATATATTAGTTTTTATACATAAAATATATAATCAAAATTTATTTTTATTATTATTAATATTATTTATAATAAATTAAAATATCTTATTAAATATAATAATGTATGTATATTTAATTATAAATATTTATATAAATTTTTATAATATTAATATTATTGTTACATTAACTTGATATTTTTTTTTAGAAAATTTATATTTAATAATATTTTTATTCATATATAGTACGAACAAATTATACTAGTATTTTATACTTAGGGTGTAGTGTATCTGTTTTTTTTCTTTAAATCAGGATGAGTTCGGATCATTTAAACTTTAATTATTTCAAACCGGGACCAACAGTTATAAAGCTTTAAGTGTTTCTCCCATGAGAGTTCGATCTAGGATGCATTGAGACCAACTCTTACACTAAAACCATTTACCGGTGGTCTAAATCTAATTGCTTTTAAGTTGAAAATTCTTTTAAGAAACATTGTTTTCTTTTAAGGTAGACACATGACTTGAAATTTTGTACGACTGAGAATTTTCCCCACTCGAATTTATATCAATCATTAAAGTTCGTTTCATTTTCCAAAAATGTAATCATACAAAATTTAGTAATTTCGTCACATAAAGTAAAACCAACAATATGTATATTAGTCAGTTCGTTATATATGAAACCGAAAGGAAACTGCGGAATTGCACTTTTCAGTTTCGTCCAAAAGCTTAGGAAAATCAAAATACAGCTCAGCTCATGGTGATCTATAGTGTTTGAGAGTTTGTTCAATTTTTTTTAGTAATTTGGATCGGATACAGTTTAATGGAGACTATGAACTCCCAGCTAGTTTGGGATCAGGAGAACCATGTGAATATCCCTATTTTCACACAGTTGTAATTTAGTTTACTGGGAGATTTAAACTAGAAAGAACGCTATCAACATGTTCACATATCTATTATACCACCCAACCTCCACCGAGTTGAACAGTTGCATTTCAAGATCAAATGTGTATCAGTTTGGTCCCGTTTGACAATTATCCAATCAGGAGTCGGCCTTCTCGATTCTCCCCACTCCGGTCCAGGCAACTCTGGTAGTTTAATTCTAAGATGAGTTGCACGTTGGCGAGTAAGGTCATGATTACCGAACATACCTTCCTCCCAATCTTCCCTGAAGATCTTGCTCATCATCTCGAAGATGTACTCGTTGACGATGCTTCCTCTATCTGCAGCCGCCTTGATTTGCCCGAGACCTTCAACCCGGTTGTTCTCAAAAAACAGATTCGAGATGCCTTTGAGGGTGACGGCGGAGATGTTCCCTGCGTCGTAGCAAATTTTGTTGAACTTTGTCCAGTCAATTCGTGGACACTCAACAAAATAGTTCATCTCCATTAGATTAACATAGATGAAGAACTCGGGGGAGGAAGTCAAAGCGTTGAGGCGAGTGCATGTAATTCTGGAGTGACGGAGATCCTGTATGTTTTCTTCGCACACACGGACCATAATCTTCCTGATGATTTCCTCCGACAACCCGAGCAGGTCGAACGGTTTCTGCTCCCTCCGACTCCTTGTCACCGACCTTGTTTTGTACCGCGGTCGTTTGTAAGGAGGCCATACCCAAGCGGGATTACGGTGAGAGTAAGTCATTATTCCAAAGATGGTGATGGAAATGAAAAGTTTGAAATTGTTTTAGGGATGAAAAGAGAGAGATGAAAAGATCGGACACGGCTAAGAGATGGTGATGAAAAGTTTTTGGAGGAAAGAAGTTGATTTATGGAGGAAAGAAGTTTATATTTTGAGAAAAGACAGAACTCGACTATTGATATTACCACGCTTTAAATTTTAAGAAAATGGGTTCACCACGTTTACAAATTAGTGGAAAATTGGTTCACCACGTTTACATATATTCACTTAAATTATATAATTTATATAATTTTATTCAAAATGGGACTATTAATCATATTCGTCAAACGTTTCCTTGCATTTTAAGACATACTTTCTAATAGAGAACACACTTAGGAAGTGAATGATATTGAAACATAATTTTCAAACTAAAAAATGCACTGAGAACTGGGATACATATGGTAGATCAATAAAATATAATGTGACACTAGAAAAAAATATTTTCCAGTTGGTGTAATACTACTTCAATTGTGAACTATGCATTTGAATATATGGTATAACTAGTAACTATGTACAACTATCTGTGATATTTTGGCGTCGAAATCGTCGACTTTTAAAAAACTAATTACAATTAACAATTTATTTTGGCGCTGAAAATAATTTTTTTTAAACCTCTCACTCTCTTTCTCTTTCTCTCTCTTTCCCCCTTTCTCTTTCACGCCATAATGGAGAATCTCAGCCTTGATCCTAAATGCAGATTTTTTTTTTTTGAATAAGGTTTTCAAATTAAAATGCAGAAAAACATAAAAAGTTTATATGCCCACTCACACATGCCCCAGTTATACCATTAGTTTTTAGTTTTTACCAAATAAATTTCCAAATACAAAACAATTACTTACCCAGTTATCCTAGTTATCCTAGTATTACTTAGCTAGTTATCCTAGTATTACTTACCCAGTTATCCTAGTTATCCTAGTATTACTTAGCTAGTTATCCTAGTTATCCTAGTTATACTAGTTATCCTACTATTACTTACCCAGTTATCCTAGTTATCCTAGTATTACTTAGCTAGTTATCCTAGATATCCTAGTTATCCTAGTTATCCTAGTATTACTTAGCTAGTTATCCTAGATATCCTAGTTATCCTAGATATCCTAGTTATCCTAGTTATCCTAGTTATCCTAGTATTACTTACCTAGTTATCCTAATATCGTAGTTATACTAGTATTACTTAGCTAGTTATCCTCTTAAGACTTGTGTTCTTGTTTGTTAATTTTTGTTACACTTATTTATGCTAGAACAAAAACACAAAATAGTCTTATAATAGTTCATCAAAGTCTTACAATACCATAACAAAGTCTTCAAACTACAACCAAACTCACATAGTGATTACAAATTCCTTACTTTTACCAAACAGAAGATGATAGATGATCAAGAAAGTCAAACAAATACACAAAACAACAGTCACCATGAACTTCAATTTGGTCTTACGTATCTCGGATTTGCACACCACCACCTCCTCTTTCAAGTTTTCGACAATGTCTTTATGATCATTAACTTCCACCATAAGTTCTCTTATGTCAATCATCATGTCTTGAACCTCTTCATACATCCCATCTTCTACCCATTTGAACAAGTGACCATCCTACATTTCACTTACAATAATCACTATGAAGCTAACAAAATCACAAATCAATACTAGGCCTATGTCAAAACAATGTTACCTCTCGGCTAAAAGTACAACGGAAATAAGGACGTCCATGGGGATTTTCTTTCGATTTTGATGTGTAAATCGCAAGTTCGCTTCCACACACACAATTTTCGGGAAAACCTCTTCTACCATGGGGATTCCTTCTACTATTGAATCCATAGTAAAATGAGTTAGAAGTGATTTCCTCCTACATTACTCAAAGACATTCAATTACACAATTAATCATTGTTGTTTATAAAATTCATCCAAACAAACAACATTCATAATCGTATTTTGAGTCTGTTTTCGGGATGAACAAAATAGAACTTACGGATTGAGATGACTCTGAGATATGGGTTTTGTTCTTGCTATTCTTCAATCGATTGTCGGATTGATTTCACATCTGCTGAGACTCGGAATTTCGCTAGGGTTTGTTCTTCGATTTCACGATTTTTTCTTCTGGGTTTTTTCGTTTTTTCCTTCCCGATTTTAACGAATCGATTTTTATCCGATTTTGAATTTTTTTTACCCGGGTATAATCCGATTACATGGGGCTGGGTTGAAGGAGACCGGACCTCACCCATGTATAAGTTGTAATTTCATGCCCTTCACTCGGTTTATAAGTAACTTACCATTTTTGCAGATTTAATTTAAATGAAAACGAAATGAGATCTTATAACGGGGTCATAGGAGATTAATCTCTGTGTACGGAGGGGCATAGGAGGTGATTTCTCCACAACATCAATATATATATCTTACCAAATCAATTTCTCTAAGTATAAAAAATCATCTCATGGCACTTACTTCATCCGCAAGTAAGTTCTGGAAATCATCTCTGAAATGCAAAAAAAAAACCTAACTTTGTTCTGTTCTGATGTTTAGAGTTTATGGTTTTAAGAGTAAGAGGTCTGTTTCTTCTGAAACTCTGATGTTTCAGCACCAATCAAGTTTATTTATCTGTTTCAGCGACTAAGAGCTCTCTTTATCGAGCTTCTGGATTACTTCACGTTGCTTCCTTTCGGATTCTTCAAGTTCTCGTTCAGTGTCTTCTTCCTCTTCGATTCTGTCAAGATGATCAAACTCTTTGGCTGCTGCCATTGCTTTCACCACGGGATCTCTTAACTCAGAGAGCAAACCTCCACCAACTCTGTACTCTTCTTCATCCCCAATAAGGAATAAGCGTTGATCAGGACCAAACGCCATTGGAATATCCACTGCCAGTAGCTTCATGTCATACTGAACATAAACAGACATGAACATTAGAAAGACACCAAAACTCGCTCTATGATAGAGAAATGGGAGCACTGATGGGTTCAGTATACAATCTCCTTTATTACAAAAAGTAACAGAGTCAAAGAGCAAATGAAGAACACAGAACCAATAGAAGCAACAAAAATAACCGAAGATAGAAGCCTAGAGATTCGACACCCTAAACATCAAAACCGCTTTCCATTTATACTCAATGACTGAACAAGCTGATGAGGCAATGGCAATGAACTCTAATCAAGAACCTGAAATGTTTACAAGCCTAATTTCCCAAGTCTTCTTGACTAATATGTCCAATTAAGAATAAGGCTTTATCTAAATGAAAGAAAGAGTGTATGCAGAGGGAAAGTAGGTAAAGTACAAAACCTGTCCTTTCTTCTTCTTGACTTCAACACTAACGAGTCCCTTTCTCTCAGCACCTTGAACTGGGAACAGCAGAAAGCAACGCTTACTCCTAATTGTTGGCTTAAATTTTTTTAATGTTATGCCACCACCTGGCCACCATAACTTCAAGAATCTCAGCCGCTGTATTGAGCTTCCTCGTGGCAATCCTATAAATTTTATCTGGATTTATCGTGAATCTTGCACGAAAGTATAAACCCTACCAACAGCAAAATACAGATAGTGGTATGAGCAGTGACAGTGATAATTACTTTACAATTTAAGAGAAGGAGAATGTTATGACACCAAACCAAAGCTAAAAACAGTGTTTGCAATTCTTGATAAAAAGTTGAAAGCCATAGATTAACAAAACAGAGCATTTTGCTAAATAAGTTACAAGCACTAGATTAAAAAAAATGCAAGATTGATTAACAATTCACAATCAGAATGTGACAATGATCTACTCCTGGTTCCCCTCAAAGCTATCTCAATTCCTCATTCTCACATCCATACACTATAAAACAGTACTCTAATAGATTGAAAACTATAGAACAGTTCCACAATTTCTTGATACACTGGATAATTCATAGCTCCGACCACTGAGTCAATTCTAAGTCATATCTCAAAGTTGTAGATATTACCAAAGTTATGAGAGATACGCACATAAAGAGCGGAATACTTACAGCAAATGCAACAATAGCAGAGGAGAGAGCAAGGAAGCCGTACTTAGCCATTCCCTCAGAGAGACAAGTGCTAGCAATTCCAAACATGATCCTCCACAAGAAGATACAAACGAAAACACCTCCTGCTCCAAACAGCACAAGGTTATTCTTCTTCCAAAATGCATCAAGGTGCCACCCTAAAGCCACTCGGTATCTACCAAAATTCGAACTAACAGCTTTGATTGACTTGTCAACAACCTTTCAAGCGAAATTCTCAGAGCTGGAAAACAATCTTAAAGCCAATGCAAAGTTCATATTACTAACGTGGGGCTTAACTAAGGCTAGTCCGCAAATCTGCAAATTAGGAACGAGCTTAGGACGTGATAGAATCTGGGATAATCCAAGGTTTTTCGTAGTGGGTCTCAACGAAAAACTGTGGAAACTGGAGTTAGGCTGAAACTGTGAAACCCCATTTGCCGGAGAAGACAAAGCAAAGAGTTTTGACCGGCTAACTGTAACCGGGCTGACTCGAATGTAATGCAAGCGAATAAGTCTGCTCTGTTCAAGTTCTACGTACATAACCATTGGCTTTGTATATACATTTGGTGAAAGTGCATAAGATTTGATTCTTCCAAGCTTTACTTGATTGAAGGAACTGCAATTCTTTATTGGGACAACGTACAAAGAGATATGCCAAATATTAAACAGACAGTTGCAATTATAACCTTATTTTTCTAGAAACAGAGTCGGTTTTCTTCTGTGGCTGCAGAGAGTCTCTATAGTTTTGAAGATAGAGTAGCCTTGTGGTCGAGCGCTATCATCACTTTTCCGATTGCCTTCCTGTCTTTGATGGCTCCAAATGCCAGATTGGACTGTAATTCCAACACTGAATGTTTTAATTACTTGTGTTTGAGTTTTGGTTTCATGAAGATGAGTTGAGTTTATACCTGGGAGAGGCTATAGGTATGAGAGATGTGAATGGTTATCAATCCTCTGGCAAGCCATGACAGTAACTCTTTGATGGAATCTTCAAGGACTTTGGGTTGGTGAATTCTGTAGCTGCCCCAATAAAGACCATGAACCGTCCAGTTCTGCACCACACCAAGTTAAGTTGTGTTACAACTTAGAAGATTTGATTCTCTCAAGTGGAAAGCTACTAGATTACCTTAACAAGGGCTATATTAGCGGGAATTAGAGGTACTTCACCGCTAGCGAAACCAATAACCAGAATCTGAGCTCCCCAATTCAGAACTTTCATGGACTCCTTGGTGAGTTTCCCTCCTACAGGATCATACAGAACATCAACTCCTTTAAGCTTTCTTGTCTTGATGAACTCTTTGACGCTTGAAATAACATTTTCACTGCCTAAATCAACAACATGATCCACTCCCATTGACTTCAACAGCTGAATCTTCTCACTCCCTCTACCAAAAAAGGTAAAAGATTCGAATCTAATATAATAAACCCAAATCAAGAACCAACGTCCACGAAAACCTCTGAACCAGCATGTACCTAGCAACTGCAATGACAATGGCTCCACAAATCTTTCCGATTTGAACAGCTGCAAGACCAACGCCACCAGCAGCACCTAGAACCATTAAGACCTGCATCAAAAAATCAATGGAGTTTCTCAACCTTTACAAACTCAGAATCAGCATCAAGCAAGAAACTGAATCATACCTGACCAGATGTTAGATGAGCTCTATGAACAAGAGCTACATGAGAAGTCCCAAACGCAACAGGAAGTGCAGCTACAGCGACCATGTCGCATCGTTCAGGTACAAGGAACCTGAAAGCAACGGATCATTCACAGTATAGATATGCAAAAAGCAAATAGAGAGAGAGAGAGATGGAGATTTTGTAACGAACAAGCGAGACTGATCAGCGACGATGAACTGAGCGAAGGAACCGAGATCGGCGAAGGAGCAGACACGATCTCCGACGCGGAATTTGGTGACGGCGGGACCAATCGCGTCGACGATTCCGGAGTAATCAGAGCCAGGGATGAAAGGTAACGCAGGTTTCTCCTGGTATTTTCCGAGAATCTGAAGATAATTCGCGTAGTTCAAACTCGTAGCTGTGATATAGGAAATTGGTTTAATGGTTTAGTTTGGTTTTGTTTTATGGTTTAACTATGACGTTCGTAGGTCATTAGGGTTTTGGTGTTCTTTTATATAAGAAACGTATTGTATCGCTTTCAATAATCAATTATCATCATTAATCAAAAGAAGTTATCTTCTCTCTTAATCTTTTCTGTGTGTGTTCTTGCTCATTATTGTCTGAGATTCCATTCTTCAATCCGGATTCTCTGCAAGTGAGGACAGAATCTGCGTTTTAGGAACGTTGATTCTTCTATCTATCCAATCGTACGTTTTTCTTTATCAAAGGTATCAGAGCTTCGTCGTTTCTCGGAAACAGATGACGGAGAAAAACCAAGAGCAGATCATGACTGCTACACAAGATCCGATTCTCATGTTCACAGTCGCCGCAGAAAAGTTAAGGTCTACCATAAGATCGAGTTTCGAAGAGATGAGAAACGTGATGAGATACGAGATGAAAAAAGAGTTTCAAAAGTTGAAAACAGAGATTCACGAGGCTTGTGAGGAGATAATTCATAAGATCTATGAGAACGACGGCGTATCCATTGAGGAATCGCCAATACCACAGACGACGGTCCCGATCCAGACGCCCAGAAGCGTCCTAGCACCGAAAGAGACTGATTGTGGAAAAGAGATTTTGCTTCCATCAATTCATTCCGCTCCAGGTAAATCTATCGAGCGTGTGAAAACTGAGATCAAGCAATATTCACTGAAGCCTTCGTGTGATTCACTGATCCCTGACTCGCAACCCGTCAAATTGGAAAATGAATTTCCACAGCATCTAGTGATGGGTAAGATCAGTTCACGCATATCTCCATTAGATCATCGCGAGCAGTTACATGGTCTACGTTCTATAAGGGTTGAAGATGTTATAGGCCTAGCATTTGACGGTTGTATTATGGACATTCAACTATTTGATCCAGGAATATTAAATTGTGTACACGAGTATGGTGGTGTAATGACTCCACAAACTAAAAAGGGGGGACATGAAATAATGTATATGGCTCGTGAGTTTCAAGAAGGAATAATCAGAGTTGCAGTGAGCTTACTAAATTGTGGGGTTGGTCAAAATGGAAGGTTGAAGACAACATGTGGAATAACAAGCTTAGAGTGTCTACAAAATTGTTTCGGGCGATGTCCAATTTTTGAGGGTTGGAAGCAGCTGATTGTTAAGGAGTATAAAGTAACACAGACCTTGTCGTGTGTCAATGAAACTTGTCTCGTATCAGAATTGTGTGAATGTGTTGATGACCCTTTTAGAAAGCTCAGAAGGACCACACGAATCTCACAGCAAAGGGTGGCGAAGTGTAGTAGGAAAAAGACGAAGCTGAGGAGATGCGATGAAGTTCAGAAGGATAAGTACAACTTCTCAAGAGATCAAAACAAGAATCTTGGAGGTAAGTGGCAGCATGGTCGTGTGTGTTTATGTAAGCCTCGTTGCTATTGGGTAAAGGATATGGTCAACAAGTTCAGTGGCAGAGACTCAGTACACAAGGTATTAAGTTTTCTACAGAGATTTAGGTGCAGCTACAAGTATAATTTCAAATTATGGATTTGCTGCAAGGGTGACTCAACTAGGAAAATATTCACGGCGATCCTCCTACAAGAACTTGCAGTTCATGAAAAAGAGCTAAAGAGTGCAAATGTAATGATTGATGGGGACTTGGTGCTTGCATTTTCAGAGCTAGTTGTCACAGAGCTAATGTATATTAAGTGGCTGAATCCCAATAGGCCCATATACATTGACTGTAACTTCACAGGGACCTCTTACTTTACCGCCACAAAGACCTCCCGTGACGATGGCGAGACGGTTTTAATAGAATCAGAAGGTTTTGTGATCTATGATTCTTTGACACAACTTACAAGCGTGGATCATAAAGTATGTGTGGGAACAGCCACAGGTCAGGCATGTTTGTTACTTTCAGTTGGCAACAAAGAGGCAAAGGAGGAACAATGTGGAGCTGAGGAAGATGCAGCATCACTCTGAGCAGAGCTAAATCATTTCTTGAGATTAGACCTTGAGGTCAAGGTCTTTCGAAAGAGGAAGATTTGATATAGGAAATTGGTTTAATGGTTTAGTTTGGTTTTGTTTTATGGTTTAACTATGACGTTCGTAGGTCATTAGGGTTTTGGTGTTCTTTTATATAAGAAACGTATTGTATCGCTTTCAATAATCAATTATCATCATTAATCAAAAGAAGTTATCTTCTCTCTTAATCTTTTCTGTGTGTGTTCTTGCTCATTATTGTCTGAGATTCCATTCTTCAATCCGGATTCTCTGCAAGTGAGGACAGAATCTGCGTTTTAGGAACGTTGATTCTTCTATCTATCCAATCGTACGTTTTTCTTTATCAAGCTGTAACTTTGACTCTCACCGCTGTATCGGACGTCAAAGGGGGGATGGGGTAGTTCTTGCTCACCTCCACCGGAGATTCTGGACTCCCTGTCTCCGTCGCCGTCGGATCTCCTAATTTCCGGCAAACCAAAGCCTCCATTTTGCTCTCTCTCTCAGTTTTTTTTTTCCTTCTCTTTTTTTTTTGTCAACAAGAATAATATTCATAGGCCAAGGTCCAAATTGATAGTGCTTTGTATTTCTTGAGTTCATAACAATGATTTACAAGAGATTATAAAGGCTAACTTGTTACAACTGATCCTATATACAAGGAGACTAATTCAAAATGAGTAACCGAATAATATCTGGAGTATATTCGCTTTTACCCTCCCACAGTTGAAGCGTCGATGCGTCGGACGTTTAAACTGTTACGGAAATCATTGAACAGAGTCGTAGGTAGTCCTTTAGTGAATATGTCTGCATACTGCATCGAAGACGGGACATGAAGAACCTTAACCTGACCCAAAGCAACCTTTTCACGAACAAAGTGAAGATCTATCTCGATGTGCTTCGTTCGCTGGTGCTGCACAGGATTGTTGGACATATAAACTGAACTAATATTGTCACAATACACCAATGTTGCTGTCCGGATTGGAAGATGAAGCTCCAACATAAGATTGCGTATCCAGCAAGTTTCTGCAACTGTGTTTGCAATACCTTTATATTCAGATTATGCACTTGACCGAGAGACTGTTTGTTGTCGTTTTGAAGACCAACTGATCAAGTTGTCGCCAAGATACACGCAATAGCCTGACGTCGATCTCCTCGTATCAGGGCACCCTGCCCAATCTGCATCAGAATAAGCTGTCAAGGAGGTCAGATTGGATCGAGTGAGTTGAAGGCCATGCGTTGACGTCCCTTGCAGATAGCGTATGATACGCTTTAGTGCAGTGAGATGGCTTGTCCTTGGGTCATGCATGAAGAGGCAGATTTGTTGAACTGCATATGTAATATCTGGACGTGTGAACGTCAGATATTGTAGTGCCCCATCTAGACTCCTATACTCAGTTGGATTAGCAATAGGATCACCGTCGTCTGCTGAGAGTTTTGAGTTTATATCCACTAGTGTCGACAAGGGCTTACAATCGATCATACCTGCTCTTTGAATGATGTCCTTGGCGTACTGAGTTTGCGAGAGGAGCAGACCTCCATCGGTGTAATCTACTTTGACGCCCAGGAAGTATCGCAGGCTTCCCATGTCTGTTATCGGGAACTCGGCTTTCAGCTTTGTAATAATGCCTGCGATCAAAGAACTAGAAGATCCTGTGAGCACAATATCGTCAACATACAGCAGTAAATAAGCTGTTGTCAATCCTTTCTTGTAGATGAACAAAAACGGATCACACTTGCTTGCTTGAAACCCGAGAGTGGAGATGAATGATGTAAAGCGAGCATTCCACGCTCTTGGAGCTTGCTTCAAGCCATAGATTGCTTTATTGAGCTTGCAAACATAGTGTGGATGTGTCTGACTTACAAAACCAGGTGGCTGGTGCATATAGATATCTTCTGAAATTGTTTCATGAAGAAACGCATTTTTGACATCAAGCTGTTGAATGTTCCATCCTCTAGATACAGCCACATGAAGCACAGTCCTTATGGTTACAGGCTTAACAACAGGAGCAAAAGTCTCATCGTAATCAATACCCTCAGCCTGTGTCTTTCCATTGGCAACTAGCCTCGCCTTGTATCGAGTGAGAACACCATCTGCATCATGTTTATGCTTAAACAACCACAAAGAATTAACAATGTTAGCTCCATAAGGTCTAGGTACCAAACTCCAAGTCTTATTGTCAATTTGAGCGCTATACTCTTCAATCATGGCTGGTTTCCAATCAGGATCCAAGAGAGCTTTTTGGTGAGATTTTGGAAGTGGAGTAACAGCTGAAGAGAGAAGAGTGAAGATCTGTTTTGGTTTTGAAATACCGTGAGTACTTCTGGTTTGAGGTCGAGATTGAGGAGTGGGAAGAGTAACACGCGACCGAGTAACAGGCCGAACATTGGCTGTACTCTGAGATGGCTGAGTAGTCGTCGCTGTTGAAGGAAGAGCCGGTTGTATCGTGACAGGAGAAGGAGCAGTGAGGATGTCACGGAACATGGAATATGGCTCATCTAGCGACTCAAGAAACTCATAGGAACCAGAAGTTTTCGAAGGAGAAGCAGCAGCAGGGAAGGTGTTTTCATCAAAGACAACATGTCTTGAAATTATGATCTTGTTTGTACTAAGATCAAGACACTTGTACCCTTTGTGCTGAGATGGGTAGCCAAGGAACAGGAAAGGTTTTGATCGAGGTGAAAGCTTATGAGTATTGGCATGGTTAAAATTTGGATAACAAAGACATCCGAACACACGAAGGTGATCATAAGTCGGAGTCTTGTTGAACAAGAGGGAGAATGGGATTTTACCACTGATCGCAGATGATGGAAGAATATTTAGTAGATGAGCAGTGACATGCAAAGCTTCTACCCAGTAAGAAGGTGAGAGATGAGCATGAAACAGCATGGCACGAATGGTGCTATTGATGGTCCGAATCATGCGCTCAGATTTCCCATTTTGTTGAGAAGTGTAAGGGCATGTGAAACGAGCCATAATACCATTAGAATCAAAGTGTTGTTGAAAAAGAGAGTTCACATATTCACCTCCATTATCACATTTAAATGCCTTGATGATGGAGTTGAATTGTGTTTTGATGTAAGAAGAGAAATGAAGGAATTTTGAGAAAGCTTCAGATTTTCGACGAAGAGGATAAACCCATAGAAAGTGTGAGTAGTCATCAATAAACAAAATGTAATACCGAATCCCACTGATGCTAGATATAGGAGATGTCCATATATCCGAATGAATCAAATCGAAAGGCTTAGAAGAAGAAGACTTTGATTTATAAAAAGGTTGTTTTATGTGTTTCCCAAGTTGACAAGCATTACAGGAAGAGAAAGCTTTGTCATTATTACAAGCAACTGAAGAAGAAGAAAGCAAAGAACGTAAAGTTTCTTTATTGGTATGACCGAGACGACTGTGCCACAAGGACAAGGAGATGGACGTGAGCGCAGTGTTTCTGGTCGGAGAGCTAGCAGAAGGAAGCATAGGGTAGAGATCTCCATCGCTATTACTGTGATGTATTGTGTTCTTGGTGATTAGATCCTTCACAGAAAAACCATAAGGATCAAATTCAACAGAACTAGCATTATCTTTAGTAAAGCGACGGACAGAAATGAGATTAATGATCTGAGGTGTAACAAGAATGTTATTAAGATTAAAGAAGCGAGAAGATAAAGGTAATGAAGTTGAGCCAGAGAAGTGAACAGGAATCGATGATCCGTTACCTACCACGACTGAATTTCCAGTACCTAAATTGACAACAGATTGAAGCGAACCTGAAGATGAAGCAAGGTGAGCAGTAGCTCCGGAATCCATGTACCATCCGGCACCCGAAGGCTCAGCGAGAGACATGGTATTGAATGCTTCAGCAAAGTCCCTGGTTGGTTGAAACACTTCAGCCACATTCGCAGTAGCAGGAGCTGATTGAGTCGGTGCTGCACCTAAGAGTCCACGAGACTGATTGTTCATCTGGAACTGGTTCCAAGGATTCATTGGAAAGCTCCAGTTCGGATACGGTCCCCAGTACTGAGGAGAATTCCAACCGAAAGGAGGTCGCTGCTGGTAGTTGTTACGTCCTCGGCCTCTGCTCCCATTGCGATTTTTGTTTCGATTGTTGTTGTTATTACGCTGTTGCTGAGCCTGAGCAGTTGTTGATGTCGAGTTCGCCATAAGAACAGAAGACGATGACGAGTTGTCTTTGTGAGATGCAATTGCCTTATGCGATTTCTTCAGCCGAGCTTCTTCGTCTAGCAACATCGATTTAGCGTCATCAAAAGATGGAAATGGTCTCTGATGTTTGATAACATTGATGATGTTATCGAATTTTTCGTTGAGACAGTTCAGCATGTACATCACCAGATTTCTTTCAGTGTTGGGAGATTCCAGATTTGAGAGTAGATCCGCCAAAGATTTGAGATTCTGACTGTAGTCGGCAATTGACAGGTCACCAATCTCCAGTGTGCGGAGATCATTGTCCAGCTGCACTATACAAGCGTCTTTGTTGTTACGAAATAGGTTTTCAATCCGCAGCCAAACGTCTCGAGCCGTACCGCCTGTCTTGAAAGCCG
Source organism: Orychophragmus violaceus (assembly GCA_030180135.1). NCBI lineage: Eukaryota > Viridiplantae > Streptophyta > Magnoliopsida > Brassicales > Brassicaceae > Orychophragmus > Orychophragmus violaceus. Next base: position 100,653,645 of record CM058231.1, on the reverse strand, counting down.
ATTTGAACAGAGGAGGAGCCAGAGTACCATAGATCCACAGCTTCACGAGTCCGTCACGCTTGGTCCATTCCTGGTCATCATTACCGGTTGGAGTACTTGAGCCATCGACATGTCCGAGCACATTGAAGGAGTTGCAATGCATCAGGAAGAGCTCTCTCCACGCATCGTAGTTGTGTTCGTCACTGTCAAGAATCAGAGGTATGTGTGTTTTGATGTTGGTCACACCATACGCTCGTTCTTGTGGAGGAACAGGTTGAGCCGCCATTAATGACAAGAAGAAATACACAGAATAAAGAAGGAGAAAAGGAGAAAGAAGTCGAGAGAAGGGAAGAAAGAGGATCGAAAAAAAGGATCAAGAGCCGTTCAGCTCTGATACCATGATAGTGCTTTGTATTTCTTGAGTTCATAACAATGATTTACAAGAGATTATAAAGGCTAACTTGTTACAACTGATCCTATATACAAGGAGACTAATTCAAAATGAGTAACCGAATAATATTTGGAGTATATTCGCTTTTACAAATCAGGTGGGCCGAAACCCATACAAGACAGAAACAACAAAACAAAAGAAGTCTGAAAAAGAGATAGAATCGCCACGTAGCGAAATCTGCACCAAGACGGGCATACAACCGAACACGCGTCGCTAATCAGAATACAGCCGAGAAGGACTGGCCACCGCGGAGGAAGACGGTGCCAATACTTGCCGGACCAATATCCTGCATTTGCTGAAGTTCTGAAGACCATCCGCCGATCAAAACGTCAAAAAATCACCGGTTAAGCCACCGGTTTTTTTCCCTTCTTGGTCTACTCAAAATTGGATTTAATTTAATTTAATTTAATTTAATTTATCATCTAAATATGAGGTGGCACTAAAACGACGTCATTGAGGCAGCTGTTTGTCTCTCTGTGTTCCATGGATTCAAGAGGACATGCATATACTATAAGGTTGATGAAGAGAGTATGATTTATTTTCATAACTATTCAAAGACATGTATATTATACTCATTTATACATATTGAAAATGGAATTGTGGATTTCTCATAAGCTTGTAATAGTTATAAACAACTCTGGATTTCTGATCTCACACTCATAAGCTCATTAACAATGTTGTGTCCTAAAATAAAAAATCAAGCAAACAAACCAAAACAAATCAGAAATGGCAACCATATCAAACTGATGATCTGGTAAAATAAGAGAAAGAAAAAATGAAATCTGCTGCCTATAATAAAACTCTATGCAGCAACATTGGATGAATCAGTGTGGGAAAAAAAACAAACAAACAACACACAGAACAACCAAATCCAAGGGGAAAAAATCAGATGGTTGGTTAATGACAATCTCTTCTTCACCATTTGTTTAATCATCTGGTCCAAGCAGTGTAACCTGCAGATTTAAGCAAACCTATTATGTAAACCAGTGTTTCAGAGTATGAGAATAGCATTTTAGTAGAAAGAGGATAGTTTTGGTTACATTGCAATCGAAAGCGTATTTTCGAGCAAGGGTTATAGCTGTGTTACGTTCTTGTTCTGACTCGAATGTTAGTATGAAAGTTAGACTCTTTCTTGGTTGCCAGAACAATGCCTTGGCAGGAGCCTTAATATTGCCTCTAACTCCACAGAGCTGAATGATTTATATACCACATAAAATTGTAAGAATTTTTCATTGAATGTCAAAGTGATGTTTCTGTGAAATATAATGAAGAGAGAGTCTCTTGATACCTGCATGGATGTCGAATATATTTCTCTAGCCTTTGTGATCCATCCTCGAGACAGTTTTATCCTCGTCTTTCCAACTGTAAAGACATGAGATCGGGATGCATAGTCTTGTCCATTCATCTGTGATATAACCACCTGAACAAGAGTTTTAAATGTTCAGCTTATTAGAACATAAACTCAATGCAACTCTTTCCCAAGAAAGGACCAGAAGAATGTTGTAACATACACTGAATTCACTGTTTGATTTTCGCATCAGAGACTCTACGCGGGATTGCAAGCAAGAATCTGCAGTTCAATAAGCCAAACATTCACTTTATTGCACTTAAAATTCTTGTATCATCCATAGTTTTTTGTAAAACCAACCAGGATGAATTGGACCATCGGTTGTAACAGTGACTTTCTGTCCATTAGAAAGAATGTCTGTCTGTAAGATCCTCCCAACATCAAATGGTTCTGGAGCATAAACAGATTGATTGGCACCTAAGAGCAATATATGAACTGCTTAAAACTACAGTTTGATTACTAATAACCAAATGATGAAGCAAACAGATAGGACCAAATACCAGATATAGCTTCCCTTCGACTAGTTTCACATGCTGCACGGTACCACTGGATTGAACAGTTGGAAAGATCTCTAGCATTATCTGGAGCAGCTTCTGAGAAGACGCGGATTCTTAAGCAAGAGCCGAGACTTTGTGTGCCTTCCAGAACAAATGGACAGGACTTGGATTCCTCAGCTCTCTTGATTATTGATATCTTGAGATGTTTGATGGTTGTTGTCAAAGGCAAGAACAAAGAGGTCAGCAAAGACCAAAATAACTTCAGTTATGTCCGAAACTAAATGATGTGTCAATGCACATAAACATACCTCTTGATGAAGTTTAATAGAATTCATATACTTCTCTTGGATTCGATTTCTTAAACCATGAAGCTCATGTTGCATGCCCATCACCTACATTACAAGTTTACAACAGTCTTATATAATACATACAGTTTTTAACTCTGAGTGTAACCCATAAGTAGCCCTGGACATTCAGGTATTCAGTTTGGTTCGGGGTAAGAACCGTTTTGTTCCGGTTCGGTTCATTTCTGTTCCGGTTAGGTTCTATAATTCTAGGAACCGTAAAATACCTAAAATTTTTGGTTCTTAAACGGTTTCGGGTATTTTGGAACCGAAATAATAATTTTTACCTAAAATCAACAAAAAATTACCCGAAATCAAGAAGAAAACCCCGAAATTTCTGTTAATTCAACATATGATTCAATGTCAATTATATAACATAAACATAAATTAAATGAATCTAACAATATTTTCATGTTGGTGTTGAAACCATGAGTAATCCTTTAACTAGGCCTTATATAAGTTCGGTTTTTCGGTTATTGGCTCGGTTCTCAGTTCGGTTTCGGTTCCTACCCAATATCCGTGGTTCCTCAACTCATGATCCAATGAATAATATAGGTAGAACCAAATGAAAATTTTCGGTTCTGGTTATTGGTTTTATGCCCAAGCCTACCCATAAATTATGAAGGCATTTTCACACTAATAGGGTTGAGTGTACTATGAAAATGATGGAGCACCTTTGTTGGGTGATGCATCCGTTTGATCTGTCTAGCCTCCTGGACCTCCTCAACCAATTTCTGAACATCCTGTTGAATGAAAACATAAGAATGTTTTAACCGTTACTATATCAGAACATACTATACAAGAAACAATTGAAATATGAAGCCAGAGTAGATGAAACTAACCGGTCCCTGAGCTCTAGAAGCTTCAGAACTTCGCTCCTGTTCTTGAAATGCCTCTCCAAGTTTAAGCACTACTGCTCTCGCACTTTCGATCTCAGCACAAGCAAATGACTTTTCCTGGTTTACCAGTTTCTTTGCATCTTCTGAAGCCTGACATCATGAGAACAAAAATTGATCAGAATCCTTACTGATCCTCACGTTAGCAAAGTAAGCAAAAGACAAGCAGAAATGTTGCATTAAGACAAGACCTGCTTGAGGAAGTTTCCCAGTTTCTTGACTTCAAACTTTTCTTGAATTAGTTCACCTTCATTCTGAGTTAACTTTACAGCTAAAGCTTCAACCTATTCACAGTTTGATCCAAGTCAGTTTCAGAATCATCAAACAAGATTGAGATGAACAAGAGATCTTAACCATGGAGATAGCTTTCTCAACATCTTCCTTGTTTTGTCCATCCATGCGTCCTCTCATGTATTCTAAAGCATCCCTTAGCTTCTTCAACATAACATGTCCTTCTAAAGAAGCCACCTCTTTTAACTTTGCCTAAAGATTACATGAATGTCAGCAAAATAAAAGACAAAAATTCTGTGAAATCAGAATAAAGAGGTTTGTAGAAACCTCATCAGCCAAACTAACAGCTGCAGCCAAATTCTTGTCAAATTTACTAGCGAGGTCACGCACTGAAAGCCGCTTGTGTTGATCAGACAACAGCTCGCTCTCTTTCTCGACCGTGTCTTTAACTGATGGACCTTTCTCATCTTCTTTTGGTTCTTCAACTATCTGATTCTCAGGTCCTAGTTTGTATGTTGGAAAATGATTAGATGCAAAGCTCACATCTGTTGATACTGTAAGAACTGATTCTGATAATGTCTTTTCTTCGATTTCAGGACACACTTTCGTCATTTTTTTTCAGGATCTTATATCTGTTTAAAAGAACATAACAGGATTTCAGGACACACTTTTACTGGTCTAAATTGGAACACAAAATAGATTTAGGTTCATAGGAAAAGGATGAACACATAACAATAAAAATGCATTATACAATCCACCATGTGTTACACTAACAGAGAAAGAATCAGAGCATCAAAAGAAAGTGGAAGCTAAAGGTGAAGAATTTCTTAACTCCTGCAACCAAACATACATCAATGAAACATAATACGACAAAACGCAGGAGAATCAACTCGAAAAATAGAAACTTACGGATATCTGAAGACCCAGAAGCAGAGAATCTTAGGAAGAGGAAGAAGAAGAATAAAGAGAATTGTGTCTCTCTGTCTAGTCTTCGTCGTTGGGCATCTTTTTCTCTCTTTTTTTAGCTTTTACAAAAGCGTCAAAGACGACAGGATGAAATGGAAAATGCAGAGAAGAAAAAAGAGACACTTTTGTTTCTCTGAATCTTCTTTCTCTTTTTCTCTCCTTCACGCCATCATCGTTAAGACCCAAAGAGTGCAAAAAAGAAAAAGAAGAAACGATTATTTCTTAACAGAAGTGTCCCGGTCTGGTCTTTGTTTTGTAAGGCGACGCGCTGTTTAATGGCTTTTGAAACACACGCGTTGGCGCGAGTAGTGTGATTCGTTGTGGTGGGCCCCGATCTTGGCTCCGTAGATTTTCTCTCTTTACTTTTTTTCTTTTCACATTATTAATGTTTTGTGTTTTCTAGTTCGCTTTGGTTTGGGATCTAATTATGATTCCTTCCTTAACCACCATCTTTATTATTATTAATCCCTCTGTTTTATTTGTTTTGCATCTTAAGCAAAGAATCTACAGAAACCAAATCCGAATTGGTGCGAGTGAATAGAGAGTTAGTATTAGTAGATAAGTGTTTTTTGTCTACCTTTCTACATATAAAAAATGGAATCCAAAGTCGGTTACAAAGACGAAATACAAAATCAAACTATCAATACATATTAAAACTACGAAAATACAAAGAACTGGAGGACTAATACTTTAATGTTTTTAAAAAAGCTGAAATCGACAGGAAGACTTCCATAAACAAACATTTTTAAACAAGATTATCGATATATAACTCTCTTATATGATAGATTAGTGTTTAATTATGATCATTTAGCTTGAGTTTGGTTTAATATTATATCTTTGAAATATATATTAATATGGTGTAATAATATGGAAGTTAAAACATATGTCATTATGTCATACATAATCAGCTTGCGTCAAATCATTATGTAACTTCCAATGTTTTTACATTTAAATCCATAAATTAAATTTAGGAGATCTCAATCTCTTACCTAACCAATATGAAAAGCACATCCGAAATTACAAACCTTATTATATAATCGGAAAAGGAGAGCTACAAACCTTTTTTTTTTGTCACTAGGAGAGTTACAAACATTATTGCTAAAATTATGGAGAGTAGTGAGACACATTTTAACGTTTGGCATGTAGTCATGAGTACTACATTTGGTGGAATCTAATTTATTAGTTGAAAGGTCAAACTCAGATAATTTTCCCCTAAAGAGACGCCCGTTAACATCACGACTTACATAACTAATCTACTGGAAAGTTAAAATCGCTTTCAAATTACATTAACTTTTTTCTTATGTCGATATCCCAATATTTAAAGTCAAGGTTTATTTCGTTAATTTGTGTGACATATCAACTGGTAATGCCATAGTAATCGCTTCCATGGTAATTATTTTGCTAAAAATCGCCTATTTCATTTGGTATTACGATCTAATGAGTTAAACATTTAGTTAGGTTGATAGAAGATATATAGTTAGATTTATTAATTATATAAATCATCACCGCATATTATCATGTTTAGCCAAAAACAAAACAGAGCAACCGGACAATATTATTAAAGGGAAAATATGATTCTATATGCACAAAAACCTTCATAATTAGATGTAAATTCTGACAAAATTTTAATTGTGTTCACACACAAGTTAAATTACTAAATAATCTTTTTATTTTGTTAATTTCTAACAATTATCTATTATTGTTATTATATATAAAAACTAGAGTTAGCAATAACTTAATAAACACGATAATTTATTATCTGATAACTAGTGTATTAATCGATTTAACTTGATAACTTACTATAATAATAACATGCTAACGATAATATCCGATATCTATAATATGCTAACATAGAATTTTTAAAAAATAATATGTGTTAACATTGTTTTTATAAGGGGGATAATAGTGTTATCATGCTATAAATGTTCGCTATTTTTGTTAACGTATAAACAATGTTGATTGTAATTGATAAACAGTGGTCAATGACAGTTGTGTAACTAAATAAAAAGAAAAAGATGTATATGACATAAAATTTATTTCTCTCAGTTAGTTTGTTAAATTTTAAATTATTAATGTTAGAAAATTAATTTTTTTGGTGAATAATGTATATTAACTTAACTCACCCATTATTAAAGTGTGGGGGCTATCTATCTCTATAATCAATCAAATACTTTATTTTCTTTAAGGAAAATTCTTAATTAAATTCCAAAAATTAAAATAATATTCTATTTTCACTAAAGTGTCAAAAAGGCTAAGCAGTGCATGTGATGATATTCATCAGGTCACGTTAAACATGAATAGACAGACGGTTCAGACATCATAATCTCACTTTTACTTTCTGTTTGTGGTATCATAACAAGACAGTACTATTATGAAAGATGCATTTGACTTTAATTAGATATCTATCAATTTAGCTGTAAAGTATTACTATCTCTTACTTTAAATGTTAGATAATTATTCCATTTTTGTGCCTTAATGATGATGATGTGTTGTAAACTATGACTATAATTAGCTCTAAACATTAAGCATTATGTATGGGGATGGGGTCCATGGAATCCCATGAGCTCGATCCTCTTACCAAAACCATACTAACCATCACTTTCTTTTTCACTTCTGTCTTTGTTTTGTTGGCGTTTACTTATTGTCTACGAAGACCGTTTAGTTTTTGTTCTTCTCCAGTCTCCTCGGTTTACGGTGAGAGTGTTAATACTTTGAAGATAATCTTCTTTTTTTCTATTGGCTAAATCCTCATAGTTCGGTGCAATTTCATTGATTTGCGTTCATTTTGAACAACCTAGAAAGAAAAAAACCCATATAAGCTACACAAACATCATTTAATGTGATTATAGCTCTCAAAATAGACGGTTGTCCATGTTGGTCTATTTCCAATGTATTATATACTGATCATAGATATATCTATATGTTTTTTTTTTTTTTTTGAACAAGATTTTACTATTTAAAGCATGAGAATGAAAAAAATACAAGCTTTTAAGGGCCTTAGTGTTTTTAGGCAAGCCCAAGTCATATCTAGCCATATTTCATAGAGTTAAACAAAGAACCATAATGAACCAATTACATTTAACCAAATAAACCAGTGATGAATCATAACCAGACAATGTGAACCAGTAACACCTTCTTCTTCCTGTCTATCGTCACCGAGACCATCCCTTCACACAGTTAAGACCTTCAATAGTTAATCAATGCTCTATACCTTAATCCATTTTAATTCGATCCACCCACCCATAATTGGAATAGCTCCGAAGAGTGAGCAGGATTCGAATCTCTTCTGCTTGCGCAATAGTTCCTCATCAACACATCCAACGCTGAGCTAATTGAAGTATGTGATCGGTAAGTTTGGCGGTGAATTCTTGAATTGCGTTCTTGCCAGATGAGATAAATGACACATTGCCAACCTAGTAAGACCAGTTTCTTTTTGGTTCTGACTCCCTGTAGATTTTGCAGCATCAGGATCAGAGCCTCCCAATCACCAATTGGTTGAATCCCACATCTTGCGCAAACCTCTGACCAGATAGACAATGAAAAAGGGCACAAGAAAAACAGATGATTTCTGCTCTCTGGTTCCAGATTACACAACACGCACTTTGGATCCACCGTCAGTCCCCAAGTAAGTAAACGATCCTTTGTAGGGCTTCTATTAAGCACAAATAGCCATGCCAAGAAACTATGCTTAGGAATACCTCCTGCAATCCAAACAATTTTATACCAACACACTTGCGGTTCATGATGTTTAGTCAGTCGATAAATGGCTCCAGTGTTGAATTTAGTCCAGACTTTATCATCAATTACCCATTCAAAGTAATCATCTGCATCAGTAAGGACTAGAGTTGTGAGGAATGATTGTAGTTGAACCTGAGTTTCTGATCTTGCTGGAGGCAGTGACCATTGTCCATTGTTGTTTAGGCTTGCTAGAGTTGCTTGTTGTGGGATTCTCATCCTCCTAGTGTTTGAAGATGCTAGAAATTCTTGCACACTCCCAAAACATGACCAATTATCCGTCCAAAAGCGAGCAACTCTTCCATTTTCCACCCGCAATTTGATCCATTGAAAAGCCTCTGACCGCATTTTTAGGACTATAAAGATATATCTATATGTTAAATGGGATAAAAATTAAAATAGGTCCAGACCAATATTGTTTATATTCATAATGGACCGGACACATTAGAATATAAATTAAACTTTTATGTCAAAATCAATTTAGATTTTTTTTTAATTTTGACTTCTCTAAAAAATGTTATTAAAATATTATTTATTAATGATTATGGATAGTTTATTTGTACATGATCGTTTTTGATACGATAATTAGTGGACACAATCAATATTTGTTTACAATAAAAATAAACAATATAAAACATGTTTATATAGACGTGAACGGTCTATTTTACATCTTTATGTGTGATATAGATCGCAAGTTCGATGATGTGAGAGATGCCATTTTAAGTTTTACAGAATGTGTAAATCATTATGTATGATCCATGGATTCCAGCCTACCGCCCGAGACCAGCAACCCGTAATCTCCTCTCGAATATTAATGTATATACGGTAGACCAGTTGATTGATCAACAAAGGCGAACATGAAATAAATCATTGATAGAAGCGGTAATGGACCCAAATGATGCTAGGTTGATTCAGAGCATGCCAATTAGTACAATCAACAAGCCGGATACAATGGGATGGCATTTTAACAAATCAGGTCGATATTCGATAAGGTCAGGGTATCATACAGAAAGAGAATTCTCGGACGAGGGTAACTATGCCCCAATCCTGGGACCGGATATTAAGGGACTACAATCGCATTCATGGAAGTTAAATTGCTCACCAAAATTGAGACATTTTATATGGCAGATAGTAACAGGATGTCTGGCTGTCACCACGAAACTGAAATCAAGAGGAATCAAATGTGATACATATTGTGTAAGATGTGGTGCTGAGGAGACAGTAAATCATGTTCTGTTTGAATGCCCACCGGCCCTCCAAACATGGGCCTTGTCACGAATCCCGACAAATCCACAATTCTTCCCGACGGAGGCACTCTTTACGAATATGGACCACCTATTTTGGAGGTTGCCACCCCAGGAAACAAATGAACAGTTTCCTTGGATCCTATGGTACATTTGGAAAAGCAGAAATGATATGGTATACAATCAGATAGACCGAGATCCCAATGAGACATTGAGGCTAGCAGAAACGGAATATCTGTCATGGGAGGGCGCACGGACGGACACGCAACTTAGTAATCAACAAAATATGGGGATTCAAGTCTCGGAGAAAATTAATGAGCCACAAAAAGGTTAATGGTGTTTTGTGGATGGATCTTGGAAAGAAGGGGTTGCATTTACTGGGCAAGGTTGGTATAGCTGTTATGATGGAGAACTAAACAGATTGATGGGTGCTATGAATAGCAGGCAGAGTCTGTCCCCGCTTCATGCGGAGTTTGAGGCTTTACTATGGGCTATGGAATGCATGATCTTCTTCGAGCAAAGACATATTACTTTTGCAACAGACGGTTCAGAAGTGGTGAGGATAGTGTCTGAACCGGAGAATTGGCCAGCTTTTGAAGTTTACATTGCAGAATATGACAAGAGAAGGAGTTCCTTCACAACTTTTGCTCTCAAGCACATCTCTCGTACACAGAATCAGACGGCGGATAAACTAGCACGAAGTGCACGTCAAAGGCAGTCACCAAGCACACATATCGGGCCGGAACCACCGATATGGATAATAGAAAATTAGTGTTCTTTTCTTTACTATGTTGTCAAAAAAAAGAAAAAAAAGATATAAGATTGATATTAAAATAATTGACAAAATAACAAATTAATGGTATAAATGGTGGTTCATCAATCGAATAAATAGAATAAAAAGAATATATATTTGGAATAAAAATGAGTGGAATAGTGTAATTAAAAAGAACAAAAAAGATATTATGTTGAATTTTTCTTTTTCTTTTTCTTTGAAGAGATAAACAAATCACATAAGAGTTGATGGATTTTCCATCCAAAATGTGGATTTTCCATCCAAAATATAGATTCCACATTATTTCACTGAAAAAATATAAATATAGATTCCACATTATTTCACTGAAAAAATATGAGAGTAACTAAATTTAATGAGTAGTTAATTTGATTTTATCCTCTAAAATAGCAATAATTTGGACCCAAGTTTATAATATGACTACAAGAAAACAAATTATGTTTATATTGTTAGACCACTTCCATCGGGAGGTTCTAAGGAGAGGAGTTCTAAAAAAATAATAATATAAAATATAAAGGTGGAGAGAAAAGGGGAAGATTTTAAGGGAGGGGTTCTTAGTTGAGCAGCTTTTAGAGTCCGGGTTTGCCACATGCGCGATTCGGTCGGTTAATTTTGTTTTGTTTTTTTTTTTTTTTTTTCTCCAACTAAAAAAAAAAAAAAATTTACTAAGAATTGGGTTCATTACCAATGGGCTTGCTCTTAGAGTTGATGTAGTTATACTGTTTAAGCACAGTACTGTACTAGGTACCACTTAACTTGATTAAAAACGAGATACAAAAAAGTGTGTATGACGTGGCAGGATTTCATTGGTTGGAAAAACAGATCGGCGGGATGAAGTGGTTGCAGCGTCTACGGATTCTATAAAGAAATTTTAGGGCTTTCATGAGCCACCGTGTTGCGATTCTCTCTTCTCATTTGTCTCACGTCTCCACCGTCATGGCTTCCGAGAAAGAGGCTGCTCTAGCCGCCACTCCTTCCGATTCTCCGACCATGTAAGCCTTTTATTCTTCCTCTGTCTCGATCTGCCTTTTATCTTCAATTTTTCATTCCTTCTTCTTCTCGTCGATTCCACGTATCTTAGAACGAGTCATAGATCGTCGATCAAAACTATGATTTTCGGATGGAACGATAGAGAAAAGTTCAATCTTTATTATATTTCGGTCTATCACTGTAGCATTGCTGTTCTTTGACTGTACCGTTGGAATTGCTTAGCCTCAATGGAAGAATTGCTATGTTTAGCTGAAAATTGTGAATGAACACGAGTAATAATCTTCACGTTAAGCTATTTGAGTTTTGCATGTACCTTGTGAAGTTAGCTCTTTCGACGGAAGATTTGCAGTGCTGATTTGGTTGGAGAGTAGACTGATTGTCGATTTGTGCAAAGAAGAGTGAAAACTGTTGCACAAATCATAGAGTTTCTCTCTGCTTCTTTCAAGATTTTGTTTTCTTGTAATCGAGGGGTTAATATTTTATCTTTTATTGGAAGATTTTCGTTTTGTTGTGTTGAATTGATTTGTTTATGCTTTGAACATGCAGATTTGACAAGATCATCAGCAAAGAAATTCCATCCACCATTGTATATGAGGATGACAAGGTAATTGAAATCATGTAACCCTTTTATTATACTTTCTCATATGTTGCATCTGGAATATCTAAATTAGTGATACTCTAAAGTAGCTCAGTCTGCTTGCCATTCTCAGCACTGTCACTCTGATAATGGGACATATTTATATGCTAATATGCTATGCATTTCAAGTAAAAGATGGCATCTTCTCTTCTTGTCTGTTATATGGTTCAGCAAATCTCCCAGCAGTTGATTTTTGCAGCCCGAGGGCTTAGCAAAGATTTTAGTGTTTGTCCAATTTTCGTCACTATTCTGAGCAACTGGATCCTGTATTTACTTTTGTATATTGTTTGAAGTTGGTTGAAGTTTCTTTTGCCATGATTTCTTTTTCTGGATGAATTTACCAGCTTTAACAACTAAATTAATCTCTTAATATATATTCACCACTATAAAACTTTTCAGTAGTGGTGGGCATACTTCATTATCACTGTTCCTGGCATGTTTTCTCAGTTCATCTTGCATGATTATGCAGGTGTTAGCTTTTAGGGACATAACTCCCCAGGGTCCTATTCACATCCTCCTCATTCCAAAAGTGAGGGATGGCTTAACTGGCCTCTCTAAGGTATCTAATTCACTTACACAAGCTAAAGATAAAAGCTAAAAGCATGAGAATTGTTGGACTTGAGATCTCATTAAGAAACAAAAGCTAATAACGTGTATGGTTATGCTACTGCAGGCTGAGGAGAGGCACATTGACATCTTGGGCCGTCTTCTCTACACTGCCAAGCTTGTAGCAAAACAAGAAGGCCTAGATGATGGTTTCAGAATTGTGATCAATGATGGTCCACAAGGCTGTATGTATTTTTAATATATAGCTTTACTTCGTCAATTAGCATGTTCACATCCAAGACAGAAAAAAACAAAGAGACATCATTCTTTGATACTAATCACCTTCTTATGGGTTTTTGCAGGTCAATCGGTGTATCACATTCATGTTCATCTCATTGGAGGACGCCAAATGAACTGGCCTCCTGGTTAAAAAGATCTCATCTACAAGTGATTGTTTTCCTGGTTTTAAGAGGAACCGTCAGAGTTTGCTATTGTCTTCCTCTTGTCTTGATAAATAAAAAAGCTTGGGACATAACTTTGTATGATTGTTATGCTATAAAACCTTGTTTTATGTTATGAAGAGAATATTTGACTCTTTCTTTTCTGTGGTGTCTTACCTTTTTGTCATATACACTTTTAAACTAAGTTAAAGTAGGTTGGATATCTCGATTTTTTTCCTGCGATTCCGAAATCCGACACATGATGATTTATAAGCCAAAATTCTTGGCCTTGTGCCCTACCTCTAGTAGCAAATGTGTCTGTTTTTATATTTTCAGTACAAAAAGGTAGGAGTGTTTGTGAAGGTTTTCACTGTTGACATGCAGAAACTAATGGTGAATGCCATTCATACATTGTATTATCAAGCTTTTGATCTTTAAGAACCGCCGAATACCTAAATTATGGGACACAGATATACAAAACCATTAATACAAAGTAAAGACATCATTATTATTCTTTCAAGACATAAGATGAAAAAGTACTGACCGATGCTAAGACATCTGTAGAGAGTCCAGGTTTGCTCTGAGATATCTCATTTTTGATTGATTGCTTCTGTCTAAACTGACGAACAACCCTAGGCGGGAAGACTGGTGCTGCTTCAGCATTGCTACCTGATTCTTCCTGAATCTTTCGCTTCTGCCCACCGCAAAAACAGAGAACAAATACAAACCAAACATCAAGTTAGTGAGATTTCCAGAGGAAGGGAAACAATACAGTTCCTTCAAAGAGTCAGTCTGATAACTTTAGCTTCATGGATCTAGAGTTAGCTGTAATTTACAATATTAGAAAGAGTAAGCACCTTCTTGATTCGTTCATCTATCTCGGTCATGGCACGCGACTTCTCTACTTTAGATAGATAAAAGTCCTTCTCTCTCTTAGCAGCAGAAAGAACCATGTTTAGTTTCTGTTCCCGTATTGCACTTTTGTATGCTGCAGCAACCCTTCATAGATTAGAGATCATATCAAGGTAAATGGTCAAGAACATAATGTTAAAGCAGAGAAATTATGCAGTTAACAGTACCAATTTCATCGGTAAGATCATCCCATTTGAATTTGGTCAAGTATTTGATGTTCCAAATATCATAGTATATAGCTGACTTCTTTTTCCCCCCTGATAAAAGGAAACAGCAAACATTAAAAATCATTTAAGCTATTGACTATGAATGCTGAAATGATTCATTATGAATACCGATTTGTTCTCCATTTAGCATATCCGCAACCCTCTTAGCTATGCTTTTCTTAGCAAACTCCATCCACCTGAACATAAGAAACATCTAGTAAACAGTATAAAGAACAGTGGAGAAATCCGTATCCTTGAACATACCCTTCAGAAAACAGTTGGCCACAAAATCCACCAGCCTTCTTGCGGTGCACTTGTGCTTCAGGATCTAAATACAAATCCATGAATGCATCAACACAAATTCATATGACCAAGATTTGTTTTTCTTTTGACATTAAACCTCACCTTCAGGTGCAAGATAAATCCTTCCAATTTCTCCAAACAGAGAGAGAATCTGTCGAAGTCTAACGTGATCCATGTGTGGTGGGATGCGACTTAAGTAGCAAACTCCTCGATTGTCAGCCTTAGTAGCTTCCTTCAGCAATTTTTCTTTCTATCAGCTTTTTGACTCTTCATTGTTTCCTTAGATACTCCATTTGCAAGCTCGTGCGATTCCTCACTCTGCATCTTCCTCAGCTGTTGCAGAGACAAAGGCAACACCTTTTTTATTGAAAGAAGCAAACTTTACAACGATTGTCAGCCTTAGTAGCTTCCTTCAGCAATTTTTCTTTCTATCAGCTTTTTGACTCTTCATTGTTTCCTTAGATACTCCATTTGCAAGCTCGTGCGATTCCTCACTCTGCATCTTCCTCAGCTGTTGCAGAGACAAAGGCAACACCTTTTTTATTGAAAGAAGCAAACTTTACAATGATTAAGTTGAAATAAAATCTGAATTTTTTTATCTAATCTTCTAAGGTTATGCAACTACATTGAAATTAAAGGTCTACAACCGACAATTTTGCATAAATGTGTGGGCTTTTTATTCGTAGCTTGAAGATGAAAGGGACCCTAAACCCTAGACAAACAAAACAGCAAATTTTTGTTGCTTTCTGCAGATGAAAACGAATGTCTTTGAGCTTCAATTTAAAACCCATACACCAAAATCCATTAGAAGCGCAATAAGCAGACCCGATGGGGTTTGGTTTTCTTTAAACCAAATCAGAGATTTTTAAGAGACTCGAGGTACAAGGAAACTGGAGAGAAATCATGACGAAACAAGAGCAATCTTAACTGAAATCTCTCTCCTTTGTATTCGTTTCTGAAGGAAATCAGGAAACTTACCGTTAGAAGAACGAGGAGCTAGTGACCGTCGGCGACTGTTTATCTCGGTTCGGAGGATGAAGAAGAAGACGACGTTTTGCCTCTCTAAGGGCATCTCCAACCCATTGCTATATCTTCCTCTAAATGCTATAATAGAGAAAAATGAGCTCCAACCCACCTCTATATCTTGCTCTAAAATAGAGATTGCTATTTTTTCCTCTATATATAGAGGAAGAAATAGCATTCCTCTATAATAGAGGCAAACTTTTTTATTTGCACAATTATCCTTTAATTTTTATATTTATAATTATAACCATAATGAATATAAACAAAATTGTTTCACTGTTGTTGTTATACATATATACAATTTGTTTGTTATTTTTTCAAACATTTTATATTTTTTCTAAAAGTTTTATAAAATAAAAAAGAATAAAAGGGTTTAATTTGTAACTTTTAAAAACAAAATGTATGATTAGTAAAATAAAAAAGAATATTTTAGTGAATATTCCATTTTAGAGGAAAATATAGAGGAATACATTGGAGCAAAACCCACTTCTATTATAGAGGAACTCTATAATAGAGGCAAATATAGCAAAATACATTGGAGATGGTCTAACTTTGCTCGCTTCTGAAGGGAAATTGTCCTTTCCAGATAAACCGGTTGGTCCGGTTCTCAATCGTGATTGGTATAATTCCGGTTGTCGATTATCAGTTGTTATTATTAAGCATTATGTATTCGGTTAGAAGCTGCGAACCGGCATTTTCTCTAAATGTAAATACCTTCATACATTTTAATTTATTAGTATATATATACACATTAGAGGAAAGATGATCATCTTTACTTGGTTTTGGAGAAGAGTGCGATGAAGGAAACACAGAGCAACTAGAAACTTTTTTTTTTTTTCTTTGTTGTGCCTTGCTCGAGCGTCGAACCTGTCTTGTGTTGCACTTTTATGTGCCTTCACAAACCGGACGAGCTACAAGAGGAAGGCAGAGCAACTAGAAACTTAATACACAAGGAAGTAAATCTCTCTGTTTTTTTCTCTAATTAACCTAATTGATAACAGAACCCATAAATAAAGCTTTGTTATCCAAAAAGCCTGACTGAGAGTTTGAAAACAACTCTAACCAAATAGAAAAGTTCTGAGCAAACATCCATGTACAGATAAGTGTTGTAATGTTCTTCAGTTTTTCTCAAACAATTTCTTCAGACAAAAGCTATTGCTGGACTCTCTGTCTATATCTAGTTGGTATGGATCAACCGTCTCTATTGAACCTTCAAAGCCTTCTTCTTTCTTCTTTCTTCGTCCTCTGTTCTTCTCTTAATTCCCCTTGGCGTCAAATAAATCTTGCACAGAGCATGATCCACCTATTGCACACAAACACAAATTAACAAAAAAATATACAATACTATTTAATTCGAATCACAATCTGAATAACTTGTAACCAAAGTAATCATACATACCGACTCGAACCAGTATTCTTGCATCAACCAATTCGTTTTTGTTCCGTTTGGTTGTGTTCCAACGTAATAAGCTAAACTGGTTTTGTAGCCAACTATGTCCTGTCCAGCGTTAATCTTTGTGGCAGCTACTGTTGCATGCCAATATCCTCCATTGTCGCCACGCTTTTGTCGCTTTCCATCTTTCTTCATCTTGGTCCTCTCCGATATAAAGAACCATTCTTTAAGATTACCCTTCTCGTATTCGGCTGTTTTGAATATAAAAAAAAAAAAATCAGAGCGGTTAACACTTAACACACATAAGCCAACAAAGAAACAAAAACAATTAATTAT
Organism: Orychophragmus violaceus; assembly: GCA_030180135.1. Classification (NCBI taxonomy): domain Eukaryota; kingdom Viridiplantae; phylum Streptophyta; class Magnoliopsida; order Brassicales; family Brassicaceae; genus Orychophragmus; species Orychophragmus violaceus. The sequence continues at coordinate 100,636,378 of CM058231.1, read as the reverse complement.
AATTAAGAAAGAAATCAATGGAGATGAACCTGAAAGTTGCTGTGGATTTGACTGGTAGATGTTCACGTGATGAATGAGAAGATTGGGCCATGATGATGTGTTGTTGTCTCTCAAGAAGGGTTTCAAGTAATACAAGATGAGTTCTTCGTCGGTTGGTACGAACCTTAAACTCGGTGGATAAACGAAAGGAGAAGAAGATGATGAAGAGGATGGCATGTTGTTGGGGTCATCATGTTTTGAAGACGAGGCTGCAGTCGAACTAAAACCATTGAAGCTTGATGAAACTGATTGATGCGGGTCCAGTGGAGCTGAGAACGATTGCGAGTGATACGACTGTTGATACTCAATATATTCAAGAGGCTGTTGTTGATCATATTGAATATCATCGTGACAATGTGACTGATGTGAATTCAATAAGGCCGGCCAAAACTGTTGGATATGATACTCAACGGTACCAAAAAAAGTCTCCTGCTGGTGCAGTTCATGATACCCAATATCATGATGTTGTGACTGATATGAATCTAGTTCGACTGGCCAAGACTGTGGCTGTTGATAGTCACTGATATCAATAGATTGCGGTTGGTATGAAACCAGTGGGGTTTGAGTTGGACAAAACTGTGGTGGTTGCGGTTCGTGATTCTCAACGTTACGTGAGTGCACAAGCTCCTCTTCTTTTTTCTTCTTATTTGCCATTGGACTCAGATAAATCTTACACAGAGCATGATCCACCTGCACACATACATCAACCAAAACAAAACAAAGGTTAACAATTTATAAAACCTAACAATTGCAAGTCACAATATGAAAAACTTATAATCCAAGTAACCATACATACCATTTTATTATCGCCTGAAGACTCAAACCAATATTCTTGCATCAACCAATTCGTTTTTGTTCCGTTTGATTGTTTCCCAACGTAGTAAGCTAGACATGTTTTGTAGCCAACTACTCCTTGTCCGGCGTTAATCTTCTTGGCAGCTACTGTTGCATGCCAATATCCTCCATTGTCACCACGTTTCTGCTTTTTTCCATCTTTCTTCATCTTGGTCCTCTCCGATATAAAGAACCATTCCGTAAGGTTACCCTTTTCGTATTCCGCTGTTTCGAATCAAAATAACAGCTAGAGCCATTAACACAAACAAACAAAAACGATTATATATAGTTAAGAAAGCAAGAGAAAAACCAACCTGAAAGTTGTTGTGGATTAGACTCGTAGATGTTCACGTGATGAATGGGAAGATTTGGCCGTGAGATAAAAGGTTTCAAGTGGTACAAGAAGATTTCTTCGTCCGTTGGTACAAACCTAAATCCTGGTGGATATGAGGACGACGACGAAGAAGAAGACGGCATGTTGGGATCGTGTTGTTGCGTTGTTTCCGGTTCTGACGAGGGTCGCTTGTTTCTCTGAGGCATCATAGTTACGCTTTCTCACGGTTGTGAAAGAATATTTTCTATTGTTTTCAAAGCTTCTTGGATGGGTAGTAGCTTGTTATTTAAACGGATGTTATCTTAGAAAACGTGTGTATGGATATAATATAATCATTACATTATCCAATATAATATTGTTGAGATTTTGTCCAATATAATGTTGGAAAAAAGGAAAGTTTTTAAACTTTAATTTAGAAAACGTGTGTATAGATATAAAAATTTAATCATTACATTATCCAATATAATGTTGTAGAATAGTGTTGTCACCCGTAGTCGCTGCAAGAACAAAGACCACCTGCAAAGAAAGTGATGAAACCCAACTCTACCTCTAAGAATGATCTTTCGAATGACAGTCTCTGCAAACTCTAAGATTCTTTGTGAGATCTGTTCCTGTAGGAGTTGTCATCAATCAATAAGCAATAGCCAATTTTTCACTGATCATCAGAGAGACCTGGACCAGTTATGTTTGAGTCCTATGTCTTGTAACCAGCTAGTTATGGTGCGACGGACTACTTCCTGTAGTTCTGAGTATGCACTTTGTCATCAACCCCTTCATTTTCCATTCGATTGTGCATACTCGACGCATGATGGTGTAAACCAGCATGAGAAAGGCAAGACATCATGGCGTTCCAAGACACCAAGTCTCTCACAGGAATGATTTACACATATGTAATTTGAGTTAATATAATGATATACCATAGTACTAATTTTTATTTGACATATTTTAATTAAATTTTTTAAACTAATCTAATTTATTTACTATACAATGCACAAAAAATTGTGTTGTTTGTAAATATTTGTTTTATTCGCCACTTGAGATTATTGAACATCTTATAGTAAAAAAAAATATTCAATTTTTAAAATTAGGTTAAAGTGTTGTTCGGTTAACAAAAACGATATCCATCCAAATAAATAATTTGAATGAGTTTTCTAAATTTTTATACTCATTTAGATGGAACAAATTAGATCATTTGTATGGAGATGGTTCATCAAAAAATAGCAAATGACTTATATATCCTACCTATTCAAATGAATCATTTGGATGAAAATTTTAAATGAGCCAATGAACATCACCTAAATAATATATTACAATTATCTTGCAAGAAAAAAAATTGAAAATTATATTATCCACCAAAACCGTAAAATCGTATTTTTTGCCAAAACCATAAAATCATGTTTCCCACTAAAACTACAAAATTGTGTTTTCCGCTAAAATCACAAAATCACATTTTCCCACCAAAATCATAAAATCGCATTTTCTCGCCAAAATCTTAAAATTGTGTTTAACCGCCAAAACCACAAAATTATGTTTTTCGTAAAAATCGTAAAATCACGTTTTCCCACCAAAACTACAAAATTGTTAAGATAAATAAATAAATATATTATATTATAAATATCTTACAACCGACTGTTAGAGTCGGTTTATCTAAACTATAAATAGCTCCCCCCCTCTTTTACTTGTAACAATACACACGAGACAAAAATCAGTACACATTAATATAAAGTGTATGAACTTTATATCTCTCGCTCTCTTGTTCTCAGCTTTTATTTCTTTAGTCAAATTTTTGTTTCTTTTACAACTCACTTCAAATATCCTCTCTCTCTCTCTCTCCCTCTCTCTCTCTATCTCACTATCAATCTTTTTCTTGATTTAATCTTTTCTTTCATATATTTCACAACACGTTATCAGCACGACCGTCTCTCGATTCGGTCATATACCAAAAATGTGAGGTTAGATTATGTCCAATTTATTTTACGAAAAAAACTATCCCTTTTATATTTCCGTTCATATACTATTTTCGGAAAGATAAGCATTGCCTTCTCCGAATCGATCGTTATGGTAGGCTATGCCTTCACGATTATGATCAATGGTAGACTATGTCACCTCAGATCATATTTATGGAGTGGTAGATTAAGCCTCCTCCTTATAATTATGGTAGGCTATGCCTACACGAATTGATCATATGGTAGACTATGTCACCTCAGATCATATTTATGGAGTGAGAGATTATGCCTCCTCCTTGAATTTATGGTAGGCGTTGCCTCCTCGATTACTAATCTAACTTTTAAATTTATGCATTTACATTTATATTTATGCGTTTAAATTTATGCATTTATATTTCGCATTTATATTTATGCGTTTAAATTTATGCATTTAAATTTATGCATTTAAATTTATGCCTTTAAATTTATGCATTTCAATTTATGCATTTAAATTTATCATTTCTTGAGAAAAAAAAATCACATGGATGTTGTCGTCCTGAGATGATTTTTTTTATGTTGAATTATTTCTGGAGTAGAAGGTTTTGCTTCCTCCTGAATCGAGTCGTAGGCTATGCCTCCTCTAAAACAACATCGAATGAAATGATATTTTACGTCACCACTTACATGATGGCTTGAAAGATAATGAACCATCATGCTCGTCCAACTGGATTGGCTCCATTCTCAAAAGTTTTATTATCAAAAGTGAATGTCGTAGCAACCAGTAATTGTGATAATTTTTTATGACGAGAATACAGACACGGTAGAGTCCGTGGTCGCTTATGAATAAGGTGGTAGACATGGACGTGGAAAGAGATTCCAGTCTCATAAGTTAAATGAAAAATTGTGTAATGAAAACACAAACGAGAATTTTTGTTACATGTTTAGCATAAAATGAAATTGGATATGTACATATCGTATGCCAAAATATTTAGCCAATTTTTATGAAAAAGTACATAAGACAAGAGAAACGATATTAAACCGATTTCATCTCGATTGAATTTTTTTGATGTCACAAGTTTCTTGTTGATGGGATCAACATAGAACTTAGGTTGACATAACATGATATCATGAATTGGGATTCATGATGTAGAATCGGTCTGACAAACAATGTTACAGTGCACATTGTAGACGATATTTCTCTTGTCTTAAAAATAAAGGACTCCGCCGAAAGCGTGAGTATCCTATAGGTAATGCAAAGATTATGAAAGGCATGGATTAGCCAATTTTCAATGCTGAGGGGAACCAAATGTTATATTCTCCTAAAATCTTGCGGACTTTTGTTAAGTACCGGAGATATATCGAAAGAGAGATAAAATGACATTGAAAATATTTGCATTACATCGGAGAGGAAACATACATTGGAAGAGTGCCGATGATGTCCTCCGAATTATAAATATGATTGAATCATATGGTTCATGGCCAAATCATTATTTTGGTTGAAATAGCTCATTTTGTAAGATGGTTTGATGAAAGTGAATTCCCCGCGTTAGGGGGAGGATTGAGAGTATCACCAAATGATAACACCTAGTGTATACACTCTTTGGTTTATCTTGATCCTCCTACCAATCACGCGAGGTGGAAGTTCAAAAAGGATCCAAGAAAGTAATGCATGACCACAGTTGATTATGTTGTTGATCCTAGAATGGGATTCATCCGAGATGGATATTCTAGAAGAGTTATCATCTCGAGGGGGAGAATTAAAGAATCCCACATCGACAATAAATTGATAATTTTGGTAAAATGAAATCCTAGATTTGATCACTCTGGTGAGTTCATGTTATGCAATTTGTCACTTATTGTCGATGAGATAAACTTATGATGATTATGTCACACTCAAAATGAGCTTATTTATAAGCAAATCCAAGGGATTGCAATGACCAATTATGGTGAAATTTAATCTCCATGTTTAGAATGGGTGTAAGATATATTATTTCCACACCGCATATAAGTAACATCCACAAAGGATGAAACAAAAGAGCTGGAGACGAATCTCGCTCTAATAATGTTGAGCTATCACTCGGTGATGTGCTCGTTGTAAGATTTGCATATTATCATTGTGGTGAGATTTTTCTCCCATCATTATAAAGAGAATTATGAATAGTTGGAATCCTTGAACAAATGAATGTGAACTTGAGGTTCAAAGTTTCAAAGGATCATTATTCAAATATATTGCAAATCTAATGCTGATGGATGAGATTTCATTGTGATCCTTGCACAAATGAATAATGAACTTAAAGTTCAAAGAAATCTCATATTTCAGCTGAGAATGCTCCTATAATAATAGTGTGTCTATGGCACGTGAGAAACGTGATAGACCCCTTTGGTTCCAAAGCTAAAATAAATCCTCATAATAAAAAGGAGCAAATGATTATTGAAAAGAGGATTAAACTCCCTAAGAGGAGGAGTAATGAGACCGTTGGCATTGGTTAATAATAAGATCAGGTACCTGAATGAAAATCAATGATATTGATAAAGAGATCTCGATTAACCATGTCATTACGGGAAAAATATGGACCAAAGACAGATATGATTGTCGACAAAATGAATGATATAGCGCGCATGAATCTCCGCTCTGCAGTTAAGCGTAGAGAGAAAATGAGGATCACGAGTCTCTACTCCGAAGATGAGTGTAAAGAGACAATAAATATAATGAGTCTCTACCCCTAAGATGAGTGTATAGAGACAATGAATATTATGAATCTCCGCTCCGAAGATGAGTGCAGAGATAAAAATATTGGCCAAATAAAATATGTTTCCGGAAACTCTATTAGAGCGAAACTTATGAAAAGTTGTCGCAAGTTAATAAAGATAATTAGGGGGAGAAAAGGCTGAAGAGACACGATTGTCCTCAAGCATCCGAAGTTATAAACCTCGTGAAAGGTGAGTTATTTTAAATATAGCATTTCAAGTTATAAACTTCGTGAAAATTGAGTTATTTTAAATAAAAGGAATTCGTCTAGAAGACGAATATGATGCAGAAAAGTATGAGAATTCCATTAACTTCGCCCAACGTGAAAAAGTATGGGCTAGAAATGAAATAAAAGATAATGATGGAATGTTCTCCTTTTTCTGTATCCAAAGATCTTGAATATGAAAATGATCCAAAACCAAGGTCCGTATCGGAGTGCCAGAAAAGGCCCGATTGGGAGAAATGACGAATAGCCATCAAGAATAAATTACTCTCCCTGAATAAAAGAAATGTGTTTGGACTTGTGGTTATTACACCTAAAGATGTAATGCATATTGGGTGTAAATGGATCTTTGTGCGAAAATAAATGAGAAAAACAAAGTCACAAGATATAAAGCATGACTTGTGGCACAAGGGTTTTCTCAAAGACCGGGAATTGATTATGATGAAACATATTCTCTGGTTATAGATGCAATCACATTCAGGTACTTTATAAGCCTAACGGCATCGAAAAATCTAGAAATGTACCTCATGAATGTTGTGACTGCATATCTATATGAATCACTAGATAGTGATATATATGTGAAAATCCTATAAGGATTTAAGATCCACGAAGGATCAAAGATTCCAGAAGAATCTGAGAAAATTTGTTCGGTCAAATTACATCGATCACTTTATGGATTAAAACAATCCAAACGCATGTGGTATAATCGCTTAAGTGAATTTTTGTTGAAGAAAGGATTTATAAATAATGCGAGATGCCCTTGCGTATTTATAAGGAAATCCTATTCAGGATTTGTGATCATTGTTGTTTATGTTGATGACCTGGACATTATTGGAACTCAAAAGGAAGTTGATGATGCAAGAACTCATATGAAATAAGAGTTTGAAATGAAATATCTTGGAAAGACAAAATTTTGTCTTGGGCTCCAAATAGAGCATTTCCAAGATGGTATATTTGTGCATCAATCAAATTACACCATAAGGGTGTTAAAACGCTTTAATATGGACAAAGCAAATCCTTTGAGTACTCCAACGGTCAATAGATCGCTTAATATTGACAAGGATCTATTTCGACCTTGTGAAGATAACGAGGAAATATTAGGTCCAGAAATACCTTATATGAGCGCTATAGGTGCACTCATGTATCTTGCAAACAATACCATATCAGATATATCTTTTGGCTACTAATTTGTTTGCAAGATACAGTTCATCTCCTACGCAGAAACATTGGACCGGGATAAAACATATCCTTCGATATCTTCGAGGTACGATTTACTTGGAATAATATTATCCTCGAAATTCTGCGCTTGGTCTGGTTGGTTTTGCAGATCCGCATAAAGCTCGATTGCAAATCGGATACGTTTTTGCAATGGAAGAAACTGCGATCTCGTGGCGCTCCCAAAAGCAGAATCTAGTCGCCACTTCTTCGAATTATGCGGAGACAATTGTGTTTCATGAGGCATGACAAGAATGTATATGATTGAGATCTATGACTCATCATATACAAGAAAGTAGCGGGATCATCATGAACAAAGAGCCAACGATAGTATTCGAAGACAATTCTGCATGTGTTGCTCAACTCAAGGAAGGCTATATCAAGAGCGACAGAACAAAGCATATCCTCCCCAAGATTTTTCTCTTACATTCAAGAGCTCGAGAAAAATCAAGAAGTTGACATCCGGTATATCCGCTCAAATGACAATGCAGCAGATTTCTTCACGAAGGCGCTTCCCACTACAACATTCAATGAAACATATTCAAAGCATTGGAATGCACCATTTGCGAAATTTGTGAAAAAAAGTCAACTCTATCATCAGGGGGAGTTTACGTCACTGTACTCTTTTCTTTGTCATGGTTTTTTATCCCACTGGGTTTTTCCATGATAAAGTTTTTAACGAGGCAGTACGTAATATAAAATAAATATTTAAGGGGGAGTGTTAAGATAAATAAATAAATATATTATATTATAAATATCTTACAACCGACTGTTAGAGTCGGTTTATCTAAACTATAAATAGCTCCCCCCCTCTTTTACTTGTAACAATACACACGAGACAAAAATCAGTACACATTAATATAAAGTGTATGAACTTTATATCTCTCGCTCTCTTGTTCTCAGCTTTTATTTCTTTAGTCAAATTTTTGTTTCTTTTACAACTCACTTCAAGTATCCTCTCTCTCTCTCTCCCTCTCTCTCTCTCTATCTCACTATCAATCTTTTTCTTGATTTAATCTTTTCTTTCATATATTTCACAACAAAAATCATGTTTTCGGTCAAAATCATAAAATCATGTTTTTCCGCCAAAACCGTATATCGTGATTTCTCGCCAAAACCGCATATCCTGTTTTCTCGCTGAAACCACCAAATGATGTTTTTCTGTCAAAACCGTAAAATCACATTTTTCCATCAAAACAATAAAATCATGTTTCTCGTAAAACTGTAAAATTGTGTTTTCCAGTCAAAACCTTAAATCATGTTTTTTCTCCAAAAGCGCAAATCATGTTTTTTCGCCAAAATTATAAAATTGTGTTTTCCCGCAAAACAGGTAAAATCGTGTTTCCCGCCAAAATTGCAAAATCGTGTTTTTCCGACAAAATCACAAATCGTGTTTTCCCGTCAAAAATGCAAAATCTTGTTTTCCCGTTAAAACCGCAAAATTGTGTTTTTCCATTAAAACCGTAAGATCGCATTTTTCCTTCAAAACTGTGAAATCTCGTTTTCCTACCAAAACGCAAAATCATGTTTTTCGCCAAAACTCTAAATCACCTTTTCTAACAAAAACCATAAACACGTTATCCTGCTAAAACATAAAATCGCGTTTTCTTTTGAAGTTCCAGCCCACGTTAGGGCTATGACGGCGCCGGAAAAAGGTGTTTCCTCGTGGGAAAAGATGGAGGAGCAGATGGCGAGCATGAAGGGCTTGGAGAGGACAGAAGATTTGGCAGCTTTGGAGATGGAGAAGGCCAAAACAGTTTCTGGGGATGATTTGGAATCCTCCAGGGTTTTGAATGTTCTAGAACTGGATTTGGCTGAATCAAAGGAGATGCAGCAAGCTTCAAACGAGGTGCTTTCGATGGTGGAAAAGGTGAACGATGAAGCAACAGTGGGAGATTCACATGAGAAGCCAAAAGAGGGCAGTGTGGATAATTTTTTAAGGAAGACGTATGCTAAAATCGTTAAAACTACGTCCTCTCTTCAAAAAGTGGATGTCTCGGTGGAGGATGTGAATGGTGTCCCGACCCTGCGGGTCCCCGACTGTGTTTTTGCGGACTCTCCATTATGGGAGGATTGTTTAGTGGGGAAATTTGGTGCAAAAGCTCCCTATGTGGGTGCCATTCATGCTACGGTGAGTCGTATTTGGTCATTGGGTGACAAAGCGATCAAGATTGAAGTCTTTGTAGTTGATGATTATACGGTGACGTTCCTTATTAATGATGCAAGTGTTCGTGCTTGGGTGGTGCGAAGAGGTATATGGAATATTAAAAACATTCCAATGATTGTCTCGAAATGGAGTCCTATTATTGAGGATGTTCAACCGGAGATGAAGACGGTTCCCTTGTGGGTTGTGCTGCGAAATGTTCCACGCTCTATGTATTCATGGAAGGGACTAATTAGTTTAACTAGCTATTTTGGAGATCCAAAACGTTTGCATCCGGAGACTCTTTGGTGCAAAATTTTTGAAGAAGCCAAAATATTTGTGGAAATTGATTTATCAAAGAAGCTCCCTGAGTTTTACAATGTCCAGCTGAAGAACGGAGAACAAATGGTCTCTTATGAGTTTCCTTGGCTTCCTCCTCGCTGCACTTCGTGTAATAAATGGGGACACGGAACTAAGGATTGTCTAGCGGTTCCTGGCACTTTTGAGCTCCTCCGGCGTGATCCTCCTTTAGATACGTTTAGAAGCTCAACCAAAGTCAAGACTAGTCAAGGCAATGCTGAGACTAGTCAAGGAAAGGATGCTAGTCAAAGTAAGGCTGTGGATAGTGTTGATGTCGGTTTGAAGGTTGGTGAAGGTTCTCCTTCCTTGATTTTAAAGGATGTTCTTGTGCGTAAGGAGTTGGTGGTTGAAGAAACCCCTAATTGCGGCCTGAAACAAACAATTCCCTCTATTTCTGAAAGTGAGTGGATAAATGTTTCATTGTCTAAAGCATCGAAGAAAACCACACAAGATGTGGATCAGACAGTGATTGCTTCCCCATCAAGTTTCTCTTCATTGATGGAAGGAAATGATGGTGAAGATGTTGATGAAGAAATCATTCATGACAGTGTTGAAAATGCAGAGGCTGGTGAGAATATTAATGAGGTTGAGATGAGTAATGACGTTGATATAGTGGAGGGGAAGAAGAGCACTCAGGGACAGAAGTTGAGGAATGTGGAGGAGGTCCGTGTCTCTTAAAAATGAAAGCTAACCTACTATAGGACTTTATTGCTCTAGAAATCTACAAACGATGAATACATCTATAAATATATTTTTTCACTCAATTAAGATATTAATCTAGATATCCAAGTTGATGGTTTCGAACAAATATAAAAGAAATATAACGTTTTAATACGAAAACTTTTTATGTGAACTTGCTAATCAACAATATACATCCACTAGTAGTCATGGCTGTACCTTGGACCAATGGACCCTATTAGCAACGTTTTAGTTTTAATTATACTATGCCTTATTTGTTTAGAACATGAACCGAAAAAAGCTTTCTTCGTTGACTGGTTTCCTCTCTCTAGTGATTTCTTTAGCGATCTTTCACAAACCTCTTCCTCGCTTCTTCATCTTCTCCATCGATGGCTTCTGAGCCATCTCCACCTTGTCCTCCACCGCCGTTACCCCCTGATCATGGTCCGGCAAGCTCGGCCATGGATTTGGATCTGGATTCTCACGCACCTGGTCCGTGCTCTGGGGCTGCGAATCCATCTTCAGCGACATCTCCTTTGGGTCAGACCTCTCCACGGCTTTCATCACCTTCTCAGCCTGGGTTTAATTGGGCTCAGAATCTGACCTCCTCCGGCAAAATTCCCCTTTGTACGGCTCCGATTTCGGTGTCTCCTGCGGGCCGTCCTCGGGTTCATGTCCCCAATTCGGTCTTTGAGAAGGGAGCTAAGTTACATAAGGACTATATCGTTGGTATCTTTTACGGTAAACCCCCATCTTATGGCAAAATCTGGGCGGTACTGAACTACCTCTGGGGTAAGGATAGGCGTGTAACCATCAATCATCTCGCCAAAAACGCGTATCTGTTTCATATTCCTTCACCGTCGTTGCGAAGGAAAGTCTTAGAGCAAGAACTCTGGCGAGTTGGTGACTCTCCATTTTTTGTTACGGAATGGAAGTCTGAGTATAGCTTGAATCCTCCTGCTTTAGACAAAGCTCCGGTCTGGTGCAAAATTCATAATATCCCCTTTGATCTTCTCACTCCTGATGGCTTGAGTATCATCTGCAGACCCTTGGGTAGAGCGGTAGACTTCAAACCGTTCACATGCATTTCTTCTGCTGAGGTTAAAATAGTGGTTGATCTCACTAAAACTCTGGCAACTGAAGTAGAATTAGAATGTGAAGATGGCTCGATTCTGCTTCTTCAAGTCTCCTATCCGTGGCTTCCTCCATTATGTCCCATGTGTAAGGAGTTTGGACATAAGGCAACTTTATGTCCAACAGCTAATTCTAAGGTTGACACTCCTAAACCAGCTGATCGGAATCCGAAGACACCCCAGGATTGGAGGGCAGTTGTGAATCCTGCAAAGAAACTAGCACGCAATCATCCAGTAGCATCGCCGTCTGTTGTTCAGAATGGGGATATACCGGTTGTTACTGGTTTGGAAAGTGCTAAGGGTAAAGGTATTCTCTTTGATACGGTTGCTTGTGCGGCTCCGGTAGGTGAAAAGTCAGTTGATTCGGGACCTGATTCTCGAACAGTTTGCCTTCCTCCTTCTAAAGCTCTCGTGTTATCAGCTCCATCGGTTACTCCGGTCTCAAATTCCTTTGATGCTCTTGCGGTGGAGGACTTGGAGTGCTCTGGTTACAACGAGTTTGCATCTCATTCAGATAAGAAGCGGAAAGTTGCCTCTCCTATCCCTCCTGTTCAGGGTGACCTTCTTCCCATTGCGTGGAAGACTCATCCCCCATCTAAGTAAGTTTAATGTCGGATACGTTTTTTTGGAATGTGCGAGGTTTGAATGAAACATGGAAGCATCGCCCACTATCTACTTGGCTGAGTAGGAAATCAGTCACTTTTGGGGCGCTCTTGGAAACGCATGTTCAAGCAGTAAATAAGCAGTTTATTTTGAGTTCTCTCGGCGCGGGTTGGTTACTTTTGGACAACTATCAGTTTTCGGACTTGGGGAAGATCTGGATAATTTATAAGGCTCCAACCTCAGTTAGATTCTTGCACAGTGACTTGCAATCTATCACTTGCTCGGTCTCTCTTGAAGATGGTACAAGTTTCATCTACACGGCTGTTTACGCTTCACCTGAAGAGCTGGTACGGAGGGATCTTTGGCTTTCTCTCAGAGATACTGCTGCCTCTTTCCACCTCTCTTCGGTACCTTGGATAGTTAATGGTGACTTTAATGAGATACTTTGCCCGGCAGAAACTTCCAATGCCAAGATTCTCACGACAAACAGAGCAATGCGCCTCTTTGGGGATTGTTTAGCTGCGCTTGGCCTTTTTGATCTGCCTGCCAGTGGTCCTCGTTTTACTTGGAACAATAATCGTCCTGCTGATCCAATTGCTAAAAAGTTGGATAGGTGTCTTGTGAATGGTGCATGGCTCCTTAAGTTCCCTTCTTCTCATGCAGTCTTTGACGCCCCGGATTTCTCAGATCACACATCATGTGCTATCTCTTTGTTATCAAGGGCTCCACAGTATGGTACTCGTCCTTTTCGGTTTTACAACTTACTTATTGGGCACCCGGAGTTTTTGGCCAAGGTTCTTGAGGAGTGGTCTGTTGGACGTGTGATGGGTACATCCTTATCGGCGTTTTGTTTTAGACTGAAACATCTTAAACAACCGATGAAATCACTTTGTAGATCTAATTTCAGTGATTTGGAACAAAGAGTTTTAGCAGCTGCGGCCCGGCTCGAGTCTGCTCAATTATGTGCTCTTAATGTCCCCTCTTCTTTCAATCTTCTTGAGGAAGTCTCGGCTAGAAATCAGTGGCTTTCCTTACGTCTGGCCGAGGAGAGCTTTTTCCGACAACGGTCACGAGTTAAGTGGCTGGGAGAAGGTGATTTTAACACTCCCTTCTATATGAGGGTTACCACTACTAGGAATGCTTCCAATTCTATTAAGCGTCTGGTTAGAGCTGACGGTACTGAAACACAGTCTCTTCAAGAGGTTCATGAATGGGCCATCCACCATTTTGAAAGGATCCTATGTACGCCCAAGGGCTGGTTTTATCCTGACCTTCCAGCTTTTCTGGATTTCTTGATGGTGTCTCACTGTACTCAGGAGGATTGTCATGGTCTGGAGGAAGGTTTCACATCGGCATCTGTTTTGGTTTGCCTTCAGAAGTTACCAACTAATAAAACCCCGGGGCCGGATGGTTTCACGGCCGAGTTTTTTAGAGCTGCGTGGACTGTGCTAGGCGCTGATTTCACCTCTGCGGTTTTGCAGTTCTTTGAGGACAGTTTCATGCCGACGTCGCTGAATTCAACTTCTCTTGTCCTCATTCCCAAGCGGCCTGGAGCCAATAAAATAGAGGAATTCAGACCAATTGCTTGCCTCAACACTCAATATAAGGTAGTGGCCAAGCTTCTCGCGAATCGCCTTAAAGTTCTCTTACCAAAGATGGTGCTTCCTAATCAAACTGCGTTTGTGAGGGATAGGCTTCTCCTAGAAAATGTTTTGCTTGCATCTGAGGTTCTGCAAGGTTACCATAAGAAATCAGAGCCGCCTGGCATTACTCTTAAAGTTGACATCGCCAAAGCTTTTGATTCCGTCAGGTGGGACTTCCTTCTCAGTACTTAACAAGCATATCATATTCCTCCAAAGTTCGTTGGATGGATTAAAGCTTGTGTTTGCTCACCCTCTTTCTCCTTGAGCATTAATGGAATAACTTCGGGCTATTTTAAGGGCAAAACAGGGCTGAGACAGGGTGATCCGTTATCGTCCACTCTCTTTGTACTGATGATGAATGTTCTTTCACTTATGCTTAATAAGGCCACTTCTACTGGCTTGTTCTCCTATCATCCGGGTTGTGCTTCGCAACAACTTACTCATTTATGTTTTGCGGACGACCTCCTGATTTTCTTGGATGGGACAGAGGCTTCTTTGGCTGGGGTTCTAAAGGTCTTGACTGAATTTCATCACATCTCTGGCCTGGGAGTCAACATCAGCAAAACATCCATGTTTAGTGTGGGCATTGAGGATAGCTTGATCAATCGGCTCTCTATGCGTTTTGGTTTATCTCAGGGCTCCTTGCCTGTGCGATATTTAGGCCTCCCTCTCTCTTCCCGGAAGTTGAGTTTGAAGGATTGTGATCCTCTTATCCTCCAAATCAAGAAAAAGCTTTCTTCTTGGACATTGCGCTCCCTTTCTATGGCAGGCCGTCTTACCTTACTGACATCGGTTATATCTGGTATTCTTACTTTTTGGTCAGGCGCTTTTTTCCTTCCTAAACTTGTGATGAGGACTGTTAACCGCCTTTGTTGTTCGTTCTTATGGCATGGGGTTATTGGAGTATCTACAGGAACAAAAGTCTCTTGGCATGATGTATCTTATCCTAAGAACGAAGGTGGGCTTGGGATCAGGAACCTATGGAGTTGGAGTGAGACATGTTCTCTCAAGTTGATATGGATGCTGTTTTTCAGAGCTGGTTCCCTTTGGGTGGCATGGGTAAGAGATAAATATTTCTCTTCCTATCCTTTTTGGGCTTTGAATGAGAAGAATTACTGCTACTCTTGGATGCTTCGGAAGTTGTTGAAATTGAGGGTAAAAGCTTTACAGTTTCTGCGAGTGATTGTTCGTAATGGTGATACTACTTTCTTCTGGTGGGATCCGTGGACTCCTTATGGAGTTCTTTATCATTTCTTTGGTGCTGATGGTCCATCTCTCCTGGGTATTCCTCTTTTTGCCCTTGTCAGTGATCTCAGACGTGGCAATGCATGGTCTCTACCACCGGCTCGTTCTGAGAAACAAGTTCTCCTCTATGCTTTTATCTCTACTCTTGCCGTAGTTGATCTGAATGATTATCCCGAATGGTCAGTGAATGGGATCCGGAGGTTGAAATTTATCTCTAAGGAGGTCTGGAATGCGTTGCGTAGTCATAAGCCGGTTGTTCCCTGGGCAGGTCTTGTCTGGCATTCTGCAAGGATTCCGAAGCATGCTACCTCTTCCTGGTTGTTTATGTTGAATCGAAATCCTACTCTTGATCGTATGGTCGCTTGGGGTTTGGATGTCGAGAGATTGTGTTTGTTGTGTGGAGTGGAAAATGAGAGTAGAGACCATCTCTTCTTTCAATGCTCTTTTTCACTATCTGTCTGGTCTATTCTAATGACGAAGTTTGGTCTCGCTCAATACCCAATAGCTTGGGCTGATGTTCTTCACTGGTTATGTACTCTTAGGGGGCCTAAACACACACGCCTTGCTCTATTCCAAGGATGGCAGACAGCTATTTACTTTCTTTGGCAAGAAAGGAATTGTAGATTTCATCATGGTCTTACCACTGAGCCGAGTTTGGTGTACCAGAAGCTCCGCTCCACTTTAGCTCTAAAGGCAACGGCTCTTCTTCATCTTGGTTCCAAACACGGAATGCATCTTTCTCTTTGTTGGTCCTCGTAGTTTCTGAGTCGTGAGGTTGTTGTTTCTTCCCTGATTATCACAAGTTGATCCTTCCCCCTGTTTCTCTTTCTTTTCTCTGTTTTTTTGTGTCTTGTACAACAGTTATAGTTCAATTCAAGAAAACCCTTTATCAAAAAAAAAAATGCCTTATTTGTTTAATTTTAATATAATTGAATTCAAAATCAATTACATTAAAATTCATTTGAATAGGGCTTAGTTCTTCTTTGTTTTCTCTAGTTTTCTCTCTAGTTCTTTATACAATCTTCTGTTTTCCTCTCATATCTTCTAATAAGCTGGGATTAAGATTGGTTTTGGGTGGAGCCACCAATTCTTGATGTTTCTTACTTTCGAGAATAGAAAATCCAAGACAACACATCAAATAAGGACGGGCGAGGAAGATCTTTTTCTTTCCCTTTGGCGACAAAATAAATCTTGCATGCACAAAATTGTATCCAGCTACATATACCAACCAAACATAAAACAAAAAAAACAAAACAAATAATCATAGCCGGGTTTGGACAGAGTTTATTGAATTTTTTGAATAGTCCCACCACTTTTAAGAACCTCACTAAAAAAAAACTAATTATATATATTACTAAGAGAAAAGGCATAAAATAGCACAAAAACATATCTTATCATAAATATAGCACTAAGGAAAATAATTCACATTTTTAGCATTATTTTAATTATAAAAACTTTTATAGCATTATATAATTTAGGGTTTAGGGTTAATTATTTAGAGTTTAGGGTTTATTATTTAGGATTTAGGGTTTAATATTTAGGGTTTAGGGTTTATTATATAAAGTTTAGGGTTTAGTATTTAGGGTTTAGGGTTTAGTATTTGAGATTAAAGGTTAGGCTAATTTAGTGACAAAACATGTTTTAGTGCTATTTTTGTGATTTTTCTTTCTTGTTGCTATATTTGTGACAAGACATGTTTTTTGTGCCATTTTTGCGATTTGCCCTATTACTAAATGTAAACCAAAAATTCACAAAAAAATTAAAAAATAAGGAAGTTTCGGTGATACAAAATATGAGGTGGGTCTCAAGGCTATGATATTTTACACACGAATTGATTTAGTGGTAAAAAAAAAATAGTATTCATGTAACAAAAATTTACAACTTCTCGTCTTTAAGGTGTCGTCCAACAAACACGTGAAGGAGAGAGAAACACTTTTATTTTTATTTTTGCCTTTTCTCCTCGATTCACCATCAAAAGTTCTTCCTTTTTTTTCTTTCCTCCGGCCTCTCCGGCGACTGGCTAACGCCGGCGCTGCAAGAGGTCCTCGCTCCACCTCCTTTTGCCCTCTACATGTCCTTCAATCGTGACGTGTGCCTGGCGAGATGAAGAAAATTAAGCCAACATAGAGAGGTGCTCGGCGGCGGTGCTCGACGGACTAGCGGTGAGATGGACGGTTGATCGAGGACTAGCTCCGCGGGATCTTGCTTCTCTTCCTTCAGCTCGTGGCTGGCTTGGAGTTGTGGGGATCTGGTTTTGATTGGTGGTTTGAGTGTGGTGAGCTGACCCCGTGGTGGTGGATTGACGGAGGATGGGCCTCGGAGAAAGAGTTTTTGGATCTCTCTAGGTTAAACGATCTGCTAGAGGACAACATTTTCAAGGGATCTCGAAGTTTAACCGACGGATCTCTTCCTCCGGCAGCCCTGATTTCTCCCTTCCCGTCTGGTTCGCCCTCGCGGATTTTGTGACCCCCCCCATAGCTAGGTGGCTTGCAGTGGTTCCATTTTCTCCTCTTCCTTTTGTTTGGCTTTGGTGATTATGTTCACCAAGTGGAGTTCTACTGCTCCGCGACGGCTCTTATTGCAAGTAAAGCTCGAGGCGGACTCTGTTTCTTGGCTTCTCTCCTCCGGTGGTCTCCGGTGAGTTTTCTTGCGACAAATTCTACTAGGGACGGCTTCTCTAGCTTTAGCTCTTAGGGTTTTTATGTCTCCAGTTTAGGACGGTTTACCTGCTTTTGGGTTAGATTGGTTTTCTGTAATTTTGTTGGGTTGCATAATCGGACCCAATTATGGGATTAGGAGTAGAGCCGGTTAGACCGGAATGTAAACAAAAAAACCAAAAAATTTAATATATGCTCCAAATTTTGCAAAAAAAAAAACTTCTCGTCTTCCTCCTAAACAGAGTTACAGAAGAAGCAGTTGGGGCAAAAAAAATTGTTCAAAGAAAAACCAGAAAAATCATTTGATTCTCAGGTAATAATCAAAATTTAATTGTTTTCAACAAATTTGTATTGTTTAATGATAACAAGATTTTACAATTTTTATGGGTATCAATTCCCCATGCTTATCGTGTAGCAATGAGGGATCAATCCAATTTTGGGACCGGATTAAGACCAATACGAATACACCGAACCAAATTAGCCAAGTTAACCAATTTCAAGATTCAAATCCTAAGGTTCTAAAGGTTCAAATGACAATAACAAAGTAGACTAAATTAAGCAAGAGGAACTAAACAAGCAAGAACAAGATAACTAGAAATCAATAAGAAGAATAAGGTCTATGAGCAAGGTCAATGGACTAGGAGACTCGGGATGATCTCGGGATGCTAATCAAGCTTCAAACAAGCTAACCTCCTAGCAAGAACACAATAAGCCAATTAGCCTAATCTCTTAGAGCTAATCTCTTCACTTAATCCTAATTCAAGAACAAACTCTCATTTGTGAATTAAGGTCAAGCAAGCATTCAATCAAGTTCTAAACAGCTAATAATCACTCTAGACATTCATTCCCATGAGCTAGAATGTGAAAATCCTATCTAAGCCATAACTGGAATTTCATCGAACACTTGGTGAGCATGAAATCCTAAACATCCTAGTTTAACTTGATCAAGGTCAAATAGGCATTAAGCACACCTAGATAGAAGAGATTTAAGAAAGATTAAACACTAGACACCCCTTAATCATCCCTAATCACACTAATCCTACCTAACCCATAAACCCTATGGGAAACTACTCACTAATCATCATTTGATCAACAAAATCTATGAAGATAATGTAAATCATTGAGGATTAGAGAAAGATGAAAGATTGAAACAAGAAATCTCAAAAGAAGTACTTAGATTAGCAAAAGATTAAACTTGTTCTTACAAAAGGTTTTCAAATCAAAAACAAGCTTAAGAGACAACAAAAATCAGGTTTTTGGCCTTAAATAGTAAAGAGGGGGCGAACCGGGTCAACCCGGAACAAACCGGGTATTGACCCGGTTCAATTTGGGTCGCATGCGAACGAACCGACGTGGCTAGGTCGGTTCGGGTGGTCGGTTGAACATTTTCTGAATCACCGACCGCGTTACGTCGGTTCGGGTGGTCGGTGATTTCACTGTCCAAAATCACGTCGAAGATAGCTTGTTTGCACCGACCTGGACGACGTCGGTTCGGGTGGTCGGTTGAAGTGAGTTAGAACCAACCGACGTGTTTTCGTTGGTTCGGGTGATCGGTGATTTCACTGTCCAAACTCGTCGAAAATGCGTGTTTCTCCATCGACGTGGACATCTCGGTTCAAGACGTCGGTTCAAACGCTGAGAATCCACCGACGTCATCTGGTCGATTTTCTTGGTCGGTGATTCCACTGTCGGTTTGTGCACATCTTCCCTCCTTCCTTGAGCTCTCCCTTTGCTTCCTTAACCTCTCAAATGCTCCAAACATGTCCAAGAACCTACAAAACACAAGCAAACACTCCAAAAACAACCTAGACAGCTAAAACCTAGTCCTAAATGCAACTATACTCTAAACTAGACAAAGAACACCAAAGGAAAGGAGAAAAGAAAGGAAAAGAGACCAAAATAAACACAAATCACTATCCTAAATGAATGAAAACACATGAATATCATTTAAGCATTTAAATTAATTTTAACCAATTGTTGTTGTTTTTTGATGATATTTTGTACTTTTAAAAATATAAATGGGCTAATCGCAAAAATGGTACAAAAACATGCATTATCACAAATATAGTAATAAGGAGGAAAAATCACCAAAATAGCATTTATTAAAATATAAAGATTAAATTAACCCTAACTCTAAATCTTAAATACTAAATCCTAAATCCCAAATACTAAACCCTAAACCCTAAATAATAAACTCTAAGCACTAAAAACTAAACCCTAAACCCTAAACCCCAAATAATAAACTCTAAACTATATAATGCTATAAAAATCTTTGTAATTCAAATAATGCTAAAATATCAATTATTTTTCTTGTTGCTATATTTATAACAAGTTATGTTTTTGTGCTATTTTATGACTTTTTCTCAATATAAATTATGTTTTACATTGTTTTCTTCTTATTTAATTAAATAATAATAATTTTTTTTTTACAACAAATAATTATTGTTTTTATATTACGAAAACTGATTTTGAAAAAAAAAAATTTGGATAGATCCCCAAAATTTCAAGTCCCGTTCTGCAAATAATCAAAATTAGTCACAAAAATCTTAAATAACTTGCAACTCAGGTAAACATAAATAACCAGCAGCTGCAACTTGTATTTGATGATCGGACGGTGCAGTTTCATAGTTGACTTCCACCGTGTTGTGGTCTTCTATCGACTGGTGGTTGCATTTGTCGTACATGCGAAATTGCGTATGATAAACCCGGTTCTTAAAAAATGTAATTTTCTTAGTATATATATACACAGAAGAGTTAACATGATCACCTTTACTTGTTTTTGGAGAAGAGTGCGATGAAGGAAACACAGAGCAACTAAAAACTTAAGACACAAGGAAGTAATCTCTCTGTTTTTTCTCTAATTAACCTAATTGATAACAGAACCCATAAATAAAGCTTTGTTATCCAAAAAGCCTGACTGAGAGTTTGAAAACAACTCTAACCAAATAGAAAAGTTCTGAGCAAACATCCATGTACAGATAAGTGTTGTAATGTTCTTCAGTTTTTCTCAAACAATTTCTTCAGACAAAAGCTATTGCTGGACTCTCTGTCTATATCTAGTTGGTATGGATCAACCGTCTCTATTGAACCTTCAAAGCCTTCTTCTTTCTTCTTTCTTCGTCCTCTGTTCTTCTCTTAATTCCCCTTGGCGTCAAATAAATCTTGCACAGAGCATGATCCACCTATTGCACACAAACACAAATTAACAAAAAAATATACAATACTATTTAATTCGAATCACAATCTGAATAACTTGTAACCAAAGTAATCATACATACCGACTCGAACCAGTATTCTTGCATCAACCAATTCGTTTTTGTTCCGTTTGGTTGTGTTCCAACGTAATAAGCTAAACTGGTTTTGTAGCCAACTATGTCCTGTCCAGCGTTAATCTTTGTGGCAGCTACTATTGCATGCCAATATCCTCCATTGTCGCCACGCTTTTGTCGCTTTCCATCTTTCTTCATCTTGGTCCTCTCCGATATAAAGAACCATTCTTTAAGATTACCCTTCTCGTATTCGGCTGTTTTGAATATAAAAAAAAAAAATCAGAGCGGTTAACACTTAACACACATAAGCCAACAAAGAAACAAAAACAATTAATTATAATTAAGAAAGAAATCAATGGAGATGAACCTGAAAGTTGCTGTGGATTTGACTGGTAGATGTTCACGTGATGAATGAGAAGATTGGGCCATGATGATGTGTTGTTGTCTCTCAAGAAGGGTTTCAAGTAATACAAGATGAGTTCTTCGTCGGTTGGTACGAACCTTAAACTCGGTGGATAAACGAAAGGAGAAGAAGATGATGAAGAGGATGGCATGTTGTTGGGGTCATCATGTTTTGAAGACGAGGCTGCAGTCGAACTAAAACCATTGAAGCTTGATGAAACTGATTGATGCGGGTCCAGTGGAGCTGAGAACGATTGCGAGTGATACGACTGTTGATACTCAATATATTCAAGAGGCTGTTGTTGATCATATTGAATATCATCGTGACAATGTGACTGATGTGAATTCAATAAGGCCGGCCAAAACTGTTGGATATGATACTCAACGGTACCAAAAAAAGTCTCCGGCTGGTGCAGTTCATGATACCCAATATCATGATGTTGTGACTGATATGAATCTAGTTCGACTGGCCAAGACTGTGGCTGTTGATAGTCACTGATATCAATAGATTGCGGTTGGTATGAAACCAGTGGGGTTTGAGTTGGACAAAACTGTGGTGGTTGCGGTTCGTGATTCTCAACGTTACGTGAGTGCACAAGCTCCTCTTCTTTTTTCTTCTTATTTGCCATTGGACTCAGATAAATCTTACACAGAGCATGATCCACCTGCACACATACATCAACCAAAACAAAACAAAGGTTAACAATTTATAAAACCTAACAATTGCAAGTCACAATATGAAAAACTTATAATCCAAGTAACCATACATACCATTTTATTATCGCCTGAAGACTCAAACCAATATTCTTGCATCAACCAATTCGTTTTTGTTCCGTTTGATTGTTTCCCAACGTAGTAAGCTAGACATGTTTTGTAGCCAACTACTCCTTGTCCGGCGTTAATCTTCTTGGCAGCTACTGTTGCATGCCAATATCCTCCATTGTCACCATGTTTCTGCTTTTTTCCATCTTTCTTCATCTTGGTCCTCTCCGATATAAAGAACCATTCCGTAAGGTTACCCTTCTCGTATTCCGCTGTTTCGAATCAAAATAACAGCTAGAGCCATTAACACAAACAAACAAAAACGATTATATATAGTTAAGAAAGCAAGAGAAAAACCAACCTGAAAGTTGTTGTGGATTAGACTCGTAGATGTTCACGTGATGAATGGGAAGATTTGGCCGTGAGATAAAAGGTTTCAAGTGGTACAAGAAGATTTCTTCATCCGTTGGTACAAACCTAAATCCTGGTGGATATGAGGACGACGACGAAGAAAAAGACGGCATGTTGGGATCGTGTTGTTGCGTTGTTTCCGGTTCTGACGAGGGTCGCTTGTTTCTCTGAGGCATCATAGTTACGCTTTCTCACGGTTGTGAAAGAATATTTTCTATTGTTTTCAAAGCTTCTTGGATGGGTAGTAGCTTGTTATTTAAACGGATGTTATCTGAGAAAACGTGTGTATGGATATAATATAATCATTACATTATCCAATATAATATTGTTGAGATTTTGTCCAATATAATGTTGGAAAAAAAGAAAGTTTTTAAACTTTAATTTAGAAAACGTGTGTATAGATATAAAAATTTAATCATTACATTATCCAATATAATGTTGTAGAACAGTGTTGTCACCCGTAGTCGCTGCAAGAACAAAGACCACCTGCAAAGTGATGAAACCCAACTCTATCTCTAAGAATGATCTTTCGATATTGAATACTTTTGACACAAATTTTGTAAACGAATGATAGTCTCTGCAAACTCTAAGATTCTTTGTGAGATCTGGAGAGCAGTTCCTGTAGGAGTTGTCAAAAACAAGATTGAATTAAAACCCTTATATATATTTTGTTTCAAAGAACTCTTATATATTTCTTGAAAGATTGGAAAGATAAAATTTATTTGTTTGATAAATGATTTACACATATGTCATTTAGTTGTGTTAATATAAAGATATGCGGTAGTACTATTTTTATTTGACATATTTTAGTAAAAAATTAAATTAGTCTAATTTTTTATTATACAATTAAAAAAAATTGTGTTTCTATGATGGGTTATTTGTAAATATTTGTTTTATTCACGACTTTTAAGATTATTGAACATCTTAATAATAATGGTAAAAAAATATCAATACTATTAAAAATAAAATGTTTGAGAGACTAACATTTATTTCATGTGTTTATTACGAAATACAAATACGCCATTAAAATTAATTAGTATTTCAAAATTTTATTAGGATTAGTTTTGAATTTACAAAAACTAGATCATATTAAATATTTTTAATTAATGATTTTACTCCAAAATATATTCATAGTATCTTTTAATATCTTATTTTTAATATATATATATATACTATAACAAAATTTATAAATTTTTAGTTTTTAAATTTATTAAAAAAATAATTATCAATTTATTATTTATTATAAAATAGTTTTATTTAGATTTTAATCTAAATAATCTCTAATTTATTATTTTATTTAAAATATATTCATAATATCTAATATCTTATTTTTGTATGAAATATAAATATATAATTTATATTAGAATAAAAGCTTACAAAAATATTTTTAAATTTTTATTTCTTAATAAAATAATTACTAAATTCTATTTATTACTAAAATTTATTTAAAATAATTTAATTATATTTTGATTTATTAATATTTATATTTAGAGAATTATAAACACAAATGTATTTCAACATATTTTAAAAAAAAACTAATATAAAACAATAACTTACTATAAATTACTAAAATTTAATTTATAAAACATTTTTGAAAAAATAAAAAACTAAAAATTAGATTAATATATTTTAATTTGATAAAATATTAAAATTACTCAATATATTATATTATTCAAATATATAGTAGGTTATGTTACGATTGATGTTTTTTACGATTGCATTTTTTTGGCGGGTTATTGCATCAAAATTGCGAAATATTTAAACCATTACAAGAATGAGTTGAAAAATAAATTAGAAATTTTTATTATATTTTTTATAACAAACTTTGCAATTTACTAACTAATTTTAATTGATATATTTTTAATTTAATCAAAATATTAAAATTATTAAATATTTATATTGTTAGATATATGATGCTTCAAGTTATAGCTGGTGTTTTCATGAATACAATTTTTAATGGGTTGTTCAATTAAAATTGCAAATTATATATGCCACTACAAGATGTGTTGAAATATCAATTTCAATTGTAAAATACTAAATCAAAATTTTCTCACTGAAAAAAAGATTAAGAATGTAAATGATTCACATATTAGAGGAACAAAATCTAGTATAATTGATTATTCCACTCAATTCCTTTCAATCCATTCCATTTGATATATATTTTTTTTTAATTTTTAGTAAAATATAGTAGGACCCAGATATTAGGAGGAAAAACTTAAAATTCTACTGAATTTTAGTCATCTATTATAAAGAAGAAGAAAACTCATGCGTAACAAATTTTCTAATTTTTTATTTTTTATTTATTTAATATTTACTATAAAAATAAAATAATATTTACTTTCCTGTTATATACAATAATTTCGATTTTTTTTTTGAAATAATCAAAGATTTAGTTGCAATAAATTAGATCTTTTGCATTTATGGATATTTTTAATTCAAAATAATTAACTAAACAAAAATAAATTTATTTCCTATAAATATACTATTATTGCAAATATTTCACATCAACTCAAAACAAAATTATTTTCTATCTTAAAAACATGTTATGATAAATATTTTTAAAAATAATAAAATAATTATATTTTCTTATTTAATTGACAAACACTTAAAAAACTAGTTATTTATTAACATTAGTAATATTTATGATTTTATATTTTAATACATATATATATATATATATATATATATATATATATATATATATATATATAATACTCATTTGTGTTTCCTCTATGTTCTTCTAATTTATTACCATTTATCCTTACATTTTATTTTTCTACAACTATTGTTCTAGTTTATCTTATTCTTCTTAAGTACCATTATTCCACTCATTTTTATTCCACTAATATTTATTCGTTTTATTCCATCTATTCCTCTCATGCACTACCATTTGCACCCTAAAAAAATAAATTAACCAATTTTAATTTTATAAAATTTAAAAAGCATACCAATGCAAAGATATAAACATATTGTTCTAATTACACTTTCGTAAATATTTAATTATTAAAATATTAAAACATAATAAAGTTTGATTTATAAATAAATGTTGTTTCATAAAAAATATTTTAGATAAATGCAATAAACATTAAACTTATTATCACATAACTTTTACAATGGTTGTTTTCGTTAAAAAATAAAAACAAATTCTAAAACCATGATTTTAAGCTTCAACGCGGATTATAATGCGAAATCGTTATTTTAATCTCTTTTTCTTTCATATCTCCTCCCAAATAACCAGCAATTTTAAAAAAAAATTATTAAATCGTTTTTTATAATGTGAATTAAGCGATTATAAAAAATTAGATTGTATAATTAAAAATCTAAATTACTAACAACAAAATAATTAAAATTTTAATTTTGTAAAAAAAATATATCCGCGCTTTCTATGTGCGGATTGAAATCTAGTACAATTTTAAAAAGTAGATTAACATAATTTTTTTATTGTTCCAATATGTTAAAAAATGAAAACTAACCCACCATAAGTACCTTCCAATTGGTTTTAAAAAAGACAAGGACGAACTTACATAAGTGCTCCCTGAAAACTGAATTCATCAATGACTGGAACATCGACGACGCGTTGTAGAGACCAAATGGCATCACCATATAATCGTAATGTCCGTTATGAGTACGAAAGGCTGTCTTCGGAATGTCCGGGCAATGCAAACGGACCTGATGATAGTCTGTGGTCAAATCCAATTTGGTGAAGATAGTTGCGCCGTGAAGCTCATCGATCATGTCGTCAACCGTCGGATTCAGGAATTTGTCTTCAACTGTGGCTGCGTTCAAAGCTCTGTAGTCGGTACATAACCGCCATGAGCCGTCCTTCTTCTTCACAAACAACACCGGTGATGAGAAGGGGCTGCAACTTGGATGAATTAATCCCGCCGTCAACATATCTTGCACATGGCGTTCGATCTCATCTTTCTGGAAATGTGCATATCGATAGGGCCGCATATTAACAGGATCAAACCCTTCCTTGAGAATGATATGATCCTCAGTGTCACGGTTCGGAGGTAGGATCGTCGGGATTGGAATACGTCGAAAACTTCATCGAGCAGTGGCTGAATTTCCGGTGAGACAGAGACGGCAGTGAAGTGGGGTTCCTGGATCATGAGAGCAAAGATGGTGTGACCTTGACGGGCTGCACTAGTGATATACCATGGATTTTAGGGCTTTTAACCATGGTATATATCTGATTTATCGAGTCTATTATTATGTTTTGGAGTCTTTTAGTTATGTTTACAGGTCTAGACGCGTTTGGAGCGGAATAAGAGTTATTGGAGCATTCTGGAGCATTTTGGAGATTTAACCCGAGAGATGGACTTCACTGTCAAATTCACAGACCTGTGTCGATCGACACACTTGTGGCAACGATCGATGCAAGGTCGACGCAGACAAATACTCGGCGTTTAATGAAGAGTTTGGATATTGCAACTTTACCCAAAAGTTCTTCATAATTATAAAGAAGCCCCAACCGACTTTAGACCATTATATTAGGGTTTTTAAGCTATTGTTTAGGCTATGCTTTCATAACTAAGTTTTGTTTTATTAGAGAGAGTTAGGGGTTGATCTTGTTCTCCAAAGAGAGAGGATTTCGAACCCCAGTTCTTTATTATATGCTATTTGGTTTTCTATTCAAGATGTTTTCTGTTTCGATGATTATGTCTGAGTAGATTACCTGTTAAGTTTAGGGATTCTCATTAGGGATTTCATGGAATTATAGGTTGATAGATCTGTAGGGATTCATATCTGTTAGTTCTTCATCTATGATTGTTCTTACTGCTTAAATCTGAATTAGCTACCCAGATTTATGATGTTATGTTGATTGATACAACGACAGTTGGTTGATTAGCTAGAAAGAACCTAGATGAACAATTTAGTTACTCGCAAAGGAATTTGGTTTAATTAGATTGTGAACATATCGAACTTGGAATTAATGCTGGTTTAATCTGTTAGTAATTGCAAAGGAATTTGGATTGCTGCACTTAGACTTAGAGAATTCTCGCAACGACAATTGGTTAATTTTATATCTGTGTTTGAGTTCTAGAATAGCTCTTAATTAGATCCCGATTGATTGATTGCATGTGTTACTGATTTCCTGAGAACTCCCTAGACTTAACGCTTCGCTTCCTTGCTCACAACTCGCTTTGTTTACTTTCTGCTGTCTGATTTACTGCTTTCTCATCATATTTGCTTTCTCCTAGTTTAATCTTTTCTGTTCTTAATCTATCGTTGACCGGAGTCCCAGTGGATTCGATACCCTAAGTACTACAACTACATCACTGTGCACTTGCAGTTAGAATAGGGATAAAACTAGACCTATCAAGTTTTTTGCGCCGTTGCCGGGAACTCTTTTGAGTCTTCGATAGATTTGAACTTAAGGTTTAGACTAGGTTTTTCGTTTTTTGTTGCTAATTTTTTTTTTCTTTTTCTGTTTTTGCATTTCAGGTACGCCTTTAATCGCCCTGCAACGATCGACACGGTCCTGTGTGTCGATCGTCACATCTTCAAACTTGCATCGATCGACGCTCCCTTTGCATCGATCGACACAAGGCAAAATCAGAGATACCGAGAGCTTGAGCACTTAACAGGTTTCAGTCTAATGGAGCCTGTGATTCTGATTCGCGGTAAAGACGGCGTTTTACGAGACCAAGAGGGTCATATATGCAACGCAAAGGGTCAGAAACTGGATGAGGAAGGAAACCCCATCATACCATACACATTGGTGGAGCAGATAGCTGAGATGAGAGACAAGATTGATTCTATCCACAACATCCTACTTTGGAAGAGACAAATCCGAGCTGATGCAGAAGCTGAAAAGTTTGCAGAGGTGAATTATATAGCTGGAGCTGATTATTATGGGCAGACATGTGAAAATCAGCAGAGAAAAAGTTATGCTCCGAGATCGATAGATTATGGTTATTCATCTCACCAAGCACCTCCTGCACCTACACATAAGAGCAGATTTGAAGTCATGATGGAGCAGTGTCTTGAAGGACAACAACAGACCAATGTATCTTTCAACTCGAGGATTGAGAACTTGTACATTGATTTGAATGGTAAGTTCGAGTCCTTGAACACTCATATGAGGCTGATGGATACACAAGTACATTAAATCTCAAATTGTGCCAAAGAGAAAAATGCTCAGAATGTTCATGTCAATGACATCTCAGTTCAGGTTGACCATAGGCTGAATCAGGGATCATATCTTGAAGTTAAGGCTATGGAAATTGTGGAAAACCGAGAAGAATCCGAGATTGAGATCCCTGAGTTTGAGAGTTTCGACGGACCAGACTCGACAGAGATTGACATTGATTTCTTGATAAAATCTTTCGGTGTCGATCGACACCCCCTTAGTGTCGGTCGACACGCAGTTCTGACGGCAATTTCGAGTTCTTACGACAAACAGAAATCGACCATGGTCGACACTGAAGGTCGACATCAATTCAATGTCGACCGACACCACTTCTGCATCGGTCGACGCGACAGTCGGACAGACCCAATTTCGCCCAAATCTGATGTTTTTGCTAAGGAACGGGTCTACAAACCTCCAATACCGTTCCCAAAAGTTCCTATAAGGTCTAAACATGGGCAGAGTGTAGAGAAGTGCATGGTAGTGGTGGATAAGAAGATGATCTCCACTGATGGTTATTTGAAAGAAGCAGTTCAGATTGGTGGAACTACAGTATCCGATAGTGGAGAGAAGAAGATGGCGGTTCCTCTTGACCCTGCTCTAACATCTTCAGAGCCTGCAACTGCTCATAAGCAGAAAGCTCCACACATCAGATCTGCACCAAAGGTAAGGTATAAATCACCCAAGCTTAAACCTCCTGACCACATTGTTTTGAATGCAGGAAAACGCAGTATCCCACCCAAGCTTCGCTCCCGCCCTAATTCTGTTTACTCTTTCCTTGGGAGACCTCATGATCTGACAGCCTATACGCCACCTTGGATGAAGAGATATTCACAGAGACACTCAAAGTCTATGTTAAAACCGCCATGAGTCAAATCTCTATCCCATAGTCAAGCTAATGACTAAAAACAAGCGTTGAGTGGGAGGCAACCCACTGTTAGGTTCATTTTTGTTTTCATTTTTTGTTTTGGTTTTGATATTTTGATTTTTCTGTTTAAGTGTGTTCAGAGCCATGAGAAACAGGCAGAATCGCACTGCATCGATCGACACATATACTGCATCGGTCGATGCAGTCGCGATTTACGGTTTACCGAATCAATTGCGGTTTAGACATCGGTTATTCACATAACTGCGAGCAAAATTCGCCTTGTATCGATCGACACCCTTGTGGCATCGATCGACACAGGGCGACGACAGGTACGTGTTCTGCAACTTTTCGGATTGTTTCAAGTTGATTATTTATTCTCACAGACCCTAAGCTTGACACTACTGGGGACAATGTGTTTTAAGTGTGGGGGAGGAGCTACTGACGCACGCTTTTATTTTCTTAGTGTCAGTCCCGTTTTTCAAAATTTGTTTTATTGAGTCAAAACCAGTTTAAGTAGGAAACAGTGAATTTTTGAGAAGTTAACAACAACTTGCAGGAACTTAAGTAACCATTGGGATGAAGTTGCAGATCAATCTATGACTGTTAGAAAACCCAACACGGATCAGCCTACTGAGAACACCCACATCGCTTTAGGTATCATAGGATCCTTTTACTGACTTCACCTTAATACTGACTTAATTTTCTCACCTAAGGGCTTGGAATACCTTGAGTCGGATTCCTTTGTTAGTTCTGACACAGCCTGTAAACCTGTCATATTTGGTTCTCTTCTCCCCTTCCATAAAAAAAAAGTTAATAAACTGAGGATGAGTTAGTAACTCCGAAGTGGTCATGGGAGTGGTAGCTACAACTATCATATCCTGTGAATCCATGGAATGTGTCCAAAGTACACCCCTTAACGGGAAGAGCACTGATAAAAAAAATAAAATGATACCCAATGAGGAAAAATCAGAATGCTAAGGAAGGGAAAAGAGAAGAAAGGGACTAGAGAAAGATAGTATGGTAGTCTAGAGCTGGCAAGGTAAGAGTCCATGTGCCCTTTGATCGATACTCCTTAGGTGAGACCGCACTTAAATAATTGCAGAAGTCAGTAGGGTGAATTTGAATGCGTGAATGTGATTGTGGAGTTTACTTAGGACAGTTGCTAAGTGTGGGGGAAGTATATGTTGGTCTTGATATCTTGTGATTGATTCTTTCAGTGGTTTACAAAGGGGAATCTGAGTGTTGTTGCTTCAAAGATGAAAAGAGTTTCTGAAAGTTTTCAAACCTCTTCACCATGTTTTAGTTCTCTGTTTTGCTTGAGGGCAAGCAAATGCTAAGTGTGGGGGAGTTGATATACCATGGATTTTAGGGCTTTTAACCATGGTATATATCTGATTTATCGAGTCTATTATTATGTTTTGGAGTCTTTTAGTTATGTTTACAGGTCTAGACGCGTTTGGAGCGGAATTGGAGTTATTGGAGCATTCTGGAGCATTTTGGAGATTTAACCCGAGAGATGGACTTCACTGTCAAATTCACAGACCTGTGTCGATCGACACACTTGTGGCAACGATCGATGCAAGGTCGACGCAGACAAATACTCGGCGTTTAATGAAGAGTTTGGATATTGCAACTTTCCCCAGAAGTTTTTCATAATTATAAAGAAGCCCCAACCAACTTTAGACCATTATATTAGGGTTTTTAAGACATTGTTTAGGCTATGCTTTCATAATTAAGTTTTGTTTTATTAGAGAGAGTTAGGGGCTGATCCTGTTCTCCAAAGAGAGAGGATTTCGAACCCCAGTTCTTTATTATTATATGCTATTTGGTTTTCTATTCAAGATGTTTTCTGTTTCGATGATTATGTCTGAGTAGATTACCTGTTAAGTTTAGGGATTCTCATTAGGGATTTCATGGAATTATAGGTTGATAGATCTATAGGGATTCATATCTGTTAGTTCTTCATCTATGATTGTTCTTACAGCTTAAATCTGAATTAGCTACCCAGATTTATGATGTTAGGTTGATTGATACAACGACAATTGGTTGATTAGGTAGAAAGAACCTAGATGAACAATTTAGTTACTCGCAAAGGAATTTGGTTTAATTAGATTGTGAACATATCGAACTTGGAATTAATGCTGGTTTAATCTGTTAGTAATTGCAAAGAAATTTGGATTGCTGCACTTAGACTTAGAGAATTCTCGCAACGACAGTTGGTTAATTCTATATCTGTGTTTGAGTTCTAGAATAGCTCTTAATTAGATCCTGATTGATTGATTGCCTGTGTTACTGATTTCCTGAGAACTCCCTAGACTTAACGCTTCACTTCCTTGCTCACAACTCGCTTTGTTTACTTTCTGCTGTCTGATTTACTGCTTTCTCATCATATTTGCTTTCTCCTAGTTTAATCTTTTCTGTTCTTAATCTATCGTTGACCGGAGTCCCAGTGGATTCGATACCCTAAGTACTACAACTACATCACTGTGCACTTGCAGTTAGAATAGGGATAAAACTAGACCTATCAACTAGTGATTTCCTTTAGCTGGGCATGTTGTATTGGTTTTGCAGAGAGCTCATGTATCACTTTGTTCGCACCAGCCCACATAAAAGAAAGAGATTGGGCTTTCCAATCACAAACAGTTGAGCCCAAACTTTCTAACCAATGTATGCCCAATACCAAATTCAGATACGAGATTGGCAGAACAAAAAGGTCAATGGTGAAGCTTGCCTCTCCGATGTTCATGGAGACATTCTGGTATGCTCCTCTGCGCTGAAGAGGGTATCCATCGGCGACGCAATTAGTGAATGGCTTGGTAGCCGTGATTGTCAGGTTTAACTTGTTAGCTGCTTGTTCACTGATGAAATTGTGTGTGGAGCCGCTATCAATTAACGCCACCATATTCTGTCGATTGATTAATGCTTGAACCTCAGAGAGTTTTAGGTGACCCCCATCCTGTCAATGCTTGCAGAGCAATCTCGAATTCTTTGATCTCAGGTTCAACTTCATCAATTTTGGCTTCTTCCTCTTCGCCTTCCATCAACAGAAGTTACGGCTTGCGACAGCGATGTCCAAGTGTGTATTTTTGCGACATCGACAGACCTTCTTTGATGTCCTATCGATTGATTAATGCTTGAACCTTGGAGATTTTAGGTGACCCCATCCTGTCAATGCTTGCAGAGCAATCTCGGATTCTTGGATCTCAGGTTCAACTTCATCAATTTTGGCTTCTTCCTCTTCGCCATCCATCAACAGAAGTTACGGCTTGTGACAGTGATGTCCTGGTGTGTATTTTTCATCACAACTAAAACACAGACCAAGACTCCATTTTTTCTTTACCTCGTCCCAACTCAACTTCTTCGGTGTATGTTCTGCTGTCTCTTGTGTTGGGCGATTTGCAGGACGTGGAAAAGACGGTGAGGAACTCTCGGAACTCGCTCCTCTTCGTTGACGTTGGAGCTGAGCATCCTGCGACCTTGCGTAGTTGATGACTTCCTTGAGCATATGTGGTCGAAACATTCGAATCCAGTCGGCTATTGCCGGCTGTAATCCTCCCATAAATGTTCCTACCAGTGCATCTGGAGACCATCCATAGACCTTGTTTTGGAGCCTTTCAAACTCCTATTGGTAATCATGCAGCGTACATGTCTGTCGAACCCATAATAACGCCTCGTGAAAGTTTTCTCCGTCTGTTGGTCCAAATCTAGCCCATAGCTCCTCCTCAAAGAATTCCCAAGTTACATGAATCTGATTTTCCCGGAGAGGTTTGGAGATGGCTTGCCACCACTCAATGGCAACACCATCAAGATGAAATGATGCAAAACGTATACACTGCTCGTGTGGCATGTCGTGGTATCCAAAATATTGTCGCACTTTTCACAACCACTCCGATGGGTCTCCGCTAGAAAACCTCAGACAGTAAATCTTGACACGTCGGTTGTTAAGTGTAAATGGTGGTGATGCAAACCGATTGTCGTTATCTCCACGGTGTAATGAACTGTGATGGGGGCTACCCTCTGATCTCTGACCTCCTCGTGGTACACTAGTCCCACTTTCTCAGTTGCTAGTGATTGCGTCCATCAGTCGACCGAACTGATCCTCCATCGACGTGCACATCCTCTGCATCTCGTCATGCATCATATCCATGCTCGTTTTGAGCATTTCAACACGATCCTTCACGCTCACCATTGACTCTCCCGAATTGGTACGAGCCAAATTTTGCTTTCTTTCAATTTCTTTGGTGGAATGATGGATGTGGATAAGATATTTGTGCAAATGCTTTGATACCAAAAAGATAAATTTCCAAGTTGTGATCCCTATCAAAACCAAAAACAATTGATATTAACCTTGAACTTGATCAAAGCTAATAAATGACACAATTCTTTTGGGTAGTTAAGACTACCTCTTTTTGTTTTTTTTTCCAATAACTTAAATAGCAAATTACAATGAAGCAAAGGTCGTGACATCACCACGACGTACAACTTAGGGAAATTGAGAAAGTGGAGAACTGTTTCCTTGAGACCAAGAAGAGCAGTTCACCTTATTTGCAGAAACAACAACTTAATTAAATGAATCGGATCGTGTTGCGGCTTGGGATCCTCTTTCGTGTTGACCTCCTTATCTCCTCTACGTCAGTTGTTCTCACTCTTGTGTTTTCATCAAATTCATTTCCTTTCATTCCTTCCTTTACGATTTCTTCTAATAAGCCGGTGTTGTTTGACGTTACATCTACAAACAAATTGGATTTGAGACAGTGGTCACAAGTGGAATCACCAATTCTTGAAGTTTTTTGTACTCATCAAATTGAGAAGGCCGAGGAAGACTTTGTTGTTGTTGCTCTTTCACCTGACTATATTCTTGTTTCGGCTCAATACTCATCTTTTTTGTTTTTGCTATAATGATTATAAAGACTTTAACTATTGATGGGTTGTTTAAAGACAAAGTACTTTAGTACATTGTTGTATTTATCAATGTAAGAGATGGCAATGTATTAAAGAGTGAAGTCTAGTCAATGTTCTTGTTTTAGAAAATACTTACCAAAAACATATGCATTTCCCTCTAGAATTATTACTTCCTTTTTATAAACATCTCCTATAATTATGAATTTACCTTTTGAAAGTTGGATTCAAATCTCTTTAATACTCTACTTTATCAAGTTGGATATAAGAAAATTATTATCTTTAGGATGATTTGAGGTAAAGTGTTTGCATTAAGTCTTATGTATATATATCATTATTAAGGTCGTAACAAAAATATAGACAATTATCATAAAAGCATATATAATTTGTATGTGATGTGTTTTTACAGATTTACCACTTCCTCTAACTAGTGATTAGTAAAATTAATATTTTTACAAACAATAGTTTAAATTAGATATGAGTAAAAAATTGAACTAAACCAAACCAACCAACAACCAACCAAATTCAAATTGTCCCAAACAAAACAAAGTATATATCCAAACCACTCGATTGATATTTTCAACAATAAGAATAGTTTGGTTCAGTTCGGTTTAAAACAAATAGAAAACCCAATATGTTTATTTAATTAGATTAGTTAAATATTTATCATCTTTTGATCTAAACTCAAGTATTCGTTTTTTTTTCTTTTTAGTAGAAAGTTTCCTGTATTTTTTCTAACTTTTGAAAAAAATACTGATCAAATAATTTTGATTTTGTTTTATGCTTTGTAAATTATTATTTTTCAACAAGAACATTTGAACCAAACTAATATCAACCGGAATTCAACATAAATTGAACTGAACACAAACCAAACCGAATTACCACCGGTTCAAATTGGAAGGTTATATCCGTCAATATCCTTATATAGGAGGCAGAGCAAAAACCCTTCTTTATCTGAGGCCGTTGCCGTCTCCTCCACATTAATCAGAAGTTTCTGTTTCTCTCCGGCAAATCCATCAGAGTAAGGCCAACAATACGGAAAGAGACTTGGACGATCATGGCCACGAGGAGGTTAAGAGCATTCAAGAGATGGATGAAAGCAAACGGAGTTGATTGCAGTGACGCTCTCAATCTCGTCGACGACCAAAACAACGGTGTCTCTGTGAGATCGTTGTGCGATTTGAAGGAAGGAGATGTCGTTGCCAATATCTCGAAAACTGCTTGTCTCACCATTAAAACTAGTGGAGCTCGTGAGATGATCGAATCCGCTGATCTAGATGGAACTTTAGGTCTCTCTGTTGCTGTCATGTACGAGAGAAGCTTGGGTGAAGAATCCCCTTGGGCTGGATACCTTCAGATTCTTCCTGTTCAAGAGGATTTGCCTTTAGTTTGGTCTCTTCATGACTTGGATTCTCTCTTGTCTGGAACTGAGCTTCATAAGGTTTTCACACCAATTCTGATTACCATTGCATTGTATAGCCACTAAAGAGATTCACTTTTGTATGGAATCTTAGACTTTAGTTGAGTTTGAATCTTGTAGCCACTAAAGGGATTCACTTTTCTTATGAAATCTTAGACTTTTAGTTGAGTTTGAGTTTTGTAGCCACTAAAGAGATTCACTTTTTGTATGAAATCTTAGACTTTAGTTGAGATTGAATTTTGTAGCCACTAAAGGGATTCACTTTAAATCTTATGTTTTTGAGTTGAATTTGCTACTCATCAGTTTGAGTTTCTTGTAGGCAGGTGGTGAAGGAAGATCATGTTCTTATGTATGAGGATTGGAAAGAAAACATTGTGCCACTTACATCTTCACTGCCTGGGAATGCTGACCCTGATTCGTTTGGAATCAAAGAGTATCTTGCGGCCAAGAGTCTAATTGCGTCACGATCTTTCCATATCGATGACTACCATGGATCCGGGATGGTTCCTCTTGCAGATCTGTAAGTTGACTGTAGATTTGGTCTGATTACTGTTTGTCTTCATAGGCCTTGTTAAGCTGATATTATAACAACCAAAGAAAGTCGTTGTTATTGATAATATGATGGGAATTTCATTCCAGAGGCAACTACACAATAAACCATAGAAATGCTATACATTTGCTCCCTAATGTTTGAATTATCTTCAGCTTGTTGATGAATATTTTTATGTTCTTTAAAGGTCTGTGTACGTTTAGGATGTAGACTTGTATCTACCTTTGATTTCTTAATTGCACCTTGTTTATCACCAATTTTGCCTCGTTGATTGGACTAGAACTGACGTTACTGTCATCAAAGGATTTGCTCTGTGTAAAACTTTAAAAGGTGTCATTAGATTGTACTTGAACATGTGATTCTAGCATGTTTTACTCATTGTCCATTCTTTTCAATCTTGCCTGTTTACTACTCTATATCGCAGCTTCAATCATAAAACTGGTGCGGAAGACGTCCATTTCACCGCTGAATCATCTCACAGTGAATCTGATACTGAAGCTGATGAAACTGACAACGTTGATGCTGCTAATGAGGCCACTGATGAAGACGAGCCTTCCAGTAAAAGCTCTTCTTCCCCTGAGCAATCTTTTGGTGGAAACACTGATGACGAAGCCAAAGAAGAAGAAGAAAACTCGTCAATGTTGCAAGACGATCTATCCAGTTTAAAAATGATCATGGTAAAGAATGTCCCAGCTGGAGCTGAGGTATGTATGTTTTATTTTGATATGTTAAGAGTTATCTTTCATTTGCATTGATGTCATAATTTCTTTGTAGGTATACAATACATACGGTTTGATGGGTAACGCTGCGTTACTCCATAGGTATGGATTTACAGAACCCGATAATCCTTACGACATAGTAAACATTGATCTTGAATTAGTAACCGAATGGAGTACATCCTCATTCACAAGCCGGTACACTCGAGCTAGACTTGCCTTGTGGAGAAAACTAGGTTACACAGGATGTGAGAGCCAAAACTCAGAATATTTCGAGGTTTCTTCAACCGGAGAACCCCAAACCGAGCTCCTGATGCTACTCTATATACTACTCTTACCAGACAATACTTACAATGAACTCGATCTAGCGATATCAACAACAGGAGATTGTCTTTCTAAAGAAGGAAGAGAGATTACAATTGGGAAACACAAGTTCATGTTTGGAGAATGCTGTAGCAGCCACGTTCTTCTTACAGATGGTGTTTGTGAAGCTCTTCTTGCTATAGTTGATAAGAGAGAGAGTTTGTATGGATCGAGTTCTTTGGAAGATGACATTGTTAGGGTTGAGGCTTGTCTTCTTCCGAGAGACAGGAGATTGTATCATTCGCTTGTGTTGCGTGTGAGTGAGAGGAGGATTCTAGAGAAGCTTAGGAGCTACATTCGTACTAATAGGGTTGATGAGTTTTCCGGCGGGAAACGTCGGAAGAAGATGAATCGTAAATCTTAGTACATCCTTTATTTACTTCTTGAAATTTTCAGTTTTGATCCCAAAGTTTCCATTTTATATTTTAATTTGTTCTAGTAACATTGGTATTCATCTACAAGACCAGGCCTGCGGCTGCGGGTTTCAGTTAGTTCGATTATAAAAAAAATTCTGCAATTGATCGAATAAAAATTCGGTTCAGTTATCGGTTAATTTCAATTCGGTAATTGAAATTAACCAATTTTTTGTTTTTGTTTTCAAAAAATTGATTAAATTTGGATATTTTTGGTTAGTTCGATTCCATTAAACATTTTTGTGTATTTTGGTTAAAATTAATTTATTTTAATTTATAAATAAAATTAGTTATTTAATTAGTTCAGTTGAACCGAACCATTCTATTAACCAAAATCAATTTTCAAACTTACCTTAATAATCGTATCAAATAACCGAATTAATCAAATATCCTACCAAGTATCCGATCTTGTTAATGAAATGAAAATCCTTCTAGTGAAAAAAAACGAATTAATCAAGTATCCTACCATGTATCCGATCTTGTCAATGAAATGAAAATCCTTCTAGTGAAAAAAATCGAACTAATCGAAGAATTGAAAAAATCGGTTTGGTTCGGTTTAAAATCTGAGCACTATAACAAGACCATATTTTTGATTAGATTCTTTATGTTCTATTTATAGAAGAAATCTTTGAGATAAAAAAGCAAACAAAGGAATGAGTTTTCTCGTGAGTATATTAAGTAATCTTCCGACGGAAGCAAAGAAAGCATGACAAAAAAGCCGGCGACTGTCAGAGTGGCAAAACTGTAAATACAGAGAGTACTAAGGGGTAAATCGATCAAACAAGACACGTGGAACGTGGGAGTTAAAGGATTTACAGTCTTACAGAATCACAGAGACAAGCCTCTTTTTTTCCCTTATAACTTTTTTTTTAACAGTCAATTAATACTCTCAAATCAATAGAGTGTGACGGAGAGATTCTTCCAGGTTCGCTCTCTTTATCGTCTTCTTCCTCCAAAATCTAAATCTCACCACAGCTTCTCTAGGGTTTCTCGTCTTCATTCGGATCTATGTGAGGTAATGTAACTGATTGAGTCGGGGGTTTTTTTAACCAAGTGAATGTGTAAAGGTTTTTTTTTTTTTGGTCGTCGGATTTCATTTTCTTGCTGCATTTGGATCATTGGATCTGATTGTGTATTCAGATTTTCCTTCGGATACTTTTCTAATTTTGCTCTGTTTTTATTGGATTTGTGGATTTCGTGAAGCGGTTACCGTGATCTGGTTTTTGATTGATTTTATTTCGCTTGATTATTCGTATGAAAGATGTGTTGGTTTCTATAGATCGTTTGCATTGTACTTTCTTCACGGTTTTGTTCGATTTCTCTCCATTGCTGGATCGAAAGTTGTTGAATCATGTAGGTTCCGAGTTCATCCAAATCGATCATACTCATTATTTGTTCATAGTTTTATTTGGGTTGGATTAATTAGTGTATATGATGCAATTAACGATCCCTTTAGAGAAATTTTTTTGTTAATCAGCAGCTAGACTTTTAGGGGTGTCAACAATTCATGATTGAGGTAGAGTTTGTATAAGACAGATCACAGTTTAGATTTGAAGATTGTAGTGATGTGTTATGAGTTTGAATGTTACTAATCTGAGAGTAAAAGGTCTAGTATGTTGAGGGAAACATGATAATTTCCTGTTTTGGTGAACCAGGTGTTCTAAAGTTTGGTTCTTGTTAGCTAAATTGTGACCTATAAATTACATTTTGATCTTGTAGAATGCACTAAGCTGAGATAGTCTTGGAAAATAGGGCTCTTTGGTTTACCAACTTAGCAACAAAGTTACCAAGAGTTGGTGACCAGCTCTCCTACTGTATTTTGCAGGCTAATAACTCGTACCTGACTCTAACTCAAGTACCTAAAAGCTTCCTAAGTTTCAATCTTCTCTAGTTTTGTAACACTGCTGAAGGTGACGAGCTGGAGGATGTCGAGTGGTCGAAACACTCACTGGTGTCACAGATGTCAACGTGGTGTTTGCCTTCGTGGTAGAGATTCTCTCTGTCCCTATTGTGGAGGAGGATTTGTCGAGGAAATCGATGTAGCACCCTTTGATATGGTTAGAGCTCACAGAGATGTTGAACGTGATCCAACATTTGATCTCATGGAAGCTTTCTCAGCTTTTATGAGAAGCCGCTTAGCTGAAAGAAGCTACGACCGAGAATTCAATGGAAGAATTGGCTCTGGGGGTTCAGAAAGCTTTTCAAGCATAGCTCCTTTTTTAATCTTCGGTGGTCAAGCTCCCTTTAGATTAACTGGTGGAGATAATAACTCAGTTGAAGCCTTGTTCAACGGCTCACCTGGAATTGGTATCACTCGTGGAAACACCAATGCAGGAGACTACTTTTTCGGACCCGGTCTTGAAGAATTGATTGAGCAGCTTTCATCAGGTACTCACCATAGAGGTCCACCACCTGCACCAAAATCATCTATTGATGCATTACCAACCATCAGAATCACACAGAAGCATCTCAAGTCAGCAGACTCTCACTGCCCGGTTTGTAAAGACGAATTCGAACTGAAATCAGAAGTAAAACAGATGCCATGTAAACATATATATCATTCTGACTGCATCGTCCCGTGGCTGGTTCAGCATAACACATGCCCAGTCTGTCGTAAAGAGTTACCGTCAAGAGGGTCGTCTTCAAGCACACAGAACGATCAGAACAGAAGCAGCAACAGAAGAAGGAACCTTTTGTCTAATCTGTGGCCATTCCGCTCGTCTAGCTCAAGCTCGACCCAAAACCGCAGAGACACAAACAACAACACAGCTACTTCAGAAGATGGCCAGTATAATCATCACCAGCAACAGCATCAACATCATCAACAAGAATCCCATATGGGTTACAGTGGATGGCCTTTTGACTATTAAATGTTAAATTAAAAATTTGAAACTTAACTCTTTGTTAAGCCTTTTTAATTTCACTTTGGTCTTTGTATTTTGTATTAACGCTTTGTCCTGTTCTGCTCTCTTTCACTTTGTTGGTAGATGTTATGTTTCTCTGGATTATGGTTTATCAACTTTATGTTTTATTTAATGGATTTTATATTCACACATGTTAGCATGTTACTGAATTCGTATTAAAATAGTTTATGCTTCTTTTATAGATGAATGGATGTATGTTTCGGCTGGCTCCAACCAAACTTCGATCTGTTTCTTTTTGTTATTATATCATTCATCGGTTGCTTGGGAGATAGATCGATATAGATAACTAATCGAACAAGAAAAAACTAGAATATATTTACATATTAGGTTTATTCAGATGCATGATGTATTGACTAATTGACCGTTTTCGAATCTCGATCTCATTAATATTTTCGTTTGTTCAATCACTAATAAACTTATTATTATATTTTGTCTCAGTTTAGACGAAAGTGATAGTTAGATTACCAAATTGTGTTAGTTCAATGGTGCCGTTGTTTGATGCGAAAGTTGTATTAGATTTATGTTTTATTTTACAGATGAACTAGTATTCTAGTCCGTGCGTTGCACGGACATTGATTATATTCATTTTTCCAAATAATATTATAAAGTATGTTGTTGTACATATGTGTATATTTGATTTTAGAGTTTACATTAATAATATTTTACATTGTCATACTTTTGTTTAAAACTAAATGGAACCAATAAACATTAAAAGATTATCTAAAATAATTAATCTCACGTTCGAGACAAAAATAAATATATACTACCAAAAAAAAATTACATTCATTAGTATACTATAAATTTGGAATTGCAAGAATAGTAAGATTAGAAAAACATACTTCTATCATCCATAAAATATTAAGAATTTTAAAGTTTTAGCTCTATACACAATAATCAAACTCTAGATCCACATAAAAATATTCTATTATACGTCTATTATTTTTTTCTCATAAGTAAAAAAAATAGATTTTCTATTAATCCATGTTAACAATCGACATTACCTATAGTTTAGAAAAAACAAATATTAATGTTTGGTAATTTTTTTGGTTATACCACACATTTTTTTGTGAATCTACAGACAACAATAACATAAGACATAATAAACTCTATAAACTTAAAATTAATTTTGACTATTTCATACCTTCTCATCATATGAAAACATTTAATTAGTATTTATTTTGGTACAAAACTTTTTATTTAATAATGTATAGTCAAGCTAATTCCCAATTTTTAGGCTAAGAACTTTGAATGTAACAACAAAAGTCTATATTTAGATTCATTTGTATTTAGATACTTTTTTAAGCATCCAGTCTTGGTGATCATCTTCTATATCTCCAATGATTTGAAGCTGAAGCTCTTGTTTAGCTCCTAAGGACATAAAATCTAGAGAAATAGTAGTTCTGAATCGCGTTAATGTCACAAATGCCACTATCTTCCAAATAATAATCTCCCATGCCACTCCATGATCAACATGCCACTCGCTTCTAGTGAACTGACGAAATTACCCCTGAATATTATTAAGTGAAAACTCACCATCCTCGTGGTACAACTGCCCCCCAGATGTACCAGTTGTACCACTAGTACAACTGCCCCTCAGATGTACCAGTTGTACCACTAGTACAACTGCCCCGCAGATGGTACAACTGCCCCTCAGATGTACTGGTATAACTGTCAAAATAATCCTTCAGTTGTACCAGATGTACCGCGCATAGGAGGATTCGAACCCTGGACGCGACGCGCGTTCAGGAACGCGCACAACCACTGAACTACCGTGTATTACTGAAACATATACCGATTCACTGCTATTTAACCTTGACAAACATCATTGGAAATTCATTAAGGGTAAAATTGTAATTTTACTAGAGAGTGGCATTAGTGATTATTTTTTAGGAGTTAGTGGCATTTGTGGATGGTACTCTTCTGAATCAGCTCATGAATACAAACGTATAAAGACATAAAAAAACAGATGCCATCTCTCTTTTTGGAACAAAAACATAAATTTAAATCATGACACGACAAATTCTTGGATGTTGAACCTGATACAATAATTAATTATGACTTACATTCTGCTTTGTAGTGGTAGACATTCAGTATTGACAGCATTAATACAATGAACCTGATACAAAAAACATGTCACGTTAGTACACCAGGATTGCATATTCTGAAATTAAAAAATTACTTGATATTGTACTCTAAGACATACATCAAAACCAGATGTCCATGGACACGAACTAATAAATAAAAATTGAAAGCAGAGAATCAGGAGGGGTTAAGGTTTAAAAAAAAACAACGATTAAAAGAAGACTCACCGTAATCAGACCGTAATAGCTCTTTTGGCCTCTGTTTTTTTATCGCTAGTTGCAGAGCAGCTGATAGAATTTACAACTCACACTCCAGCCTCTTCAATTGCAGCAGACATTGTAGCCGAAGCTTCTTCTACCTCGATGATGTCTCCTTCAACCCAATCGTCATAGTCATCCATACCGAGACCACATTCAAAACCAGCACTCACCTAGAACAACACAAACAGAGAGAAGTTTATATTGACAAAGTAAGAAAGTAATTTGGTTTGGATTTGGACAACATCTTGGCGAGTAAGACGGAAGTTGATGGCAAAAAATGTGGGTGAGGAAAATGTTTTTACCTTTTTCACATTCTCTTTGACTCACTTAAAAGAATCAAGGACACCGACATGGACAGTTTTACCCTTCCGGATCACCCTGATGCCACAATCTTTGACAAATTTCCCTTCATTCACCATACATCCAGCCACACGACCGCTTCCACTGATGAAAGTAGCTCGAACTTCTGCTGATCCAATTGGGATTTGTTCCTATCAATATTCACATGAATCATCAGTTTCAAAACTCCAACATAGCTCATGAAGTACACTTAAACATATGTTTTATTATAATAGTTTTACTCTTCAGGCAAGTCAATTATTCAGAAATAAAAATCAGAAAAAATCCAGCTCATGTAGAAAGAAGATATCTCATCATGTGTAACTCTAAAGAGGCATGATGATCATGTCAGAAAACAACGATCAAAAGAAGACTCACCGGAACCAGACCGTAATAGCTCTTTCCTATTACGATTAGTTATCTTTCCTTACTTGTGAATGATATGAACTTA
Source organism: Orychophragmus violaceus (assembly GCA_030180135.1). NCBI lineage: Eukaryota > Viridiplantae > Streptophyta > Magnoliopsida > Brassicales > Brassicaceae > Orychophragmus > Orychophragmus violaceus. The sequence continues at coordinate 100,592,335 of CM058231.1, read as the reverse complement.
AAAGCAGAACCAAGTTGAACAATCTATTTCCTGATGATTTGAACTTAAAAGCAGAACCACCAATACAAAGCAGATTAACAATAAGGAAAGGTATATACCTGAACTCAATCATATGCCCAACTATTTCTGAAAGCTCCAAAGATCTTGTCTTGTTGTTCTTGCACACTTCTAGTAAGGATGCTTCCGTTGTGCTCCCAATATCTACATGGGAAGATCCCTGTGATACTCCAAAAAGAACTATCATAATTGAGGCAGATTGTGACATTCTCATGTTCTGGAAATTTCTGGAATTCTGGAACAGAGAAGGTAAATGGTTACCTAGATACATGCGGCCAAGATCATATGAAGGAGTCTCAAAGATTATGGAATTTGCAGAACTGATATTAGCCAGCTGTTGTCTGTTTTGAGCAAGTAACATCGCGAGGTATTCATCGGATGTATCTCCGTTTGACCCTAACAAAAGGATAAAACCAAATAGACCATTCTAAGGCAATGGAATGAGGAGTTTATGGGATTAAAAGAGGAAGAGATAGAGCTTGGAAGAGTGATATACCTAAAAAGATTTACCTGAAACCATCCATCTAAATTGCCTTGGAGATCGAATCCATTAATCGGATCACCACCGCACGATTCATAATCTCTATAGCCACCTTAGATGTTTCGTAACAACATCGGATCTCCATCCAGAATCTTCGATTTGATATACCTGCTTCTCAAAAAAAACGCAGATCCATAGCATGGGAGAGATGATAGGTAGAAACACGAAGGCAGAGATCGAGAGCTAGGATTAGGGTATTTTTCAGCGGTTTGTAAACTGCAAAAAAAAAGAACAGACGGATTAGGGTTACGAAAATTTATGAAGAAAATAGAGGAGGTGGTTGAATACAAACCTTAATGAGAACGTCGAGACCTAATTCGGCATCTGAATTTTGTCAGATTTGAAGATCAATCGGCAAATTTGACTCCAAACCCATATATGAAGAAATACATAGAGATTGAAGATAAACAAACTCAACACCTTAGATTCATCTCAAATATTATGTAAATCAGATGAATCGAACTGGAAATCGCATCTGACGAAAGATTTCAGAGAAGGAAGTTGTAGTTGATGGAGAGGAAACTGTTTCGATATTTTCGATCGGAATGGCGAGAGAGATGGAAATTTTTCACGCAATAGTCACCAAATTTTTTTGGAAAATAGTCATTAAAATTAATGACACGTCAGCTTCATTAAACGTTTTGATTGGAGGAGGAGAGATAGTTTTTCTCTCATGACTTCTCAATTATATATATTAGATGTATGATTTTTTTATAATGGGTTTCATTGGTAACTCCTTACTAATGCCATAAAGGCTTTACCGGTTTCACGATTACCAATCACGAAAACGATAACAAAATCGTTATTAAATTTTTCTCTCAGCATTTTTATACCGCTTTCTTCAATCGTTTGTTTTTATCTCTTTACTCTATTCTTTAACGGTTTAACGTTATTTCTTACCGCTAATATTACCGTTCCGTTTTTGTTCACCAATCGGATCTAATAAAAAATAAAAAAGTAAAAATATATTATGTATATATATGTTTGTTACGTAAGTTTTCATATTGTGTATGATTTTGATACGAAGACCTAACCTTCACTCCCATGGTTAATTTGCAATTAGGTATTGGCCTTCGGATTTTCAGATTAAAGGGTAAAGATCTTGTTCGAATACTTTTTTATATCAGATCAAGTTTGGTTCAAGACTCATGGATTCAAGTCGGGTTCGAAATCCAAAATTAAAAAAAGTAATTGAAAAGTGGAAAAAAAAATATTCAAAAATTCAAAAATACTCGAAAATCCGGTAAAAATAAATCTAAACTATCTAAACTATCCAAAAACATTCATAAATATTTGTAAACCCAAAAAAGCGATAAGAGAACTATTTAAACTACCCAACTATCCAAAAATATTTGAAAGTAGCATAATTACTTAAAAATTAAATAAAATTTTGAATTATTCGTCCAGTTTTGGTTCGGATTCAAACCAATACTTCAAATACCTAACTTAACCTCATTTGGATATTTTCTAAAATCAGTTTAGATCAAGATCGGATTTTGGATCAGATTTAGATTCGAATTTCGGATTCCAAGAAAATGCCCAAGCGTACTACCTTTATAACTTATAACTTATAACTTGAAGTTATTTTATTTTCTTACTTTTATTGAATTAATTCTCCTAATTAATGACCCAAAAAAAAAAGGTTGTTAATTCTTTCAAAAAAGAGGGACACATTTGAGTAATGGTCAAAGGCCCCTAACAAAGTATATATTGCCTTCTTCCACAAAAATCTTCAACACTCTTCTTTACATAAAACATCTACGCAACTGCAGCACGTTCTTGCGCGGAGATTGATTCGCAATTCCTATGTTCCACTAATGGATGAGAAGAAAGATTTAGACTCAAATCCTTCAGCCGGTACGTCCGTTCCAAAACTTCTCATGATGTTTCTTCAATCGAGTTTCCTATCGGCTTCTTGTAAACATTTTCGGTCCAACATTCGAGTAGGATTAGACAATGGTTAATAGATTTCAGGGATTTGGATTCCTCTGCTTTTCTTGTTCTCGATCTTGATTATGTTACTCCTTGTGATGCAAATTATCGGACAATTTCCCCATCAAAGAAGAGAACAGTGGCTGAAAGATCACTTACTGGGTTTGATAGAGCACACGAGTCCGAGTCTGAGCCCGAGTTCAAGAAACAGAGACTCCAAGAACTCCAAAGATAAGCTTATTACTCTGTTCTTCGTGCTTCCAAAGCAGAAACCTCCGCAATATCACACGTAACGCTTTCTCATTGTTAAACCTTATGTTGGATCTCCTAGGATCTAGGGTTCGTTATATTGAAATTACCAACCTCGTTCTTACCTAGAACTGGCAGTGGAATGATTGGTGAACGAGATCAGTAAGCGACTCAGATGCTTCGCCTCTACCCGATACACACGCACACAAACCTGGAAACCGGGATGCTAGTGCCAGATCTATGGGATCTCTGATTTTTTGGTGTTTCTGCCTCTTCTTTCAAGAAAGAGACGACCGCTACTGATTCAGGTCGAAACACTCAGGTTTTATTCAGACCTTAAATCACTCTTAACGGGCCAGACTCGTTTGAGTCATAAATCGAAACGTCTGTTCGAAAGCCCGAACTGTGTCGACCGACACACATACTGTGTCGATCGACACAACACCATTTGCTCGATATTAATGTGTATCCAATACACATTAATATGATCATTACCATAATGATCATTCCCATATTTTAGCTTCCAGTTTGCTTATGTGTGTGACCCTATAGGATCATATAATACTGGCAGTAAGTCTACAACTTACAGATTGCAAGAGGCTTCTAGCAAAACATTGCAACCGCCCAGTATTATACGAATGTATGATCTCGACACACAACTATCATCAAGAGTGAGTACAAGTGGGATTTCAGGACACTATCCCAACAATCTCCCACTTGTACTGGAATCATCAATTCCTATAATTCTTTTGTCTCTATATCTCGATTTGGCATAAGGCAAGATTGGTGTCATCCTTATTAAGCCTGTAACATCCCCGAACCGGGATATACCCTAAACGTTTGAGCTGTCTATGGAACCATAAGACCGAATACATGATCAAGGAAGATCAATGAGAGTGTTTCATAAACAGAAGAAGTCCAAGCTCAGCTGGGAAGAAGCTTAGCTTAAAAGAAAAGCAGCTGAAAGGGAAGTGTTCAGCTCGAATGAGCTGAACAGTCCAGCTGGTCAGCTAGGTCAGCTAGCAACCAGCTCAACCCAGCTAGCTTGAGTGTTCAAGTGTTGGGTCAGCTGGTCAGCTAGTGACACTAGCTGACCAAGGGGCACCAAGGCGAATGGACACCAAGGAAAGGTTGTGTCCATTCGGCCAACCAATGCACCCTTCTCCATGGGCAGTTATGGCACGACTTTGGGGCTTATAAATACCCCATTTAGAGGCCATTTTCGTGCTATCTCTTCCTGGGAAAAACAGAGAACAATCCCAAGGCAAAGGCCAATCGAAAACATGAGAAAAACAAGGAATTCATGGCCGGTTTTAGAAGGAATTCGCCAGCCATGTAAGAAGGGTTTTGGGATGGTTTCTTGAAGGTAAAATCTTCATCTTCCACAAGCCTAAACAAGGGCAGAGGCCGTGGGTGCAAACTCATGATCAAACAAGAAGAAACCGACAAGATTCATAGAAGAAAGAAAGGATTCTATGGCCGGTTTCTTCAAGGGATTCAAGCCGGTTTATAAGGAAGATTTGGGAAGTATTCTAAGGGAAACTATGCCTGGAAATCAAGGGAAGAAAGCCCAGAAACTCATGAAGATCAGATTGAAGATTTGAAGAAAATTCCCGGCAACCGTCCGTGGGTCGTTCACGGACGACCGCGGGTCGCGCACGGTCGACCGCGGGTCGTTCACGGACGACCGCGGGTCGTACACGGACGACCGCGGGCCGTTACGAACGACCGTATCCGTCACGGACGAACACGGACGTGCACGGACGAACGCGGATGGTGCTCGGGCGAACGCGGGTCGCGTACGGACGACCGCAGGTCGATCGCGGACGACCGCGGGTCACGTACGGACGACCGTGACCGTTCACGTACGGTCGTGTCCGCTCGCGGACAGTCGTGTCCGTTCACGGACGACCGTGGGACTATCACGGACGACCGCGGGTCTCGTACGGACGACCGCGGGTCAGAAACGTATGTCCATGTACGATACGAACGACCGTGGATGATGGCAAATGACCGCGGGTCGTTACGGACGACCGCGGGACGCGAACGAAGGGTCGTTTCCGTTCACGAAAGGTTGTGTCCGTTCGCGAACAGTCGCGTCTGTTGACGGACGATCGCAACGAACGCACGTATGAACGCAACGTACGACCGTAATGGTCACACGGATGACCTTACGGACGTCCGTGACGAACGTACGGATGAACATACGTACGAACGCGTACGACCGCGGGTTGCGATACGGTCGCGGATCCAGGAACGGTCGGGACGCGGATTGGCCTTATGATCATGCGTGAAAAAGGAGACAAAGATGAACCCGGAAAGGAATGTTGGTCAAAGGAAAGAACGTGAAGACCTCTTTTGTACTCGGTCATGTGGGGATGGTTGGTTGAATGACTAAGTACAAAGGGGGCGTGTTCTATGAGTTCGATGAACGAATGAGTTAAGCTGAACGCGGAGTTAGCTTCACACCGGACTCACCAAAGGTTAAGGTACACGTTCCGAGTACTCTACTATTGTTCTAAAGAATAGTTAGAGCTGAATAGGAGAATGGAATGATCTAAGTTAAAGACTTAGGTTGTTAGAAAGGTTAATTGGAATTGGAACCTCGAAATAGTTCAAGTAAACTAAATAAAGTCATGAGAGGTTCTCGGATGGATCGTTCTTTAGAAGAACGACATAATGGTTAAAGTAGTATTCCGCTGCGTAATTATTAAGTATGAAGGATCTAAGACTAGGAGTCAAATAGTAGATCCGAAGAATACTTGTTCCTAAGGAAAATTTTAAATAGGATGGGATTTCGGAAGGCTCAGGCCTGGGTTAGGCCTGGCCACTGGAGCGCATCGACCGCGGCCTAGGAAGGCTGGGTCGGGGTGTTTCAAGTTGGTATCAGAGCGGAGTTATTTCCTAGGACGATGCTCTCATGACTGGTGACTTGTTAAGGCAAATGCACCAAGGACGCACTTGGTCTTGGGCAGGCCTTGAGAACAAGTCTATTAGGAAGTACTTTTCAGCTGAGTATGGGATCAGTTGGAAGGTCATATGTTCCAGCCGAGTATGGGATCGGTTGGGAGATTAGTTCCTTGGATTTGGATCAAGGTCGCAAGACGGTGTGGAGGTGAACTGGAAGAAGGTGCAATCACGGGAAAGTGGTTGGCCGAACCGGGAGGGACCTAAAGAGGAAAAATGGGACTAAGTTGGGGCTGGTCACCATACCTCTAGAAATCCGCGCCAAAGTATGTGCGAAGGCGGCAGCAAGGACTAAGGGATCCAACTGTCTACAAAGTACGGAGGAAAATGGGATTCAGTTGGGGCTGATCGCCACCCTCCGGGAACCGCACTAAAGGTACCACTTGCAAAAACAATGGAAGCACACTTTGGGGAGTGTAAAGGAAAGTTGAGTACGTGCGATGTGCAACAGCAGGGACCAAGGATCCTAAGCTGTTTGCAAAATAAGGGGAAGGAAAGTGACAATGAAAGACTAATGATACGCTTCCATTGTAAAAAGCAGAGACCAAAAGTAAAACGTGGTAGTGAAAGTCGAACGGTAGAGGCTAAGCGCTAACCGAGACGCCACGGGTTTACGAACTGGCTAAGGACATTGGCGTGGCCGAGTCCGATAGTGCGATTGCTGGTATGTCACTGAACCCCACTTCTTCAAATATTTTGTGGGCATTACATTTGGGGAAAAGGGTTAGGTTTCTTAGCATTGGGAATGCGTAAGAACCATAACCGAGGTCGAGTTCAAAGGGAACAAAAGGCCTGAATGTGATCTAGTAAGAGATTTACTAAGATCGGGAAACTAAGATCAAGCCCACGAAGGGCGAGGATAAAGTGGATCAAGTCCGTAAGGACTAAGATAAGGATTTGACCAAGTCTAAGACAAGACAAAAATCAGGGAAATGATTAAGTCTTGACGGACCTAGGTCAATGGGAAATGGAAAGACATACCAAGCGGGACAGGAAGGGTGTTTCAAAGTTAACCTCCACCGAATTCAGGGACGAATTCCTAATTTGGTGGGGGAGACTTGTAACATCCCTGCCCCGGAATGTATGGACCTCTTGACGGCTTAGTCTAAAGTTCGGTTGTCGGCCGGCCATGGCCAAGACCGTGAGCCACAAGTCGGATTAAGCACGGGATGAACCGTGAGTCATGGACAAGAAAAGTTCGGATAGTTAAGCACGATTGAACGGCAGCCGTTGGGGCGGTTGACCGAAGATTGGCACTCTGGGAACAGTCAGTCCATGCGCCAGAACGGAATAGGAAAGTCCGGTCATACGCGACTTGATCTGAAATGAATGGCTCCAGCAAAGACGGCCATAAATGGACATAGGCTGAATAAAGAGAACATAGAATGGTTATGTTCTGCAAATACTGTGGGATGTTATCAGCTGCTCAATGGTTCATAAAGTTTGAACGGAGTAAAAACCTTGTGTCGGATTCGGGGACGAATCCATTTTAAGGGGGGTAGACTTGTAACATCCCCGAACCGGGATATACCCTAAACGTTTGGGCTGTCTATGGAACCATAAGACCGAATACATGATCAAGGAAGATCAATGAGAGTGTTTCATAAACAGAAGAAGGCCAAGCTCAGCTGGGAAGAAGCTTAGCTTAAAAGAAAAGCAGCTGAAAGGGAAGTGTTCAGCTCGAATGAGCTGAACAGTCCAGCTGGTCAGTGTTGGATCCCGATGGATCTAGGGTTTGTTATATTGAAATTTAGAACCAACCTCGTTCTTACCTTTGGCAGCGGAAGAAGATGGTGAACGAGATCAGTGGAGCAACGCAACGCTTTGCCTCTACCAGATACACACGCACGCTCGCTGGAAACAGGATGCTAGTGCCGGATCAATGGGGATCGATAGTGTCTGGTGTGTCAAGTGTTTCTGTCAAGAAAACTGGACGGCTCTCCTGTTTAGGTCGAACTAATATGATTTTATTCGACCTAAACGTGCTTAACGGGCCAGACTCAATTAAGCCATAACCCGAAAAGCCTGTTCGGAAAATCCGAACTGTGTCGACCGACACACAAGCTGTGTCGATCGACACAACACCATTATATCGATTCTTATGTGTATTTCAATACACATAATATGATCATTGCCACAATGATCATTCCCATGTCGTAGCTTCCAGTTCGCTTAGGTGTGTGACCCTATAGGATCATATAATACTGGCAGTAAGTCCACTACCTACAGAATGCAAGAGGCTTCTAGCAAAGCATTGCAAACGCCCAATATTATACGAATGTCTGATCTCGACACACAACTATCACATGAGTGAGTACAAGTGTGATTTCAGGACACTATCCCAACAATCTCCCACTTGTACTGGAATCATCAATTCCTATAATCCTTTTGTCTCTATATCTCGATTTGGCATAAGGCAAGATTGGTGTCATCCTTATTAAGCCAACATCGTGTTTATCGAACTCCTGATCTCATACTGAACATTACAAACAACTGAACTACAGTTCGTTTGAGTGCGGCCACACATTCTCTCAGTATTCAATCTTTGATAGGCCCTGAGATATTTATCTCCCGTTTTTCAGGAGGGACAAATTCCATCTTGTTCCATCTCTGTTTCAATGCACACTTCATGATAAACTTGAACAGTGTCGTTATAGCCGCCAGTTACGGATCGACGTTTGACAAAGTCAAAATGTACCAATTCATATGCAAGAAAGCATGATGAACTCAGGTCTAAGGACTATACTCTATAGTCGTAATGAGAACCTCTTATGACACAGATATTACTATCTTGTAGACTTCTCATTAGCGGGTCATGTCCGATCATATGTCCACTGACATATATCTATGTGACTGACTGCGATAATCATATCATTGGCTCCATGAAACTTAGCCAACGGTCACCTCACAATCTAGTCTCTAACGGTTGTCAGTGTCCCGATTCTGCAACCTCGACTAGGGACAAAATAATTTATTAACTTATAGGGTTTCATGATCAAGTTCTCAACTTGATGACCTATAATATGTCATAAACTTATTTCGGGACCATTATTTAGATCACAATAAATAATGCTGAAATCAAATTTTATTAAACACTTCTAAAATAATGTTTACAAGGGCGTCTTATTATAACTAAAACAAAATCCAAAACTCCCACTAGAATCAAGATTACATCTTAAGATCTCTAATGCCTACAGCAGTCGTATGACTCTCATGCTTAGGCCTTGGGAGTGACTTGGTTAGAGGATCAACGACATTCTCGTTTGTCGGAACTCGGCTGATCTTCACATCACCTCTATTGACAATATCACGAATCAGATGATATTTCCTCTCAACGTGTTTGGACTTCTGGTGTGACCTGGGTTCTTTCGCCTGAGCAATGGCTCCATTGTTATCGCAGAACAAAGCCACTGGCTCCAAGATACTAGGAACCACACCAAGTTCAGTCATGAACTTCTTGATCCAAACAGCTTCCTTTGCCGCTTCTGAAGCAGCAACATATTCAGCTTCCGTTGTGGAGTCAGCTACAATATTCTGCTTAGAGCTCTTCCAGCTCACCGCACCGCCATTTAGACAGAAGACATATCCAGACTGTGATCGGAAATCGTCTCTGTCCGTCTGAAAACTCGCATCGGTGAATCCATTCACCACAAGTTCATCACTATCTCCATACACAAGGAACTTATCCTTAGTATGTCTCAAATACTTGAGAATATTCTTGACAGCTGTCCAGTGAGCTTCACCTGGATCAGATTGGTATCTACTCGTCATGCTTAACGCGTAAGCTACATCTGGATGAGTGCAGAGCATGGCATACATAATAGATCCTATTGCAGAGGCATAAGGAATCCTATTCATGCGTTCTCGCTCAGCAGGTGTCGCCGGACACTGCTTCTTGCAGAGACTCTTGCCATGAGACATTGGTATGAAGCCCTTCTTGGAATCGTGCATCCTGAATCTGTGCAACACCTTATCAATATAAGTGTCTTGGCACAATCCAATCAGCTTGTTAGTTCTATCTCTGTAGATTCTGATTCCAAGAATGTATGCGGCTTCTCCCATGTCTTTCATGGAAAAACAACTTCCTAGCCAAGTCTTAATAGACTGAAGCAACGGAACGTCATTACCGAGGAGGAGTATGTCATCGACATACAGTACAAGAAATGCAATTTTGCTCCCACTTGTCTTCTTGTATACACATGATTCTTCTTCGTTCTTGATGAAACCGAATTGTTTTACTGCTTCATCAAAACGAAGATTCCAACTCCGTGATGCTTGCTTTAACCCATAAATGGATTTATGAAGCTTGCATACCTTCCTAGCGTTTTTAGGATCGACAAAACCTTCAGGCTGTGTCATGTACACATCCTCTTCCAGAATACCATTCAGGAATGCGGTTTTGACATCCATCTGCCAAATCTCATAATCATAATGAGCAGCAATCGCTAGAAGAATCCGAATAGATTTAAGCATAGCTACTGGGGAATAGGTTTCATCATAGTCAATACCATGAATTTGTTTGAAACCTTTAGCCACCAATCTCGCTTTGTAAATCTGTACATTGCCATCCACGTCAATCTTCTTCTTGAAGATCCATTTACACTCAATGGCTTTTACACCACTAGGTAAATCGACCAAGGACCATACTTGGTTTTCTGACATGGATGTCATTTCGGATTTAGAGGCTCCAAGCCACTTTTCGGAGTCCGGGCCCATCATTGCTTCCGCAAAGGTCGCTGGTTCGTCACCTTCAATGATCATCAGATCATTTGAATTGGTTACGAGAAATCCATAGTATCTCTCGGGTTCGTGACGGATCCTTCCGGATCTGCGAACTTCAGGCTCCACAGGCGCCGGTTCCGCAGAACTTTGTGGATCCAACTGCTGCTCTTCCTCAATAGGTTGGGCAGTCTCCTGTGCATCTTGAATTTCTTCGAGATGTACTTTACTCCCACTGTTTTTCTTAGAGAGAAACTCCCTCTCAAGAAAAGAACAGTCCCGAGCAACAAATACTTTGTTCTCAGATTGGTTGTAAAAGTAGTATGCCTTGGTTTCCCTAGGATAACCAACGAAATAGCATTTATCTGATTTGGGTGCAAGCTTGTCGGAGATTAAACGTTTGACATAAGCCTCGCAACCCCAAATCCTTAGGAAAGACATACTAGGAACGTTCCCAGTCCACAGTTCATGTGGTGTCTTTTCTACTGATTTAGATGGTACTCTATTCAGTGTAAACGCAGACGTTTCTAGAGCATATCCCCAAAAGGATAGTGGAAGATTAGAATGACTCATCATAGACCGAACCATATCCAATAAAGTTCGATTTCTCCTCTCCGACACTCCATTCCATTGGGGTGTACCAGGAGGAGTGAGTTGTGAAACGATTCCACACTCGCTCAGATAGTCGCTGAATTCTTGGCTCAAGTATTCTCCTCCGCGATCCGATCGCAGAATCTTAATACTCTTGCCAAGTTGATTCTGTACTTCATTCTTGAATTCTTTGAATCTATCAAAGGATTCTGACTTGTGTCTCATCAAATAGACATAGCCATACCTACTGAAATCGTCAGTAAAGGTAATGAAGTACTTAAAGTTTCCTCTGGCAGCAGTACTCATTGGCCCACATACATCAGTATGAACAAGGCCCAATAAATCACTGGCCCTTTCATTTGGTTTGTTGAAAGGGGCTCTAGCCATTTTGCCCACCAAACAAGACTCGCATTTCTCACATGATTCAAAATCAAATGAGCCCAGAAGCCCATTTCGATGGAGCCTCTGGATGCGTTTCTCATTGATATGGCCCAAACGACAATGCCATAAGAAAGTCGGGTTTTCGTCATTGGACTTAAACCTCTTTGTATTTATGTTAAAGACAGGCATTTCTTGGTTTAATTTATATAACCCATTATCTAATGGGGCGCTACCATAATAATTACCATCACGATTAAAAGAACAAACTTTGTTCTTAACAGCAAAATCAAAACCTTCCAAATCCAAAACGGAAACTGAAATTATGTTTCTGCTAATCGCAGGTACATAGTAGCAATTATTCAAAATTAAAACCATGCCCGAAGGTAAAGACAACTCGTAGGTGCCTACGGCCAGTGCAGCAACCTTAGCTCCATTCCCGACTCGTAGCTCTACTTGTCCTTTCTTCAGCGTCCTACTGTTTCTTAGTGCCTGCACATCAGTACAAATATGAGCACCGCAGCCGGTATCCAATACCCACGAAGTAGGACTAGAAGACATAACATTAAGTTCGATAACATAAATACCTGAGTCAGACGCATCATACGTCTTCTTCAGCTTCTTGTAATCTTCCATGAACTTCTTGCAGTCTTTCTTCCAATGCCCCAACTGCTTGCAGTAGTTGCACTTATCCTCAGGAGAAGGCCCGGATTTGGGCTTCGGCTTGGGCTTGTCCTGACTTTCAGCCTGGACAACCTGGGCCTTACCCTTACCCTTCTTAGGTTTCTTAAACCTTTTACCCCCTTGTACCATCAGGACATTGGGAGTAGCCTTCTTGAGATTCGGTTCTGCTGTCTTCAGCATACCGTGCAACTCAGTCAATGTCTTAGTCATGTTTTGCATATTGTAGTTCATGATGAACTGATCAAAACATGACGGCAAAGACTGCAGAATCATGTCAGTGGCCAGCTCCTGGCTAATGGCACAGTCCAGTTTCCCCAGGTTATCAATGTAACCCATCATTTTAAGGACATGAGGACTTACTGGACTGTCCTTAGCCAGCTTGCAATCCATGAGAGATTTAACCGTCTGGTATCTCTCTGTGCGAGCTTTCTCCTGAAACAAAGCTTTCAGGCTGTTAATCATCTCAATGGGTGACAATACGTTCTCATATTGCTTCTGCAGCTCAGAGTTCATGGTCACCAGCATTAGACAAGTAACATCTTTGACATCCGCTGAATGCTTATCCCAAGCATTCTTTTCTGTCTGCGGAGCATTGGAACGTGGCCTCTCGGTGAGAACTCTTTCAAGGACATATTCCTTGTTCTCTTGCCTGAGAACTATTCTCAGGTTCCGATACCATTCCAAGAAATTAGATCCATTTAACTTGTCCTTCTCAAGGACGGATCTTAGTGAGAAAGTGTTGATGTGATTTGAGACAGACATAGCTGTAATTCAAAAGAGGTAAATTTTAGTTATAAAGCACAAGAAATGAGAATTCTTATCTAATAAGAAAACTCCCATTGTATTCAAACTATGTTTCCTCATATGAATACAATGTGCCAAGATCCTCAGATTACTAAAATTCGAGTGGGCGACTCGCCGTTACTCAAGCTTTAGTTATCTAGGTAAGCAAATCATTGCTAATTGTACTCAGTACAACTCTTGGTCGTGAATGAGACAAACTATGTCCAATCCACTCTGATGTCTCTGGGCCCAGAACTTCTGACAGCCCAGTCAAGTATAACCAATCTTTTATCTATCTTGTGATCACTGATAGTTGCACTGCAAGTCTGTCATTGACCACCTGCCTTACCCATGTTGCAGTGGATATCAAGGACTCCAAGATATCCAACAAACGACACGAGTCTTGACAGTAGACAAGATCGGGCAAGACATCAAGATCACTTGATATTTAGTTGAGGAAAAGAACTAATCTTATCTTGATTTATATTCACTATATATATCAAAATAATAACTTTTAATTAAAACATTTAGTTTTATTAAGTTTAGATTCTTCTAATACTTTTAGGATTAAATTATTCTGGTTCATGCAAATTTGTGGTCAAACCAACAAGTCTGCGGATGTTGTGTCGATCGACGCCAACCATTGGCATCGATCGATGCAACTTTATTTAAACCGTTCTTCGATAAACGGTCAAACCGGATCGAATTTACTTAACCGATTCAATCCAATTGAACCAGTTCGGTTTAATGGTCCATGTCGATCGTCACACACTGTGTGTCGATCGATATGACCAAACCAGAATCAATTTTGGTTAATAAAATTAACCGAGCTAGATAACCAGTTCAATTCAATTGAACCGATCTATCTAATTGTATTGCCTGTGTCGACCGACACACCCAATGTATCGATCGACGCAGCACGATTACGGGTACTCGATCTCAGATCGAAACCCTAAAGATTATTTGCGGATTTTCGCTTTGTATCGACCGACACACGCTTTGTGTCGATCGATGCTGTGCGACAAACCCTAAAATTTATTCGCGAGTTTTTCGCTCTGTGTCGACCGACACACGCTTTGTGTCGATCGACACCCTGCGACAAACCCTAAAATTTTATATTTTGCGCCGCGGCGTGTCGACCGACACACGTTTTGTGTCGATCGACACAGTGCGATTTCAGCAATACCATCGTTTTCAACAGAGACAAAAATCCGAGATTTAATCAATGAAAAACGATTTCAACAGGCAATATACAGATCAATAACATCAAGTTTCGATTTTATATCACCAGTTTCAATAGCTAAACCCTAAGCATGCTCTGATACCACTGTTGGATCCCGATGGATCTAGGGTTTGTTATATTGAAATTTAGAACCAACCTCGTTCTTACCTTTGGCAGCGGAAGAAGATGGTGAACGAGATCAGTGGAGCAACGCAACGCTTTGCCTCTACCAGATACACACGCACGCTCGCTGGAAACGGGATGCTAGTGCCGGATCAATGGGGATCGATAGTGTCTGGTGTGTCAAGTGTTTCTGTCAAGAAAACTGGACGGCTCTCCTGTTTAGGTCGAACTAATATGATTTTATTCGACCTAAACGTGCTTAACGGGCCAGACTCAATTAAGCCATAACCCGAAAAGCCTATTCGGAAAATCCGAACTGTGTCGACCGACACACAAGCTGTGTCGATCGACACAACACCATTATATCGATTCTTATGTGTATTTCAATACACATAATATGATCATTGCCACAATGATCATTCCCATGTCGTAGCTTCCAGTTCGCTTAGGTGTGTGACCCTATAGGATCATATAATAATGGCAGTAAGTCCACTACCTACAGAATGCAAGAGGCTTCTAGCAAAGCATTGCAAACGCCCAGTATTATACGAATGTCTGATCTCAACACACAACTATCACATGAGTGAGTACAAGTGTGATTTCAGGACACTATCCCAAAAGTCAGCTAGGTCAGCTAGCAACCAGCTCAACCCAGCTAGCTTGAGTGTTCAAGTGTTGGGTCAGCTGGTCAGCTAGTGACACTAGCTGACCAAGGGGCACCAAGGCGAATGGACACCAAGGAAAGGTTGTGTCCATTCGGCCAACCAATGCACCCTTCTCCATGGGCAGTTATGGCACGACTTTGGGACTTATAAATACCCCATTTAGAGGCCATTTTCGTGCTATCTCTTCCTGGGAAAAACAGAGAACAATCCCAAGGCAAAGGCCAATCGAAAACATGAGAAAAACAAGGAATTCATGGCCGGTTTTAGAAGGAATTCGCCAGCCATGTAAGAAGGGTTTTGGGATGGTTTCCTGAAAGTAAAATCTTCATCTTCCACAAGCCTAAACAAGGGCAGAGGCCGTGGGTGCAAACTCATGATCAAACAAGAAGAAACCGACATGATTCATAGAAGAAAGAAAGGAATCTATGGCCGGTTTCTTCAAGGGATTCAAGCCGGTTTATAAGGAAGATTTGGGAAGTATTCTAAGGGAAACTATGCCTGGAAATCAAGGGAAGAAAGCCCAGAAACTCATGAAGATCGGATTGAAGATTTGAAGAAAATTCCCGGCAACCGTCCGTGGGTCGTTCACGGACGACCGCGGGTCGCGCACGGTCGACCGCGGGTCGTTCACGGACGACCGCGGGTCGTACACGGACGACCGCGGGTCGTTACGAACGACCGTATCCGTCACGGACGAACACGGACGTGCACGGACGAACGCGGATGGTGCTCGGGCGAACGCGGCTCGCGTACGGACGACCGCAGGTCGATCGCGGACGACCGCGGGTCACGTACGGACGACCGTGACCGTTCACGTACTGTCGTGTCCGCTCGCGGACAGTCGTGTCCATTCACGGACGACCGTGGGACGATCACGGACGACCGCGGGTCGCGACAGACGACCGTAACCGTCACAGACGGGTGTGTCCTTACACGGACGACCACGGGTCAGAAACGTACGTCCGTGTACGATACGAACGACCGTGGATGATGGCGAATGACCGCGGGTCGTTACGGACGACCGCGGGACGCGAACGAAGGGTCGTGTCCGTTCACGAAAGGTTGTGTCCGTTCGCGAACAGTCGCGTCTGTTGACGGACGATCGCAACGAACACACGTATGAACGCAATGTACGACCGTAATGGTCACACGGATGACCTTACGGACGTCCGTGACGAACGTACGGATGAACATACGGACAAACGCGTACGACCGCGGGTCGCGATACGGTCGCGGATCCTGGAACGGTCGGGACGCGGATCGGCCTTATGATCATGCGTGAAAAAGGAGACAAAGATGAACCCGGAAAGGAATGTTGGTCAAAGGAAAGAACGTGAAGACCTCTTTTGTACTCGGTCATGTGGGGATGGTTGGTTGAATGACTAAGTACAAAGGGGGCGTGTTCTATGAGTTCGATGAACGAACGAGTTAAGCTGAACGCGGAGTTAGCTTCACACCGGACTCACCAAAGGTTAAGGTACACGTTCCGAGTACTCTACTATTGTTCTAAAGAATGGTTAGAGCTGAATAGGAGAATGGAATGATCTAAGTTAAAGACTTAGGTTGTTAGAAAGGTTAATTGGAATTGGAACCTCGAAATAGTTCAAGTAAACTAAATAAAGTCATGAGAGGTTCTCGGATGGATCGTTCTTTAGAAGAACGACATAATGGTTAAAGTAGTATTCCGCTGCGTAATTATTAAGTATGAAGGATCTAAGACTAGGAGTCAAATAGTAGATCCGAAGAATACTTGTTCCTAAAGAAAATTTTAAATAGGACGGGATTTCGGAAGGCTCAGGCCTGGGTTTGGCCTGGCCACTGGAGCGCATCGACCGCGGCCTAGGAAGGCCGGGTCGGGGTGTTTCAAGTTGGTATCAGAGCGGAGTTATTTCCTAGGACGATGCTCTCATGACTGGTGACTTGTTAAGGCAAATGCACCAAGGACGCACTTGGTCTTGGGCAGGCCTTGAGAACAAGTCCATTAGGAAGTACTTTTCAGCTGAGTATGGGATCAGTTGGAAGGTCATATGTTCCAGCCGAGTATGGGATCGGTTGGGAGATTAGTTCCTTGGATTTGGATCAAGGTCGCAAGACGGTGTGGAGGTGAACTGTAAGAAGGTGCAATCACGGGAAAGTGGTTGGCCGAACCGGGAGGGACCTAAAGAGGAAAAATGGGACTAAGTTGGGGCTGGTCACCATACCTCTAGAAATCCGCGCCAAAGTATGTGCGAAGGCGGCAGCAAGGACTAAGGGATCCAACTGTCTGCAAAGTACGGAGAAAAATGGGATTCAGTTGGGGCTGATCGCCACCCTCCGGGAACCGCACTAAAGGTACCACTTGCAAAAACAATGGAAGCACACTTTGGGGAGTGTAAAGGCAAGTTGAGTACGTGCGATGTGCAACAGCAGGGACCAAGGATCCTAAGCTGTTTGCAAAATAAGGGGAAGGAAAGTGACAATGAAAGACCAATGATACGCTTCCATTGTAAAAAGCAGAGACCAGAAGTAAAACGTGGTAGTGAAAGTCGAACGGTAGAGGCTAAGCGCTAACCGAGACGCCACAGGTTTACGAACTGGCTAAGGACATTGGCGTGGCCGAGTCCGATAGTGTGATTGCTGGTATGTCACTGAACCCCACTTCTTCAAATGTTTTGTGCGCATTACATTTGGGGAAAAGGGTTAGGTTGCTTAGCATTGGGAATGCGTAAGAACCATAACCGAGGTCGAGTTCAAAGGGAACAAAAGGCCTGAATGTGATCTAGTAAGAGATTTACTAAGATCGGGAAACTAAGATCAAGCCCACGAAGGGCGAGGATCAAGTGGATCAAGTCCGTAAGGACTAAGATAAGGATTTGACCAAGTCTAAGACAAGACAAAAATCAGGGAAATGATTAAGTCTTGACGGACCTAGGTCAATGGGAAATGGAAAGACATACCAAGCGGGACAGGAAGGGTGTTTCAAAGTTAACCACCACCGAATTCGGGGACGAATTCCTAATTTGGTGGGGGAGACTTGTAACATCCCTGCCCCGGAATGTATGGACCTCTTGACGGCTTAGTTTAAAGTTTGGTTGTCGGCCGGCCATGGCCAAGACCGTGAGCCACAAGTCGGATTAAGCACGGGATGAACCGTGAGTCATGGACAAGAAAAGTTCGGATAGTTAAGCACGATTGAACGGCAGCCGTTGGGGCGGTTGACCGAAGATTGGCACTCTGGGAACAGTCAGTCCATGCGCCGGAACGGAATAGGAAAGTCCGGTCATACGCGACTTGATCTGAAATGAATGGCTCCAGCAAAGACGGCCATAAATGGACATAGGCTGAATAAAGAGAACATAGAATGGTTATGTTCTGCAAATACTGTGGGATGTTATCAGCTGCTCAATGGTTCATAAAGTTTGAACGGAGTAAAAACCTTGTGTCGGATTCGGGGACGAATCCATTTTAAGGGGGGTAGACTTGTAACATCCCCGAACCGGGATGGCTGTCTATGGAACCATAAGACCGAATACATGATCAAGGAAGATCAATGAGAGTGTTTCATAAACAGAAGAAGGCCAAGCTCAGCTGGGAAGAAGCTTAGCTTAAAAGAAAAGCAGCTGAAAGGGAAGTGTTCAGCTCGAATGAGCTGAACAGTCCAGCTGGTCAGCTAGGTCAGCTAGCAACCAGCTCAACCCAGCTAGCTTGAGTGTTCAAGTGTTGGGTCAGCTGGTCAGCTAGTGACACTAGCTGACCAAGGGGCACCAAGGCGAATGGACACCAAGGAACGGTTGTGTCCATTCGGCCAACCAATGCACCCTTCTCCATGGGCAGTTATGGCACGACTTTGGGGCTTATAAATACCCCATTTAGAGGCCATTTTCGTGCTATCTCTTCCTGGGAAAAACATAGAACAATCCCAAGGCAAAGGCCAATCGAAAACATGAGAAAAACAAGGAATTCATGGCCGGTTTTAGAAGGAATTCGCCAGCCATGTAAGAAGGGTTTTGGGATGGTTTGCTGAAGGTAAAATCTTCATCTTCCACAAGCCTAAACAAGGGCAGAGGCCGTGGGTGCAAAATCATGATCAAACAAGAAGAAACCGACATGATTCATAGAAGAAAGAAAGGAATCTATGGCCGGTTTCTTCAAGGGATTCAAGCCGGTTTATAAGGAAGATTTGGGAAGTATTCTAAGGGAAACTATGCCTGGAAATCAAGAGAAGAAAGCCCAGAAACTCATGAAGATCGGATTGAAGATTTGAAGAAAATTCCCGGCAACCGTCCGTGGGTCGTTCATGGACGACCGCGGGTCGCGCATGGTCGACCGCGGGTCGTTCACGGACGACCGCGGGTCGTACACGGACGACCGCAGGTCGTTACGAACGACCGTATCCGTCACGGACGAACACGGACGTGCACGGACGAACGCGGATGGTGCTCGGGCGAACGCGGATCGCGTACGGACGACCGCATGTCGATCGCGGACGACCGCGGGTCACGTACGGACGACCGTGACCGTTCACGTACGGTCGTGTCCGCTCGCGGACAGTCGTGTCCGTTCACGGACGACCGTGGGACGATCACGGACGACCGCGGGTCGCGTTCGGACGACCGCGGGTCGCGACAGACGACCGTAACCATCACGGACGGGTGTGTCCTTACACGGACGACCGCGGGTCAGAAACGTACGTCCGTGTATGATACGAACGACCGTGGATGATGGCGAATGACCGCGGGTCGTTACGGATGACCGCGGGACGCGAACGAAGGGTCGTGTCCGTTCACGAAAGGTTGTGTCCGTTCGCGAACAGTCGCGTCTGTTGACGGACGATCGCAATGAACGCACGTATGAACGCAACGTACGACCGTAATGGTCACACGGATGACCTTACGAACGTCCGTGACGAATGTACGGATGAACATACGGACGAACGCGTACGACCGCGGGTCGCGATACGGTCGCGGATCCAGGAACGGTCGGGACGCGGATCGGCCTTATGATCATGCGTGAAAAAGGAGACAAAGATGAACCCGGAAAGGAATGTTGGTCAAAGGAAAGAAAGTGAAGACCTCTTTTGTACTCGGTCATGTGGGGATGGTTGGTTGAATGACTAAGTACAAAGGGGGCGTGTTCTATGAGTTCGATGAACGAACGAGTTAAGCTGAACGCGGAGTTAGCTTCACACCGGACTCACCAAAGGTTAAGGTACACATTCCGAGTACTCTACTATTGTTCTAAAGAATGGTTAGAGCTGAATAGGAGAATGAAATGATCTAAGTTAAAGACTTAGGTTGTTAGAAAGGTTAATTGGAATTGGAACCTCAAAATAGTTCAAGTAAACTAAATAAATTCATGAGAGGTTCTCGGATGGATCGTTCTTTAGAAGAACGACATAATGGTTAAAGTAGTATTCCACTGCGTAATTATTAAGTATGAAGGATCTAAGACTAGGAGTCAAATAGTAGATCCGAAGAATACTTGTTCCTAAGGAAAATTTTAAATAGGACGGGATTTCGGAAGGCTCAGGCCTGGGTTTGGCCTGGCCACTGGAGCGCATCGACCGCGGCCTAGGAAGGCCGGGTCGGGGTGTTTCAAAGCCAACATCGTATTTATCGAACTCCTGATCTATACTGAACATGACAAACAACTGAACTACAGTTCGTTTGAGTGCGGCCACACATTTTCTCAGCATAAAATCTTCGATAGGCCCTGAGATATTTATCTCCCGTTATTCAGGAGGGACAAATCCCATCTTGTTCCATCCCTATTTCAACGCACACTTCATGATATACCTGAACAGTGCCGTTACAGTCGCCAGTTACGGGTCGACGTTTGACAAAGTCAAAGTGTACCAATTCATATGCAAGAAAGCATGATGAACTCAGGTCTAAGGACTATACTCTATAGTCGTAATGAGAACCTCTCATGACACAGATATAACTATCCTGGAGACTTCTCATTAGCGGGTCACGTCCAATCATATGTTCACCAACATATATCTATGTGACTGACTGTGATACTCATATCATTGACTCCATGAAACTTAGTCAACAGTCACCTCACAAGCTAGTCTCTCGCGGTTGTTATTGTCCCACTTTAACAACCTCGACTAGGGACACATCATAATTTATGTCATTTGTTACATATAGGGTTTCATGATCAAGTCCTCAACTTGATGGCCTATAATATGACATAAACTTATTTTGGGACCATTATTTAATTATCCAATAGTCAAATAATGTTGGTGTCAGTTTTTCATAAACATGACCATATCATATCTATCTGAACATCATAACTAAACTAACTCCCACTAGAATCAAGACCAAGTCTTCAGATATCTAGTACCTACAGCAACAGTATACAACTCGTGCTTAGGTTGTGAGAGATGCTGCGGTGTTCTTGCTTGGAACCATTCCAACAAACCATACCGCTATTCTTTAATGAGCACTATTCTACGGTCCTCTGCTTGGAAACCTTTCCAACAGACAGCACCGCTACACAGACAAAAGACATAACCAGGTGAGAACCGGGATTCATCTTTGTCCGTCTAACTACTCATAACTGATTCATTTTTTCTCAGTTGTACAAGAACCTATCCTTAGTGTTTCTCAAACATTTGGGGATATTCCTTACAACTGTCCACTGACTCTTACTGGAACAAATTGGTACCTACTCGTCATGCTTTATGCGTCAGCTGCATTTAGACGAGCGCAAAATATGGCATTCATGATGGATTCTATTGCATGAGCAAAAAGGAATCTCACTCATAGACACTAGCTCAGCCATTGTCCAAGACACTTCATCTTGCTAAGATCATTGCCATAAGACCTTTGGTGTGAAGCCATTCTTGGAATCATGCATATTGGAACTGTCCAGTACCTTATAATCATAAGGATTCTGACACGATCCAATTAGCTCTTCTGATTCATCTCAATGGATCCATATTCCAAGAGCTTACGCGGCTTCTCCCATGTCCATCGTTAAGTTTGACTTCCGACCCAAATCTTGACAAGACTTTTAGCATCGGAACGTCGTTTATGAGATTAAGTACGTTCTAAACATACAGTTTGAGAATTGCAACTACGCTCTCACTAGTTTACTTGTAAACTCACGGTTTCTATTCGTTCATGATCGAGTCAAAACCTTTGACCGTTTTAACAGAACGCAGATTCCAACTCCAAGATGTTTGCTTCAATCTATGAATAGATCGGTGAAGCTAACATGCATACCCAGCCTTTTTTTTTTTTTTTTGGAGTTGGGGCTCACCATCGCTTCTTTGAATTTCGCAGGCTCGTCACTTTTCAATGATCAAATGATCACGGCAATCGGTCATGAGGAGTCACCCTCGGTTTAGTGACGGATCCATCAGGATCAGCGAATTTCAGGCTCCACAGGTGTAGATCCTACAGCCCTCTGTAGATCCAACCGCTGCTCTCCCTCAACTGGTTAAACAGCCTCCTGTGTTTCTCGAATTTCTTCGAGTTGTACTTTTACTCCCACTGTTCTTCTTGGAAAAACAGAGTTCCAAACAATAAAACTTTGTTCTCGGATTGGTTGCAAAAAGTACTAAGCCTGGGTTTCCCTAGGACAACCAGCGAAGCAGCACTTATCAGTTTTAGGTTCAAGTTTGTTTGATGACAACTGCCTTACACAAACCTTGCAATCCCAACTGTGTTCATTTGATTTGCACAATCATGATCCACTATTGCTTAATGAATGTTAAAGGGAATGAGGATATGAATTCATGTGTAGGTTGAGACCTGAACTTGATGCTTGTGTTGATGAGAATGGCTAACTCTTTTGAAGTAGAGTAAGCTTGATTGTAGCTCTTAATTGCTTGTCTAAACTTTGTTTCCACTTTTGCTTAATGATAACTTTTGAAAGCTTTGAACTCTCATTTTTAAATCTTTCTCTCATCTTATCTTTAATTGTTTGCTTGCGGACAAGCAAAAGGCAAGTTTGGGGGAATTGATAGTATCATATTTTGAGTCTTTTTAGCTTGTCTTTAATTCATGTTTTGACACCTTATGCATCATTTCATATTAGTTTTCTTAGAATTTTATTTACTCACGAGTCTAGAGAATTTGTATTAGGATTTGCATATTTTGGATTGTTTTCTTCTATTTTATAGGTGACTGGAGCTTTAATGAATGAAGCATTAGAGTCATGGAGAATGAATTGGAATTTTTGCTAGCATATTTTCATTGGAGAACAAAGAAGAGCAAAGCCCACGAAGAAGAAAAACTGAAGAAGCAATTGGGCCAAGCAGCACCATGAAGCCCAAGACTCACCGCCATCGCAGACTCGCAATCCAACGCTCGACCCCCCCCCCCCCCCCCCCCCCCCCCGACGACGGTTGACGTGATCGTGATTTCCGCCGTACCGCCGTATGCTCAGCGGTTGGCACAGCGGGAGCATCCAAACCGCAGGCTCCTCCGCGACTGGTGTTGCGGTCATGCACCAAACCGCGACTGCCAGAGAGAAAGGAAGACGTCGTGTTGCCGTGTTGTCAGCGGTTAGGCCACCGGGTAAAACGTAACCGCTAGCGAGCATAATTTTGATTGACTTTTCCTTGTGACCAGCCATATGATCCAATTAAACCGGGTCAACACCCGGTTTGTCCCGGGTTGATACGGTTCGTCACTATTCACCATATAAACCAAAAAAACCTAATTTTTATTTTCTAAGCTTTCTTTGTTCTAAAAAACTTCTCTTGAATTGTTTAAGAAGAAAGTTTCAATCTTTTATTAATCTAAGAGTTATTTGTGTTTGATTTCTTCTCCTCTTTCTTTAATCTTTTGCTAATCATCATGTTTAACATTATTCTCATGGATTTTGTTGAACTTAGCATGATTAGTGAGTAGTTTCATTTGAGGCTTATGGGTTAGGTAGATTAGGGTGAATTAGAGTGATTCATGGATGCTTAGGGCTTTATTGTGATTGATCCTTCCTATCTAAATGTGTTTATTGCTAGATTGACATTGATTAAGTTGATTTAGATGTATTGGATTTTATTGCACACCATGTGTTCGATGAAATGCTAGATTGGATTTTGATGGGAATTTACATGTTTTAGCTCATGAAAGTGAATGTCTAAAGTGTTTATTAGCTTAAGAGAACTTGAGATTAATGCTTGCCTTGTTTTTATTCACAAATGAGAATTTGATCTTGACTAAGGATTAGGCAAAGTAATTAGTACCAAGAGATTGGATTAATTGATTGATTAGTATTCTTGCTTAGGATTAGCATCTATGATGATTGTTTAAGCATCCTTGATAGCTCTAGATTGCTCTACTCATTGACCTAAACCCGTTGGCCTTACTTTTATCATTGAATTTGTGTGTTTAGTCTTTTGTTGCTTACTTAATTAACTTGTTTGTTTCATTTGGTTGCTCTTAGGATTTTTAGATTCACAACTTGAACTTGTTTGCTTGACTCTATTGGTATAGTGTATTCATATTGGTTTAATCCTCTCCCAAATATGGTTCGATACCTCTTGCTACAACGATAAGCAAGAGGAATTGATACCTCTAGGATTGCAAAATCTTTGTTATCAATTTGGCGTCGTTGCCATTTTGGGATTTAGGATTGATCAATTAGATTTCTATTCCTATTTAGTTCAAGTCTTTGAGACTAAGCTTTTCTTTTTCTTTGCTTTTGTTCATTCATCTCAAGTTAAGATGATGAACTTCCTTTCATTTGTTGTTACTAACTTGGTTTATTTGGTTCTCTTGTGCTTCCAAAGGTACCCAACCAAAAGGAAGAGACATGACAAACCAAGTTCACTTGAGGTGTTAGAGATTGTCCATCAAAGAAGTATCAGTAAAGCTCCACAACCTCAAGCAACTTCACCACAACCTCAACTTCAAGAAGTTTCCTTGACACTCCCATTGATACCCACTCCAATCCAAGAGAAAAGGCCAACAATTGGAAGTTTTGACATTCCTCAATGTTGCATGAGATATGGTATTCATCCTCCTCCTATCAAAGTCAATGCTTACATGATCGAGCCAAGTTTGATTAGATTGATTCAAGACTTAAGGTTCTTAGGGACAAGAGTGGAGAATCCATATAATCACTTATACTACTTTGAGAAGTTGTGCAACACATTTATGATTGAAGATGTGGATGATGACAATGTTAAGCTCCTTTTGTTCTCATTCTCACTTGGAGATAAAGCTAGCCAATGGGAGAGATCATTGCCATCTCACTTGGTGAATTCTTGGGATGCTTGCAAGAAGATCTTCCTCCTCAAGTTCTACCCTCCACAAAAAACATACCAAGTTAGAAAAGACATCTTGAGCTTCAAACAAGACTACCATGAGACTTTTCAAGAAGCATGGGAGAGACTCAAGGTCTACACTCATGATTGTCCCCACCATGGGTTCAACAAAGAAGTTATCCTTAGTACCTTCTATCATGGAGTGAATAAAGAGCACCAAAGGATTTTAGATGCAGCTAGCAAAGGAAGGTTTATGAACCTCACAATTGATCAAGGGGAGCTACTTGTTGAGAATATATCCCAAAGTGAGGAGAACTATGTTGGTGGGTTTGAGAAGGTTCCAATGGCTAATGGAGGCATTGAGGATAAAGTGAGTAAGGAGTTGGAAGCTCTTAATGATCTTTTAGATGAAGTCTTACAAGCTACCCAAGAGCCATCTACCATTGTAAGGGAAGAGAGTAAAGGCTATCAATCTCAACAAGGCTTTGTGCTTTTTAATCAACAACAAGATTATGCTCCTAAGTCAAATCTACAAGGACAACAAGGAGGTTTTCCACCTAAGCTTCCCTACAACCCTCAAGCTCAAGCTTCTACTTCTTTGGATCAAGGCTTTGAAATGAAGGCAATGCTTCAACAACTCATCCAAGGGCAAGCAAATGGTGCAATTGACTTGAGCAAGAGGATGATTGATATCCACTCTAAGGTTGATGGAAACTTCAAGGATCTCACTTCCAAACTTGAGACCTTGACTTCAAGAGTGATCCAAATGGAGAATCAAAAAGAGAAAGTTGCTCCCACCAACCATTGCAATACAATCAATTCAAATGCTGAACATGAAAGGGTAGTAGCTGAACTTGAAGCCATTGCCTATGGTTCTCCACTTGAGAAGGAGAAGGATGATAAGTTGGATGAAGAAGCCATCATTGAGGAGTTTCTTCTTGGTATTTGTGATGAAATTGTGAATGAAGACACGGTTGAGGAAGATCTAACCACGACCAAGCTAGCTCCTACATCCCTTCCTAAGCTAGGAGCACCGGGAAAGTTCTCACTATCTTGCTCTCTTGGCCACTTGATTATTGAGGATGCTTTGTGTGACACCGGCTCAAATGTGAGTGTCATATCCCTTGAGATGGTTGAAGAATTGGGGATCAAGAGTATTGAGAGCTACAAATCTACTCTCACCTTTGGGGATTCTTCAACGAAGGTACCATATGGGGAGTTTAAAGACTACCCGGTGATGATTGGGGATTGTACAATCCCAACTGATTTTGTAGTTATGAAGATGAAGAAGGGCAAGAAGCTTCCTCTACTCTTGGGCACTGATTTTCTCAACACTACTGGTGCAACAATGGATTTCAACAACAAGAGGGTAATACTCACAAAAGTGAACGATAAGGTGTTCTATCCCATGAAGTCATCCTCCATCAACACTTGTGGAACCATCACAAGTGACCTTGATCTTGAGGAGGAAAGGACTTTTGCTAGTCTTGCCAAGCTTGAGTATTGTGGATCAATCATTTTGGGAGATTTGAGGATTGAGGAGCCACAAGTTGAAAAGGTTGAGAAGTTGTACTCTCCAAAGGTTGACCAAGCTGTGAAAGATGCTTTGGTTGGAGAGAGTAGTAAAGAGCTTATGAGTGAACACTTGGAAAGTGTTCCATTAGAGGAGGTGAGTGGATCAAAGGAAGCTCCTCTTAAGAGAAAGAAGAAGAAGGGAAAAGCAACTACAACCTCTATTCATACTCAAGCTCCTAGCACTCTCACTCTCCACCCTTTGAAGCTTAAGGATGGGACAATAGAGTACAAAGTGAAATGCAAGGGGAGGTCTAAGCCATTCTCAAGTGCAAGAGCAATCCTTACTCCTGAGCTCCAAGCTAATCCAAACAAGCTCCAAGAGCATCTCAACAAAGTCTTGACAATCACTCAAAAGGTCAAGACTCCTCCACCTCCTCACTAAAAGAAAAGGTAGTCAAGCTTAGTGACTTAAAACAAGCTCACTTGGGAGGAAGTCCCATGTCTATCTCTTGTAAATATTGCTTTATGTTCTAAGTTTTCTAGTCAATGTTGATCTATCTATTAGGTCTTTACAGGTTTTAGGCCATATGGTTTTGGCATTGGGAGAAAGAAAGAGGAAAGGTCATGGCGAAATCGAAGAAGAACCGGGCACTCATCCAAGTTTGGAGGAACTCTCTAGGCTCCACCTCCCATTCCTCCATCCCATTTCACTCCACTTAAAGCTCCAAGTAACTCACTCCAATCTCTTTTTCACCTCTTTGTTTCAATTTGCATTTTTACCTTTCTCTTTGGTCTCTTTCCCTTGCTTCTTTCACACAAGGGACTGTGTGATTTAAGTTTGGGGGAGGAGACTAGTTGCTAATGATGTGTTTTGTGTTCTTATCTTCCTTTATTGCATCTTGAGTCTCATTTCATGCATCTAAGGCATAGAAAACCATAAAAATTTGAAAAATTTTGAAAAAATTTCACAAAAAAAGCATATAGTTGCATTGTCATCTTTAGGATTGAGTCTAGAAGTCATTTAGGATTGCGTTCATTAATGTTTTGAGAGTTAAAGCTTATGTTCCTTATAAAAAAAATTGTTTGAGCATGTGGTTATTTGATGCATCTTGTGAACTTGAAATTAAGGATGAACCCTTCTTGGATCTCATGCATTATTGTTCACTTCTTGGTTGAAACATGTTGTGATTTGAATCATTCCCTATCTAATAGAACTCTTAATATTGACTTGAATTATCATTTTGTGCAATGAAAGGTGAACTCATGGATACTTGATACATACTTGGACTATCTTCTTTCTTTCTACCACTCTCTTGTTAGTCCAAGTAGATTTCCCCACCTTGAACCAAACTTTCCTTCAAGCCTAAACACTCTAGTGAGAGATGAGAGGCCTTTTTCTTGAATAAACTAGGCAAAAAGTGTTGAGTTTGGAACGACAAGGATAGGTCTTCATTGTAGAGCTAGCCTTACATCATTGGGATATGCATAGGATAGGAAAGAAGTTTGGGGGAATTGGGAAGAAAAAGAAAAAAGGGAATAAAAAAGATTGAGAAAAGAAAGAGGGGATTGGAAAGAAAAAGAAAAGTTGATAGCTCTAAGTGTTTATGAAAGATAAGTCTCAAGTTTTAAAGAGAGAAAAGAAGCCAAAGTTGGCTCAAGCATCAAAAGAAAAAAAAGAAAAGAGACTAGTGAAAAGAAAAGAAAGAGCTAAGCAAAGAAAAGAAATCCTCTAAGTGTTTAAAGAAGAAAGAAGTGATCAAAGTTGGGATAAGAAGGCAAAAATGCCTTAAGAAAAGGGTAGCTTAGGAAGGGAATCTTTGGTTTAGAAGAAGAGTTAAGATCATCATAGGGATTTGGGTAGAATGAGAATCTATCCTTGTATGCATGAGTTGTTTCTTACTCTTAGCATTTTGCTATAGTTCATTCCTTTCTTGAGAGATCCTTTGTTTTTGAAACCCACACTTCATTTGAGATCATTTTTATCTCAAGACCTTAACCCCTTATAGCCAAATGTGTTCATTTGATTTGCACAATCATGATCCACTATTGCTTAATGAATGTTAAAGGGAATGAGGATATGAATTCATGTGTAGGTTGAGACCTGAACTTGATGCTTGTGTTGATGAGAATGGCTAACTCTTTTGAAGTAGAGTAAGCTTGATTGTAGCTCTTAATTGCTTATCTAAACTTTGTTTCCACTTTTGCTTAATGATTACTTTTGAAAGCTTTGAACTCTCATTTTTAAATCTTTCTCTCATCTTATCTTTAATTGTTTGCTTGCGGACAAGCAAAAGGCAAATTTGGGGGAATTGATAGTATCATATTTTGAGTCTTTTTAGCTTGTCTTTAATGCATGTTTTGACACCTTATGCATCATTTCATATTAGTTTTCTTAGAATTTTATTTACTCACGAGTCTAGAGAATTTGTATTAGGATTTGCATATTTTGGATTGTTTTCTTCTATTTTATAGGTGACTGGAGCTTTAATGAATGAAGCATTAGAGTCATGGAGAATGAATTGGAATTTTTGCTAGCGTATTTTCATTGGAGAAAAAAGAAGAGCAAAGCCCACGAAGAAGAAAAACTGAAGAAGCAATTGGGCCAAGCAGCACCATGAAGCCCAAGACTCACCGCCATCGCAGACTCGCAATCCAACGCTCGACCCCCCCCCCCCCCCCCCCCCCCCCCCCCCGACGACGGTTGACGTGATCGTGATTTCCGCCGTACCGCCGTATGCTCAGCGGTTGGCACAGCGGGAGCATCCAAACCGCAAGCTCCTCCGCGACTGGTGTTGCGGTCATGCACCAAACCGCGACTGCTAGAGAGAAAGGAAGACGTCGTGTTGCCGTGTTGGCCACCGGGTAAAACGTAACCGCTAGCGAGCATAATTTTGGTTGACTTTTCCTTGTGACCAGCCTTATGATCCAATTAAACCGGGTCAACACCCGGTTTGTCCCGGGTTGTTCCGGTTCGTCACTATTCACCATATAAACCAAAAAAACCTAATTTTTATTTTCTAAGCTTTCTTTGTTCTAAAAAACTTCTCTTGAATTGTTTAAGAAGAAAGTTTCAATCTTTTATTAATCTAAGAGTTATTTGTGTTTGATTTCTTCTCCTCTTTCTTTAATCTTTTGCTAATCATCATGTTTAACATTATTCTCATGGATTTTGTTGAACTTAGCATGATTAGTGAGTAGTTTCATTTGAGGCTTATGGGTTAGGTAGATTAGAGTGAATTAGAGTGATTCATGGATGCTTAGGGCTTTATTGTGATTGATCCTTCCTATCTAAATGTGTTTATTGCTAGATTAACATTGATTAAGTTGATTTAGATGTATTGGATTTTATTGCACACCATGTGTTCGATGAAATGCTAGATTGGATTTTGATGGGAATTTACATGTTTTAGCTCATGAAAGTGAATGTCTAAAGTGTTTATTAGCTTAAGAGAACTTGAGATTAATGCTTGCCTTGTTTTTATTCACAAATGAGAATTTGATCTTGACTAAGGATTATGCAAAGTAATTAGTACCAAGAGATTGGATTAATTGATTGATTAGTGTTCTTGCTTAGGATTAGCATCTATGATGATTGTTTAAGCATCCTTGATAGCTCTAGATTACTCTAATCATTGACCTAAACCCGTTGGCCTTACTTTTATCATTGAATTTGTGTGTTTAGTCTTTTGTTGCTTACTTAATTAACTTGTTTGTTTCATTTGGTTGCTCTTAGGATTTTTAGATTCACAACTTGAACTTGTTTGCTTGACTCTATTGGTATAGTGTATTCATATTGGTTTAATCCTCTCCCAAATATGGTTCGATACCTCTTGC
This sequence comes from Orychophragmus violaceus, assembly GCA_030180135.1. Lineage (NCBI taxonomy): Eukaryota > Viridiplantae > Streptophyta > Magnoliopsida > Brassicales > Brassicaceae > Orychophragmus > Orychophragmus violaceus. Next base: position 100,561,871 of record CM058231.1, on the reverse strand, counting down.
TACAACGATAAGCAAGAGGAATTGATACCTATAGGATTGCAAAATCCTTGTTATCAATTTTTGAGCTTCTTTAGGTTGAATTTTTGAACCTACAAAAAGTCTATCAAAGTTTTCAAAATTTTCAAAATTTTCAAGATCAGATATTAGCATTTAGTATAGGAATTAGCTTCTTTAGGTTGTTTTTGGAGTGTTCTTTGTGTTTTTTCAGGTGCTATGGAGTTTGGGTGTGGCTAAGGAGCAAGATTGGAGATGAAGAGGAGAAATCAGACAGCTCGTATCGGCCTACGTATCGGGTGACAGGTCGATATGGACTCTCGGATTAAAAGCAGGAAGCCAATATCGGGCAGCGTATCGGCCTAACAGGCCGATACAGTATTCGTATCGGGCAGCGTATCGGCCTGACAGGTCGATACAGTTTTCTGTGAAGACCATTTCCAGACAGCTTTATTTACGAAAATGCCACTGCGTGGCTCCCAACTATAAATACTCATTTTTGAGGATTAAAAACCCCTAAGCTACCTAAGCCTTAGATTTTTTTGTCTTATGCTTTTGTTTATGATTTTAGAACTTGTAAACCTTTGATTTTAAGTTTAATTAAGTGTTTCTCTTGTTTCTCTTAATCTCTCTTTCTATTTATGATTTCTCACATCTCTTTTATGATTAGGGAGTAGAGTTTTTGGGTTTCTGGATGAGGTTGATTTAGGTGGTTTATGTGATGATTAGTGATGTTTAGGACTTATTTATGAATGATCCTTCTCTAATTAGTTGATCTCTATGCTAGGTTGCAAGAAATTGTTGAATCTAGATGCTAGGCTTTTCATGCCCAAAAGGTGTTCGATGAAATGCTTGAATGAACTTTTTAGAGAATTTTCACTCTTAGCCTAAGAGATTAGTTGTCTAAGGTGATTATTGGTAATGAGAACTTGTTTGCATTGCTTGTTTATCTCTTAATCACAAATGAGAATTTGATCTTGATTAGGAATTAGACAAAGGGATTAGTGCCAAGAAATTAGATTAGTCTAATGATTAGTGTTCTTAGCCTAAGGATTAGCTTTGTTAAAAGGTATTTGATGGATATTAATGCATGTTTGTCTTTTAATTTGCAAATGAGAATTGAATGATTGAACGATTGGCATAGGAGTTATGAACATGAGAATGTGATTAGCTTAATTATGATCATTAGCCTTGTTTAGAATTGTTTGATTGATTGAAGCATCATTGATTGTCTCTAGACCACCTAGTCTCCATGGCCTCATCCTAGGACCCTTGTTTTAGCTTATCTATCTTCTAGTTTAGTGTCTTGTTTGTTTTTTGCTTGCTTTATTTCATTTCTAGATTGTCTAGGTTGTTATATAAACCCATTTCTATTTGATTTGCTTAGCTTGAGTAGTTTCTTGCATTCTTGGTGTGTTATTCTTCTTGCCTCCCTGGATTGATACCTTAAGTACTACAATGATAGGAGTAGACTTGAGGAATTGAGCTAGAACCTACAAAAAGTCTATCATCAATTTGGCGCCGTTGCCGAGGAGGTGTAGCAATAGCCATTAGGATTTAGATTCTACTTTAGACTAAGCTTTTATTTTGTTTTAGTTTGTGTGGTTACTAAATTTCTTTCAAGTGTTTGTTCTTTTTGCAAGGTGCAAATCACAAGGAAGAGAGCATGGCTTCGGAGATAACTTCTATGTTGAGGGCTATGTTGGAAGCTCAAGAAAGAGAGATGGCTTGCAATCCTACAAGTCATCATGGATTTGAAAGCACATCCACTTATCAAGGTGATCTTCCAAATGAGTACTCTTCTCATGAGTACCAATATGAATATGGTGATGGATACCAATCTTGGAACATGGAGCATGAGCATGAAGCTACTCACTCTTCTCAAATCTCTCATGATGAAGAACTTCTCAACATGGCAAGGTTGGCATTGGAAGGACAAGAGAAGTACAATGAGAGCTTAAAGATGATCGACAATGATTTTGCTCATTTGCCTCAAGATGCAAGCATTGTTGAGCCAACACATGAGGAGAATGCTCAAGTCCAAGATGAATTCTTGAAAGAAGCTTACTCTTTCCAATCATGTGATCAAGAGCTTCTCAACTTGGCAAAGATGGCATTATAAGGACACGAGAGGTATAATGAGAGCTTAAGTATGATCAACACTGATTTTGTCCATTTGCCTCAAGATGCAAGTATTGTTGAGCTAACACATGAGGAGAATGGTCAAGTCCAAGATGAGTTCTTGAAAGAAGCTGAAGAGACTATCAAGGAATTTGAAATGCTTTTTGGTTGCACTGTTGGTGAAAACCTTGTGATAAGGTATGAAGATGAGGATGATGAAGAGACAATCATAGGTGGTTCAACCAATGGAAACAATGAAGGAGTAGAAGAAGTTGTGAGAGTTGAGGAAGAGACTTATGAAGATGGGTTGGTTGTTGAGTGCAAGGAGATCAAGGAAGAGAACACACAAGATGAGCTCTCAATCATGGAAGAAGTGCCAAAGCAACCAAATCCCATGCAAAAGCCAACTGGAGGAATTCCTTTGGAGAAACAAGATGACCTCAAGGAAGAAGCCTTCAAGGAGGATGAAGAAGATGGATCTCCAATGGCACAACCCTTTCACAAGCTTCTTGGTATAGTCTCTACCACACCATTGAGCTTTCATGATCCAAGGAAGATCCCTTTTGAGGAGATAATGATGAAAGAGTTTAGGGGGTGGTTATATGATGAGTATGATCCTGGTGATACAAACTCATGCCACATCCCTAACCAAAAAGAGTGAAGGGATAGTCAAGCTAAGTGACTCAAAACAAGCTCACTTGGGAGGAATTCCCATGTTTATCCTTTTGGGGAGCTTTGGGATAAATACAAAGAAGAAGAGAATGAGTTTTGGGATTGAGCAAGGGACTTCAATGCTAAATCTAAGGATGAGAAGCCTATGTAATGGTATAAGTTTGGGGGAAGTCTCATGTCAAATCAAAGATGCCTCCACCTCCCATTCCTCCTCTCCATTCTACTCTCCAAGTAACACTCCAACTTTTGTCTTTTTGATTTTGCATTTTTGATTTAGTCTTTTGTCTCTTTCCCTTGCTTCTTTCACACAAGGGACTGTGTGATTTAAGTTTGGGGGAGGAGACTAGTCGCTAATAATGTATTTTGTGTTCTTATCTTCTTCTTTTTTGTATCTTGAGTCTCATTCATGCATCTAAGGCATAGAAAACCATAAAAATTTGAATTTTTTTGAAACTTTTCACAAAAAGAAGCATGCATTAACATCTTTAGGATTGAGTCTAGTATATTTTAGCATTGTATTTTATTTTGCATAAAGCGTTTTGATGAAACTTCCATTTGAGTGCCAACTCATGAGCTTGAATTAATGCCCTCTTTAGGAGTTGTAAATGCATTTGAGTAAATTTGAAGTTAAGGATGCACCATGTTTGGATCTCACTAGCTTGAAAGTTAGACCTCATTGTTGATACATGTCACCCTTTGTGGCACAACTCTAATGAACTTGGACTTAATTTGAACTTTCAATTACTCTCTCTTGGAACTTATATTGCTCACCACTTGTAACTCTAAAAAAAATCATGCTTGCTTATCCCTTTTGACATTCTTACAAGCATTGATTGGCCATTTGCATCACATAATGGTATCCTCACCTTGAACCTTAGCCCATCGTTCTTTTACCCTTGTTGATTCTTGAGTGAGGCCTCTTGTTGATAATGCAAACTTGTGCAAAATTTTGAAATGATAAGAGAACGACAAGAACTCACTTCCATGTGCCAATTGAATTGATTGGCTAGATCTAGGATAGGACTTGGGATGGGTTTTGTTTTTCATTTGATGGGGTTTGAGTGTGAGAGATCATTTCTTGAGTGAGTTGAAAAGAAAAGAGTGATTTGGGAGCAAATAAAAGTAAAGGGAAAAGCCATGAGGTGAAAGTGTTCAAAGAAAAGGTTTAATAAGTGAGAAATGAAGTAATAGCTCTAAGTTCATATGTATTTGAGTTCTCTAAGAAAATATAAGCAAAGAGAAAAGAAAATGAAAAGAAAAGAGAGCTAAGTGTTGAAAGAAAAGAGATTTCCCAAGTTGTAAAAAGAGTGAAAAGAGTGGGGTGTGAGTTTAAAGATAAAAAAAAAAGTGGATTTGGAATTGGGTTTATGCTTTGGGTTTTGGGATTTAAGCTAAAGAAAGGGTAGAACATGGAAGTGGATGCTTGTATGCATGAATTGTTCTCTTTCTTCCTACTTTTGCATAAATTCTTGTATTCTTTTTATTGAGATAAGCCACTAAACACTTGTAACCCTCACCAAAATCCATGTTAAGCCTTTTTGACACCTTGCCCTTTGGTTTGTGGTTCATGTTTCCAAGTAGAGAGTCCACCAAACACCTAATTGAATGTTAAAGAGTTGTGTTGCTTTGGTTGCTTGTTATTGCTTTGATGGTTTGATCATTAGTGCGAAATGTTTGATGAGCATGGCTAACTCTTTTGGAGTAGAGATTGTTTGTGCATTTGCAACTACTTTGAAGGTCATTGAATTGAATTCCTTTGTTGACATTCTCGGATTTCATCTCCCATTTTCAAACCCTTCTCCCTAACTTGCCTTTGAGTTGTTGATGCTTGCTTGTGGACAAGCAAGGTTTAAGTTTGAGGGAATTGATATTCATGCATATTCATGCATTTGAGCTTTAATTAAGATCTTGTTTCACTCTCTTTGTTCATTCATTTGCATCATTATGTTGTCCTTTGTTGCATTTAGAGTATATTAGCATTTAGTATATGAATTAGCTTCTTTAGGTTGTTTTTGGAGTGTTCTTTGTGTTTTTTCAGGTGCTATGGAGTTTGGGTGTGGCTAAGGAGCAAGATTGGAGCACAAAGGATGAAGAGGAGAAATCAGACAGCTCGTATCCGCCTACGTATCGGGTGACAGGTCGATATGGACTCTCGGATTAAAAGCAGGAAGCCAATATCGGCCAGCGTATCGGCCTAACAGGCCGATACAGTATTCGTATCGGGCAGCGTATCGGCCTGACAGGTCGATACAGTTTTCTGTGAAGACCATTTCCAGACAGCTTTATTTACGAAAATGCCACTGCGTGGCTCCCAACTATAAATACTCATTTTTGGGGATTAAAAAACCCTAAGCTACCTAAACCTTAAATTTTTTTTTGTCTTATGCTTTTGTTTATGATTTTAGAACTTGTAAACCTTTGATTTTAAGTTTAATTAAGTGTTTCTCTTGTTTCTCTTAATCTCTCTTTCTATTTATGATTTCTCACATCTCTTTTATGATTAGGGAGTAGAGTTTTTGGGTTTTGTGGATGAGGTTGATTTAGGTGGTTTATGTGATGATTAGTGATGTTTAGGACTTATTTATGAATGATCCTTCTCTAATTAGTTGATCTCTATGCTAGGTTGCAAGAAATTGTTGAATCTAGATGCTAGGCTTTTCATGCCCAAAAGGTGTTCGATGAAATGCTTGAATGAACTTTTTAGAGAATTTTCACTCTTAGCCTAAGAGATTAGTTGTCTAAGGTGATTATTGGTAATGAGAACTTGTTTGCATTGCTTGTTTATCTTTTAATCACAAATGAGAATTTGATCTTGATTAGGAATTAGACAAAGGGATTAGTGCTAAGAAATTGGATTAGTCTAATGATTAGTGTTCTTAGCCTAAGGATTAGCTTTGTTAAAAGGTATTTGATGGATATTAATGCATGTTTGTCTTTTAATTTTCAAATGAGAATTGAATGATTGAATGATTGGCATAGGAGTTATGAACATGAGAATGTGATTAGCTTAATTATGATCATTAGCCTTGTTTAGCATTGTTTGATTGATTGAAGCATCATTGATTGTCTCTAGACCACCTAGTCTCCATGGCCTCATCCTAGGAACCTTGTTTTAGCTTATCTATCTTCTAGTTTAGTGTCTTGTTTGTTTTTTGCTTGCTTTATTTCATTTTTAGATTGTCTAGGTTGTTAGATAAACCCATTTCTATTTGATTTGCTTAGCTTGAGTAGTTTCTTGCATTCTTGGAGTGTTATTCTTCTTGCCTCTCTGGATTGATACCTTAAGTACTACAATGATAGGAGTAGACTTGAGGAATTGAGCTAGAACCTACAAAAAGTCTATCATCAATTTTGAAAACTACAAAGCTAAATGCTAATATTTGAAAATTTTGAAAACTTTTCACAAAAAGAAGCATGCATTAACATCTTTAGGATTGAGTCAAGTATATATTATGATTGTATTTTATTTTGCATAGTGTTTTGATGAAACTTTCACTTGAGTGTCAACTCATGAGCTTGAATTAATGCCCTCTTTAGGAGTTGTAAATGCATTTGAGTGAATTTGAATTTAATGATGCACCATGTTTGGATCTCACTAGCTTGAAAGTTAGACCTCATTGTTGATACATGTCACCCCTTGTAACACAACTCTAATGAACTTGGACTTAATTTGAACTTTCAATTACTCTCTCTTGGAACTTAGATTGCTCACCAATTGTAACTCTAAAAACAATCATGCTTGCTTATTCTTTTTGACATTCTTACAAGCATTGATTGGCCATTTACATCACTTAATGGTACCTTCACCTTGAACCTTAGCCCATTGTTATTTTCCCCTTGTTGATTCTTGAGTGAGGCCTCTTGTTGATAATGCAAACTTGTGCAAAATTTTGAATTGATAGGAGAACGACAAGAACTCACTTCCATGCGCCAATTGCATTGATTGGCTAGATCTAGGATAGGACTTGGGATGAGTTTTTGCTTTCATTTGATGGGTTTGTGATATACCATGGATTTTAGGGATTTTAACCATGGTATATGTCTTATTTATCGAGTCTTTTACTATGTTTTGGAGTCTTTTAGTTATGTTTACAGGTCTAAAGACGTTTGGAGCGGAATTGGACATTATAGAGCATTCTGGAGCATTTTGGGGATTTAACCCGAGAGATGGACTTCACTGTCGAATTCACAGACCTGCATCGATCGATACACCTGTGGCAACGATCGATGCAAGGTCGACGCAGACATTCTCGCGAGCTTTTAATGAGAAGAATTGGATATTGCAACTTTGCCCAGAAGTTTCCATAATTACAAAGAAGCCCCAGCCGACTTTAGACCATTATATAAGAGTTTTTAAGCCATTGTTTAGGCTACGCTTTTCTTAAGTTTTATTTTATTTCAGTGAGCCTTAGGGGCTGATCTTGTTCTCGAAAGAGACTTGATTTCGAACCTCTGTTGATTATTCTGTTTTATGATATTTGGTTTTCTACTTATGATATCTTCTGTTTCGATGAATATATCTGAGTAGATTACCTGTTAAGTTTAGGGATTCTTATTAGGAATTTCATGGAATTATAGTTTAATTAATCTGTAGGGATTCATATCTGCTAGTTCTTCTTCTAGGATTGTTCTTAATGCTTGATCTGAACTGGCCACTTAGATTATTGATGTTAGGTTGATTGATGCAACGAAAGTTGGTTAATTAGCTAGAAAGAACCTAAATGAGCAATTAAACTTCTCGCAAACGAAAGTTTGGTTTAGTTTAATTGTGAACATATCAAACTTGGAATTAATGCTGGTTTAATCTGTTAGTTCTCGCAAACGAAAGTTTGGTTTGCCGCACATAGACTTAGAGAATTCTCGCAAAGAAATTTGGTTAATTCTATATCTGTGTTTGAGTTCTAGAACAGTTTCTGATTAGATCCAGATTTATTGATTGCTTGTGTTCCTGATTTCTTGAGAACTCCCTAGACTTAACGCTTCGCCTCCTTGCTCACAAACCACTCCTGCTACTGATTTACTTTTCCGCTCTGCTTTTAGTTTAATCACCTTTGCTTTCTCCTAGTTTAATCTTTACTGTTCTTAATCTATCATTGACCGGAGTCCCTGTGGATTCGATACCCTAAGTACTACAACTACATCACTGTGCACTTGCAGTTAGAATAGGGTTAAAACTCGACCTATCGGTTTGATGGTGAGAGATCATTTCTTGAGTGAGTTGAAAAGAATAGAGTGATTTGAGAGCAAGAAAAGTAAAGAAAAAGCCATGAGGCATGAGTGTTCAAAGGAAAAGTTTAAGAAGTATAAATGAAGTAATAGCTCTAAGTTCTTAATGCAAATGAGTCCTCTGAGAAGATAAAAGCAAAGAGAAGAGAAAATGAAAAGAAAAGAGGAGAGTAAAGAGAAAAGAAATGAGCTAAGTGTTGAAAAAGAAACTTCCTAATTTGTAAAAAGAGTGAAAAAGAAAAGAGTGGGGTGTGAGTTTAAAGATTCAAGAGTGGGTTTGGAATTGGGTTTATGCTTTGGGTTTTGTCATTTAGGCTAAAGAAAGGGTAGAACATGGAAGTGGATGCTTGTATGCATGAATTGTTCTCTTTCTTCCTACTTTTGCATAAAGTCTTGTGTTCCTTTTTATTGAGATAAGCCACTAAACACTTGTAAACCTCACAAAAATCCATGCTAAGCCTCTTTGACACCTTGCCCTTTGGTTTGTGGTTCATGTTTCCAAGTAGAGAGTCCACCAAACACCTAATTGAATGTTAAAGAGTTGTGTTGCTTTGGTTGCTTGTTATTGCTTTGATGGTTTGATCATTAATGCGAAATGTTTGATGAGCATAGCTAACTCTTTTGGAGTAGAGATTGTTTGTGCGTTTGCAACTACTTTGAAGGGCATTGAATTGAATTCCTTTGTTGACATTCTCGGATTTCATCTCCCATTTTCAAACCCTTCTCCCTAACTTGCCTTTGAGTTATTGATGCTTGCTTGTGGACAAGCAAGGTTTAAGTTTGGGGGAATTGATATTTATGCATATTCATGCATTTGAGCTTTAATTAAGATCTTGTTTCACTCTTTTTGTTCATTCATTTGCATCATTATGTTGTCCTTTGTTGCATTTAGAGTATATTAGCATTTAGTATAGGAATTAGCTTCTTTAGGTTGTTTTTGGAGTGTTCTTTGTGTTTTTCAGGTGCTATGGAGTTTGGGTGTGGCTAAGGAGCAAGATTGGAGCTCAAAGGATGAAGAGGAGAAATCAGACAGCTCGTATCGGCCTACGTATCGGGTGACAGGTCGATACGGACTCTCGGATTAAAATCAGGAAGCCAGTATCGGCCAGCGTATCGGCCTAACAGGCCGATACAGTATTCGTATCGGGCAGCGTATCGGCCTGACAGGTCGATACAGTTTTCTGTGAAGACCATTTCCAGACAGCTTTATTTACGAAAATGCCACTGCGTGGCTCTCAACTATAAATACTCATTTTGGGGGATTAAAAACCCTAAGCTACCTAAGCCTTAGATTTCTTTTGTCTTATGCTTTTGTTTATGATTTTAGAACTTGTAAACCTTTGATTTTATAGTTTAATTAAGTGCTTTCTCTTGTTTCTCTTAATCTCTCTTTCTATTTATGATTTCTCACATCTCTTTTATGATTAGGGAGTAGAGTTTTTGGGTTTTGTGGATGAGGTTGATTTAGATGGTTTATGTGATGATTAGTGATGCTTAGGACTTATTTATGAATGATCCTTCTCTAATTAGTTGATCTCTATGCTAGGTTGCAAGGAATTTTTGAATCTAGATGCTAGGCTTTTCATGCCCGAAAGGTGTTCGATGAAATGCTTGAATGAACTCTTTAGAGAATTTTCACTCTTAGCCTAAGAGATTAGTTGTCTAAGATGATTATTGGTAAGGAGAACTTGTTTGCATTGCTTGTTTATCTCTTAATCACAAATGAGAATTTGATCTTGATTAGGGATTAGACAAAGTGATTAGTGCCAAGAGATTGGATTAGTCTAATGATTAGTGTTCTTAGCCTAAGGATTAGCTTTGCTAAAGGGAGTTTGATGGATATTAATGCTTGCTTGTCTTGTAATTTGCAAATGAGAATTGAATGATTGCATGATTAGCATAGGAGTTATGAACATGAGAATGTGATTAGCTTAATTATGATCACTAGCCTTGTTTAGCATTGTTTGATTGATTGAAGCATCATTGATTGTCTCTAGATCACCTAGTCTTTATAGCCTCATCCTAGGACCCTTGTTTTAGCTTATTTGTTTTCTTGTTTAGTATTTTGCTTTGTTCTTTCTTGCTTTGTTTAGTTTCTTGTTTTGATTTGTCTTTAGGTTGTTAGTTGAAACCCTTTCTAGATTTTGCTTTGCTCTAGTAGTATCTTGCATTCTCGATTGGCTACTCTTCTTGCCTCCTTGGATTGATATCTCAAATGCTACAATGGCATGTGCATTTGGGTAATTGATTAGGAATCTAAAATTATCCTGCATCAGTATTTTCCTCCGCGATCTGATCGAGGATCTCAATACTTCTATCAACTCGGTTCTATACTTCATTTTGGAACTCCTCAATGGATTCCTACTCGTGTCTCATCAAAAGAACACAGCCATACTTACTGAAGTCATCAATAAGTTAATGAAGTACTGAAGATTTCCTTTGGCATTAATGCTTATGGGCCACATACATCAGTACGTGTAAGGCCCAACAAGCCTCGGTCCCTTTTCTTTAACTCTGCTAAAGAAGCCTTAGTCATTTGGCCCAGTGAGAAGAATTCATTTCTCAAATGATTTATAATCGAATTAGCCAAAAGCCCATAACCATGGAACTTCTGAATCTGCTTCACTCTATGTGGTCAAAACGACTATGCTAAGGAAAATCGAGTTCAAGTCATCAGACTTAAACCGTTTGGTATTTATGTTATATCCAAGTGTATATTGGTTTGAAATATAAAACCCATTTATCAAAAGGGGTGCTGCCATATAATATTTCATTAAGATCAAAAGAGCAACACTTGTCTTTTATCAGAATGAAAAACATCCAAATTCTTTACAAGGAGGCAAGAAGAGTAGACAATCAAGAATGCAAGAAACTACTCAAGCTAAGCAAATCAAATAAGAAGGTTTATCTAACAACCTAAAGACAAATCAAAACAAGAAAGTAAACAAAGCTAGAAAGAACAAAGCAAAACACTAAACAAGAAGACAAATAAGCTAAAAGAAGGGTCCTAGGATGAGGCTAAGGAGACTAGGTGGTCTAGAGACAATCAATGATGCTTCAATCAATCAAACATTGCTAAACAAGGCTAATGATCATAATTAAGCTAATCACATTCTCATGTTCATAACTCCTATGCTAATCAAGCAATCATTCAATTCTCATTTGCAAATTACAAGACAAGCATGCAATAATATCCATCAAACACCTTTTAGCAAAGCTAATCCTTAGGCTAAGAACATTAATCATTAGACTAATCCAATCTCTTGGCACTAATCCCTTTGACTAATCCCTAATCAAGATCAAATTATCATTTGTGATTAAGAATCAAGCAAGCATTAATTTCAAGTTCTCATTACCAATAATCACCTTAGACAACTAATCTCTTAGGCTAAGATATGAAAATCCTCTAAAAAGTTCATTCAAGCATTTCATCGAACACCTTTCGGGCATGAAAAAGCCTAGCATCTAGATTCAACAATTCCTTGCAACCTAGCATAGAGCACAACTAATTAGAGAAGGATTATTCAAATTCAAGTCCTAAACATCACTAATCATCACATAAACCACCTAAATCAACCTCATCCACAAAACCCAAAAACTCTACTCTCTAATCTTCATTGTTCCCACAAAACCCATAAAGATAGTATGAGATAACAAGATTAAAGAGAGATTAAGAGAAGAAATTAAGAAGATATAAAGAAGTACTTAAATTAAACTCCAAATCAAAGATTACAAGATTCAAATCCTAAAACAAAACTAAGGCTTAGGTAGCTTAGGGTTCTAAAGACCCATAAAAGAGCTTTTATACAAGAAAGGGTCGAGATGGCAAAATGGTAATTTTGGTGAAGTTTCTTCTCTGGCTAGCTGTTTCATTCTGGCCGCTGACCAAACCGCTGGATCCTCCGCGGTCTCATTTCGTCCGCTGGCTCAACCGCTGCTGGCTCGGCTTTTTGGCTCGTGTTCGTCGACGGAACAGATTCTTCTCCGCGGTCTCATCCTTCCCGCTGGCAAGACCGCTGGCTGGTAAAACGGACATAACTTCTCGACTACAGCTCCAAACGACTTGAAACCAACTCTATTGGAAAGCTAACTCAATTTCCTATAACTTCTATTAGATGATCCAGAAGCTAAATATGCATGTAAAGGCTTCATTTTGCTCCATCTTTCAAGCTCACCATTTTGGTCCTTCATCACCATTTCACTTGCAATCACTCATTTGGCCTCCAAACTCTTCCAAACCTCCTTAGCAACTCCAAGAACCTACAAAGCAGAAGAAAACACTCCCAAGAATAATAAATTATGCAAATCCTAACTCTAAATGCACTTAGACTCTAAATGCAACAAAGAACAAGAAAAGAACATGAACGAATGCAAAATGAGACTAAAACAAGAATTTAACATATGCCTAAATGCATGAAAATGCATGAATATCAATAACCCGTTCAATCCAATTGAACCGATTCAACCAATCACAAGGCGTGTATCGATCGACATTAAACTTGTGTCGATCGACACAGTAGGGTATTTTAGGGATTTTAATCGAATTAAACCGACATAACCATGCGAGATGACCAGTTCAATCCAATTGAACCGATTTATCCTGTCGCACAGACTGTGTCGATTGACACACTGGGTGCATCGATCGACACAGTGCGATTTCAAATCTTTCGCATTTTCGCGGTGCATCGACCAACATACCCAGTGCGTCGACCGATGCTGTGCGAAAACCCTAAAAACTTTTACGAGTTTTCGCGGTGTGTCGACCGACACAAGCTTAGTGTCGATAGACACCATGCGACAAACCCTAAAATTATTTACGCGTTTTCGCTCTGTGTCGACCGACACACGCTTTGTGTCGATCGACACGCTGCGAAAACACAGACATCGAATTTTCAACAGAGGTTTTAATCCGAGATTTACATCATGAAAATTCGATTTACCAAGCAACAATCAATTCAATAACATCAGTATTCGATTTAAGTGCTTCAGATTCAATAGACTAAACCCTAACACGCTCTGATACCACTGTTGGATCTCCTAGGATCTAGGGTTCGTTATATTGAAATTACCAACCTCGTTCTTACCTAGAACTGGCAGCGGAATGATTGGTGAACGAGATCAGTAAGCGACTCAGATGCTTCGCCTCTACCAGATACACACGCACACAAACCTGGAAACCGGGATGCTAGTGCCGGATCTATGGGATCTCTGATTTTTTGGTGTTTCTGCCTCTTCTGTCAAGAAAGAGACGACCGCTACTGATTCAGGTCGAAACACTCAGGTTTTATTCAGACCTTAAATCACTCTTAACGGGCCAGACTCGTTTGAGTCATAAATCGAAACATCTGTTCGAAAGCCTGAACTGTGTCGACCGACACACATACTGTGTCGATCGACACAACACCATTTGCTCGATATTAATGTGTATCCAATACACATTAACATGATCATTACCATAATGATCATTCCCATATTTTAGCTTCCAGTTTGCTGAGGTGTGTGACCCTATAGGATCATATAATACTGGCAGTAAGTCTACAACTTACCAATTGCAAGAGGCTTCTAGCAAAACATTGCAACCGCCCAGTATTATACGAATGTATGATCTCGACACACAACTATCATCAGGAGTGAGTACAAGTGTGATTTCAGGACACTATCCCAACACCTTATTTCATTATGTTCGTGATGTTAGTGAACGAGTCGAAGATGGATCACGAAACTTACATCTCTGTTGCGGATAAGATTGATAACTCTGTAAGAAATTGATCATATTTTCCCTCTAAACTTGCATTCTCTTTGTCCTCTCTCTTTACGTTAGCAGGAAAAGAATGCAACCTCGAGTCCAAATTCTGCTCATATCTCTGGTAAACGGATCCGTGCAAGATCGCCTGATGAAGATGATTTACCAACGAACAAGAAAACGAAGCTCCATAAACAAGCCTTGAACACAGAATCTCCAGCATTATCCAACGCAGAAAGACATTTGCCTGCCGCGGTCAGATTTTGTCCAACAAGTCTTGAGATGGCAAACTTGTTTTTGAAGAAAAAAGCTCTAGGACAGCCAATGAACTTATGTATCGTACCGGAAGAATGTAACCATATATTCTCAAAACATCCTCGTCGTTTGCCTGGTCAGTTCTTGTAAGAAAAAACAAGATTTTAATTATCTTCAACTTTCGACATTAGTGTTGAATCATGGCTAACTTTTATCTTCTTTTGTCAGGCAATCCAGAAGAAACACATTGGTATTACTATCTGAATTGGCGATCATAGATTCAGATGATGTTCTAATGACTAGAGATGGATAGCTTAAAGACTATCAATCCACATGGATGCTAGGAGGAGTAACCGATCTATCCATGAAGAATCCGTGGATAGTATCCGCGGATGAACAGTAAAACAGTCTTGTCACTTCAAGATATTTTTAGATTAAGCTTCTCTTGTAAGCTAAATGAGTCTAAGCACTCTTCTATATTGTAACCTCTGATTTTGAATTTTAAATCTAAGGAGAATTATTCTCTTCTCCAATTCTCTCTCTAGTCTCTCTCTTGTTCTTATTCTCTCAAACTCTCTCTAATCTTCTAATCTTGTGACTCTTTGTCTAAATCTTCTATTCTCTGGTTTATACTCTTGAATTCTAACATGGTATCAGAGCTATAAGCTCATGTACCTATTCACTTCCGCAAATCTCTTGTTCTTGAATCTGTTCTCTGATTTTTCTTGTTCTTGAATCTGTTCTTGAAGTTCTTTAAGAAACCGCCATTGTCTTGAGAGTATACTGCTCTTTAGATCTTTCCTTTGGTTTTCTAAACTTATGTGTGCTCTCTTTATCTTGAATACTCCCTCCACAGCAATGGAGAACTCAAGAGTGATAATCCTTGTTGTTCTTAAAGGCGCCAACTATCTTGTTTGGGCAAGGATGGTTAAGTCTGCTCTTGGTGGCAGAGGACTGTGGAAGCATGTCATGAGTAGTACTGCTCCACAGAAGATGATTAAGGCTGGTACTGAAGCTGGAGCTAAGGCTGGAGCTGAGACAGAAGCAAAAGATAGTATTGAAGCTCATGAAGAGGTTGTTAAGGCTGATGAAGAATTGTGGGTTCAAGGTGATCTGAATGTACTCTCCATTCTGCAAAGTTCTATTGAACCATCTCTCTTGGAATCTTATTCTTATTGTGAAACTTCCAAGGATTTGTGGGACACTCTCAAGAAGGTATATGGGAATATGTCCAATCTGAGCAGGGTGTTTGAAGTCAAGCTTATGATAGGTTCTAAGTTTTCCCTATACTAAACTGCAAGTGAACAGCAATGTCAAAGTAGTATATAGGGTTATCGAATCCACAGGGGCACTCGGTCTCAAGAGAATCAAACTATAGGAATAAATACTAGAAATAAGCAAATAGTGAATGAAATAAATTGCGGTGCGAGAAAGTAAATCAGTAGCAGAGTTTAACGGTTGTGAAGCAAGTAATTAAAAGCGTCAAGCCTAGGGTATTCTCAGGAAATCAGACAAGCAGACAGTTCATTCAGCAAGGATCTAATTAAGCACAGTTCTAGAACTCAAAACACAGATATAGAATTAACCAAATTCCTTTGCGATAATTCTCTAAGCCTAAGTGCAGCAAACCAAACTTTCGTTTGCGAGAACTAACAGATTAAACTAGCAATAAGTCCAAGTTTGATATGTTCACAATTATCCTAAACCAAACTTCCGTTTGCGCAAAGTTTAATTGCCCAATTTAATTAGTTCAGATTCCTAAACCCCACTTCCGTGACGTATTTAGCAACCTAAGATCTAGATTCTAATTGATCAGGTTAGAACTAGCTTTAAGCACAATTAAATTGAAGAACAGATATAGTTATGAATCCTTAACTGAATTTGAACAAGTCTAGCAAGTCATGAAATCCTATGTGAGAAACCCTAAACCTAACTAGGAATATACTCAGACATAGATAATGAAAACATAATCATAGAATGAATAAATTGCATAAAAGAATAAGAGTAAAAGGGGTTCGAAATCTTCTCCAAATACAGATGATGTAACAGGTTCAGATCAGCCCCAAAAAGCTCTAAAATCCTCTGCTCTTAATTAAGAATGCGTAATGTAAAAAGTATAAAGCGTATCTAATAAAAACACTAAAAACTCTATTATATAGGCATAATCTCGGCCAAGGGCTTCTTTGTAAATATCAGGAACTTCTGGATCAAAGTGCAAATTCTTCACTCTTCTAAACCGCCGAGTTTTTGGCCCATCTCGCTGGTGCATCGATCGATGCAAGAGTGCAACGATCGACACCTTCCTCTGTTTCGGACAGTGAACTCTATCTCTCGGCCAAACACTCCAAAAATCTCCAAAATGCTCCATTATCTCCAATTCAGCTCCCAACCTGATTATACCTGTAAAAGACTCTAAAAGAACACAAAAGACACTAAAAACACACTTATATCATGGTCTAAAACTAGTAAAAACCATGATATATCAACTCCCCCACACTTAGCCTTTGCTTGCCCTCAAGCAAAACAGAGAACTAAAACATGGTGAAGAGGTTTGAAAACTCTTCAGAAACTCATTTCATCCTCGAAGCTACAATACTCAGATTCCCCTTAGTAAACCACTGCAAGAATCAATCACAGGATATCAAGACCACAATGTACTTCCCCCACACTTAGCAACTGTCCTAGGTAAACTCCACAATCACATTCAAGCATTCAAATTCTCCCTACTGACTTCTGCAAGTATTTAAGTGCGGTCTCACCTAAGGAGTATCGATCTAAAGGCACATGGATTCTTATCTTATCAGCTCTAGACCACCATACTATCTTTCTCTAGTCCCTTTCTTCTCTTTCCCTTCTTTAACAACTGATTTTTCCCCATTGGGTATCATTTTATATTTTTTATCAGTGTTCTTCCCGTTATGGGGTGTACTTTGGACACATTCCATGGATCACATGAGAGATAATAGTGTTTGCTACTATTCCCATGACCACTTCGGAGTTACTAACTCATCCTCAGTTTATTATTATTATTTTTTTTTTTTACTTTACAGAAGGGGAGAAGGGGACTAAATAGGACAGGTTTACAGGCTGTGTCAGAACTAACAGGGAATCCGACATAAAGCATACCAAGCCCTTAGGTGAGAAATTCTAAGTCAGTATTAAGGTTGAAGTCAGTAAAAGGATCCTCTGATACCTGAAGTGATGTGGGTGTTCCCAGTAGGTTGATCTGTGATGGAGTTTTCTAATAGTCATAGATAGATCCTGCAACTTCATCCCAATGGTTACTTAAGTTCCTGCAAGTCTTGTAAATCTTCTCAGAAAATCATAGTTTCTTACTTAAACAATTTTGACTCAATAAAACAAAAATTTTGAAAAACGGACTGACTCTTAAGAAAACAGAAAACAAAAGTCAGTAGCACCTCCCCCACACTTAAGACACACTGTCCCCAGTAGTGTCCAGCGAAGGCTCGGTAAAAAGAAAATAAAAATTGAAAAGGTGGAATTATGTCTGTCGGGTTACCTCTGTCGCTCAGGCATCGATCGTTGCACTAAGTGCATCGACCGTTACTTGGCGATTTTCGTGTATAGTCGATCGTTGCTCAGGACCGCAACGATCGCTGCAATGCGATTCCTTTCGTGTTGTGACGATCGATGCAAAAATGCATCGATCGCTGCACTGCGATTTAACCGAGACCTGCAAACATAAACTCACCAGAAACAAAAACAAACGTAAAATCCTAACAAAAACACCAAAAATGAAAAAGAAAAACACTAGTACCTAATGGTGGGTTGCCTCCCACCCAGCGCTTGTTTAAGGTCAATAGCTTGACCGGACGGATGAGATCTTTCAAGTGGAGGGTGCAGCATCCAGAGGCAAAATCTGACCTCTTGGAATCTCGGCCTTAGCCCAATAGTGTTTTACCCTCTGCCCATTAACAGCAAACTCATTACCTTCCTTGCCAATTAAAATGACAGCTCTATATGGACGCACTTCCTTTATTGTGTAGGGACTGGACCATCTTGATTTCAGCTTCCCTGGAAACAAATGCAGACGAGAATTGTACAGAAGTACCTGGTCATTAGGCTCAAACCGTCTAGAAACAATCTTTTTATCATGATAAGCCTTAGTCCTCTCCTTGTACAGCTTTGAGTTCTCATAGGCAAGATGTCTAATCTCATCCAACTCATTTAGCTGTATCAATCTCCTCTCTGTAGCTGGTTTGAGGTCAAAGTTCATCTGTTTTACAGCCCATGCTGCCTTGTGCTCAAGTTCTACTGGCAGATGACATGCTTTCCCATACAGCAAATGGAATGGAGTAGTCCTTAATGGTGTTTTAAATGCAGTCATGTAGGCCCATAAAGCATCATCAAGCTTAGCTGCCCAATCTTTCCTTGTCTTCCCAACTGTCTTTTCCAAGATCTCCTTGATTTGTCTGTTAGAAACCTCTACCTGTCCACTAGTCTGTGGGTGATAAGGAGTAGCAACTCGGTGATGCACTCCATGCTTCTTCAGGAGCTTCTCAAAAACCTTATTAATAAAGTGAGATCCTCCATCACTAATTACTATCCGGGTACTCCAAATCTAGGGAATATAATAGATTTAAACAGCTTAATGACTACTGAAGAGTCATTGGTTGGACTGGCTATTGCTTCTACCCACTTAGAAACATAATCCACAGCAACTAATATGAATTTATTCCCATAAGATGAGGGAAAGGGACCCATAAAGTCTATGCCCCAGCAATCAAAAACCTCAACCTCAAGAATGAAATTCTGAGGCATCTCATGCTTCCTGCTAATTTTCCCTCTTCTCTGGCAGGCATCACAATGAGAAATAAAGGAATGAGTATCAGCGAACATTGTAGGCCACCAGAAACCCGCTTGCAAAACCTTAGACACAGTCTTAAATGTAGCAAAATGTCCTGCATAATCTGATCCGTGACAGTGGAAAAGGATATCTGGAACCTCTGACTCAGCAACACATCTTCTATAAAGGCCATCCGAACAATGCTTATAGAGGTAAGGTTCATCCCAATAGTACCTCCTAAGTTCTCTGAAGAACCTCTTCTTTTCATATCCTTTCAGATTATCTGGTTCAGTCTCTGCAGCTAGATAATTGGCTATGTCTGCATACCATGGTCGATCATTTGTTGCGACAGCGTAAATCTCGAACTCATGCTTTCCAATCCGCACCATAAAAGTTTCTGGGTTTGTATCCGCACTGCAACGATCGTCACAATCAGGTGTATCGATCGTTACTGCCCCGATAGATGCATCGATCGACGCTGATGTAGCATCGATCGACGCAACGCGATTAATCCGACAGTTCTGCAGATTTCTGTCCAAATCTGTCTCACAGATTGTCCCAACCATATTGACGTTTTCTTCAGGCAAGTAGTCATTAATTGGCACGTCCTCCTCTACTAGCATCCTTGAAAGATGATCAGCAACTCCATTCTCAACCCCTTTCTTGTCTCTCACTTCAATATCAAATTCCTGAAGCAACAAGATCCATCTCAACAGTCTCGGCTTAGCATCCTTTTTCTGCATCAGATACTTCAGTGCTGAATGATCAGTGTGTACAATCACCTTGGAGCCAACAAGATAAGAGCGAAATTTCTCAAATGCAAAGACAACTGCAAGCAACTCCTTCTCTGTTGTGGCATAGTTTCTTTGTGCATCATCCAGTGTCCTACTGGCATAATAGATAGCATGAAGTTTTCTATCTTTCTTTTGTCCAAGAACAGCTCCCACAGCATAATCACTTGCATCGCACATTACTTCGAAAGGCAAATCCCAATCCGGTGGCTGAACTATGGGAGCACTCACTAATGCCTGCTTGATCTGCTCAAATGCAGTTTGACAATCTGCAGTGAACTCAAATTTGGTGTCTTTACACAGCAGAGCAGTTAGTGGCCTAGCAATCCTACTAAAATCCTTAATGAACCGTCTATAGAAACCAGCATGTCCAAGAAAGCTTCTAATAGACTTAACAGAATCAGGTGCTTGCAGGTTCGTCATTACCTCGATTTTGGCGCGGTCCACCTCTATTCCTGCTTCGGACACCTTATGTCCAAGCACAATGCCATCTCTGACCATGAAATGACACTTCTCCCAGTTAAGAACTAAGTGCTTCTCTTCACATCTTTTCAGAACCTTACACAGATTATCTAAGCATTCATTATAGGATGATCCATATACTGAGAAATCATCCATGAATACTTCCATAAAATCCTCAATCATATCTGTGAATATGGACATCATGCATCTCTGGAAAGTGGCTGGTGCATTGCAGAGTCCAAAAGGCATCCTACGGTAGGCGAATGTCCCATATGGACAAGTGAAAGTGGTCTTTCCCTGATCCTCTGGATGGATGGGGATCTGAAAGAAACCTGAGTATCCATCTAAGAAGCAGTAGTAAGGATGATTTGCTAACCTTTCGAGCATCTGATCAATAAAAGGCAAAGGAAAATGATCTTTCCTGGTAGCAGCATTAAGCTTCCTGTAATCTATGCACATCCTGTGTCCTGTCACAGTCCTAGTAGGTATTAGCTCGTTCTTCTCATTCTTCACAACTGTAACACCGCCCTTCTTTGGCACTCTATCTCTCGGCCAAACACTCCAAAAATCTCCAAAATGCTCCATTATCTCCAATTCAGCTCCCAACCTGATTATACCTGTAAAAGACTCTAAAAGAACACAAAAGACACTAAAAACACACTTATATCATGGTCTAAAACTAGTAAAAACCATGATATATCAGCTTACTATCAATAATCTCCATCAAGAAGACATGGAGTTCAAACAGAATTTTGGAAAGTTTAGAGCTTTGTGGGCAGAGTTGGAGATGTTAAGGCCACCTACTGTTGATCCCATGGTTCTTCAGGTAAGAAGAGAGCAAGATAAGGTGTTTGCCCTCTTGTTAACTCTGAACTCATCTTACGCCAGCCTCATTCAACACATGCTAAGGGCAGAGACACTTCCTACCTTGGATTGTAACGCCCCTTTCCCATTATCCGCTGACCGACGAGCTGACCGGTCAACAATCAAACAAGAACATGACCAAGTCGAACCCGAGCAAGTAAAACAGAAAAGGTTTGTCACAAGACGAAACCAGAGACAGATCGGTTTGAGACAAAGGCTCGCACTAACCCGTCTTTTACTCCGCTATCCTCACTTCCATGATACAAAGCTTTTCAACTTGTACCATTTCCGTGAGTTGTGTCGGTTCGGACAAAACACAATATCAGGAAAGCGTATTCATTTCTGAGTAATCAAACGTTACATGCAACGTTTAACTGTCTTTACAAAACGATTGCCATAAATAAAAACTATCATCGTGTTGCAACACAAAATGGTACTACAAGGTACCAAAAGCCGAACCGAAACAAAACTCCAAAACGTCGAATCAAAATCCCGCCACAAGTAATCCCGAGACTACACCGAGGATCTCCCGCGTCCGCCGCTGCTAAACCTGAAAACCACAAAAGAGTCTAATGAGCGATCTAAGATCACCCAGCGAGACGGCTCCCCACTACGGCTGATAGTCTATCTAGCCTGGGGACTATATTTTTGGATACTGGGTATTACATTCTTCCCCACTTACAGGAATTCGGTCCCCGAATTCTCCGTCACTAACAGACTTTGAATTGGCACCAAACCCTGCAAGTTGTTTCACCATGCCCTTTAATGCTTTTTCCACATACACCAACGTCTCTTTACTTGAACACTGATACTCAGACCGTACTTCCAATATTTTTCTGACACTCTGCTATCTTGTCCCACACTTTCCACTAGTCCTCGCACCGCTTATATAGCTGTCTCTCCAACACTTGATCCGTAATCCTGACGGTATTCCCTTTCTTGCGCTTTACTCTCACCCTCGTAACCATAACTTCTTTTCTCGATCTCTGTTCCCGCCTTACTGTGTCACTTTTCTCTCTAACTGATCTTCCTCTAACCTCGATCGTCCACAAGTATGTCCTTTGCTCAGATTTTCTCTTCTGATTTCTCCACTTTGCTTCGACTTCCACATCTTTCCTGATACTGGTTTGTCTCCCCGAGACACTCTTCAAGAATCTGTATTTCAAAACCTGACATCTCTATAACTCAAACTCCATCCGTACCAATAACCCCACTCTGATTCCGCTACTGATTCTTCTTTCCCGTACGCTTCCCAAGAATTTTAATATCTGAATTCAACTTTGCTAAACCTCCATTCCAATTCATACCGATCACTTCACTCTGGTTCCTTCACTGTTACTGACGTTACCTCCAATCCTTTTCATGAACTCATCATACCAACGGTTTCGTTCTTCCAGTT
Organism: Orychophragmus violaceus; assembly: GCA_030180135.1. Lineage (NCBI taxonomy): Eukaryota > Viridiplantae > Streptophyta > Magnoliopsida > Brassicales > Brassicaceae > Orychophragmus > Orychophragmus violaceus. Next base: position 100,539,537 of record CM058231.1, on the reverse strand, counting down.
ACCCCGCACTGATACACTTTCACTGACGATTCATACCAACTGCTTCACTTCCCGGGTCAACTTGTCTTGCGGCCTCTTTACATTCCATCTCGCTTTCGGGTTCGGGTTCGGTCTCGTATTCGTATCCCATCGTCCATTCCGCCCTACATTCAATTCAACAACTTTCACAGGAGCGGTGAAATTCAAAACAATCCATCCCTCGATATCACTTCCTCATAGAGATATAGTTAGTTAATCATGTAACCAACGGTTACCCATGATTAAATAACGATATTCTATAATTCCGCTCTTTCGTGAATTGACGGTCGAATCCAACCATTCTCGAGTTAGCTCAACACTTTAACGAAAGGTTCTAACACTTTTTATTTTTACCAACTTAACGACAACGATAACATTCAAATTACTCAAGCCAACGAAATATAACTACCAATTGAATGGCTTACCCACACCATCAATGATTCTCAAATGCTATGCATGCCATAAATAAAAATTAGCAACTCAACAGTGCTACACCAATGAACGAAACACAATTCCCAATTATCTAATGCACCACTCAAGCATTAAATAAAGCACGCAAGCATAAACACATAAGCAAATAATTACCACACACAATCAATCAAGCAAATCGGCGATTTCAGTTGTCTCTCAGGGTTCGGATGGAAACCGTTTGCTCGGATCATCATTCATTTTCACATCGTAACTATATTGCATTCACAACCATCACGAGCATGCAATATAACCACTCCGCTACTCAAAACGACAACCGAAATACTCCACATCCACTACGTAAATAAAGCATCTATTCACCACATAGAGCTTTAGATATGTAGGTCCGTCAAAGTCTACGTATTAGCGGTTACCAATCCGTACCACAAGGAACACCACTACACGCAACCGAATCGTCAAAGACGATTACAAGCCGATCTACACACATCAAACAACGAGTTAGAGCCCTTACTTACCTGGGCCTAACTATCTTAGCCCTAACAGCCCCAACACAACCGGAATGCCCAACACAGGCGGCATCGCGGTTCGTGGTGGTAACCACTGGCAGATGTGCCGGGAGGGTGTGGTGGGTGTGCATCTCCGAACAGTGCTTCAACTCGCTGCGGCTCTGCCGTCGAACATAAACGGGTAATGTGGCCCTCACGATCACAAATCTGACAAACAGTAACGGGCGCTGGGCGTTGCCCACGGTAACAAGCTGGTGCCTGGTGATCCGAAACACCACACAACTCACAAAAGGAAACAGGCTCCGAAGAAGGATCCTGAAAACACTCGGACGCACGATGACCCTGCACTCCACATATCTGGTAAACTACTGGCGCTGAGCGAGACCTACGGGAACAGACAAATGCTCGATGTCCCCCGTCTCCACATCTCCGACAAGTCCTCGATCTTCTCGGCGGTTGCACCAAAGGCGGTTGTGCTATAGGTATCTGAGCGACTGATGGCTGACTGACAAGCTGCGGAATAAGCTCTTCGTCAAACATATGTGGTCCTGGTCCGATTGGTACGGCTCACGATAGTATGGATCGTCTGGTCAAGGACACCAGTGTAAATGGAAACTGTGAACTCCGTATGCGCTACACTCCCGGTATGCAGGCATCGCTGGTAGCGAGTCCGTCGTGTCTTCTGATCGGATCTCTGGCGGCGCAACTCGCTCGGTCGGCGGTGTGACAAGCTCAAATTGTGTATCCGACTTCGACATCGACTTCGGCTCAGCCCCTGATAATGGCTCCGTCGCAGAGAGTGACTTGGTAAAATCGAGTGATGGTGATGCCAAACTATCAAGTAGTGTACAAAGCAACCCTGGCCGTGGATCCGGCTGTTGGTGCAGTCCAATCTGCTGCTCTAGAACGTCCCCAAATATCTCCATCTGCTCATCAACGTGCCGCTCCCAATACGGATGCTGCTCTAACTGAGCTCGACACCGTGCCGCAGTCTTTCCAGTGATAACTCATATCGTTCGCTGATATCCCACACTATGCACCCACACCCACACACATACCGTCCAAGGACACTCTGCTGCTGACTGCAAACAAAACGCAGATAAACATTAGTACAGATAATACAATTCCTACACCATCCCAACCCCGAATTCACGGACGCGGCTCGGTTTCCTAATGGATGCTTGGGTAAAACACAATTTTGACTTGATAAAACACGGAAAACACTCAGAAATGAATAGCTTCGAAACCCATGCAGAACCATGCTCTGATACCACCTTTGTAACGCCCCTTTCCCATTATCCGCTGACCGACGAGCTGACCGGTCAACAATCAAACAAGAACATGACCAAGTCGAACCCGAGCAAGTCAAACAGAAAAGGTTTGTCACAAGACGAAGCCAGAGACAGATCGGTTTGAGACAAAGGCTCGCACTAACCCGTCTTTGACTCCGCTATCCTCACTTCCATGATACAAAGCTTTTCAACTTGTACCATTTCCGTGAGTTGTGTCGGTTCGGACAAAACACAATATCAGAAAAGCGTATTCATTTCTGAGTAATCAAACGTTACATGCAACGTTTAACTGTCTTTACAAAACGATTTCCATAAATAAAAACTATCATCGTGTTGCAACACAAAATGGTACTACAAGGTACCAAAAGCCGAACCGAAACAAAACTCCAAAACGTCGAATCAAAATCCCGCCACAAGTAATCCCGAGACTACACCGAGGATCTCCCGCGTCCGCCGCTGCTAAACCTGAAAACCACAAAAGAGTCTAATGAGCGATCTAAGATCATCCAGCGAGACGGCTCCCCACTACGGCTGCTAGTCTATCTAGCCTCTACAAATTCCCGTCCCAAAATCCCAAAACAACAATCAATACGATAAACGGTCGATCACGCACTACCATGTCGTGTCGAACCCACAACACACAATCATTCGAATAACAACAACAATACCAACGCAAGAGTAACCAAAGGAATCGAGAACACTGCGGCACATGCTCTCGATTGGAACTCGATCTAACTATCGCGCAACACCAACAATGTAAACTCAACACAGGGCCCTTACGATTTCGGTAACTTCCACGGGTTCTCATTGTCACCAACATGGTAACTAACCAGCCCATCGATACGCAGTGACTCCGGTTACCCCCGGCAACCCAAGTTTCCATGCGATTCGGCCCTAGGATATGACCCCGTGTTCTCCGAATCACACACCTACCGGCGTCACCCAGTAGGTTAACACCATAACCAGCACCACTGCCCGAAGGCACGTGTCCGATCAGGTAACTACCCGAGGATCCAATCGGGTCGGAAGTACCGGAATGTATCCAAACACCTAGACATCTAACGCACCCTAGAGTCCTAGTGCAGAAAAGTAAACACGCATACTCGCTCGGACTCTAGCAACCATACTCAATCATTACTCAACAACACCCTCAACACCACGTCCCGCAAGTCTACACACACCCACACACACGAACACCACCACTCTGACTCGGCACCACACCGAGTCAGCAACCACGACTTAACCGGTCCCGTGACCAAGTTAAGTATCCACACGGATTGCTCGGCCCAACACCGAGACAATCTATAAGGCCTGCACAACAAAGCACAACAACCACACAACAACAACACCACAACAATCACCACACACACAGGCCTCTTAGGGGTTTCTAAAGTCTTTTAACCAATTCACGTCCGCTACCTTGGATTAGCGGATTGCTAATCCGTATACGGCCCATATCCCATTAACGTCCACTTTTAACCCATTCAAGTCCGCTACCTTGGATTAGCGGATTGCTAATCCGTAGACGGCACACCAATCACACGCTTTACACATCATCTCTTACTCATGTCTTAAATGTCTTTTAGCCACTCCTCGATCCGTCGGTTTAGAGCTAGCAGCTTGCTAAACTCCCCGACGTCTCATCATTCATTCACTCAATTCATTCCTTTCTTTAACTTTATTAAGCTCAAGCCCAATATCGATTCATACACCTTACGCTTATTAGGTTTAATTCTATCTTTTAACTCCGTCTTAATTCCCGTACTTAGATTCATTCGATATCGTTCTTTACATACGTATATATGCATATACGGCCCTATCATGCCACGGCTATATGCATGCAACAATAAATGGTTCTAGCAACCTAACGGCACACAACAGGTTTAATCCGTTTAATTCTCACAACCCTAACATGCGTCTTAAACCTTAACCGGTTTATCGTTAATCACCAAATTCAAGTCTCATTCATAATCAAATCACATTTGGGTATGCAAACCCTAGCTCTACGGTTTCTCATTTCTCGATCTATATGCTCCATCTATGGTGTTTGAGCCGACTCACTGTGATTGGTCGGAATGAACGGCACGGATGGGGATACGACTTCCCGAGACCCCGAACTAATCTCGAACCTCCCGAACACCCGAATACAAACTCCAAAGCTTCCCGAACACCCGTACACAAACCGCAAATTCAAAACCGACCGGAGTCAACGCATTGACCGGCGTTGACCACGGCGTTGACCGGCGTTGACTTTGACTCCGGTTGACCGTTGACTTTGACTTTGACCGTTGACCGAGCTTGAACCGGTTGACCCAATCTGAACCGACTAAACCACCTCAATCGAACCAAACCAACTGAACCGGTCTAAATTGAACCGGTTAGGTTAAACCGGTTTAGGTCAAACCGTTGACCGGTTTAACCCACCGTTGACCAAGGCTAAACCAAGCCTAAACTGACCCATCTCCTGAACCAAACCATGCTGACCCAACCACTGAAGAACCGGATTCAATTTGACGGCGGCGAGGCTTCTCCGGTGACCGGCTCCGGCATTGACCGGCGGTGGTCCGGCGTTGACCGGCCGGTTCACCCATTTTTCCGGCGACTCAGGTGACGATCTACATATCAAACTGATCGGAAAGAGCAGATCTATGCATCTGGAGCTTCAAAACGCCCAGATCTGATGAAGGATGAGAGAGATACACCCAAATCCTAACCGCGGCAGCTTTACGGCCAGTTTCCGGCAATCTCTGGCGGCGGCGGTTCTTGTTGGATGGATGGCGGTTGTAGAGGAGGGAGAGAGGAGTCCACCAGACTTTGCAGAAGTGGATTATGGTTTATATTGAGGGAGATATGGTGTTTTTAGTGTTTGAAGGTCTTAAGAACACTTAAGAACACCTTACATGTTCTTGAGTTTTGGATGAAGATTCAAAGGATTTTTCTGGGTTTCTTGCAGGAATCTAGAGAGAAGAGAGAGCTCTGGTCGTGTGTGAGGCTAGAGAGAGAGAGGGATTCACAAAAATGAAGTTTTGTGTAAGAGGTGGATAAGGCTTAACATGCCACCTCTTCATATGTGTGTGACACCTCAAGGGGAGAGGCTGGCGACCTGGTGGTGAGACAACTGTCTCTGGAGTGGCTTCTTATCCACAAGAATCAGCCCAAAAACCGGCCCAACACCCTTTCTAAACCCTTCTTCAATTTCTTCTCGGTTTCCTCGGTTTCGCGATAATTATTTTAAAAGATACTTAATTCTTCCAATAAATCCCAAAACCTCCATAATCTGATTCTCCCTGATTTTAGATGAATTTAGCAACTTGAATCACTTCATTTGGAGTTTCCTAGCTCCGGTTATGAATTTCCGAAGTTTTCCCGGTTTTCTCGGTTTTTACTCCGATAAGCCGAAAACCCCATTTCTGCTCCGTTTCTTCCAATTTTGGTCTTCTAAATGTTCTTTATGTATTAAAACAAGAACATTTGGCCCGTCTCGGTTTCCGTCTCAAACTTTGGCAAAATTACGATTTTGCCCCTAGGTTTGGCAAAATTACGATTTTGCCCCTAGGTTTGGCGAAATTACAATTTTGCCCCTGTTGACTTTTCTTCTGCCCGTTGACCATATTTTTGGATACTGGGTATTACATGGATGATGTTTGTGCTCAAATTCAAAAGGAGCAGGGATCATTTGTGCTCTTTGGGGGAAAGCGTGAGCTTGTGACTGCACATAAGAATGCATTCATACCTGAAGAGAGGCAAGGGAATGGTGGTGATAAGAGGCCAATCTGGTTTTGTGAACATTGCAAGAAGAGTGGACTTCTCAAGGAGAAATTCTGGCGCCTCCATCCTCACCTCATGCCATCATCTTTCAACCGGTTCAAAGACCAAAGGGCAAACTACTCAAATGGAGCTTCTGAATCTGGTCCATCTTCAATGCAGGCTGGTGAGGAAGGAAGCGCAATGGTGGTTCATCATGCTCCTACCATGGTGGTTCAAAATGATGTGGTAAGAAGGTCAGACCTTGAAGCTCTTATCAAAGCTCTCAAGGAGAACTCTGGTATGACTCTTGGTAACTCTCTTTTTGCATCAAATAGAACCAAATCATTGATAGCTGACTCAGGAGCATCCCACCATATGATCAGTGACTCTAATTTGATAGAACACATTAAACCTGCTCTTGGTAATGTTTTGATTGCAAATGGTGATAAGATTCCAATTCAAGGCATATGAAATCTTAAGTTGTTTAGTAAAGAATCAAAAGCTTTCTATATGCCTAGTTTTACATCAAACTTATTGTCTGTTAAGAAAGTAGCTATTGATCTTAATTGCAATGTTATTTTCAGTCCTAATGATGTGGTTTTTCAGGATATTGAGACAAGTAAGTTGCTTAGGAAAGGTGTGACAAAGGATGATTTTTACATGCTTGAAGACACTAACCCAACTTCTGAATTATCTATTGCTTTATCTATTTATGTTGGTGTGGATGATTTTATTTGGCATGCTAGGCTAGGACATCCACATTCTAGGGCTTTAAGACTCTTGTTACCTTCTGTTTCTTTCAAAAATGATGATTGTGAGGCTTGTATTCTTGGGAAATATTGCAAATCTGTTTTTCCAAGTTCTAAAACTACTTATGAAAGTTGCTTTGATCTTGTTCATTCGGATGTGTGGACTGCCCCTTGTGTCTCTAGAGAGAATCATAAGTATTTTGTGACATTCATTGATGAAAAATCTAGATACACTTGGATAACCTTGATGCAAACTAAGGATAGGGTGTTAGAAGCTTTCATGAATTTTCAGAATCATGTTACTAACCATTTCAATGCTAAGATCAAAAATTTTAGATCAGATAATGGTGGAGAGTATACAAGTAATGCCTTCCAACAACACATATCCAAACATGGGATTCTTCATCAAACAAGTTGTCCTTACACTCCACAACAAAATGGAGTGGCTGAAAGGACGAACAGACACTTAATGGAGGTGACAAGGTCCATGATGTTCTACAAGAATGTTCCTAAGAGGTTTTGGGGAGATGCAAAACAAAATTAATCTATTAGTTGATCACTTATATGTGTTTGGGTGCATTTGTTTTGTGTTAATACCAGGATAACAAAGAGACAAGTTGGATGCTAAGAGCACCAAAGACATGTTCATTGGGTATTCCACAACACAAAGAGGATACAAATGCTATGTGCCTGAAACAAGAAAGGTTTTGATCTCAAGAGATGTGAAGTTTATGGAGACAAGAAGTTTCTATGATGAGAAGAATTGAGACAACTTGAAGGATCTACCTACTTCTCAATCATACCCAGCTACTAACCTAAGGATAATCATGGAAAGTCTTGGTATTAGTCTTCCTCAGGAACCGGCCAAGTTAAGTCAAGCTCCTTCAGTCCCTGATTTACCTTCAGAAGCTCCACAAAATCCCCATCCTGATCATGAGGGGGACACTCAAGAATCAGAACAACCGCAGCAGCAACAATCTGATTCTATTACACATGATCAAGATAGTGTTGAGGAGCATGAGATAGAATCTGTTCAGATGGATCATTATCCGCACAATGAAGAGTCTGAACTGGCAACTAACCAGCCAATTCAACTACTCAGAAGAAGCACTAGAGAAAAGAAGGATCCATCAATCTGGATCAACAAGAAGTTCTACTTCAACAATCATGCAGTAACTCATCCTTCGCAAGCTGTATGCACTTTGGCTCATGTACCTTTGGAACATCAAGTGTTCATTGGACAGTTGGATCAATAACAAGTACCAAAAAACCTATGAAGAAGTCAAGGGAGATAAGAGGTGGATGCAAGCTGTGAATGAAGAGACCAAAGCAATGGAAAACAATGAGACTTGGTATGAGGCAGAACTTCCCAAAGGAAAGAAGGCAGCGAGTTCTAAGTGGGTTTTCACTATCAAATATAGAAGCAATGGAGAGGTTGAGAGATACAAAGCAAGGCTGGTTGCAAGAGGCTTCACTCAAACCTATGGAAAGGACTATTTGGATACCTTTTCACCAGTATCTAAGCTTCATACAGTCAAGATCATCTTATCTTTGGCAATAAACCTTGATTGGGAACTCTGGCAAATGGATGTCAAGAATGCATTCCTTCAAGGGGAGCTTGAAGATGAGGTGTATCTGACACCACCTTCTGGTCTTGAAGGCATTGTGAAACCAGGGAAGATGCTAAGACTCAAGAAGGCTATCTATGGACTGAAACAATCTCCTAGAACTTGGTACCATAAGCTGAGCTCAACACTTATGCAGAGAGGATTCAAGAGGTCTGAGGGAGATCACACCTTATTCACTTTCCAGAATCAGGAAGGTATCATAGTCATTCTAGTATATGTTGATGACATTATAATTTCAGGAAACAACAAGTCAGGTATACAATACACTAAGGCTTATCTTAAATCTGTTTTTGATATTAAAGACCTTGGTGCTCTAAAGTACTTCCTTGGGATAGAGATTTGTCGATCTAAGGATGGACTCTTCTTATCTCAAAGGAAGTACACACTTGATTTGTTATCTGAAGTAGGAAAGCTAGGATCAAAACCGGCTAAGACACCTCTTGAAGAAGGCTACAAAGTCATAAGAGAGGGGGAGATTGAAGACATGCCATTTAAGGACATTACACAATATAGAAGAATGGTTGGTAAGCTCATTTATCTAACCATAACCAGACCTGATATATGTTTTGCAGTAAACCAAGTAAGCCAACATATGCAAGCCCCCAAGATGCATCACTGGAATATGGTTGAAAGGATACTCAGATACCTAAGTGGTGCTCCTCGTCGTTTGCCTGGTCATTTCTTGTAAGAAAAAACAAGATTTTAATTATCTTCAACTTTCGACATTAGTGTTGAATCATGGCTAACTTTTGTCTTCTTTTGTCAGGCAATCCAGAAGAAACACATTGGTATTACTATTGCAGGAAATCTAACGGCCAAGACCAATAAAATCTCTGGACACTAATCGGAGAAGATAAAACTATACTCGATCCACAGGAAAACGGTGTCGGTATCAAACGTAAATTTACTCTAACTGAGCAGGAAGAAGAATCTTATGACATTTTTTTGGCCGACGAAGAAGAACCTCCAATAGAAGAATGGTTCATGGATCAAAATTGAAGAAGACTGAGAAGAGGGAAGAAGAAGAATAATTTGTTGATTTCGTTTTTGACTGTTTGTTTCTCCTGACTTCTTATCTCAAAAATAGTAAATGATTCTGATTTTAGGGGCTAAGTATCTTGTTTTATATTGAAAGTGTGAAACCAAAATATTCCAGGTTTTGTTTGGAACTCAATGAAGAAACTTATTTCAGGTTTGCTTACTTTTGTGTGACTCTTTGATACTGCGTTTACCAGAGGATGATTTATTTACGTTTTAGATTGGCTTGCTTTTAACTAAGAAAGAATTCCACTTGGTTGATGCTGTCCAGCCCCTTGAGCCTTTAGTAATCCTATGTGAGTTAGGGCTACTGAAGTAGAGTTTCCCTATAGAGGTGGTGGCCTTATTATAGAGTTGTGATCATATTTTGTTCCTTGCTTAGTATACTTTTTTTTTTAAAAGGACTTTCATATTAAATATTTTGATTTTTTTCTACAAGTATGCTTAAAAGTAAAAAAACTGAAAACAGACTTTATAAAAAAAAAAAAAAACTCAGGTTCTCTGCCGAAAAAAGAAAAAAAAATCAGGTTCTCTAGAAACTTCTAATGGGCCCAAAGCACATAGAAGCCTAAAAGCAGCTATAAAATCAAGAGAGGAAACCCTAGCCGTAACGAACTGACGCCGCCAACGAAATGCCCAAGAAGAGCCAAGACCAAACCAGCGTGAGAATCACCGTCACCAAGGAGGAAGACACTGCATCCGCCCGAGAAACCGAAAGCAAAGCTTGTCGGGGCAGAAGACCGAAGAGCGCAAGTCGGATACCTAGAGCACAGGACGAGATGCCTAAACAGAGGAAAGAGAGGAACCCACTTGCCATCGCCATTGTCGGTCCACCACCATATGTGATGCCTAAACTAAAAGACAAGTTTTTTCTGTTATTATCGGTCCACCACTATATGTGATGTCTAGGCAAATTGACAAGCTTCCCTTATTAATGTCGGTCCATTACGATCACCACGAAAACCTAACCACCGCATTGCCACCGTCGTTTAGCGAGCAAGCGAGGGAGAGACAAACCGAACGAGACATGCAACAACCACTCAAATAAACCACAATCCAAAAACCCAACACCACACCGCACAAAGAATTGGTACCAGAGAGAAGAGGGCAACCACCAATCCATAGTGCAAAGGCCGGAAACGACAAAAGGGGGATGCCAAACTCTGGAACTGGTCTCCACAAATCCATAAGCTAGCACGTCGCTACCGGAGGACCGGCATTAGCAAACACCGCAAACAGGCGAGGTTTGGACACACCACCAAACCATGCGAAGGGAATGCAACGTCGCAGATGAAATGATAACCTGAGGAAAAAGATAAAAATGAAAGAGAAGAAGGATCCCCACAAAGAAAATGTCCGAGAGACCGTAGGAAAAAATCGAAAGAGAAAAACTTTGGATAAAAAGAGAAATAATTAATTTTTGGTGTTTGATTTATTATTTAAAAATAAAACATATTGAAAGGGAAAGATGATGATCTTTGTGTGTTTGTCACACAAGTTAGCATGTTTTTTTTTTGCCAACAATTGCAAGTTAGCATGTTGGATTACATATATCTTGTTTCGCAAACTTATTCTTACGTTTGTTTTACTTACACATTTCGTAAGCAAAAGCTGCTATACCTAGAACCTGAGAAGTGAGAACTATGGATTCGCTAGCAAAAGTTCGGCCATTTTCTGAAAAATCTCAATCTCATCAGTTTATTAATAGATTTTGTCTCAATTTAGACGAATAAATTGATAGTTAGATAACCAAATTGTGTTAGTTTAATGGTTTTGTCAGGTTGCTTGATGCGAAAGATATACTATTCGAATATGCTAACCTAGAAATAGTAGATTCCGATATATTTTCTCTTGATATAATAATATCAAAATTTTAAATTTTGTATATTATTAAATCTATAGAATTGAGATTAAATTATAATTGAATAACACCGTTTATATGTATTTATCTGATTTTAATGGTTATCTACAATATGTTTGTTCCACAAAAGTTATAAGGAAATTTTTTTGGGGGTTTTCAGAATTACCACCAAATTTTTAAAATTCCAAAAATATCACAACTTTTAAGTTTATGAAAAGTATTTTCAGCACACAAAAATGTTCCTAAATTTATGAACGTTAGGTTTACTTTCATAAGCAGTGAATGGCATTATTAGCCACATCACACATGGTGTAATTGAATAGGCAGTGAATGGCATTAGCCACATCACACATGGTGCTAGAAATTAATGTCACCGACGCAGCGGAAGCTTTAAAAAGACCCACAAGATTTCTGCCGATGACAAAAGTCTTTTGACCTAAATAATCTTCTTCTTTTAAGATTTTCTTTGTCTCCTCCGTGATCGAAGTTTCACAACCTCTCAAGTCTTCTCAACAAGTTACTTACCATTTATCTTATTCTACTTTTCATATTTGTTTCCACAATTTTTTTCCTCTCAAACATTCAAATAGTTATCTAAACTAGTACGGATGTTTATAATCTGAATTCAAGATATACGAGTGTGTGACTCTTTTTTTAATATTGTGAAAGTTCAGGACTTTGGGTTCATAAATCTCCCACAAATTCATAATCAGTGTTTAGATAATCCAATTTAAAGATTAACATTTTATACTAAAAAGAATTTGAATCTGAAACACAAGAGAACCAACCTCTACACGAGTGCATGACTTGTAATACGAAAAAACCATTTTCATAGTTTGCAGTTTTTTTACATTGAAAATAACATTATGAAGTCCAAGAGCTTGTGGTTAAGTGGTAAGGAGAGGGACTTGGGACGCTAACACATTTCATGTTCGATCCACATGTTATGCGAAACTAAAACACATATCTTTGGACATCTACATGGATATGAGCCCATTGCTTTCGGTCCATTTGAATACCCGGAGAGAAAGTCTATCAATGGGTTGCATCTCTCCTTAGAGATTAGTCTGAGCTCCTCCATAGGCTTGGGATACCCCAGATTAATAAAAAAAAACATTATGAATGTATAACTTTTTCTAAATATTGTAAAATTCTTGATTTTAGACTAATAATCTCTCACCAATCTAAAACCAGCCTTTAGATATTCTTATTTAAAACTAGTCATCTGTATCAAAGCGGATTTGAATCCATTGCACAAAATAAGTAACCCATTTGGTTTGATTTGTATAACTTTTTCTACAACTTAACCAAGCATTAAAATGTTTAACAACCTATTTTCATAAACTCAAGATACACTTATAGCATTTATCATATGATATCAAGATTACAATATAACATATGCTAATGTTATGTATATATCTTTTTGACCTTCTATACAATCTAAAATTTGATCAAATATGAAAAACTTTTTCATTATTTAACAATTTACAAATGAGCAACTGCATTTATATGGGAAAGATAGTGATATGTTGATGTCCATTTGTTTTTAATTTTTGAACCGCAAATCAAAGCAAACAAAAAAGTACACACATCAATGTTTTTTTATTAAAAAATATAAAATAATGAAATTCGAATTTCAAACTGACACGAGCTCACACACCCACTACTAGTACAACTACTCTGTACATAAATTACTAAATAAAATGTTAATATAATAAAAGAAAAAATAAATAGATAAAGCGAAGAGAGAACACGATACTCTTCTCACATCACAAAAAAAAAAAATTACCTATTGTCATTTGCAGAGAAAGCTACTTCACTCCTTTCCCCTTCCTTCCTTCCTCCGTCTCCCTCAGCCCTACATTTTTGTTTCAGTCGAGAGCTACCGCTCTGTTGCTTGCTTTCCGAGCATCTTCTTTGACAGATTTCCCCAAGATTTTGGTTTCCTTCGAGGGGGGAGAGGCCGGCCTTTGATGTGTGCGGCAGAATCTGGAGCTAATCGGATGAGCTTTTGAGTTTGTTTTTTGTCCGTGAATGAATCTGTGTTTGTTATGGGGAAGAATAACGACGAGGAGCAGAATCTCCCTAGGAGCGACGGAGCCGATACAGCTAGGAATAACGAAGGAAACAGATGCTCTGGGTGTTACTGTACTCGGATCTATAGATGCTTTAGTCTTAGATGTGTTTTGATTCTTGCTTTCTCTGCTGCTGTGTGTCTCTCCGCCTTGTTTTGGTTGCCTCCATTCCTCCGATTATCAGATCCTGGAGATCTAGATCTCGATCCAAGGTTTAAAGGTAAAAAATCGACTGCCTTGTCTATCTCCGTCTTCTATGCTATAGGATCCAGTCGCGTTTATCTTCCTTGATGGTGATTTGTGGTACAGATCTAGGGTTTCTGATTCGATTGTTTTAAATCCACATCTTTCTGGAATGTATGCAGAAATTAATCGATATTTCACATGATTGAGTATTTTCTATAACTCGTTTCTGAATAAACCCTTTGATTGATTTTAATGGATTTTTTTTCCCTTCAATTTTTGAGGAGATGATGTAGGGAATGTAAAATTTTCATTGACTTTTTTGACTATAGAAATGGCTATTCTTAGTCGTTTTCTTTATTGGTTATATGTAAAGTTCAATGTTTTTATCATCAATCTGTCTGATAAGGTTACACCATGAAATCCATATTTAGTATTCTAATCAACACTGCCTAAAAGGTTGGTTTTCTATAAATGTTTCAGAATCTTGTTTTAAGCTTGGCTGGGCTAAGAAAGAAATTTGCTTTACTGTTTTCTTAGTATTGAACTGGTTCAAAATGTTTCTATGATCTGTTTCCATTTATGTTTATTAAAAATCTTTTTCTCCGTTTTAATCTATTCTCAGAGCTTGTTGGTTGGTTGAATCAATTAAGAACGTAGACTTAGTCGGTGCATAGTTTAGTATGTGACCTAGCTGTGCAAACACATTTCGTCCAAGTGAGTTTGAATCTGATAATCTAGTTGCTTTATTTGCTTAGGACTGTTCTAGTTTGAACTACATATGTAATTTTCTGTTAATCTAAACTTTCTTTCATCTTAGACTTAAACGTGTCTATATAATTATTATATATAACCCCTATATCTGATATTCTTTGCGTCATGATATATCTCTATGTTTCATGATGGAGCAACTGTATGTTGTCTTTTGGTGTTTGTTTCTTTTGCAGATCACAGAATAGTGGCGAGTTTTGATGTTGAAAAACCTGTTTCGTTCTTGGAAGAAAATTTGTTGCAGCTTGAGAATGATATCACCGATGAAATAAGCTTTCCCATGACCAAAGTAACTTAGCTTAACATTTCTGATCTCACTTTCATGGATTTCATTGTATACAATGTTGATCATTATGTTTCTTTTCTTGATCCAGGTTGTGGTATTAGCGCTTGAACGCTTGGGAAACCTTAACAGAACAATGGTTGTTTTTGCAATCGACCCCGAGAATAAGGATTCAAAGATACGTGCCGATATTGAGAGTCTGATCAAGGCAGCTTTTCAAAGTCTGGTCCAAAAGCAGTTGTCTTTCCGCTTGACTGAGTCCTTGTTTGGGCAACCTTACCTTTTTGAAGTGCTAAAATTCCCGGGAGGAATCACTGTGATCCCTACCCAGCCTATATTCACCTTGCAGAAAGCGCAAATTCTCTTCAGCTTCACATTGAACTTTTCGATTTACCAAATTCAATCTAACTTCGAGGAACTCACTAGCCAGCTTAAGAAGGGTATAAATCTGGCTCCCTATGAGGTATGACAATTCTAATTCACTAGATAAGTCTACTGCTAATGATTCAGAATCTTGAAATTCTCTCTTGTTGAATTGCAGAACTTGTACATAACCTTGTCAAATTCCAGAGGCTCAACGGTGGCGCCTCCTACTATAGTTCATTCTTCTGTTCTGCTCACATTCGGTACCTCATCAAGGTTGAAGCAGCTTGCTCAAACCATCACTAGCTCCCATTCCAAAAACCTCGGCCTAAACCACACTGTATTTGGTAAAGTTAAGCAAGTCAGTCTCTCCTCAATCTTGCCACATTCACCCACCAAATCTTCACCCCCTTCGCCTTCCCCTTCCCCTCAACCTGAAACCCACCATCCTCATCACCATCGTCATCATCACCACCATCATGAACTTGCTCCAGAACCTTCACCTCCAGCTAAGAGCTTCACACCTGCAACTAAGAGCTTTGCACCAGCACCTGCGCCAACCAAACACTTACATTTACAACGGAGAACCCCACCTCCTTGCCCTTACGAGCATAG
This sequence comes from Orychophragmus violaceus, assembly GCA_030180135.1. Lineage (NCBI taxonomy): Eukaryota > Viridiplantae > Streptophyta > Magnoliopsida > Brassicales > Brassicaceae > Orychophragmus > Orychophragmus violaceus. The sequence continues at coordinate 100,523,979 of CM058231.1, read as the reverse complement.
GAGACCAAAAGGAAACAATGCTCTGAACCATCACACTGCAACACCAACGCCTGCACCTCACCGGTCTAAACAACAACACGCACCAGCACCAAACCCTACCCCGCCAAGTCATCATCATGCTATTCCAGTATCTAGTCCACTTCCCCACGTCGTATTTGCTCATACCCCACCTCAAGCGAGAAACATCCCAGAATCAGGACCAACAGGTGAAAAAACTCCCGCACCTTCTCCAACTCCATGTAAGTCTTTCTTTCTGTTCTCAACATCTGCTGCATCTATGGATTTGTTGATTCACTTAACTAAAACATGTTTTTAAAATAGCTTCGGCGAGCATCGATCCAACCTTCAAAAGGGCATCATCGAAGCTGCTTGTAATAGTAGCCGTTGTAATAATCTGTCTGTAAAATCAAAAAGAAAAGAAAGAAAGAAACTGCTTTTAACGTTCAAGCTGTCAAGAAGAAGCAGCAGTTCGCAAAAGCAGAACTCGTCCGGTTACAACATTAAGGTAATTGTATAAAGGAACACAAAAAAAATGTATGTATGGAAAATGAAGAGAGTTTTTGTAAAAGAGTTGTTGAGGTTTGCAACACAAAAGTGTGTCTTTGCACCTAACATCCGAGAAAAAGAAACAAACTTATATATAAAATCTCTGTTTTTGTATATAAAGTAATTTCATCCGATTTGTATTTTTCAAATCTCCACTCGAAGATGATCATGATCTCTCGGTATTATGTTTGTATTGTCAGGTACTCACCCAATATGCACCCAACTGTTACTGAAACCGAACCAATTGTATCATGATTCTTTTTTATGTATTAGCTGGTTCTCAATTTTACTATTCAAACCAAAAATTGAAAGCTGAATTGAAACTGACCCGAACTGAACGGTTTCTATATCTCTAAAGAACCAAATCAAATCTAATTTAACAGAAGCCAAAAGTTAATTCAAACATCTACGCAGATCAAAATTTGGCCATTTTTGTCTTCCGTGCGTATCTGACAATACAAAAATTCACTCGTTTGATCATCTCAGAGATAAGCTGAGCCAACTCATGCGTACATTAGTATCTCAGAGATTGTCAAAGCCAAATCTCTGAGATAAGACTCGTGTATTTCTTGTTCCCGTCCAAAATACAATCTTTAGCTTTCGTTTGAGACAAGGTTCGTTGCTTGTAAGAATTCTTCAGCTCTCTTAGAGAGAGCACCCATGCACGTCCATAGAGTTCAGATTCGTCCAAGAAAAGATGTTCTTACATGATTACAAATCCAACACAGAACTGTAACTTCATAGTAACTAAACAAACAGAGTTTTATGTCTAATTATGGCAAATTTCATTTTGGTTTTTTTTTTCTCTCCTACAAAAGCGGGAAAATCAGAAACGTGGATAAGAAGAAACATATATAGCACCTAATAAATTTGGAGGAAAGAGAATGAAAGAAATAGAAAATAAAAACCTAAATTTGAAAGAAAGAAAAAACAGAGGAGAAAGAAGAAGTCTGGGGAAGGGGAGTTCCCAGAATTTTTGTTTTTCCGGTGACAGTGTCGGTTCTCTGACGCTCCCCCAATCTTTTCTTGTTCAATCTTTCTTCGTTCTTTCCCTGAATGCCTTCACCTGTATTCAGGGTACGTATACAGTTCTTGATTTTGATGACTTGTTCTGCAAGTAATTGTTTATGATTTTAGGGCTTCTCTAATTGTGTTAGTTTTACAGATGTTTAAAAATCTGTTTATGAGAACAATTTCTTGGAATTATCAGAAACTTTTGGCGATTTATAAGTCTTCTTTTAATATGTCAATTAGGTCCAATTGATGTTGATTTTTGATGACTTGTTCTTCAAGCAATTGTTCATGATTCTTAGGGCTTCTCTCATTGTGCTTGGAATTTGCAGAAACTTGCAGCGATTTACAATTGGAGGAGCGAGGGATTATAAGGTCTCATATTCTCATTGCATATATATATTTATTTATATCAAAAAGGTTTCTTATGTTCATGATGAACTAAATAGAGACAAATTTGCAGGTACTTATGGATTAATCAAGTTCAAGACATTCAAATCTATTCTATGTAGATTTCAACGAATAGGACATGTTTAAATGATTGATGAGATCCATTCAAGAGTGCCACAATTAATCTGAGAAACACTGCCAATAAAAAGAAGGTTTGGCATGAACTGTATGGCCTTGGCTCTCGATCCACTAACCGACCGGTTCACACAGTTTAGCCGATCTTCACAAAGATGTAGACTCCAATCTCTAACCAACCTCGACTTCAACTTTCTTGATTTCAACACCAAACCAACCAATCTCACAGCTTCACACTCTTTCAACCACAGAAGCGTTTCCTCTCCATGCTTCTCCATATCCTCTACCAATCAAGATGTTGTTGCTCCTCCGCAGATTGAGATCCTCGGTGGTCGGAGAGTCTCCACTATACGTGCCCTTGTAGCTGAAGTGACCATAGCTATGGTTTCAGGAGCTCAGCCTTTGCTTTTACCAAGTGGTTTAGGAGGTGCTTATCTTTTACAAACCGGAAACGGTCAGAGCATTGCTGTTGCTAAACCAGTAGATGAAGAGCCTCTAGCTTTCAACAATCCTAAAGGCTCTGGAGGTTTGATGCTCGGACAACCCGGTATGAAACGGTCTATCCGGGTTGGTGAATCCGGAATCCGGGAACTGGCTGCTTACCTCTTAGACCACCAAGGCTTTTCCAGCGTTCCACCAACCGCATTGGTCAGAATATCACACGTTCCGTTCCATGTTAGTGATTGTGAAGCCGCCTATAAAGTAGCTTCTTTGCAACGGTATGTAGGTCATGATTTTGATGCAGGAGAGCTTGGACCAGGAAGCTTCACTGTTGGTTCGGTTCATAGGATTGGTATACTTGATGTGAGAGTCTTGAACCTCGACAGACATGCTGGAAACATGTTAGTGAAGAAGATACATGATCAAGATGAGAGTTTTTATAATGGAGTTGGAGCTGCAGAGCTTGTGCCTATAGATCATGGTCTTTGCTTACCTGAATGCCTAGACGATCCTTATTTTGAATGGCTTAACTGGCCTCAAGCTTTGGTTCCATTCACTGACTCTGAGCTTCAGTATATATCAAATCTTGACCCTTTTGAAGATGCAGAGCTTTTAAGAACTGAGTTACGTGCTATACAAGAATCTTCCATAAGAGTCCTCATCGTCTGCACTCTATTCTTGAAACAAGCAGCTGCTTCAGGGCTGTGTCTTGCAGAGATAGGTGAGAAGATGACTCGGGACATCTGCAGAGGGGAAGAGAGTTCTAGTCTGTTGGAGAATCTCTGCACCAAAGCAAAAGCAAGCGTGGTTGGTGGAAGTTATGAAGAAGAAGAAGAAGACGGTGATGATGATTATAGTAGTGAGTGGGATGAAGTAGAGGCTGAGATAGAGTGTTGTATTTTTACATTGGACGAAGAATTTGAAAATATACAATGCAAAGAGATTAAAGAAGAGATGAGTCAGGTGTCTAAACCGCCTCTGTTTCCAAGAGCTCCATCCTTCTCTGCCAATCTATCTGCTCTCATGATGTGTTCTTGGATTGGTACTCATGATAGGAGGGGTATCGTGAGGAGCAAGAGTCACCCGGTCTGTGTGGATCATGATGACAAAGAAGGTGTTTATTTTGGAGACATGAGTGCAGATGAATGGGAGATGTTCTTGCAGAGATTCCAGATACTTTTGCCAGGAGCACTTGAAGGATCAACAAGCAAGAAACCAAAGCCAAGATTTGGATCTTCCTGCAAATTCTAAGGAAACAGTTAATAAAAACGAAGATGGTGTTTATACATAAGAAACAAATGAGGAAAATGGAAGGAGTGTAGGCTTGAAACTATTGATTTGATACCATTAGAAGGCAAATGGAAAAAATGAGACGAGCAAACTCTAAGGCCGTCCAATCCAAACTACTTGTTAAGTTCTTCTTTCTTGATTTTTCTGAAACATTTAATATCTACAAGAAAAAGACTAATGTAACTAATATATTTATATGTAATTTCTTGTTGAGACATATATCATATTAAAATAAATAACACAATAGTGTCCATAACAAGAGCTGAAAACCAGGCAGTGGTAGCCTAGTGGTTCTAGGACCGGGACCTCAGGGCGTAAACTCGCAGAGGTTTGAGGTTCGAAATCCACTAGGAACAAATACTGTTTCCTGGCCACCAGGACATTCACATGGTCTTTCTGGGCCCCAGGATTAGTCGGTGTAGGGGGGACCACAGCTATACGCTTGTAGGTCCCCTAATTTCAGCCGGATTACCTGAGTTATCAAAAAAAAAAAACAAGAGCTGAAGAGCATGTATGTAGTAGTCTCCGTGCATGTACTTTCTGCTAGTCTGTGCTTTAGCTTTAAGCTCTTCGACTCTCTTCAGCTCCGTTTCATATAATCAGCAAATGAATTAATACCAATCCGTTTCATATATCTTCAAAAACATGAATTACTACCAATCCAAAAAACATATGGAAATAAATTACTTACAATGCATTCCTTCTCAAAATTATCTAGATCTTCCTCCCAAAGATAGTGTTTGCTTGTCAACTTTTTGTGTGTTTTTCATGCAAATCTTCTACTTCCTTGCTTAAAACGTCCACTAGTTGGATCATAAGCATCTCATTTGGGAGTTTTGTCAAATATTCGAATGACTCATCAGATTTCCAGTAATCATTTTCTCCCAAGTTTTTTTTGACCGCATCGATTCCCGCAGAAAAATTGATATCTCCACGAGCGTAGGCATAAATATACCACTCTCGGTTTTCTAGTTCGCAGATGTTTTTCTTCAGGTTAGAAAGGATTTTCACATGTATATACATCAATCTAATGGTAGACGGTTAATTATTTGTACTTTTATGATATTTGTTTTGATTGATTTAATAAAGAAAGAGTTTTCTCCAACTCTAATTTTCAGCTTATTTTCATAATCAAAGGGATCTTTAAAGCTATCATTTCGGCTTTTATTACTTCAATAACTAGAAAATCTTTATAAAATTGAATCAAACAAAATAACTTGGGATCTCTTCTTACTTTCTTCTGAGGTCTTGTATTTTTTTTTAGCACGTTGTTCTCTTCAAAGAGATGCATGTTGTTTGTATAGATTAGCGCGGTGAGTTTGAGTGTTTCCAAAATGTCTTCTTCCTTAGCTATGATCATGTTCATTGGGCTCATTATGATGTTAATCTCTACTGCATCAAGATCACTATTGTTGTTCTAACATAGTCTTGTAATCTTTCGTCGAGATTCAAATAGGCAGTTCGTTTATACGTATAGTTGTGGAATCGACCTCTGAATATATACCAGTGCTTATGTAACGGTCTTACTTTGCATTTTTCTCAATGGTTCCTCGGAAACCTCTGTACCAAGGTTTGAACGACACTATGTCTTCAACACGAATTTTACATCTTACAGTTTCAATAATTTCTCTCGAATTGTAGTTTGGTATGGAAGTGCTCCCACTTTTACCACTACAACCAATTATAAGTATTGTTGGAATGACTGGCACGAACCTATCAAAACATTCAACATATAAGTTAACGAATCTTAAGAAAAAAATGTACAAGATGAGAAAAGACTTACATTTTTGGCTCTATCTTTTTCCCATCTTCCTTCTCGTGTACAAGTTCGACTTGGTTACACTTTGAAAACAATGCACATGCTATTGAAAAGCATTCAATCTCAATGTATCGTGCTGATGATGCATCTTTTCCACCTTATGACCATGTACATGATTAATTGATTATTAGTAGCATAAATAATATATTCTTTTATCAGCTATACTTACCAAATTGGCCTTTTGATTGAAGCAAGTAAATGTTGTTGCTTGCAACATTTTTATGTGTCACCTTTATGATGGTTCTCTCAACATTTTATTAGAAAAATCGTTCATTAAGCTCAAGTATTTGTTTTTTCACCTATATATGTCTCGACTGATAACAAAACATTATGTTTAATTATTCATATGCCATGGTAGACTACAATAAATATTTATCAGTTTTAACTTCGAAAAACTTCTCTAAACATGACAATTGAAATTGATATGATCAATAATATACGATAATCAATTTATGTATTATGATAACAATCATCAATTTTAAAAAAAAAAAATTCAAACACTTCAATAGGTTTGCGAAGTTAAATTGGTATTGATTCTCTAATTTTTTTTTAATTTTATAAATAAGTTTTCACCATACTGTCTTTTAACTTAATAATACATTCCATGTCGTTTTTATGTTCTTATATCATCTCGAATGTATTACTTTATTTATTTTTTCAAAGTAGAATAATTTTATAGTAGAAATAAGTTTCTCTCCAATGTATTACTCTATTTTTCATATAAAAAATAAATAAAATTTTATTTTTATTTTAATATTTTTGCACATTTTGTACAAAAATTTCAGAAGATTATTGAGAACAATGAGCGCCACATGTATCCAATCCAAGTGCTTTGGTTTATTATAAATGGGGAACATATCCTCTCTATTTTCGATGACCACTAGTGCTTCCTTCTTTTTTCTCACATTCCGGAAAAGAAAAGTTTTTGCTTTCTTACATCTCCCACATTGTCAATATCAACATCTTCTTTTCACGCAATAAATATGATAGTATAACATATAATACACATATATAAACACATATCTTATCTATAATTATCATAAATTCATATCATAAACATCTGAAAGAAGTATATCAAATCACCGCCGCCTTCATTTCTCAGTTTTGGATCTCTTCCGAATCCGGTGACCTCGCCGGTCCGTGAGGGGATTCCACCCCTGTAGCTATTTTGTGTGTTCCAAATTTACGGTAAGCCTACGGTGGTGGTAAGGGAGGCTCCATTTTCTTCTCCGAGACTAGGGTGGGGTCCTTGCAGATATACTCTTCTGCGGAAGCTCCATGGGGGTGGGGTCTCGTCGTGACTGGCGCCGGTGATTTGCTACTTCAAGGACTGTGGAGAGATCATGCAGTGTTCCAAGGCGGTTCTCCTAAGCTTAGAAAGGCGGATATTTCTTCAAGGCGGAGGGTGCGTCGTTCGTCTGCAACAACCCCGGTGACGACTTCTACACATACCGGAGATGGCGGGTCTTCGGTTTTCCTGTGATGGTTGGAGCTGGGTGAGTGTTGTGACCGGATTGGAAGCAAGTGTTTGAGCGCGGTGGCTGTGAGTGCGGTGATGCAAGGTATCGGCGGCAGTGGAGGCTCTGGAGGTCGGTCGCTTTGTGACTGGCTTTAGGTGGCCGCGAGACTCCTCTGACAGGAGATCTATTCCGGAGCTTCTTCTAGGGCGGATCCGGCTTGCGTTTTTGAGCAGGGCGTGAGTCTGGTGATGTTTTGGGGCTGTCAATGGTTGAGATCTCCTCATGTCCATCAGAGTGAGGGGATTTTAGCCTCTCTTGTTCCCCCCCCCCCCCTTCAGTTCTCTTTCATTTTTAGATGTCTGACCATGTATAATGTTTTGTCTCCTTGCTCTAGTGTCGCCGGATTTTATCCCGGAGCTCCTCTGTTGTAAGGTTAGCGATGACCGAATTTTATTTTCGGGTCGGATTAAAAAAAAAGTATATCAAGAGCCCTTTAATCATGGACATCAAGAAAATCTTAGGTTTTTGCAAAACAAAAACAAAATCAAGTATTTAAATCAAACTCGTTTTAATCATTACAATCAAGTCAAGTTCCAAGTCAGATTCACGATATTAGATTTAAAATATTAAAAAAAAAACATTTTAAGCAATCTAAAATCTAAATTTCAAGCAACAAATTCGAGAGGATTTCAAGTCTGTCTTTATTTAGTCTTAATTTTCACAATCAAACTTGTTTTTATCTCGAGACTTAAGTCTTAATGTATTGGTTTAAGTCATGTTGATCCTCAACACTTAAGCCAACACCATCAATAAACATATGTTTCTAAAAATAACAAGCATAATGTTAACACTAAATGGCCAAAGAAACTCAAACAACAATCAGAGAGACTTTAAAATCAACCTGGTCATGATGCTGTAAAAGCATACGAAAGAAACACATTACTGTATTTGCTCTTTGATTTTGAGTAGTGCCTTGTTTATAGAGTTAAACAGGGAAAACATTGACAGTATTTCAAGAATGTAATGCCAGCCACAAGATAATACCAAAAGCTCTTTTTGCTTTTCTTAAACGACTAAGGACATTGCATCTAATATATATGATCAATTTTGACATCTATGGCTCTATTAAAAAAACTGTAAATTCTGTAATCCAAGAGAACACCTAGGAAAGTTTCCAAAAATGGAGAAACATCAAGTCAACAACTCCTCGAAAAGTGTCAGATTACATGAAACACTAACCAAAAATCCTTTAACCTCGAAACAGTGAAAAGTTGGAAGACTGGAAGCTTAGTAAATACCATGATCTTGAAAATTACCGACCTCGAAATAATTTTTATTGTTTACAACGTTCAAAATCAGAAGAAGAAAAAACAAAGTAGTTAGAGAACACAAAAACTACTAGTAATTCTTATAAATCCCAATTCATTTTCATCTAAGATATACAAAAGTTAAACCGGGACACAAAGATACCAAATTTGTGTGGCTTTCTCAATAGGGTCTTGTTTTTTATGAGCACCTTCAAACTTGGGTACAAACAACTTGATCACATGCTTTGTCACATGGTTAAGACAAATTCGTCCCATGTGGTAAATTTCTAGACAGCATCCGTTTTGTTTCAATGGACCATGGCTATACATTTCGGCCGTGACATACATGGCACACCTTGAAGATGTCTTCGCCATACATTGGTTAAGGAAGCGGTCTGGTTCAGGAGATTGAGCTAAACCAGAAGCTGCAGATGCCAATGCAGCCATGGATATAATTGTGAATAAGGCTGTAGCCATGGATTTGGTGACGGTAGTTGGATTGAAGCCCATGATATAAATTTAAATTGCGAATACTTCAATTGATTCGTCTTGTTCTTGTTCATTTTAATCCGGGGAGTATATTTAGCAAAAATAGTTGTAACAGTTTGAGTTTTTTTTAACGAAAAGTGTGTTTTTTTTTTTGAATGAATGTAAAATTATATTCAATCCAAAAAATCGTGTTTACATCTGGTGCATCTTTGTTTTAGCTATAAAGAATAAATGAATGCTTTAAACTTTTCTTTGAATCTTCAAGTTCTTGTACGGAACCAAGCCCCCAACCCGTCCGTGTAATCACTGCTACCTTCCTGTTGAATAGCCAGCATCTTGTTTCTTATTGTTTTATCAATAAATCTGATCAGTCCTTGGTCATCTATGGGATTGTTACGATGTCGTCTGGAATTTCGTTCCCTCCAAATTGAATGGACAGCCACACCAAGAGTGTATCTCAATATAAACTGCTCTGTTTTCTTGAGGGATGTACCCGAAGCTAGCTCAACTACCTCTTCCCAGACATTTGTGTAATGATTTAGGGTCAGACCTTTGACAAGAGATTCCCAAACCTTGGATGAGTATGTGCATTCAAAAAATAGGTGCCTTCTCGATTCTTGTTGACCAGAGCATAGTATGCAGGATGAGTCCACATTAGCATTCCACATTAACATCCTATCTCCAGTTGTCAATCTATTATGCATGACTGTCCAAAGAATAAAAGAATACCTTGGAGTATGATGCTTGAACCAAACACATTGATGCCAGTCACGTGTAGGTAGGCTTGTTCTCAGCTGCAACCATGTGGCCTTAGAAGAGAACATGTTCTTAAATTTGCCTTCACTGCATTTCCATTGAGCCTGGTCCTTGTCGGTATTGTTCAGACATTGTGATCGCAGTACCTCTATTTCCTCCTCAAGATCGTTTAGGAGAGGAGCTCTATGTCGCCTTCTCCTGTGCGTCATAAGGACCTCTTTAACTGTTGCAACATCGCTGATGCCCAAATCAATTATTCTCCGGCTTCCCAAAACATCTTTAAGTCTGCCTTGTTTTGACCAGCAGTCATACCAAAAGGATGTCTCAGCTCCACTATTAATAGCCATCCTATGAAAACTCTTAGCAAAGTTTCGAAGCTTAATGATCTTCCTCCACATCCATGAACCAGTTGAGGCTCCTTCCTTGACTGACCAGAAAGAGTTTTTCCTTATTAGATAGACTTGAATCCATCTTACCCATAAAGATGACTGAGAGGATGTGAGTCTCCAAATCAGCTTTAAGCCAGCCACCATACTAACTTCTTTCAATGGTCTGATTCCTAGTCCCCCTTCTTTCTTCAGTGTGCACATCTCTTGCCAATTTATCTTAGCTTTGCTTCCTTTAAGATCTGGACCCGACCAGATGAATGCTGAACATAGCCTTTCTATAATAGTGAAAAGTGTGTTACTTTATGCAGTGTGATTAATGAGACGTTTACTTGTATTTACTATCGATCATGCGTTTTATCAATACTATTAAAACAGGAAGGTTTGCCATGGTACATAAATGTTGTTTCCGGAATTTGCCCTTAATATTATTAGGATTTGTAACCTTCATTAAGGGTAAAACTGTAAAACAATTTATATTGGTTGTATTATCTCTACAATCCATGTTTCCAAAGAAGACAATTATTAAACATGTAGCCAAACAACCAAAATCTAATGGGTCCCATTTTCCTAATTAATTAAAATCAAAACAAATTAATTGATAAATATAATTAATAATTTATACATCAACTATTATATATAAATTAAGATTCTCTAATTTATGATTTAATTCAAAATATATTTATAATATATTTTAATATCTTTTTATTTTGTTTCAAATATATATATATATATACACATATTACGATTGATGTTTTTACGATTGTACTTTTTAGCAGGTTTTTTCATCAAACTGAAAAATATTTAATTAATTAAACGGGTTGAAAAATTAATAAAATATTAAAATGATTTCATACTTATATTATTCAAATATTTGAAGCGTCAAATTATGCTTTATGTTTGAATGAAGTTTTTAACGGATAGTTCCATCAAATTTGCAAATTATATATACGACTACAACATGTATTTTATAAAATAATATTTTAGATAAATAAAATAACAATTAAACATATACCACATAACTTTTACAATAGTTGTTTTCACATATATATATTTTTTCCAAACTATGATCTTACGATACAACACAGATTATTTAAAAAAACACATAATTAATTAAACGGGTATAATTAAACTATGATCTTACGATACAACACAGATTATTTACATCGTTATTTTAATCTCTTAATCCTTACGATATATCTCCTCCAAATAACACATAATTCATTTAAAAAAAAAAACTAAATTGCTAACTCACTGTTTATAATGTTGGTTAAACAATTATAATCAAAATTAGATTACATAATTAAAAATCTAAACTACTATTAACAAAATGAATAAAAAGTAAAATTTGTAAAGAAAATTATACCCGCACTTAGAAGTGCGGGTCAAAATCTAGTTTGCAATTAATTTCAAAACGCCTACGTTTATCTTGTTTAATAAAACTTTTATTGAATATAGTTGCCCTACTAGATAAGAACTTTTATAAAACAAAATCTAAAAGCAAAGGTTGGAGCATGATATACAACAAAGAAAAAAATTGCTCCTCTATGTAACAAAAATAAAGACTTAAAACATCTAATTAAGCTCGTGAACATTTCTTTATTCACGAGACTACAACAAACCCACCACCATCTTAGCTTTCCCCGTTGATTGCATTTCAACATCTATTTCCTCATCAATTCTTGGCATCGAGAGACTATTGTTTCCACATCCTTTACAACATTTGACAACTTCAACAAACATCTCCTCACTGTTCTCTTCTTCATACCCTTCATGTCCCCACAGAACCAAACAGACTCCCACCATTAATATCGCCATTCCAAGAACCCTAATATTACAGAATTGGATAGTTTAGACAGAATATGAGGATGGAGTCATGTGACCTAACTAGTCAAATTCCATTGGTTGCTTACCCGCCAAGGTATAATGTTTGACCTAGGATAAGGAAGCCAATGATGGATCCGATTATGACAATAATAGGGTTAAAAGCAGAGACAAAGACAGGGCTTTTTTGCTTCGTCATCATCATCATCCCTTGAACGTAGTATGCTATGCTCGAAGACATTATACCCTATAAAAGTATACATTCATAAGTCACATTAGTAAGTGTTATAATTCGATTTACTACACAAAGTTGTATACATAACCATGAAGAAGGCCGACGAACCGCGTAAGCAGAGGCTAGAAGGTTCATGTCAAAGCCAATGTTCCATGCTGAAAGGTTTGGTTCCATCACAAACGTTAAGGCTGTGGACTGTAACGTTCCCATGAAGCATACCATCGTGGATAATGAAAGGTGAGATGAGTATCTCCCCAACGTAGCCGCCTAAAAAAAGATAAAGAATATATTTTCCTAACTCGTTAGAACAGAATATTAGTTAAAAATATCGCAAATTAAACGTGTATTTATTTTTATTTTTTCTTATGTGACATCACGAAAGTTTGATGTACCTGAAGAACGAAGAAAGAAGCCCAAGAAAACGAGGAGATGAGGAGGAAGACGGTGGCCTTGAGGTAGTCCTCGCTGGCCGACGACGAAGAATCGTGGAGGATGTGAGACCGGAGAAAGATGATTAAAGGACTTTTGAATAAAATCATCAACATGGCTCCAACCACTATCACTAATGTCCCCACCACTTTTGCTTGGAATCTTACTTTTCTCGTCTCCACCTTCTCCATCCTTTTTTTATCACCATAACATTTGAATCATACATCATTATCAACGTACCATATTGTAAGAATTAATCTTTTAATGTATTAAGTATTAACATGCCATTATATATAACTAATATTAAAGTTATGCTTTAAATTTAGGTACCTGAAAATTATGGAAATGATAAAGGTCAAAGCAGGCACGATGGTGGTGACCGCGCCGGCAAAAGTCGGTGTAGTGAGTTTAAGACCAGCGTAATATAGGTTCTGATCGATCACGGGCCTGTTTTAAATAATTCATATTGTAAAAAATATTCATATACATGGCGAATGTTTTGACTTTTGAAAAATGTTCAAATTAAAGAAGACTAACCCAAGAAGAGCTAGTACAAATATTTGCATGAATATTGGGAACGTCATCTTCGGCCTAGCTTTCCTAGAACATCCAAACAACAATTACTTTTGTCAATCTTGTTTAAATGCTTAAGTATCTTCTAATAAGAATCAAATTTTGTTTCCGACATTAAATGAATTACCTGTCGGAGAGAAGGGCGAAAGGTGCGATAGCGGCCGTGGCAAAGGCATTACGATAAGCCACAAGGACGAAATGGCTCATGCCACGGTCGAGCACAACCTTGGTCACAAGGTTCATACCAGCGTATCCAAACTGGAGGCATACCAATGCAAAGTAGGGCTTGGCTGATTCCGACATCTCTAACGCCATATCAAAAACTTATTGATGTATAGATGGATTCACAAAATATATATAGGAGTAGAGGTGAGACACCACTTGTGGGGGTGTTGGGTTGTGCTCTTCTTACGAACAAAGTGGTGAGAGGTTCTTTGTATTTATAGAGGCATCATATTCGGATGAGTTCGAATTCCCTTTTGTTTTTTTTCTAACTTTTTAGTGACGTTTGCATTTATTATTCCGTTTTCGTTTCTGTTAGAATTTTCTTCAATTTCAATTTTAGAGGAACTGCACCAAACTATTCTCAAGAGCAAAGAAAAATGAAATTCATATAACACAACCAAACTTTTAGTTGTCTATTAGTAATACAATGGGTTTAATTTATTTGTGCCCTAGGTTAAAACTCTCTTTGATATAAGGATCTAATCTATTAAAACATGAAGGTTTGCCATGGTACATAAATGTTGTTTCCGGAATTTATCCTTGATATTATTAGGATTTGTAACCTTCATTAAGGGTAAAACTGTAAAACAATTTATATTTGATTTATTCATAATATCTTATAATATCTTTTGTTTTCTTTTTTTTATCATAATCATATCTAACGAAAATCTTTTTCAAAAATTTAATAAAATAATAATTAATTTCGAAATTAATATTAAAATAAATATTATAAATTATTCTTAACTAAAATTTAATTTAAAGAAATAAAACCAAGCATAATTAAGTTACTAAATCAATTGGTACATATAATTATATAATTTAATACATAATTATTTTATAAATTATATAATCATTAAAATTAATAAATTATTATTAAAATAAGAAAGTAGTATATAATATTGTACTAGCGTGCGGGTATAAATTATTTATTTTGTAAGAAACGTTTTTTTACGATTGTACTTCTTAACGGGTTGTTTCATCAAATTTAAAATATTTAAATTATAATAAAATGAGCTAAAAATAAATTAACCAATTTCGATTTCTAAAAATAAAATTTGCACGAGTAACTAATTCCAATTGATATATTTTAAATTTAATATAAATATTTAAATTATTTAATATTTATATTATTCAAATATATGATGCGTCAAATTATAGTTCATGTTTGAATGCAATTTTTAACGGGTTGTTCCATCAAAATTTTAAATTATATATCATTACAACACCTGTTGAAAAATAGATTAACCAAGTTCAAGCATGACTAATCATATACTAAAAATAACAATAAAATACAACTACTAATATATAATATACAAGTTAATAATAGGAGGAGCAAAAACAAAATTTATTAAATTTCTTCTCACATTTAGCACTATATCATCTTATTTTCATTTGATATAGATTAGACGAAATAGGTAACGAAATTAATTTATAAAAATATAAATTTAAGATAAAAGTATATATTCTAAGAATGAAAACATAAACCCGCGCTTTTTTAGCGCGGGTCAAAATCTAGTTTATTATTTAAAATCAGAATATATAAAAAGTAAATTTAAATATTGAGGAAAATATTGACCAAAAGTCAGGAACCGCGATTTTCAAAAAAAAAAAATATATATATTAACACACAGCATGTTATAGTATGAAATCAATAGCATCTTAAATCAAAGTTCATTGTATAATGTTTAAAAATTTGAGATTATTCATTTTAAGATATACATGATATTTTTTATACCAAAAAACTAAAATAAACCGATAGAAATGGAGATAGAAGTGAATACGTAATGATCAGTGAACACATTCCAACATCAATCACATTATAATTTGTCTTGGCGTTTGGGATTTTAGGGATAGCGCAAAACACAAAACACAAGTGGACTGAGTGAATTACAAGTGACAGTAGACATAAAGTGGGACCTAAGCTTACGTTCGCTGGGGGACCCGCAGATGAAATAATATCTGTGATGTTGCAAAATGCTTTGAAGTGAGTGGTTTGGTTTTGTGTGGGCACTAACCATCTATACTATTAAAATAGGTGACTGAACATGGTACATAAATGTTGTTTCCGAAATTTGCCCTTGATATTATTAGGATTTGTAACCTTCATTAAGGGTAATTAGGGAATACAACATTATCTCTACAATCCATGTTTCCAAACAAGACAATTACTAAACATGTAGCCAAACAACCAAAATCTAATGGATCCCACTTTCCTAATTAATTAAAATCAAAACAAATTAATTGATAAATATAATGAATAATTTATACATCAACTATTATATATAAATTAAGATTCTCTAATTTATGATTTAATTCAAAATATATTTATAATATATTTTTATTTTGTTTCAAATATATATATATATACACATATTACGATTGATGTTTTTATGATTGTACTTTTTAGCAGGTTTTTCCAAACTATGATCTTACGATACAACACAGATTAAAATATATAATGTGAAATCGTTATTTTAATCTCTTAATCCTTACGATATATCTCCTCCAAATAACACATAATTCATTTAAAAAAAAAACTAAATTGCTAACTCATTGTTTATAATGTTGGTTAAACAATTATAATCAAAATTAGATTACATAATTAAAAATCTAAACTACTATTAACAAAATGAATAAAAAGTAAAATTTGTAAAAAAAATTTAACCCGCACTTTCTAAGTGCGGGTCAAAATCTAGTATCCATTATAATTGAAGCCTCCCCGATGCAATTAACAGAAATACAAATATATAGGTTTGTAATGCTAATTAGCTAATTATTAATACCAAAACACGGGACGCTTCATATTGTATCGTATGAATCACATCTTGATACTCATTCGTTATATGGTATATGCTTTAATTCGACAACTTGAATATTTTTTTTTTGAAATCCCGAATAAAATATAGAACTAGATATGAGCAACATGTAATTGTTTGAAAAAATTGATATAACGAATGCATAATTTATACAGCAAAAAAATAAAAGTCACAGTTCTTCCAATCAACCCCTATATTGAATACTAAATATGCACATCTTTGTAATTAATTTATTGTGATATCTTCTTTTAAGAATAAAAAATCGGGGTGCTCGTTATTTTGGTACCGCTTCATTATTTTCTAAAATAATTAAATAAAATCAAGTTGGGCATGATCCATTATCTTCTCTGGAATATGCATTAATATCACTTTAAGTGAGAGTATTGGATACTTTACAAAGTTGGGGAAGATTTTTGCCAAACTCATCTATATAAAATTTGTGGATATGTCGTATACTTGGTTAGACGAACTTGGGACATAGTGAAATCAACCATCCACATGATTCATATATAAATTATATATCGTCTGTTTTTAACCTAAAAAGAAAACTATATTAACATGAGAGATTATGGAGTTTAAGCAAAGAGAAGGATGTTCAGCGGGAGACGACGCATAAGAACGACTGAGAAGAGGATGGTGGGGATGAGTTGAGGTTAAAGTTGAACATTGTGTTTTTTTTTTTTGGAGAAAATTACATACAAAGGCACTTTGGCAGCTAACAATTTCACAAAAGAGCACTTACCTACACCAAGGTACTTTGAGACTGTGAAATTCCAAAACTCTCCTTACCTATTCAGATTCTAATTTTTTTTTTACTTTATATCTTTTTATTTTTATTTTCTCATTTCATAATTTTTAAATTAAAGTAAAAACTCTAACTTATTTCTCTTTCTTCCTCATCTCCTTCCTACGACATCTCTCTTCTCTATCTCTTTCTTTTTGCATCTATTTTCAGAGTTTATTATAGTATCTTTCCCATGAAACTCTATTTTCAGTTTTTAAAAAAAAAAATCAAGAGTCAAAAACTCATTCGCAGTCATGGCGGCGGCATCGGCGAACTCTTTCCTCGTCAGAAACAACACTTATATCCCCGCCTTAAAACCCAAATCCACCTCTCAATCCCTTCTCCACCTTAACAAACCAAACACCTTGAACCTCTCCGGAAAAATCAAGCTCGTCGTGGTTAGATGCGTCGCAGCGATGACCCATGTTCAAGACGGAGCTAGATCCAGTTTTGTCGGATCACAAGAACGTGTCTCCAACTTCGCGGTGGGTCCAACCACTTTACCGGAGAACGTTCTCCTTAAAGCGCAGTCAGATCTATACAACTGGCGTGGATCCGCGATGTACGTGATGGAGATGAGTCATAGAGGGAAAGAGTTTCTCTCGATTATGCAGAAATCAGAATTGGTGGTGGACATGTTTTCGTGTCCAGTGATCTGTGGACACCATTAGATGTAAATTGTATGCATATATGTTACTTTCGGGTTAGACTATCATATAATTATTGTTGTGTCTTCTGTATGCGTGGACATAATTTCGTGTACCTTGATTTATGGACATTTACATTGCTTAGTTTCAAACTTTCTTCGTATATTCTGTCACGTGATGAGTCTCTTTTATGTATTTAGTTTTTTCTAGTGTTTGCGATGAACATTTTTTATTGTTCTGTTTATGTGGACATCAGTCCATATCAATTCCTTACACTGATTTTGTTATGAGTATAGTCAGTTTGTGGATTAGTCTAGCTATTTTATGGATCTTGATGTGTATGTTTTATGGATGGACATATCTTCATTTACACTTATATGTGGACAATTATATGTGTTATTTTCTTAGTGTTCATGCTTTCTTCATGTAGACTGTCACTTTGATCTACCTCATACATATCGTCGCTTGTACTGTATGGATGTACATGTTCCCAATTACAATTGCTTGTGGACACCAAAAGTGGTGTATGCATTGGTTGATCCAAATACCTTCCCAGCATTGATTTTTGTTCACTTTTTCTTTGTTTTTGTGTACACTTATTTGTGGATATATTTGTATGTACACTAGTTTTATGATCATGTCTATGTGTACACTACTCTATGAACATTCATTGATTAATGTATATACAGACGTGTCCATATTTATCTTCCTACTAAGGGTTCTCACTTTCTGACTTCACATCACAATGTTACGTACCACACTTATGTACACGATGTATATAACTAGTTATCTATGGACATTTATGTAGACGATGTATATAGTTGTCAATATATAGACAGTTATCTGTGGACACTAAAATGTGGACAACTTCCTTGGTATGTTTAATATAGAGCTTCCTCATCTTTACTAAAGACAAAGCTTCCTTTCTAACTTAATTTTCCACAACTATACGGGAACAAGTCATCAACAAAATTGTACACGAAGCAAAGAATACCCCAGATCAGACAGCTCGTGGACATCTTACCAGACAAATGTGTACCATCCACAACAAGTATCCGCCTAAGCTTCTTAAACCCTTCTTTTGCTGCACCAAAAGCTAGAAACAAATACAAGAACCTCTCCAAACCATCCTCATTTACCTCAGTTTTAAGATCAGTAACCGTGCCTGGGCTAGCCAATTTTAACATGTGCAAATACTCAGGAAGCTTCAAATATGCTTCTTCTTCATTCCCCCCATACTCATGATGCTCTATAACACTTCATGTAAGAGCAAGACACTATGCAATCGTACAATGGAGGTATATCAACCTCATCGTCTTCAACACTATCAATGGAACGCTTTACATAACCTGCGTTGGAAGTTGATGCATCCACAACACTGGGTCCATAAACTCCAGTCCACGAAACATGTGCCTTTATTTCAACGTTCCCATATGTCTGTCCACTATCACCCATCCATGGATCACTCTTCCTTTCTTGTCCATCAGAACTTCCACTACAGGCACCCAAAGAAGATGCAGATCCTTTGTTCTCACTTTTTATGCTTCCACTTACCAAAACATCATGATCAAAAGCAGATTCACTATTACACCTAATCACAAAGCCTTCTCCGCCACCATCAACCTCACAGCCCAATATGTCAGGCAAAACATCATGACTTAAGCAACATAAAAAAAGATCAACGTTTTTAACTTTGCAGCCAACAGTAACTCAATTTTAGAGGAAAAACTAATCTGGGCAACTCCAATTTTTCATTGGTCCATCAATTTCGATTGAGATTGAACCTAAAGTCTAACTCTTTAAATACAATCTCAAGTTCTCAACACCCCCAGGGCAATGGAAATAGCTGTCAACCCAAAAACTCATCTCTGCGTATTGAAAGTTCGAAACTTTTTGAGAATCTCGCCAGTTCGAATCCACCTCAATATAAAAAAGAGGCATAAACCCTTAATTCCTTAAATCCACAGCATGAAAGGCGAGATTTGAAAGCAAATCAATGAAATTGAATCCAATGTTCCTCACCTGATGTCTGCTGCGGACAAAGCAAGATCGCCCCCGCCCATATTACAGAGGTCTGTTCGGAAATGATCAAACCTTTCAAAATTTGCAGGTCGTTGAAAACAATTAGGGTTTTTTTCCTTTCTCTCATGTTGTTCAGGTTGAGGAGTAAAAAATGGCTGTGAATTTGTGAATTGGGAAGGTTCAGACAAAGCTTTTCTCTCCAATTAATAACATATTTAATTTAAAAATTTTAGAGACAAAATCGAAACAAAAAAATAGGAGGGCAAAAATGTCAATAATTCATTATGCTACTAGTGTGAACACGGGAACAAGTATCCAAGAGTAGACAAGTGCCTTTTCTTGTAAAAAAAAAGACACAAGTGCCTTATTATGTTACAAACTCTTTTTTTGTGAAGCAACCGTGGTCTAGTGGTCAAGTGGTTAATGCTTTACACCGGTAGGTACTGGGTTCGAATCCCCGAAGGCGCAGTTTTACAAGATTAATGGAAGCAAGCTTATAAGGAAGTTTTCAGGAGCAGGTGGAGCCGTTGATCGTGACCATTGATGGATTCTCGTAGAACGGAGGTAGTATTATCTGTTAAATTGTCCTTGTAATAGTTCTCATAATCTGTATCAGCGTTAAAAAAAAAACTTTTTTTTTTGTACGATACTTAAAAAGTGTTAGTTACTGAAAAAAAAATGGTTGTCGTATTATGCATCAGAGGTAGACACAATATTAAGTCGTTACACATGCCGACATACGGCTGATTAATTTCACTGTGCACCGCATAAATATTTAGACGCCATCGATAGTCACTACAAAAAAGAAGTTTAAAAAAATATAATATTTATTATTTGTATGTCTATGCATGTGTAGACGTAACTGTTAGAGCAAGTGCAATGGAGTCTCTTAACATAAGTCCTTAGCAAAAAAAAAAAAAATATTGTGTGGATCTTACGTGGACCCCACACAAAATTAACAACTTACCTCTTAAAATTCTAATATAAGAACCGCTTCTACACTGTTCACGCCATGTGTCGCCTTGTGATTGGTTCGTTTTTTTTTAGGATCCAAAAAAAAAAATTATTAAAATACTTTTTTTTAGAACCCCAATGGAGTATCACCATTGGGGATGCTCTTAGAGCATGTACATTGGTGTTATCCTCTTTGGATTTAAAAAAAAACAAAATTTATTATTATTTTAATTTTTTTTTTGCAGATGAAAAAAAAAATAAAAAAAAAGAACCAATGAAGATGCGCCACGTCACGTGAATAGTTAAGAGACGGGTTCTTAACTAAGGATTTTAAGAACCCGTCTCTTAACTATTCACGTGGGGCCCTAAATATTTTATAATCAATCTATACTATTAAAACAGGTGACTGACCATGGTACATAAATGTTGTTTCCGAAATTTGCCCTTGATTTTATTAGGAATTGTATCCTTCATTAAGGGTACTTAGGAAATATAACATTATCTCTACAATCCATGTTTCCAAACAAGACAATTATTAAACATGTAACCAAACAACCAAAAATCTAATGGGTCCCACTTTCCTAATTAATTAAAATCAAAACAAATTAATTGATAAATATAATGAATAATTTATACATCAACTATTATATATAAATTAAGATTCTCTAATTTATGATTTAATTCAAAATATATTTATAATATATTTTAATATCTTTTTATTTTGTTTCAAATATATATATACACACATATTACGATTTGTGTTTTTACGATTGTACTTTTTAGCAGGTTTTTCCATCAAACTGAAAAATATTTAATTAATTAAACGGGTTGAAAAATTAATTAGCCAATCTCGATTATAAATTTTCTAAACAAAATTCGCATATAGTAAATAATTTCAGCTGGTATATTTTAAAATTAATAAAATATTAAAATAATTTCATACTTATATTATTCAAATATTTGAAGCGTCAAATTATGCTTTATGTTTGAATGAAGTTTTTAACGGATGGTTCCATCAAATTTGCAAATTATATATACGACTACAACATGTATTTTATAAAATAATATTTTAGATAAATAAAATAACAATTAAACATATACCACATAACTTTTACAATAGTTGTTTTCACATATATATATTTTTTCCAAACTATGATCTTACGATACAACACTGATTAAAATATATAATGCGAAAATCGTTATTTTAATCTCTTAATCCTTACGATATATCTCCTCCAAATAACACATAATTCATTTTAAAAAAAAAACTAAATTGCTAACTCACTATTTATAATGTTAGTTAAACAATTATACTCAAAATTTGATTATATAATTAAAAATCTAAACTACTATTAACAAAATGAATAAAAATTAAAATTTGTAAAGAAAATTAAACCCGCACTTTCTAAGTGCGGGTCAAAATCTAGTACTATTAAAAAATTGGAGTTTGGCCTTGGTACATAAATGTTGTTCCCAAAATTTACCCTTGATATTATTAGGATTTGTAACATTCATTAAGGGTAATTAGGGAATATAACATTATCTCTACAATCCATGTTTCCAAACAAGACAATTATTAATCATGTAGCCAAACAACCAAAATCTAATGGGTCCTATTTTCCTAATTAATTAAAATCAAAACAAATTAATTGGTAAATATAATGAATAATTTATACATCAACTATTATATATAAATTAAGATTTTCTAATTTATGATTTAATTCAAAATATATTTATAATATATTTTAATATCTTTTTATTTTGTTTCAAATATATATATATATATACACATATTACGATTGATGTTTTTACGATTGTACTTTTTAGCAGGTTTTTCCATCAAACTGAAAAATATTTGAATGAAGTTTTATACTTAGCAGGTTTTTACGATTGTACTTTTTACGATTAAACCCACACTTAATCAAAATCTATTCGATTCATCTAATCAATACTATTAAAAAATTAGAATCGTTAAAAACTAACCTTTAGGGTATGTGTTATTTACAATTTGTGCCATTTAAGATTTAAAGATGTTTTTAATATTAATTAAGGGAAATTAAAGAATATACTTAGCAGATTTTTACGATTATACTTTTTACGATTAAACCCGCAATTAATCAAAATCTATTCGATTCATCTAATCAATACAATTAATAAATTAGAATCGTTAAAAACTAACCTTTAGGGTATGTGTTATTTACAATTTGTGCCATTTAAGATTTAAAGATGTTTTTAATATTAATTAAGAGAAATTAAAGAATATACTTAGCAGGTTTTTACGATTGTACTTTTTACGATTAAACCCGCACTTAATCAAAATCTATTCGATTCATCTAATCAATACTATTAAAAAATTAGAATCGTTAAAAACTAACCTTTAGGGTATGTGTTATTTACAATTTGTGCCATTTAAGATTTAAAGATGTTTTTAATATTAATTAAGGGAAATTAAAGAATATAACATTTTCTCTATTATCCATATTTCCAAACAAGACAATTACTAAATATGTATCCAAACAATTTAAATATAATGGGTTTCATTTTTCTAATTCATTATAATAAATAAATATATATATATATATATGTATAACCATGAAACTATTAAATCAATTGATAAATATAACTAAATAATTTAAACATCAACTATTAATATATATAAGATGATATTCTTTAATTATGATTATATTCAAAATTCATTTATAATATATTTTAATATCTTCTTTATTTTTTTTTTGTTTCAAATATAAATATTTATTTTTATATTATATAAATATATTAAATTAATTTATTTCGTAAGAATTTTTCTTTTACGATTGCATTTTTAGCGTGTTGTTCCATCAAATTGTAAAATATTTAAACTATTATAAGAATGGGTTAAAAAATAAATTAGCCAATTTCAAATTCTAAAAATAAACTTTGCACGAATTTTAAACAAATATATATATAAATTAATTCCAATTGATATATATATTTAATTTAATAAAAACATAAATTATTAATTAATACCTCCTCCCAAATAACATATTTTTCTTTTTAAATCTAAATTATTAATTTATTTTATAATGCGGATTAAACAATTATAAAAAAATTAGATTGCATAATTAAAAAAAATTAATTAGTAATAACAAAATAAATAAAATTTATATTTGTAAAGAAAAGTAAATCCGCGCTTTCTAAGCGCGGGTCAAAATCTAGTTTTTTACTTAAGAAACTCTACTAAAAAATCCCAATAGGGGTAGTCTTACAAATGCTTTGTTATATATATACGAATATATTCTAGGCTTACAGATTTGGGATTATATGCTTCCGAATTCATGGCTCATATAGATTCATAAATCAAAACTATATTAGAATTGTCACACGAGATGAACTTGCCGACGGGAATAAAACATGATATGTGTACAAAGATGCTAAATTCTCGACTATAAAATTGATATAGAAGATTTGGTTAGAAAATAAAAGATAAAAATAAAAATAGATAGACAAGAAGGATAAGATTGTGGGTGCGTTTTTGGGGGTACCAAAGAGAAATGGAATCAAAGAGGCAAACAAATCTAAATGGGCATCTAATCATATTCCAGCATTTGCAAATTTATCTCTACCCACTCGCGTTTTGGACCGACAATTTTATTTAAGGCTTCGTGGTTGAAATATTAACACATATTCTATCCATAATTCATAATATGTTTCAAATTTGAAGTATAAAGTTACTACTCCAATTCCCTACTTAGCTACCACTCTAATGGTATTCACTCAAATAACATCAAAGTTTTAATTTAACTATTTGATAGAACATCGAACATGGATTGTATCTTCTTAATGCTTTGTGTGTGTTTTCTTATCTTCCATGTGACAGTATCTATTTGATAAAATCTTATAGAATATATCATTTCTGTTAACACGATTCTCACGTGTCAGAGACAAAGTTTTCTAACTTGACGAGATAAAGGCTTAAAAGATATGGATGAAAAACAAATTAAACCTAAAATAAAGTTTAGATTCCACCGGCCAAAGCGCATGGAGTACGTGAAAAATAAAGAAGAAAAAGAGAAAAAATAAAATAAAATAAAAATAAAGCGATGGAGTACGTGAATGAACAGAAATGTAAGAAAATAATGGAACTTGGAAAAGCGAAATGGGCCTCTATTGCTTATGCATATTTTTTGTTTCACTTCCCATCTCTTTCTCAGCCGAAGTTATATGTGAGTTTTTAGGTTTCGAATGACAGATTAGAACTCTGGTTCGTGTAAATGGCTATCTATTTTGATAGGAACATTGCAAGTGAAACTAAAGCTTCAAGGTTGAAGACAATGGAAATAAATTTGTTCTTAATTTACGGTTTAACATTTTATAACCGGTTTCATTACAATATATAGAAGAAAAAAATATTTTGATCTAAAATATATAGAAGAAAGATTAAAATCCTAAACCTGAGTGTATGTCACAATCATCTAGATCTTTCGTCTTAATCAAGGATTGAGAATCGGTTAAACAGTTCAAAACCACTACTGTAATCTTTACCATGATTTGAATTGTTTTAGGCTTGGCTTGACCCAATGTATTTTCCTCACTTATCTCAACTGCATGGTTTTGTTTTGATGCTGCATGCCACTACGTACAAGCAATTTTTTAGTATGAAGGAAATATGATATGATTTTCTAAAATCTTCTAAAATCCCCTGCAGTCGTTAAAATCCCAATACTGAAAAAAATTCCAATAACAGTGAATTTGATATGATTTTAACAAATTGTTGTTTGAATAACAGAGGATTTTAAGTGGTTTTGAGTGATTTTACATAAATCTCATGTTCAATAACACTGGATTTGAGAAGACATTTTAAAATCCTTAGTTAAATAACAGTGAATTTTAAGAAAACCTCCAAATCACTCCAAATGTTTAGTTCAATACACCCCCCTTATTGTTTTTAATTATGATTCAACTTGAGTTTCTATATCCATTCTAAGAAATATCATTTCGATTGTAAAGCTAACTAATTGTTTCGTTTGTTTGTTTTTTCAGTCCGTTTTATAAATCATTCGAACCGAAGTGAAATTAGATTAAACGTACAATTAATGTGATTTGGTTTAGTTCCTTTTTGTTGGGTACCAGCCGGTATAATAAAACCAATAAAAGCCATCGATCTTGTAAATGATTAAAGATACCAAATGATTAGTTTATGAAACTGTTCAAAATATCTTAAGCCGAACTGTTGATGAATCGATGGTCAAAGATTAAGCTCAAAAACGAGATTATAACTTTAATTATTAATATATAAATATTGTTTTCACTAAAAGAAACTAAAAAAAGAAACAAGTAAATTGAAAGTGCTCAAAAAGAGGATTGCTTTTATAAATAATGAAGTTTGACTGATACATACATATACAATGCACGTAGATCAATCATATATAACATATTCATAAGCATTTATATGATATAATTTATATATATTTGTTTTCATCAAAGCAACTACGCACCATACTTTTCTCGTCGTATTTACTCTTTTTTGCTCCTTTTCTCTTTTATATCGATAATAAGACATATAACAACTTCTTTTTTTTTTTTTTTGGTCTTGGACATATAACAACTTCTAGCTTTAAATTTTTATATGTGTAGCGTTTCGGTAGCAAACACATTCCCAACTTATAGAAAAAGCTGTATTTTTTCGAGCTTTTTCTCCATCTTTTTATAATATAATATTATCCTTTTAGATGAAAAAGAAAGATATGTTAGATCTTTGATATTTGTTTGTGCCCATAACAAGTTATAGTATATCATCTCATCTCCAACACATTTATAGTTTGATTTAGAGATCTTCAAAGTACATAAATGTCTATAGTAGTTGTTAGATACGAATTTAGCATTCATCAGTAATTTCGTCTAAATTTGTTTTGACTTGGCCTTAAAAAAAATCAACAATCCGCATAAAAATATGATCATATTTGATATATATATATATATATAATTCCAATTGTAACATTTTCTTGTTCATTCGATGATCTATTTAATAATATACAAAAAACTATCGAATTCCCTCTTACACATTTTACCCAAATATCTCTCACTGATTGATTATACATTAAACGAACATAAGCCAGCTTAAACGAACATATATTTAGTGGACTTACGCTATCAATTTTTTTTTTTTTTTTTAAAGAAATCAAGTCTCAAGCTAGCTCGATATATCAAATTATTAAATCTCTTCACAATTGAGTAGTGGGATATGGATCGTCAACTTTAGTTCTGATGTTGGAATTATCTACGAATTTAACGAAATATCTAATGGATGTATTGAGGATATTGACATGTAATGTAAAGTTTATGAGATTATAGAGTAGAAAGATGCATGCGTGTGTCAAGAAAACACTTCAAAAGCAAAATCTCCATTCTTCATACATACAAAAATGTATTATGGAAACCAATTGTCCATGTCGTGGTTGTAACATCAATTTCTTTACTACTGCAGATGATCAATGGAAAAAGGCACATTTTAGTCAAAGAATCCATAAATATCCGAGAATAGCATAAACATATATGACTCCTTTTTAAAGTATCCAACTAGATTTTGACCCGCGCTAATGAAGCGCGGGTTATGTTTTCTATCACGTATTCTAGTAGACAGATTTTGTTTTTAATAGTATAGATAATTAAATTTGGTTCATCTATTTTTTGACCCGTTTAATAATGGTCTAAATATAAAGATTTTTATGTTTATTTTATAAATCAAAATGTAACTAATATATAATAACCCGTTCATTTAACATTTTGGATCGATTAAGTTCATTTTGATGTGTTTTTATAATTAAGATAAAACCAATGACACAAAAGTAATATCCCCCGTAAGACCAAGGGTAGTTTCAAAAAAGGTCACATGTTTTAATAATATAGATAATATTACTATATCGAATTTATATAAAGTTATAGTTAAATTATAATATATATATATGTAGATATAGAAAAAAATATTAACAATACATGGTTACATTTATTGTAATAAAATAAATAAAATATAATAGATTATGTTAAATATATCGATTATCAATATTATTATTGAGTTTAAACTATTATTTCAATATTATATTCTATTTTCTTATTTTAATAATAATTTATTAATTTTAATGATTATATAATTTATAAAATAATTATGTATTAAATTATATAATTATATGTACCAATTGATTTAGTAATTTAATTATGCTTGATTTTATTTTTTAAGTTAAATTTTAGTTAAGAATAATTTATAATATTTATTTTAATATTAGTTTCGAAATTAATTATTATTTTATTAAATTTTTGAAAATTTTTTTGTTAGATATGATTAGGATAGAAAAATGAAAACAAAAGATATTATAAGATATTATGAATAAATCAAATATAAATTGTTTTACAGTTTTACCCTTAATGAAAGTTACAAATCCTAATAAAATCAAGGGCAAATTTCGGAAACAACATTTATGTACCATGGCAAACCTTCCTGTTTTAATAGTATTGATAATTTGTTGAAAAGAAAACGTCCAATAATTTGGGCAATCTTGTCGAGCTTATCTTTCAAATAATTGATGAAATACATCATCTTATGTTAGGATACAAAATTATTAAAAGGTTTGAACTCAGGTCATGGGACAATTCCACGGGAAGACTCAAAGGTGTCCACTACAAACCTAAATAGTAGAGCCCCAAGCCCATTACGTTCTCTCAAATAGAGTGCCAAAACAAGCCCATAAGGTTGTTTCTACAGCAAGTAACTTAAGATCTCTCTTGTACAAACCTCCTCTAATCTTTTAAGTGTCAAAGACAACAGGATGTCAGGATCTCAAAAGTGAGGACGTCCCTTCCTTCTCGGAACCTCAACCACAAACTTCTCAGTTACCAACCGAAGCGGCAATCGATTTTTGATATATTATATTTTTTTATGGATTTTTTATGATGATATAAATTTATACATGAACCGATGTCAGATGGTGTTTGGTTTTCTTCCAATTCATGTACCGATGTCAGCCGGGGTATGGTTGATCGTTCATCTGGTCTGATGGTTGTGTTTGGGAAGGTATCGACGAGAACTTCCGTGCTTCGACGTGCTCGATATTCTGTGGTTCGAAGGCTGTCAATTTGCTCGTGGCAGACATTTTGGATGTTTGCGAGTTGTTCGAAGCAATCATTGTTACATCGTGTTAGCTCGTCGATCTGCATCATCAAAATTCTTATGAGAGAAGAGACGTCCTTCTGGTTTTGAGTGGGGGCTTGCGTGATGGTTGTTGTTAGTTCGACGTCTTCGTGTGCGTTCGTTGTTCTGGTTTGGTTGACTGGGATGTTGACCGTCGATACCTTCGCGCGAGCTGGCGCAATATTGGGCCCGATAGTTTTTGGGAGACCTGGGAGAACATGAGGGTTTGAGTTCGGGTTTGAGGAGCTGGTTGGTGGGTGCGGTAGGTCCGTCCCTTTGTCTGAGTTCGGGGGGTTCGAGCTCGGCGTCTGGCCCGTCGTCTTTTCCGAGCTATCGTTGGCTGAAAAAGGTCCTGTCATCTCGTCGGTTTCGTCTTAGAGTGTAGAAAAGTTTCTCGGTCCCCACAGATGGCGTCAATTGTTGTTACGGAAATTCGATCTAGTAATAAAAGCCGGGGTACGATCTAAAATGTCCGAACTACGAAGTGAGGTATAAATTTTAAATGAGGTCGAAACTGTTCTTTATTGATCTTAAGGCCGAAGCCGAGCTATGAACATGATGGTACGAGGTGGGAGTCCGTCTAATGACGTGCCCCCTAAATATTGCTTGAGGTCGGAGCTTTATAGAAGTAGCTCGGCACTCTCGCAAGTTACAATGTGTGCAAAATGAAGAGTGAAGGGTCCTATTTATAGCACTTGCCACTTGGATGTTGACTTCTATTTGGGCCATTGATACTTAGCGGACTTGTCTTCTTGGGCCGAAATAATCTTATTGTTTTAACAAGATTTCTAATGAAATTATGGATGAGTGCTACTCATATCCAACAGTATTATATATATAATACGTTTGACATCAAAACTGTGATACTTATGCTACAAGAGGGGATGTAACTAAGTCATTTTACTCAATGCATGGTTACAAAAATGGAAAAATAAGCTGGTTGAGCATTAGAATATTACTTTCTATAAAGTATGTTTTATAACTATTAAAGCTTTGATTGTTTTTATAAAATCAAACCATCATACTAAATTTGTTTTCCTTTCTAGGGGTTGAGTATTAGTTCAGATGAAGAAGCGATTGAATACTTTTCCAACAATGATCACATGAAGAGTTTTTTTTTGGGGGGGGGGGGGGGGTGAAAAACATGGTTGGTGCCAATGATATGCCTTTATAGATATCTTGATCTTTGCTCGTTATATATTAATGGGGGGGGGGGGGGGGTGGTGAAAAACATGGCTTTTGGTGCCAATGATATGCCTTTATAGATATCTTGATCTTTGCTCGTTATATATTACTAATGTATGTTATTTATTAAACGTTTTGTAATTGGGGAGAAAAGCAAGTCACGTACAATGACTTTGTGTACAAAGAACTAAGAGCATATCCACTGGTGGGACGCAAGGTAAGTCTCTTAACTCAATTTTTTTTTTATTATTTTTTTTTTTTTGTAAAGGCGAAAAAAAAAAATTAAAAAAAAAACAATCGACCAATAGAACGGCGACACGTGGCGAGACAGGGGAAGAAACGTCTCTTAATTAAGCGACTGTGGCTACGGTTTCTTAAAAAAAAAAGTGGATCCCATGTGGGACCCACATTATTTTAATATTTTTATTTTAAGAGACCCACCCCTATGTTATCCCAATGGAGTTGCTCTAATCCTCTTCTTCAAGGTCATCTCCTTTGTTTTTTGTTCCCTTCTTCTTAGAAGAATTCAAGCAAGTTCACGCCATGTTCATCAAGCTCAGTTTATTCTGCTCTTCTCAATTTTCAGCGAGCTATATCAATTCAATTTGACGAGGATTGTATATACATTGGTTAGTTTTATGAATTAAAGGCATCGAATGTATTTTTTTTTAGAAAGTAATAGCAAAATTGTATCTTTTAAAAAAAATTGTGTGTGTTTTATATCTTTTTTGTTTTTAGGGCGTTAGAAAGACCATTTTAGCCTTATAAACAAGAATAACTCATAGATAGATAATGTCATACGCTATTCCACCTATCCACTCCTTTTTATTATTTTTTTATTCTTTTCTTTTCCTTTTTTCTTTTTTTATTTTACATTTATTTTTCACCTCTTATTTTTTCGACGGTGGATAGGATGGCGGAGCTGAGGATTCCAGCCATGTAGACCGCCGGAATGAAGATAAAATCGGCCGATGTACCGAAATTCAAAAAAAAAAATCGGACTTAATACGGAAGTTTCGAATAGACAATCTAGGCTAGGTGTCCAAAATATCGGCTATTCGTGGACACTACCATGATCACATCACATACAAGACGCTTATCATGGATAAGAAGTGACCAATCAAAAATATCTAAAACTGTGTTTACTATGTATCGACTATTCGTGGACATAAAGTGATCAAGAGTTCACATGATTGTGAATTTGTGGACACAAAGTACTTGGGAAAAGAGTAAGTATATATGGTTTTTATGTTCTAGATAATATTAGATCATCGTCTGGTTTAAGTCCTGGTACTCTTAACTCATTTCTTGCTACTGATGATAATGTTGTGTGGACACCTAGCCTAGACTAGGACATCCTCATTCAAGAGCTTTAAGCATGTTATTGCCTAATGTTTCATTTATGGCTGGAATGATTGTGAAGCTTGCATACTTGGTAAATATTGCAAGCCTATTTTTCCTAAGTCTTCAACCATTTATGAAAATTGTTTTGATCTTGTTCATTATGATTTATGGACTGCTTCTTGCGTATCTAAAGAGAGTCATAAGTAAGGTGGTCAAGAGTTTTATTATGTATCAACTATTCGTGGACACTACCACGATTACATCACATGCTAGACGCTTCTGATGAACAGAAGGTGGTCAAGAGTTCTACTATGTATCGACCATTCGTGGACACTACCACGATTATATCACATGCTAGATGCTTCCGATGAACAGAAGGTGGTTAAGAGTTCACATGATTGTGAATTTGTGGACACAAAGTACGTGTGGACCACTATCCATCCAAAAACAACATTTCGATTGGCTACTTCATATCCATGGTAAGTGTAATACCCTGTATTAAAATACGGTCAACGGGCAGAAGAAAAGTCAAAAGGGGCAAAATTGTAATTTTGCCAAACCTATGGGCAAAATGGTAATTTTGCCAAAGTTGGAAACGGAAGCCAAGACGGGCCAAATGTTCTAATTTTACAACTTAAAGAACATTTACAAGACCAAAATTGGAAGAAACGGAGCAGAAGCGGATTTTTCGGCTTGTCGGGAATGGAAACCGATTAAACCAAGAAAACTTCGAAAATTCATAACATGAGCTACGAAACTCAAAATGAGGTGATTCAACTTTTTAAATTCATTTAAAATCAAGGATAATCAGTTTTTGGAAGTTTTGGGATTTATGGAAATAGTGAAGGATTTTCTAAAAAGGAGAACGTAAAACCGAGCAAAGGATAATTAAGAGGATTAAGGACTGATTAAGGAGGGTTAATTGCTGGATTATTCTCTTAAGACACCTCTTAGGACCGGTGTCCTTCACCTGATGGCGCCACCTTCTCCAGCTGCATGCATTTGCATGCAATAGTTCATGAACCCAGAGAATAATCCATCCCATCACTTCTTTCTTCACCAAAAATTCATTTATGTGTATCTCAATTTCACTCTATATATTCATCCAAAGAAACCTAGAAAACCCTTTGAATCTTCATAAGAAACTCAAGAACATTCAAAGTGTTTTTGAGTGTTTTTCATTACTTGTTGAATAAGAAAGTCCATATCTTCTTAACCATAAATCCAAATCACATGATACAAAGACCAGAACCTTCCTCTTGATCTCCTTTATAATCGCCGGCCATCCCCCACCGTCGCCATCTCCGGAGCTCGCTGGAATCAAGCCAGAGAGCCACCGCGGCTAGGTTTTCCTTGGTTCTCTCTCTTCCTTTGGTGATGCAAGGCTTCTATCACTTCTCAGTAGCTTCCTGGTGGTTCTAGAAGGGTTCTCAGTCGTCGGAGCTTGTCGCCAGTCGCCGGAAAATTCAATTCCGGCCGGTCAACGCCGAAGAAGTCACCGGAGAAGCTCCACCACAGTCAAATTGTAGCCGGTTCTTCAAGGATGAGAATGGGTGGTCTGGTTCAACTTTTGGAGTTGGTTTAGGCTTGGTTAAGCCACGGTCAACGGTTAGGTCAACCCGGTCAACGGTTGACCAAAACCAGTTTAACCTAAACCGGCCAATTGGGGATTTGGTTCGGTTATCTAGTCGCTTCAGTGGTTTAGTTGGGTCAATTGGTTCAAGATTGGTCAAAGTCAAAGTCAACGGTCAACCAGAGTCAAAGTCAACACCGGTCAACGCTGTGGTCAACACCGGTCAACGCACTGACTCCGACCAGTTTCTATTTGCGGTTTTTGTACGGGTGTTCAGAAAGCTTCGGGGTTCATGTTTGTGTATTCGGGAGGTTCGGGTTTCAGTTCGGGGATCTCGAGATTCATACCGCGTCAGATCCATCATTCCGACCGAATCATTGTGAGTCGGCTCAGAACTTAAATAGATAGAAGCATATAGATCGGAAATGAGAAACCGTAGAATTAAGTATTTGCATAACCCGTATGTGAATTAAATGTGATTGAGAATTGAATGGACT
Source organism: Orychophragmus violaceus (assembly GCA_030180135.1). Classification (NCBI taxonomy): domain Eukaryota; kingdom Viridiplantae; phylum Streptophyta; class Magnoliopsida; order Brassicales; family Brassicaceae; genus Orychophragmus; species Orychophragmus violaceus. The sequence goes on along the minus strand of CM058231.1, from coordinate 100,490,680 downwards.
AATTGACGATAAACCGGTTAGGGTTTTGAGATGCATGCTAGGACCGTAGGGTTAAACGGATTAAACTGTTGTGTGCCGCTAGGTTGTTAGTAACATTGATTGATGCATGCATATAGTTGTGGCATGTTAGGTCTGTATATGCACCTATATGTACTAAAAGAATAATACTGAATGAATCCATGTACGAGAATTAAGACGGTGTTGAAATACGGAATTAAACCTAACCAACATATATAATATGAATCAGATATCAGGATTAGGTTAATAGGGGTTGAAGAGAAACAAATGAATTAAGTAAATGAATGATGAGACGTCGGGGAGTTTAGTAAGCTACTAGCTCTAAACTGATGGATCGGGGATTTGATCAAAGATACTCAGGAGAGGTTAAGAAAAGGGAAGTATTGTGTTTGTGAGCCGTCTACGGATTAGCAATCCGCTAATCCATGGTAGCGGATGTTAATGAGATATGAGCCGTCTACGGGTTAGCAATCTGCTAATCCAGCGTAGCGGACGTGAATGAGTTAAAGATGTTAGAAACCCTAATATGCTTGCTTGTGTGGTGATTGTTCTATTGTGTGGTTGTTGTTGTTGAGCTTTTTTTGTAGGCCTGTTAGATCGTCTCGGTGTTGGCCCGAGCGATCCGTGTGGACACTTAACCCGGTCATGGGGCCGGTTAAGTTCGCAGCTGCTGACTCGGTACGGTGTCGAGTCAAGGTGTAGGTTTTTGCGTGTGTGTGTGTGTGTGTGTGTGTAGACTTGCGGGATATGGTGTTGAGATTGTTATTGTTTGACTGATTGAGTATGATTGCTAGAGTCCGAGCGAGTCTTCTTGTTTACATTTCTGCACTAGGACTCTAGGGTGCGTTAGATCCCGCAGGTCTAGGTTTTAAATACGTTCCAGTACTTCCGACCCGATTGGATCCTCGAGTAGTTGCCTAATCGGATTGTGGGCCTTCGGGTGGTGATTCCGGTTATGGCGTTAACCTACTGAGTGACGCCGGTAGGTGTGTGATTCAAAGAATACGGGGTCATGTCCTAGGGCCGAATCGCATGGAAACTTAGGTTACCACGGGGTAGCCCGAGTTATTGTGTATCGATGGGCTGAGAACAATGTCCTAGGTCGTGATACTTCGTGTTTACGTCTAGGAGTCGTGGTTTAGTTACCATGTCGGTGACGATGTAAACCCGTGGAAGTTACCGAGATTGTAAGGGCCCAGTGTTGTGTTTGTATGGTTGGTATTGCGCGATAGATAGATCGAGTCTCAATCAAGAGCATGTGCCGCAGTGCTTTCTATTTCCTTTAATCGCTTTTCCTTTCTTTTGTCAAGTGCTTCTATGTTGTGGGTTTGACACGACGTGGTAGTGTGTGATCGGCCGTTTGTTGTGTTGTTTATTATTTTGGGGCTTTTGTGTGGGGAATTGTAGATGTTAGATATAATAGAAGCCGTAGTGGGGAGCCGACTCGATGGGTGATCTTAGATCGCTCATTAGACTCTTTTTTGTGTTTTTCAGGTTTAGCAGCAACGGACGCGGGAGGTCCTCGGTGTAGTTTCAAGATCGCTTGTGGCAGACTTTTGATTCGATGATTTTGGGTTTTCTCTCGGTTCGGCTTTGGCGGCAATTTTGTATCGAGACTTGATTGTTGTTTTGATTGATGGCAAGGTTTTTTGTAAAGATTGTTAAAGGTTATGTAAACGTTTGATTACTTAGAAATGAACATGCTTCCCTGATATTGTGTTTAGTCCGAACCGACACAACTCACGGAAGTGGTACAAGTTTTGAAGCTTTGTACTACGAAAGTGAGGATAGCGAGGTCAAAGACGGGTTAGTGCGAGCCTTTTTCTCAAACCGATCTGTCTCGGGCTTTGTCTTGTGGCGAACTTTTCCTATTTGATTTGTTCGGGTTCGACTTGGTCATGTTCTTGTTTGATTGTTGACCGGTTAGCTCGACGGTTAGCGGATAATGGGAAAGGGGCGTTACAGTAAGTGTCTTGTATGTGATGTGATTGTGGTAGTATCCACGAATAGCCGTTATTGTGGACACTTAGTCTAGAATGTCCACTCGAAACTTCCGTATTAAGCCTGAATTTTTTTTTTTGAATTCCGGTACATCGATCGATTATATCTCCATTCCGGCGGTTTATATGGCCGGAAACCTCACCTCCGACATCCTATCAACCGTCCAAAAATGATGGGTGAAAGAAATGTAAAATAAGAAAGAGAATGAAGGGGAAAAGAAAAGTATTAAAAAATAATAATAATAATAAAAAAATGGATAGTTTTGATATGGTGTGACACATATCCATCGAGAGCGTGTCTTGATCCTTTTCCCTCTTTTTCCCTGTCTGTTAGGGATACAATTGTCTTTTCAATCCCTCTTTCATCAACAAAAGATATAAAATTGCAAAAACTTTTCAAACTTTTCAAAAGATACAAGAGTGCAATGAAGAAAATAAAAAAGATACAAGGAGTGCAAGCCACCATAATTTTATTAACACCTTTTTTATTTACCTTTTATCACTTTAGATCAATTTTTTAATTCCATATCATAATTTTTAACACTGTTTTTATTATTATCTAGTTGGGTACAAATTACATCATTGAAGAAATATGAAATAGCATCAGAAGCTATTGGTCTTTTCTCACTATAAACAAGTGAGACAATTATCTGTGACACAATAGCGATATCAAACACAAAAGGTTTCCTCAAACAAGATAAAATTTTCTACACCAGCAGGCGGACTTCCAAGATCTTTTACCACAAATGATACTTCTCAAAGATTAGATAAATCTTCTTCTTCAATTGTCTTTTTTCAACTTTCTCCGGAGATAGTTTTTCGGAAACTTCCGTTGAGTAAGTTTGAAACGCATATACCACCTAGATTGTCAACACTTCCCATTAAAAGTGTACACACAAATCCAAAAAAGACCAAACACATTGAAACATCAACTTAAATCAACAATTGGACTATCAAAACCAAAAAATATTGCGGCCAAGCCGTACCGAAGATCAAAAAGATCCACATTTTCCAGTGGCTTGATCCAAATTAGAGATCGATAATAAGCTTAAACAAAAGGAGATAATCATACACAAAAGACACAAACCACCAGATTAAAAATCAAAACCAACGAGAAGGTAATGAAATACCCGATTAGAAGAGGGATAACCTAAAACCTATGATAACAATCAACCGGAGCAAATGAAACCAGTCAAAACTACCGTCGCTGAAAACTATCACAAGCCAAACCACCTACTGCTAAAACCAAAAAGAACCTCAAACTAACCAAATAAAACCGACCACTAACCAGCCTAAACCACAATCACTAGCCTCCCACGCCAACCAAATTCAAAGTTTAATCGGCAAAAGCAAAACATAGCAAACACGATCAAACCGGAGGTATGACCAAAGACACGGCCAAAACCACCGGATCTACGCCGGAAGCCACATCACCTCGCTGTACACCAAAAACGAGACGGCAACACCATGGAAATCTTGAGAAACGCCAACACCACATCTACACGTCTTGCAGAAGCAAGACCAACGACGCAATCAACACTAAAAAAAGATCGAGCGCCTACACATAAACCGTTGCTGAATATCGCCTCGCCGTCGTACCGCCAGGGAGGAGAGAAAGAAGAAGGAAATGGTAGCTAGAGAGGGTCACCGAACTAAACAAGGAAGCGACAAGGATCACTCCCGGCGCCGGCCACCAACGCCGACGGCCGAGGAGCGCACGATGGCTCAGATCTAAGAAAACGCGGCGGGCCTTTTTTGGAGAGAGAAACCAAATCTAAGAGAGATAGGGGGGTGAGAAAATGGAAAAAAAAAAAGCTTTGGTGGCTCACAGAGCATATTCTTTTTCTTGCATATTATAATTCAACATTCATTCATTTTTTTCTCTGATTCTGTTTAACATTTATCTTATCATTTTAATTTTTGTTATGTTCTTTATATTTTTTTATGATTATATATTTTTAATAACAATTATCGATTGAAATTAAATTAAAATAACTAAAATTAAATAAGTTTATAAAATAATTTGGTTTTCATTTATGTTTTATATATATTATTTTTTTCTGAAAAAATGCAAATAATAAAATGTAGAGTTCAAAAGTATGCTAATAAAACATATAGTAAAAAGACTGAAGTTTTTTTTTTTGAGGTACAAATCAAATAAAACAAGTATATTCATAGATTATGAAAAGTGATTCATTTTGATATAAAACAATTTTTTGTTAAATAATTGAAATAGAAAGAAAAAAAATATAGAATCTGAGTAACTAATTAATATTTGTGTGTAGAAGATGAGTCACTCAATATAGTCCATTCATCCTCTACACACAAATATTGATTTTTTTCCGTCTAGAAGTTTATATTGATATTCAAACTCCATCGAGATATTACACATGATTAAAAACCATAGCCTGCGAGTAAACACTTACTCCCGGAGTTTAAAGCCAATAGACAAAGTACAGTCCCTGGAAACGAAGGATCAAGAACATCCTCGGAGACTAAAGAACTAAACATAAAAACTCATGTAAAAACAGGAATAAATCATAGATCCATAACAACTAGTCACCCTAGATAGTGAAGAAATTGCCTGACAGAGGAGAAATTGAAGGAATGCATCCACAAACGAAACATTATTGAAGTTGCAACACAAAACGGAACCCTTTCTATTGCTCCTAAATTTGAAGAGCCACAGGATAATCCGGAGGAAATCAACCGAGGAAGGCGGGGAGAGAAACTGATTTTACCTAGCACCTGCCGAAATTTGATGGTTGATGAGCCGAAGCTCCTGAACCTGAGAGACAAGCCGGAGAACCAACGCTGAGAAGCAGAGATTAATACGGTCATCAAAGAGAACCGATCCGTAGCCACAAGAAATCATGTAGAGCGCTCCTCCAACAAACGAAATCTTCACCACTAGAAGCATGAGAAAGAAACACAGACCATCCCACAGAAGGATGGCGTAGCTAAAACCAACAAGAACACTTTTGATAATGGCGACAGAGATCCAATAGAGAGCAAAGATCCCGACGGAATGAAACCAACCTCAGATAACAAAGACCACACAGAGGCAGATCCTCAACCATTGAAATTAAAGAATCCGGATCTAGAACTGCCAAAAAGATCTAGATCTAATTCCTGAAAAAGATCTAGATCTAGATCGAGAGCTAAAGGCTTACAAAAAATACAAAACAATCTAAGCACGAAAAGAACGAGGCTGGACCGACGCCGTGACTTTGGAAGCCTACCAACGTCGGCCAGAAACTAGATCTCACAAAGGAAAAAAGGGATGAGAAGAAGAGAGAATTGGGGGGGGGGGGTCCTTTACAATACGTTGCTTAGTCACTCAAATTCTATATGAATATAATACTTCTTTTTGTTACAAAAAAAAAAAAAAAATGAGTCCACCCACAAGTTTTTTCATGACCCCAAATTTGTCAAGTCGCTGGTTTGAAAAAAAAGAATTCAACATTTGAAAGTAACTAGTCTAATATTCGTATTCCCACCACTGTGGATCAAAGAATTAAAAAAAAGTCTAATACACACTACTAACAGCACTAGAAAGTTGAGGCAGCTGCAAAGAAGAAGACAAACACAATGGAGCTTTTCATCATTACCATCTTCATCGTCTTTCTCCCTATCTTCATCTTCTTCATCTTCCTAAGGCAATCTTCTTCACAATCAGGCTTTAAGTCATACCCCATCGTCGGAAGCATACCTGGACTTCTGAAAAACCGTCACCGTTTCCTCGATTGGACTGTAGAGACCCTGTCCCGATGCCCCACCCAGACGGCAATTTTCCGGAGACCAGGGAAGCGACAGTTTGTCATGACGGCGAATCCAGCGAACGTCGAGTACATTCTCAAGACGAAATTCAATAGTTTCCCTAAAGGCCAGCGGTTCATCACGATTCTCGAGGATTTTCTCGGCCGTGGGATTTTCAACTCCGACGGTGAGATGTGGTGGAAACAGAGGAAGACGGCGAGCAGCGAGTTTAGTACTAAGTCTCTCCGTGACTTCGTTATGAACAACGTCACCGCCGAAATCAACACCAGGTATGTCTATATATATACCAATTAATCAATTTCATTCTCAGATGCTGGGATTTTTCTCCGATCCAGGCTTGTTCCGGTGTTAACAGACGCCGCGACCACCGGAAAATCGATAAACCTTGAAGACATATTCGAGCGATTCACGTTCGATAACATCTGCAAATTAGCATTCAACGTCGATTCCGCTTGTCTCGGCAACGACGGAGCCGCCGGCGTAGAGTTCATGAGGGCCTTCGAGACGGCGGCGAAGATAATCTCGGAACGGTTTCAGTCAGCGATTTCTTACACATGGAAAATCAAAAAGAAACTAAACGTTGGATCAGAGCGACTTCTGAGAGAATCAATCGTGACCGTCCATAAATTCGCAGACGATATCGTCCGTAACAGGATCGATCAAGCAAGATTAAGTAACAAGAACGAGGATTTGCTTTCAAGATTTATCAACACGGAAGAGCTGAATTCACCGGAGTTACTCCGTGACATTGTCATTAGTTTCATCCTCGCGGGACGAGACACAACATCCTCTGCTTTGAGCTGGTTCTTCTGGTTACTGTCCAAGCATCCACAAGTAGAAAACAAAATCATCCAAGAGCTAAACTCGATCCGAGAAAGAACAGGGAAGCCAATCGGGGAAGTTTACGGGTTTGAAGATCTTAAACTGATGAACTATCTGCACGCAGCGATAACTGAGTCCCTAAGGTTATATCCGCCTGTGCCTTTGGACACAATGAGTTGTGCTGAGGACAGTGTATTGCCTGATGGAACGTTTGTAGGGAAAGCTTGGGGAATAAGTTATAACGCGTACGCGATGGGGAGGATGGAGAGTATTTGGGGGAAAGATTGTGATCGGTTTGATCCAGAGAGGTGGATTGATGAAACAAATGGTGGGTTTAGAGGTGAGAATCCTTATAAGTTTCCGGTGTTTCATGCAGGACCAAGGGTGTGTTTAGGTAAAGAGATGGCTTATATTCAGATGAAGTCCATAGTTGCTGCGGTGCTGGAAAGGTTTGTTGTTGAGGTCCCGGGGAAGAACGAGCGTCCCGAGATTCTATTGTCTGTGACGATTAGAATCAAAGGTGGGTTGTTTGTGAAAGTACACGAAAGAACCTGAGTTACTTGTCGGACAAGTTAACAACTTTGGTCTACTCTTCTTCTCTAGTGGTACTTTTAATAATGTCTATTTCCTTATCTAGTGACACTTTAATAATGTATATTTCATTTACTCATGACTAAATCTTGGTTAGATCCTCACACGATCTTGGACCTCAAAAAGCGTAATAAAACTGGTGGTTCAAATACTTCGCTACATATTGTTCAAATTTAGTGAAAATAGTGTCTCAGTGAAAAGAATAACCTGCATTTTCAATATAATAATTATCATATTCCCAGAGCTAACAACAAATAGGTTTATCAAGGTGGATAAACGGACAAGAAGCGATAGAATTCAATCATCATACATCGTTAATAACCAACAATTAGAATAAGAGTAATACTTGGGTTCACCCCTAGAGGTGAACCCTTTTGTTCACCTCCACCTTTTTTAACCAATCAAATAATTTCACATAATCTAATATTAAAAATAATTAAAAAATAAAAATGTTTTAAAAATAAGAAAATAAAAAACGAAAATAAAAGAAAAGAAAATATATTTTATTTTAGATAAAACTTAAAAATATTTTTTTATAAAAAATACTAAAACCTAAATCTTAATCTCTAAACCCTAAATTCTAAACCCTAAACCTAAACGATAATTTGAACCTAAAATATTAAAATTAAAGCTAAACCCTAATCCCTAAACTCAATATGTAAATCTTATAAAATAATAAACTAAACCATAATCCCTAAACCCTAAACCCTAACCTAAAAAGCTTAAACCCTAATCCATAAACCCTAAACCCAAAGAGCTTAAACTCTATACCATAAACCTTAATCCCTAAACCCAATATGTAAATCTAAAAAAATAAAAAAATAAACCCTAATCCCTAAACCCTAAACCCTAACCCAAAGAGCTTAAACCCTAATCCCTAAACCCTAAACCCAAAGAGCTTAAACCCTATACCATAAACCCTAATCTCTAAACCTTAAACCCCAAAGGGTTTACATTCAAAGGGTCATTAATCCCTAAACCCCAAAAGTTTTAGATCCAAAGGGTCCATAATCCTTAAACCCTAATCCCAAAAGAATTTAAACAATAATCCCTAAATTCTAAACTCTAAAGGTCTTAAACCCTAAACCCTAAGTCGTAAACCCTAAACCATAATTCGTATACCCTAAACTCTAATTTGTGAACTCTAAAAATATATAGATATTGATATATACTATTATCTATTTTTATAAAATATTTAAATGTCTTTAATTCCTTAATTTTAATTTTATAATTTTATTTAAAAATAATATAACATGCCATATTTTTATTGGTTAAAAAAGAGGGGGTGAACAAATGGGTTCACCTCTAGGGGTGAACCTAAGTATTTTCCTTAGAATAATGAATTGTTGGGCCCATGTCCAACTCTTATTAGTATGATATTCTCCGTTTTGGGCCGAGGAGATAAAGCCCGCACGGATTTGTCTTTGGGCTCCTCCCAAAAAGTCTCATACTAATCAGAGTTGGACATTGCTTATATATTAGACACTCTTTGTCTAAACTTTCAATGTGGGACTTTGTTTGCTTTTAATCCCAACAAACTTCTCCTCAAACCAAGGACCACATAAACCATTGCCCTTCTCTCGTGTGAATCCGTTGCACTCTTCTTGTACCGCCGTAATCACCAACGAAACCCGCCGCCTGACCCTATGGGCCTGTCAGGAAGACTTTCGACACAAGGTCCCGGCACCCTTTATTCGCGAGGTCACCATGAGGATTCCTTCCCACAAGGACTTGCAACCCAACCCACTTCTCCCGGTCCACGTTTGAACTTGAGCTCTGATACCAATTGTTGGGCTTTTCAAAACCATGTCCAGCTCTCTTATTAGTATGATATTGTCCGCTTTGGGCCGAGGAGATAAAGCCCGCACGGATTTGTATTTGGGCTCCTCCCAAAAGGCCTCATACTAATCAGAGTTGGACATTACTTATATATTAGACACTCTTTGTCTAAACTTCCAATGTGTGACTTTGTTTGTTTTTAATCCCAACAAACCTCCCCTCAAACCAATGACCACATATATATCCTTGGTATCTCCTCCAGCGAAACTTGGCACCCTTCTTGTACCGCCGTACTCACCAACGGAACTCGCCGCCTGACCCTTTGGGCTTGTCAGGAAGACTTTCGACACAAGACCCTGACACTCCTTATTCGCAAGATCACCTTGAGGACTCCTCCCACAAGGAACTTGCAGCCCAACCCATTATCCAGGTCCACCTTTTCTTAACCTTGGGCTCTGATACCAATTGTTTGGTTTTTTTCTAAGCTCATGTCCAACTCTCTTATTAGTATGATATTGTCCGCTTTGGGCCCAAGTGGTAAAGCACGCACGGATTTATCTTTGGGCTCCTCCCAAAAGACCTCATACTAATCAGAGTTGGGCATTACTTAGAAAAAGCCCAACAATTGGTATCAGAGCCTAAGGGTCAGAAAAGGTGGACCTGGAGAATGGGTTGGGCTGCAAGTTCCTTGTGGGAGGAGTCCTCAAGGTGATCTCGCGAATAAGGAGTGCCAATGCCTTGTGTCGAAAGTCTTCCTGACAAACCCAAAGGGTCAGACGGCGAATTCCGTTGGTGAGTACGTCGTTACAAGAAGGGTGCCAAGTTTCGTTGGAGGAGATACCAAGGATATATATATGGTCCTTGGTTTGAGGGGAGGTTTGTTGTGATTAAAAACAAACAAAGTCCCACATTGGAAATTTAGACAAAGAGTAAACTTCCAATGTAGAACTTTGTTTGTTTTTAATCCCAACATGAATCATAGATTTCTTGTATTGATGACAAAAAAGAACCATTGGTTCAGAGACTTGACAATCTATGAGTAATTCATATAGATTTACAATCCCAAAACTAACAACTTTTTTTCGAAGACATCTGATAAAATTGGAATGATACAAAGAAAACGATAATTCCTATCATATAATGACATTTTTTGGTCAGTTAGTGGATTATATTGAAATTCAAAGACGAAATATACAGATTGGCAAGGATCGCATTCCTTCCAAAGACAAAACCGACAAGTTCATAGGTCGAACATTCCGAAGATTAAGATGAAATACATAATTCTGAAACAGAAAATGAAAGCCGGCGGTTTACGAAGAAACCCCGAAAACTAGAGACTATAACACGAGAGACTAGAAGAAACCGTGTAGAAGACAAGGGTCGTGATACCTTTCGTCGTGACAGCTGGAGCCAAGGATCTCTTATCCGAGGTAGACTGAAGATGCATAAAACTTGACAAGCTTGAAAAAAAAATTCTCTCCGTCGAAACAAGCAGCAAAGAAAACTTCAAGACCTATAGATTGGTAAACCATAACTGAAAACGACTGAAGGCAACGAGGACCAAACCAAAACACATACCAAATATGGAGCAGCACACAACGAGGAAAACGAACCACAAGTTTCAAGGATGAAACGAAGGCAGAAATAAACGAGGCCATTAGGATCGAAGAAGGCCCGGCAAAGAAGCAAAGCCAAAGATCCCAAAACAGTACACCACTGAGCCGAAAGGGACCAAACCTAGGAATAGAGTTGAAGCAAGATAAGCAGATCCGAAGCGACATCAGCTATGCCTCCCCCTCAAAAGGACTCAAGGAGCAGTTCACCAGGCGCTAGCGACTTAACAAATCCCAACTCTCCTCCTTAGAATCAAAACCGCATCTGAAACCAAACCGTAGAAGAAACTAACTCACCTGCATCTTTAGGCTAAAAGCGAGAACTGCGCAATTAGATTCACGCTCAAAACCAACACCACCAGTAAGGCTGCAAAACCACAAGAACTAGAAACATGGAATTCTCACCCGCTATTGAACCAACATAAATCGGAACCAGTAAGAGGCCACTAAACTGACCTCAATAACAACTAGACCCTAAACCATTATGCCAAACTAGATAATATAATGACAATCTATATATGTGTAATTAATTTTGCTTTTCTATGGAGATTTTATTAATCTATGATCACTTTTTGGGTCAAAAATCTATGATCACTTTTTTTTGTCATCATGGTAGAATCTATGGGACAAGACCGTAAATTATAAGTGGGCCGAAGTCACTACATGGAAAATAAGCAACGCGGGGTAACAAAAATTCGTAGCTAAAGATAAGATCACCATGTGTCGTTTCCAGCGTGAAGACAGACATGCAGACACACGTGTCGTTCGTCGGAAGAACCGCCGTGAGCTGCCGGCAAGCATGGAGGAGAACGAAGCGGAGCCCCACCAGACCAATTCACTGCAGCCGCCATGGACCACTTGCCGATCGAAACTTCCTGAAACCACAATTGGAAATCACCTGCAACAAAAGAAAACAGTTGCTACAACTCCGTTGGATATTACCAATCCAAGGAGACATTGTCGCCGTATAAGTTAAAAAACCTATGAAATTCCACCATGTGCTTGTCCTCAAAAGCGGTGGAACGATGGTCATATTAACCCCGAGGAATTGCAAGATCGAAAGCGAAACTGAGAAAGACTAGATATTTGACGGCGAAAGGAGAGAGAGGAAGCAAGATCGAAGTCTTAGAGACGAAAGAAACTGGAAAACTCGGATAGATCTGATAAGTCGGAAGAGAGAAGCCAGCCATAAAAAACTATGTCTGAGTTTATTTCGAACAGAGATCCGAAAGATGAACACCCAAAACAAAAACGATCGAAGACCGGGAAAGAAAAACACACCGAAAAGAGATAAATACAACCGCTGAATCAAACTTGAATCTTTCTTTGTGAAAGATGGAAATCGGGAACAAAGAGAAAACGAGAAAAATGTCTTTTTAAAACTAGAGAAAGCGATTTTTTAAAACCGGGGTATTGTTTTTTAATTAAAATAATCTATGATCACTTAAGAGATCACTTTATAATGGAATTAGAAAGGTAGCTTGGTTTAAAGGGTAAAATGAAATTTATATTTGTTTATAAATTGAATAGAAAGATGAAACGATATTTTTCATTAGGGCTGGGCGTTCGGGTATCCATTCGGGTTCGGTTCGGGTTCGGGTATTACCCAATATTCGAAATACTCTAACTTAAGCTTCATTCGGGTATTTTTAAATATCGGGTCGGGTTCGGTTCGGGACATATCGGGTTCGGATCGGGTTCGGATACCCGAAATCACCATAAATTTTCTGAAAACTCGGAAAATTATTCATAAATATTAAAAAATATTTGAATTATCCAATTATCCCATAAAAACATATACTTAAATTACCAAAAAGTATTAGAAATTACTCAAAAATATATATATTACCAAAAATATAAAAATATAAACTACACAAACTACTAAAAAATGCTCGAAAGTATTAGAACTAACCGAAACTAGATTAAACTTTGAGTTATTTCGGATACCCATTCGGGTTCGGTTCGGGTTCGAGTATTACCCGATACCCAAAATACTTTAACTTAAGCCCCATTCGAATATTTTTTAAAAATCGGTTCGGATCGGATCGGATTTTTTAGATCGGGTTCGGATTCGGGTTCGGGTTTCGGGTAAAGTGCCCAGCCCTATTTTCCATCTCTTCACCTGATGTGACCAAAAGACACATAAAAAAAATTCCAATAATTTTTGTTTTGATTATTGAGCTAATTGTCTCTTTATTGTTTTCCAAAAAATCGATTAGTACAATTAAATGATCTCTTTCCCAGATCAGAGTCAAATACCGATTTTCATTCCGTCGCGGCTCGCGGAGTATATGCGCCTTTCTGACCGGTGACACCGTCGATTGATTTCCACCGGTGGATTTGGATTTCTTTCCTCTTCGTACCTTTCGTCTTCTACATTACCTCCTGTGACTTGAACCCTAAATTACAAGTCCCTGGTTTCGATCGTATTCACTGAGACAACAAAAGTAAATCAGGCATCTATCTCCTTTCATTGTGCGTCTTCAAAATCTTGGTTCGCTCACTTTGTCGCAATCAGCATGTTCCTTCTCTCGCATTTTCTCTGTGTCGTTTAGATCTTCAGCTTGATTATGTTGTTGTGTGTTTTAGATGGTTACCGCTTGTATGCTTCAAGGATCAGGCTTGATCGTAATATAACGTTTTTTTTATTTGTTCTACTTTAGGTATTTCGTTCTTCGTTTCGTTTATTGAACGAATGCAGAATTTTCAATGCGATAGGGTTCTTAGATTCGTTCAGGATTGGTTGTTTATGGATCATATTCCCTGTCATTGTTGATTTCACTATTAGGGTTACCAATCTGAGAGAATTGTTTGCATTTGTTCCCTTCCGATTACGGATATTTTCCATGTTGTTTCAGGTTTCTGATTCTATGTTTTTTTCTTGTAATGCTCTCGGAATCTTCAAAGACTAACGCTTTCGTTTAATTATATACTGAAGTTGATTTTTCCCCCCAGTTTTGGCTAATCGCTTACCCCTCTTGTTTATACTAACTTAGTCTAGCTTCCAAGTAATATCTGAATCCTATTTGTTTATACCCTTGCATTCTTCTTGACTAGTTACTACATCAAGTAGCCTTGAAGACTATGTTATAGCATCATGCCATCATCATTTGATTGAATGGTTTATTATTGCTAACCTTGTCCTCTTGTTTCCCCCCTTGACAATGCTATTCTGTCAGACTGATGGAGGCCAAACCGAAAAGAAGGATTGTTACAGAAAATGGAGATACAGGGGAGGATTTAGTTCTTGCAACACTGATTGGAAACGGCGATGACGTGGGTCCGCTTGTTAGGCATGCTTTTGAGATGGGGAGGCCTGAACCTCTCGTTCATCAGCTGAAAAATGTGGCGAGGAAGAAGGAAGCTGAGATCGAGGATCTGTGCAAGACACACTACGAAGAATTCATTGTTGCAGTTGATGAGCTTCGTGGTGTGCTGGTTGATGCTGAAGAGCTAAAGAGTGATCTTGCAAGTGACAATTTCCGGTTGCAAGAGGTTGGTAGTGCCTTATTGGTAAAGCTGGAAGAGCTTCTCGAGTCTTATGCAATTAAGAAGAATGTAACTGAAGCTATTAAGATGTCAAAGATCTGCGTTCAAGCACTGGAGTTGTGTGTTAAATGTAACAGTTATGTCTCTGAAGGCCAGTTTTACCACGCCCTGAAAACCATGGATTTGATTGAGAAGAACTACCTGAAGCTTATCCCACTTAAGGTTCTAAAGTTGGTAATAGAGAGGAGAATCCCAGTGATCAAGTCACACATTGAGAAAAAAGTGTGCAGCCAATTTACAGAATGGCTTGCTCACATTAGGAGTTCCTCGAAAAATATTGGACAGACAGCTATTGGCCTCATCGCTTCAGCTCGCCAGAGGGAAGAAGAAATGCTGGAACGTCAGAGGAAAGCAGAGGAACAAAACACAGGTGGATTGGGCGAATTGGCATACACTTTAGATGTTGAAGACGTAGAACAAGATTCTGTTTTGAAGTTTGATCTGACACCTCTGTATCGAGCATATCACATCCACACTATTCTAGGTGTCCCAGAACGGTTCCGTGACTATTACTACAGTAATCGGCAACTACAGCTCGATTCAGATCTGGAGATCTCTTATGGACAGCCATTTGTGGAATCATACCAAACATTTCTAGCTCAGATTGCAGGATACTTCATTGTGGAGGATCGGGTGATTAGGACAGCTGGAGATTTCTTATTGGCTGATCAAGTTGAGACAATGTGGGAAACAGCCGTTGCCAAAATTGTATCGGTATTGGAGAACCAGTTTGCCAGAATGGATTCGCCTACTCATCTGCTTTTGGTGAAAGATTATGTAACTCTCCTTGGCGCAACCCTTAGACAGTACGGTTATGAAGTGAGTCCAGTTCTTGACGCCCTTGACAAAAGCCGAGATAAATACCACGAGCTTCTTCTTGAAGAGTGTCGAAAGCAAATCGTGACTGCTATTTCAGAAGACACTTATCAGCAGATGGTGATCAGGAAGGAAGCTGACTATGAAAACAATGTCTTGTCGTTTAATCTTCAGACCTCAGACATCATGCCAGCTTTCACATACATTGCGCCCTTCTCTTCTATGGTGCCTGATGTTTGCCGCATCATCAGATCATACATAAAAGGATCTGTTGATTACTTGTCTTACGGGGTGAACACAAACTTTTTCAGTGTTCTGAGGAAGTACCTTGACAAAATCTTGATCGATGTACTGAACGAAGTTATCCTCGAGACGATTAGCAACAATGCGATTGGAGTATCTCAAGCTATGCAGATTGCAGCAAACATATCGTTCCTCGAAAAGGCCAGTGACTATTTTCTCCGGCATGCAGCTCAACTTTGTGGCATCCCAAGCCGATCAGTTGAAAAGCCTCAAGCTAGTTTAGCTGCAAAGGTTGTACTCAAAACATCAAGAGACGCAGCCTATCTTGCTTTGTTGAATGTGGTAAACACTAAGTTGGATGAGTTCATGAAGCTTACAGAAAACGTTAACTGGATCACAGAGGAAATGCCACAAGGCCCACACGAGTACATAAACGAGGTTGTTATATACCTCGAGACTGTTATGTCAACTGCACAACAGATCCTCCCAATGGATGCTTTATACAAAGTTGGAGTTGGGGCGCTCGAACATATCTCAAACTCCATCGTCTCTACATTCCTCAGCGACAGCATCAAGAGATTCAATGCTAATGCAGTCTCGGCCATTAACCATGACCTGAGAGTTATAGAGAACTTTGCTGATGAGAGATATCATTCGAGCGGGTTAAATGAGATATACAAAGAAGGAAGCTTTAGAAGCTATCTGGTTGAAGCTAGGCAGCTGATAAACCTGTTGTCGAGTAGCCAACCTGAGAACTTCATGAACCCGGTGATTAGGGAGAGGAACTACAACACTTTGGATTACAAGAAAGTGGCTACGATCTGTGACAAGTTTAAGGATTCTCCAGACGGGATATTTGGAAGTCTCTCAAATAGGACTTCAAAGCTGACAGCTAAGAAGAAATCAATGGATATGCTCAAGAAGAGACTCAAAGAATTTAATTGATTCTATATAATAATCACTACTGCACTAGTAGGACCTGACCTTCCCACTCACATCATCATCATCATTACCATTAAGCTCTGTTTGTTTCGTGTTAAGCTCTGTTTCTTTTTCTGTCCTTTGTTCTATGACGGCACACTTTAATAATCAATTTCAGTTTTGTCCTAATTGACAAAAGCCTTTCTGTATGGATCAAGTCTTCTCCTTGTGTTCTTGCTCAGTCTCCGACTAAGTAGAAGCTTCTAACTGTACGATCTTATTTGAGAAAAGAGTTGCAATCTTTTTATTATTCAAGCACAGGATGGAAAGTAGGGCTGCAACTTCGGTTTAGGTTTTGGGTAATTAGGTTTCTCTAAATTTATGTTGAATTAAACGGAACAAAAATTCGGTTTGGTTTTTGAGTAGTTCGATTTTTGAAAATTCTACCGAATTAAACCCAAGTTTTCGGTTTTCTGCTAAATTTGGTTATAAAATCGGGGTTGTTTTTGGTTAGTTCGGTTAGTTTAGTTCGGAATTTGTATTTGGTGCGATTTGGTTTGGTCTTGTTTTCAAAATTATTTTCCATTTTTAGAAAACCGTACTAATCTATTACCAAACCGAACTGAAATTATTTTTACCAAACCGAATTTATAACCAAATCTAAATCGAAAGATGAAAATTTCGGTTCGGGTTCGGGTCAAAATCCCACGGCTAATAGAAAGGTTGTGTGGACCGAAGACCTTTTTGTCTTCCACGTTGCCTTATCCAAATGTGATAAACCAAAGCCGTAAACTTTCAACCTCTCAAAACAAAACAAAAGACGTTTGTAGAAAGAAAAAAAAAAAAAGAAGCAAAAGCTTTGTATTCCGCCGACAAAAATGGCGACGGCGTCTTTCATGTCGACATCGAAAATCTTCCATGCCTCTCCTACATTCCCAGTTTCAGTTAGAACAAGAGCTAGCGTAATTGTTGCATCCTCGCAACAACAACCAAGAAGGAGAGAGTTACTGCTGAAATCTGCGGTGGCGATTCCGGCGATTCTGAATTTGAAAGAAGCTCCGTTCTCCGAGGCACGTGAGGTGGAAGTCGGATCGTTCTTACCACCTTCTCCATCTGACCCTTCCTTTGTCCTCTTCAAAGCCAAACCTTCTGACACTCCTGCTCTCCGCGCAGGTGATGCCTAATCCCAGACATCTTCTTCGTGTTATTGCATTGCTCATCATTAACTTTCAGACCGGTTGAACTAATGTTTGGTTTCGGTTCGGTTCAGTTTGGTTCTGTAATGAACATGGATTGGTTTTTGTATACTTTTAAATTAATGATCTTATCTAGTCCGGTTGAACTAATGTTTGATTTCGGTTTGGTTCAGTTTGGTTCTATAGTGAGCATGGATTGGTTTTGTAAACTTTTAAATTAATGATCTTTGAAATCTAGTCCGGTTGAACCAATGTTTGATTTCGATTCGGTTCACTTTGGTTCTGTAATGAGAATGGATTGGTTTTTGTAAACTATTAAATTAATGATCTTTGAAATCTAGTCCGGTTGAACCAATGTTTGATTTCGATTCGGTTCATTTTGGTTCTGTAATGAGAATGGATTGGTTTTTGTAAACTTTTAAATTAATGATCTTTGAAATCTAGTCCGGTTGCAGGAAACGTGCAGCCGTATCAGTTTGTTCTACCACCGAATTGGAAACAGCTGCGAATAGCCAACATATTGTCAGGTAATTACTGCCAACCAAAATGTGCAGAGCCATGGATCGAAGTGAAGTTTGAGAACGAGAAGCAAGGCAAAGTTCAAGTAGTTGCATCTCCTTTGATTCGTTTAACAAACAAACCAAATGCAACTATTGAAGATCTTGGTGAGCCTGAGAAAGTGATTGCTTCTCTTGGTCCTTTTGTCACTGGAAACTCTTATGATTCTGATGAACTTGTGAATACTTCAGTTGAAAAGATTGGAGATCAAACGGTAATAATAGTGGTTGTTTCTCTGACTAATCAATCATTGAAGAAAGTTTCTGATGTTTGTTTTCTTGTGTTGTTATGACAGTACTATAAGTATGTGTTGGAGACGCCATTTGCGCTCACGGGAAGTCATAATCTTGCAAAAGCGACAGCAAAGGGAAACACGGTGGTTCTGTTTGTGGTGAGTGCCAGTGAGAAGCAATGGCAGAGCTCACAGAAGACTCTCCAAGCCATTCTTGATTCTTTTCAACTGTAAATCAAGAGTTATTGTTATTATGACTCTGGATTCTTTGAGAAAAAATAAAGAACAAACGGTTTGTGTGGAGTGTTTGTGTAGTACAATTTAACTCGGATTCTTTTCAACAAAGGTCCACTTTTGAATGCTCAGTTTTTTTTTTTTTTTTTTGAAACGATCATTGTATTAAACATAGAAGATTACAATGCAAAATACAAAATCAGAATAAATCGGAAACATAACCCGAGAATTTTATTGTAAAACACAGCTTTTAAAAGATTAAAGAAAGCTTAAACCAGAGAATCTAAACCACTGAAACTCAAAGTCCACACAACTAACATGAAACTTTACAACCGAAAAAACTAAAGGAGACTTTCGGAGAAATGAAAATCCAGAAAATTAAGAAAAACAAATAGATAACACGAAAAGACTAGCATATATATTGGTGTTGAATTTTGTACCATAAAATCCGGTCGATTTGTGAAATATGAAACCCACAAGAAGAGAAAGCCCAAAAGATAAACGAATTCGACCAAGCCCAACAAGCGTGACGAAGTGACGAAATTTAAAGACTAAGTAAGACGATATGTCATTCATGTCAACCAGAATTCGAATTCGACAAGGAACTAGTCTTCAACCGTTGCAACAAACTCCGAGAATCTCGGGATGTTGAGAATAATGCGAACGAGAAGATCGCAACAAACAAAGTGAGATCGAGGATATAAGGAGAGAAGAAGTCATTCAAAAGGACACACGAAAACATAACCTCAACTTTACAGCTAGAAACACTTCGACTAAAATAGTCCGATCTCATTTGTATACTTACGACCTGTTCTTTGTATAAATTCTATCTCAGCATTCAATCTTTTACACCATCTTTGATTCACAGAAAATCTATATATCATTTTTAAAGTTCAAAAACTACATTACAATATACATCCTTGGTGTGAAATCTCTGAACTCCCATTTGGCGCTGTTTGTGGGGATGAGAGTTGCAGGGCCGCCAAGAAGTCGAGAAGGATGTGCAGAATTGGAAAGATCAGTTTGCATCTCTTGAAGAAAGTCGAATACGCACAACAAAAACCGGGACAGATGATCTCCGAAGACTCTGACTCGTCTGGTACACCATTTCCACCTCCGGAGGAACGTGACAGCTTTCTCATAGCTTCTGAATATGATGCATCTTAAGTTTGGAATTCTGGTGAGGACCGTAAGGTTCCCGAGAAGAACTGCTTCCTATGGTTCTAATTTTCGGAGCCATCGAGAAAGTTTAACAGGAAAGGAATAAATTTTGGCGAAAAATGACCTTTCTCCTCTGATTCTCTGAAAAGGTAAAAATGAAAAAGAGTAAGGGAGAAGAATGAGTTACTTGTGATAAATACACCGAAGCCTGTGGTGGGAAACGTGGGATTAACCTTCTCTTTTTAAGTCATAATTAAGATCGACCTCGTGATCATCGAATTTATGCCACGTCAGCAAATCGTAATCGTTAGATATGAGAGACAAACAAGATCGATCGATTCAAATCCTACTGATAAGATTTGATGTGACGGCATCTCGTATCCTCTCACCTCAGCCGTTGGATCAAACAAAATGATTGCGATTCAAGGAAAATTCGAAGGGAATTCCGAGAATCGAGGTCGCTCCTTTCGCGCGCCATCTCGACCGTTCGATCTCGTCAATTTAATGATACATGCGTGCGTGGGGGGAACGTATGTAGATCGAGGACGACGCGCATATTTCTGAGGTTGCCGCCCATTAATTCAAATTTCATTAATGGGTTGGGGAGCAATTGTTGGTGCTTGATTTTGCACCATAAAATCCGGCCCATTTACGAAATACGAAGCTCACTAGAAGAGGAAGCCCAAAAAATAGACGAACTCGACCATGCCCAACAAGCGTGATGAAGTGACGAAATCTAAAGACTAAGTAAGACGATCTGTCATTCGTGTCAACTAGAGTTCGACAAGAACAAGTCTTCAACCGTTGCAACAAACTCTGAAAATTTTGGGACGTTTAGGATAATGCGAACGAGAATATCACAACGGACGAAGTGAGATTGAAGATATTAGGAGAGAAGAAATCATTCAAAAGGACATGCGAAAACATAATCTCAAGTTTACAGCTAGAAACACTTGGACTAAAATAGTCAGATCTCATTTGTATACTTATGACATGTTCTTTATATAAATTCTATCTCAACATTCAATATTTTACAATATCCTTGATTTACATAAAATTATATATCATTTACTAAAATCACAAAACCACACTACAATATAAATCTTTGGTGTGAAATCTCTGAACTAACAATATGTGGCGCTGCATGACTTATAAATTGGTGAAAGACGAATAAACTAACTAAAAAGGAAGAGAACATGTGAAACCGCGGAAAACCCAACAACAACGAATAACAAACCCAAATAAACACACTCGATAATCCTAAATCTCATTGTTTCTTTTGTGGGAAATTATGTATAAAGTATTTATCATGAAATTTGAGAAGAAACAATAGTTTCTATATTTTTATTCCACTTTATTTTTTTCTGTTCATTCATGTTGTTTTTGGAATGGTCACCAATTAGAATAGTTTATATCACTTGGAGAATGAATTTGGCATAAAATTTATTTAGACCAGATAGCATATGAAGTAAGAATTAATACATCCAAAATTTATGTAAATTCAAGTGATTTACATTGAGTTTAGTAGAAACTAGAAACTGATTGATCTTTTTCCCATGATTTTTCTTTTTGTTATTTCTTTTCATTAAAAAGGAAAAAATAAAAAAGAAGAGAAATATAAAGTTTCCTTTCCCTCTCGTTTGCTTTGCCTTCCCGAGAGAGAGAGAGAGAGATAAGGTCTTTCATCCTCTCCCTCTCGACGCCCTCAATGCTCCGATTTCGATTCTCCTCTTCCTCTTGAATTTCTTTTTGCTGCGAGAGAAAGGAAGAGAAGCTGAGGTAAACGTCTCAGGTTAGCGGAAGGACTCCAGAAGTTTCTGGAAACATCCATCCCCTTTTTATTCTCATGGACGCAGCTTTCGCAACGCCGCCGCCTGAAATCGCCGCTGAAACCGTTGGTGTGGTTACAGTGGATCCTTTTCTGGTCGAGGCTTTGCAGAACCCTCGGCATCGTCTGACCAGTAAGCTTCATTTTGTCTTCTTCTTCTTCTTCTCTGTTCACGTCATAGACCCTAATGTACTGAAATTAGTATCGATTTTTGTCAGGAGCATAAGAAAGTTTGGATTTTTTTGCTCAGCTGTTTATCTGAATTTAGCTTAAATCCAGGTTTAGTTAGGTCAATTTTGGGGATTTTGATATGTCGCTACTTCTCTGAATTGATTTTGCGTCTCACGAATTAGGTCTCTTCTTAGATTGCCCAATTATCTTTTACTGTAAAATCATGGTTGATGTTATCAAAGGAGTAAACTTTATTGTATGAGTATGATTTATAAAGTAGGTTTTGCATCAAGAGTGGTACTTTATATACTGATTTTAAGATCTTGAACCCTGAAACTTGTTTGAGTTATCTCTCTTTTATCTGGTTTTGCTGGTAGTGGATTGGCTTCTGGGTGCTGTCCTGACTTTTGTGTGGTTTCTATATTATGAAATACTTTCATCATCAAACTCTTTCTTCTAGTGTCTCTAAGCCTTGTTTTCTTTTTCTTGTTGTGTCAGTTTTGCGGATGGAACTTGATGTTCAAAGGTTCTTACAGAGCCCTGAACAGCAGCAGTTCGAGTTCCAGCATTTTCCTACTTCGTATCTTCGCCTCGCAGCTCATCGTGTTGCTAACCACTATGGACTAGCTACGGCGGTTCAAGACAGTGGTGTGGATGGCAATGAGAACACGATCCTTGTGACAAAAACAGCGGAGAGCAGATTTCCTGCTGTTCGGCTGTCTGATATCCCTGTAGCTACACAATCAGAAAATGGTAAATTTGAGCACGTGAAAGTTTCCATCAAGACTCGACCCTCTAAAGGATCTGGATGTGACGCTGGTGAACTGGAAAAGAAACGTGGTCCTCTGAGGAGTGTCGAAGAGAGGAAAGAAGATTATGACAAGGCTCGAGCGCGCATATTTAATGGTCTCAGGGGCCTCAATGGTGATGAATCTTCATCTGAAACTCAGGTTTATGGGAGGGATACAAGTCTTGGCAGAGATGAGAATCAAGTATCTAAGAATGCTTACATTGAGGTAGAGAAGAACTTAAGCCTCAGGGAAAGCGGCCCAACATCTCGTGTTGCAATTCTCAGAGACATGGAGAAAGATCGTTATGACCCTGATTATGACCGCAGTTACCAAAGGTATTTAAAGCATCTGTTAGCTTGCTGGCAAATCCATTACAAGACTAGCAAAGAGCAACATTCAGGTTCATTCGTGATGGTTGATACTTGATAGGCTTTATGTGTGAATGCAGGTACATAAGGAGCCTTCCTGTTAATCAGAATTTCAATCTACCACCTTTCAACATGATGCAGCCACCATACTATGAAATGGGATTTACTGGATATAACCCTATCCCCAATATTCCTGCTTCTCTTAACTTTGGACCACATGCAAGCGCTATCATGAGTCCTTATGGCACCACTGTTTTACACCAGCCTTCAACGGATGCAATGTATATGCAGTCGCATAATGCAGCTATGATGTATGCTCATTCGTATGAGCAGTTCAGAAATGCCTCTCTTCAGGTAAATAACATTTGATCTCTCTGCCTTTCTCAACTCTATTTGAGATTGTGATCATAAAATGAAAATGCATCTCCAAAGTAATAGGGAACATACACATATTTAAGAATCTTTGTACCCTCATGCTTATTGTTTTACCTGTGCAAGTGAAGTTAGTTTGGTGCGTAAAACATATACTTGTCTGAAAGCTGCTGTAACTTGTTTCTCCAGGCACAATACTGTCAGCAACCCTTGAGCTTCGACTACATGCAGAACCGCTAGGCACTTATCATCAGGGTTTAAGCCCTCAGTCAATCTGTATCTCTGTTTACCAGCTTTTTCTAAATTCAGGATTGTTGTAATGGAAAGTTTTGAAATGTAATATCAGGAGGAAGAAGATACTCTTTCTTCTCATATACTATTATCAATGAACTACTAGTTTTGTGGGTCAAATTGTTATTGGAACTGCGTTAACTGTGGAACCGAATGTTACATGTCCATGGTGGTGGCTACAAGAATACGAACCAGTCTTCGGATTCAACATATAACATGTTTTTGTAGACAAAAAATGTTACAGCTACGATATCTGTTGGTGTCCAACTCTTTCTTCAATACACACAAGCAAGAGGAGAGTTGCTGAAAGTCTCGTTTACGAACCAATTTGGCGGCGAAGGAACATCACAGTCGATTTCAAAGGCGTCCTGAAAAATAATAACCTATAAATGTTGACGTGGGGTACAAGATATGTTCATTTTCTCAAAGAAATATTAGCATTAACGCACACTGCTTACCATAGAGGAAATGACAGTCTCTGGCTTTGGTTTCCTGGTTGTTCAACCTCGTTGTCTCTTTGTGGATCAGTGTGAACTAGTCTTTGGAATTTTTCAGACAGTGCTTTGTAAGATTGAATATCTGTTGGTTCTACTTGGCTGATCGCGGCTTTTAAATGCCGCATGCTTATTTCTTCTGCTTCAAGACTCTCCTGATTGATTAAACAATGAGTGACACCGCAATTAAGATGAGACTTTCCGCTGAAAAATATGAACTGACTAAAAGAAGAAGAAGCTAAACCTCGAGTGCGGAAATAGCAGCTTCTCTGCATATCAATGATATGTCAGCTCCTGTGTACCCTTTGGTAATAGAAGCGAGCTCTTTTAGACAAATATCAGAGCTGCAAGGGATTTTCCGCAGATGAATTTTGAGTATTGCTTCACGGTCAGCTTCATTAGGAGGTCCTACATATAGCAATCGGTCAAAGCGTCCTGCAACATTATATAACACATTCCATGTCACCAAACAAACTTTCATATTTGTTTAGAATCAATGAGAGAGAAAATTTACCAGGTCTTAGAAGAGCAGAATCGATCTTGTCAGGCCGATTTGTAGCAGCAATAACAGTTACACCAACTCTTTGATGTAAACCTGAGTTTGAAAATCAAGCAGTCAGAATATAATCTTTAGCTAAAACAATCTGAAGGGTTGTTGTTACTAACCATCGAGCTCCACAAGAAGTTGGCTCATAACTCTGTCTGAAACTGAAACCCCATCATTTTCTTTCCCTCTAATGGAAGCAAGACTATCTATCTCATCGAAAAAGATAATCGAAGGTGCATTTGCTCTTGCCTTTGCAAAAAGGGACCTCACAGCCTTCTCGGATTCACCAACCCATTTGCTGAATAGTTCTGGACCTTTGACTGCAAGGAAATTCAGCCCGGCTTCAGAAGCTACTGCACGTGCCATAAGGGTCTTGCTACATCCAGGAGGACCAAACATCAGTATCCCACTTGGTGGCCTTGTCCCTATTCTCTTGAATGCGTCCTGATGTTTTTGAGGCCATTCTACTGCTTCCATTAGTTGATTTTTCACCTCCTTCTGGCCACCAACATCTTCCCAATTAACTTTAGGAACCTCTAATATCACCTGAGGATTGCACATCAACCAGAGATTAGACTGAGATAGACCACAAACATTAGCAGTAGAACATCTCTAATGAATAGCTCATCATAGAGTCAGCTTAATTTTGTAGGAGATAAATTAAGATGGCAATACCTCACGCATGGCACTAGGTCTGATTTTGATCTTTGCTTTTTCAAAATCTTCAAATCCTACACTCAGTATATGTTCTCCTTCTTTGCTAAGCATCTGTTCAGCACAAGAGTTGCCACTGTTTTTAAAATTATCTGCTACTACAGAGACTGTCCTATTTAAACTAAATGAATGCCGCGCCACTGAAGTGGTGGGTGACATATCAGAATCTGAACTACTAGATGATATGTCTGTCATATTTGTCGAGGACTCGGAACCTCTACACTCAGAAACAGTAATAGGTGGTTCTTCAAGAGGCAAATTGCTAGATGAACTTTCCTGATCAAGATGCTTCCTTAAACAGACAAAGGCTGCCTCACAACACAGCGCAGCTAGATCTGCACCTACAAAACCATGGGTTCCCACAGCAAGCTGTTCAAGCTGTGTGTCTGAAAGTGAATGCCGCATCCCACTGAGAATTGTCCGAAGTATATCCAACCGTTGTGCAGAAGATGGCACACCTATATCATTATGAAAATATTCAAACAAGTATTAAGGAGTAAGAATCAGAGCTATATAGAGGATGGTCTATATTCAATAAGGTCTCCATCTTACCAATTTCAATTTCCCTGTCAAGTCTTCCCGGTCGTCTAAGTGCGGGCTCAATGCTATTAGGCCTATTGGTTGCAGCAATTACAACAACGCCATCACTCCTATTTATTCCATCCATTAAATTCAGTAATGTAGCTACCATCCTCTGAGACAACTCTTCGCCTCCTTCATCCCGTGCAGGGGCAATGGCATCCAAGTCGTCTATGAACACCTTTACAAGAAACAAAATTACTCACATCTCAAGCAGCTAACTTGGTAAGATAGGATATCAATTGTTGAGGTAACAAGTGATTATCAAAAGATCTCAATCAAGAGGAAGGTGCAAAACTCTAACCACGGCAGGTGCAGCATTACTAGCAGATCTGAAAACCTCTTCTAGAGCTTTCTCGCTTTCGCCCACATACTGCCTTATAATCTCAGCTCCATTCACAGAGAAAAAGTTGACACCCGAATCACGGGCAAAGGACCGAGCCAAAGATGTCTTTCCTGTGCCTGGAGGTCCGTGAATAAGCACTCCCTTTGTAGGTCGCAAACCAAGACTAAAATGATCATGCCAGTTATAAACACATGAATATATTAAACCTAAAACAAAAAGTCTAGGAAGGTAGCAATATCCGCAAACAAACTAACAGTCAGATAGACTAAACCAGTAAACCTTGATACATAAGTAACATACCGATGTCCTTATAACTAGCAAAACATACAAAGTAGCAGAACACACACAGCTTGCATCAGCTTCCAAGTGTATGAACATTCATTTTACTGACTAGACAATATTCTCAACCTTCCTAGCGAGTTCAACAAACAGATAAATGAGCACGACAAGGACGACTTTGGTGGACCACATAAAAAGACTCTGTTATCATTTTACATGCATGTTTTTTGTACATTTCAAGAAGAGCAAAGATTTGGTTATATACAGTCGCCTAAATATGTGCAGTGGTGAAATAAAAGTCAATTTTCTCAAGTAACTGCAATACATACCTTGATAAGGAATTTTTTGTGGACGAGGAAACAATTATGTCCCTTAAAATTGCATATTCTATAGAAAGACCACCTAACTTTGAGATTTCACCTCTCACATTCTCTCCTCCATCTTCTTCATCAAACTGCAGACCTTTCACATTTGTTCTGTCTCGAATTTCAGATGCTAAATCCAGTGTATGATAGAGGTATACTTTAGTTTCCCGATTTATCACAAAAGCATGGTTTCTATTGGAGGTATCCGATAGCTTTTTATCACCCCTTTTGACACAGAAAATACAGGTTTCCGAGAGAATTGGTACAGCAACAAAATTCCCATAAAGCAGGCTACAAGGGTATAACCATGAAGCTGCACAAATCTGCAAAAGTTTCTTGGAACTTTCATTGCTCAAGACCTCTCGTAGATCAATAAAACTTTCAGTTGAACACTGCTTCTTAGTACTCAAAACAGGGTCCCCTATGATTGATGAAGCCGTAGAGCTAAGCTTTTGAAAGTTTGATGGTGTCTTAGGGGTCATGTTCCCATTTCCATTCTTCTCGTGAGAAATTTCAAGCCCAAGCTTCTCTTTAGAAAGAAAGTCATTTTCTTCTTGTAACCTATTCCTAAAGGGAGTCAACTCCAGACACAACTCTTTGCAGGCAAGCAGAGAGAGACCGTTGACATCACTTTCGTGCGATCCACCATTAACGTTGAACTGATCACTTAAAGAAGAAGGTCTACTAACAGGATAAACAAAAACAGTCCTGCCTGAAACAGGACAACCAAGCCCATAGCAAAGATTCCTTGAAATACGAACAGCATCTTTCAAAACCTGCTAAAATGCAAGAGGTTAGGAAAATCCCAAATAGGGATAAGATCAGAACTTAAAGACAGATTCTTGATACCTTTGAAGAAGAGAATACGGTGGCAAGAACAAAATAGTTCCCTGGTTCATCAGCTATGCTATTCTCACATTCAACTCCATATTCAGATTTTATCGAGCTGAGAGGAAATCTGTTCGAGAATCTACTTTCTGGGCAAGCCAGTGATACCTATCATTGATACAAAATTTTCAAATTTGTATTCATAAAGCTAAAAAGAATCAAACTCTGCAGCATTTGAATGTTAATTTGGTATGAAAAGCTTCACTTTACCGATACAGTGGAGCCAGGGATGAGGGAAGCAGAGACCATTGAAGTTTCCGATAGCCAAATCTTGGAGCCTCTGATGGACTCGGATGCAACATCGGCTACTCTTCCAATGATGGCAGATTTTCCGAGAAGACAAGGAAACGCAGCTGAAGCTTCTTCAATTCCGCGCCTGAGTTCCTCTTCGTTGATATAATTTGTATCTCGACTAATTGTTGAAGACGCCGGAGTTCGTGGCGAGGCAGGCGGTTCCGAATTGGATAGCCGTGATGGCGTCTTCGACTGCTTCTTCTTCGAAGGCATCTGTATACCGAATTACTTTTGGAAAATTTTTCCGGGGTAAAATTTTTTTTTTTCCCGGAGTAAAACAAACAGGATATGATTCTCGGTGAGTATAAACACAAAGAGAGAGACCGCCGGCGATCGTCGCCGGAGAATAGAGATAGAGAGCCTTAGGCAAAACCTTTAATTTCTCTAACTTTAGGGTTTAGTTACAGTAACTTTGGTTTGGGTCATTAACCAACCAAAACCCCTTTGTTTGACTGAATGAGCCCAAGCCCAAATATATATGTAATGATTTTTTTTTTTAACTGCAGCCTAAAACAAACAAAACAAAACATCTTTTTTTCAATGCAAAGTCACACATATATTTTAGCTATTACGCAGGGATTTCGTTATTTATCCTTTTTTAGATCTTAATATATTGTAGATTTTCTTCTTAAATTAGGCACACCAAATTGTGTGTCTTTACAGTTCTTATTGTACACAGAACTATAAAAATAGGTTGACAACGGGGGAGAGAACGAGGAGTTGAAATACTCAAGCCAATTGTGTTTTTTTGTGCTGATCCGAATCAGACTCGATCTCATTTATTTTTTGAGTGACTATATTCGAAGGATTTGGCCAAGAAGTTATTGGAAAGGTGATATATATACTTCATGTGGGAAGATATCGCAAAGAGCTAACGGTTTATTCGGATGATCGGGTAAAAATTTTCTTATTTCGATATGTCTTTCAAGTTACTATAGTGTGTGGATATAACAAAATAACAGAAGACATGGAGAGCCATATCGAACGGAGACACATATTATCAAGTTTATAGACAAGATGATACGAAATTAGACCGTCTTGATAGTTCGAGAAAGAGATTTGAAATTTGAAACGGCTTTACAGTTTTTGTTTTCAATAAAATGAGTTATATCGTATTTTTGAGTTAAAAAGTCATAAAACAGTTTGTAAAAAGTTTTATTCTCTTTTAAATATAATTTAACATTAAATAAAAAAAGGGAGATTTGTCAAAAAGGGATGGAGAAAAAAGATTATTGTCCATTTATCCCTTTTTCATATTTTACCATATTTTGACATGATTATCCTTATAATTATTTTTAAAAAATCAATTTTCATATTATTTTTAATTCCAAAAATACAAAAAAAAATCTCCAAAATAAAAATACACCAATCCGAATTTTTAAAACTTTTTTCCTGTTATTTTCAAAATTTAATATATTTTTTTCTTACTTGTTCTAAAATAATAGAACTTGAATTTTACCATGTAGAATACGTTTTCTACAGTTTTCACTAATATCCAAAAAAACTTAGAATACAAAATCTACCACTTGCACTATGATCCACCTTTTGTAGATTGTAAACTATACGGTTTTAACTGCATTCTAAAAATATGGAATATGATTTCTACACTTTTCACTATATTCTAGAAATTGAAACATTTTGTGGAACATGATTTCTACACTTTTCACTATATTCTAAAAATTGAAACATTTTGTAGAATACGTAATCTGAAGTTTTAACTTTATTCTAAAATTCAGTAGAATTTACATTCTACCAATTACTCATTATTCTAACCTTCGTGGAACATACAATCCACAGTTCTCTCTTTCTTCTACATTTTGTGGAATGTACATTCTACGAAATCTGTTAAAAATTGGAGAAAATCTAGGAATAAAATATATGATAATCTTTATCTTTTTATCTTGAATATTTCGGAAATTATATTATTTTTTTCAAAAAAAATCGTTTTATACCTCTTTTTTAGTTTTTTGTTGATCTTGAATTCTTCTTAGTTTTTTTGTTGATCTTGTTCAGAAACTAATACAGTCAACAATGAGGAGCAATCTAATTCGAAGAGCGGAAAAGAAGATCAGTTTCAAGAAAATCTATTTGATGTTCCGATTGTTGGTGATGATGGTGCTGATGGTATTGATGATGGTGTTGATGGTGTTGGCTACGTAACGTCTGAGAAGAACGACCTCACCAAGAAAACAAAAGATATGAGAAACATAGTTCGGTTTTCTTTGGTGGATGTTGTGAAAAAACAGCAACATTTCAGAAACAAAAACATGTTTATTTTAATCCTTGACAGTTCCAACTTAAAATCGGCATTATCAAAATTTTGTTGTGTTTTATCCCATTCTGGGGATATATTTTGATGTAAGGGCATCCCTTTGCCATCAATCTCCTTCGGCAAATTCATTTTCTTATGAGCCTAATAAAGGTGTTGCATGTATATTCCGTGTTGCCAGTATAATCCTTGTTCATTATGTACTGCAATCTTGCCTTTAGGATCATTACAAATGTTAACCAAGCTTATTGAAAAACACAAAATGTATTCTGACTTCCATCTGATATATCCACCCAAATCAGTATGCCTATCTTGCCTTTGATCATTACAATATAAAAATATATTGCTATGTATAATTAAAATAAAACATTTCATTGCTTTCCTGAATATATTCATGACCCCCCTTGAAACGAAAACCGCCTCTGTGGAATCAAAAGTTTTCCTCTTATTAACCGAAATAGTTTTTGACCGAAAGTTTTGTCTTCTGCACTCCCAAGAACTTTTATGGTAATATTGTTATCTTCCGGGGACATTCTTTTCTGTGAATCTAAAGGTCTCCACATCTTCTTCGTCCTTCGTGTAGTGGTAAACAATAAGAAGAGTTCTTTGTGCGTCATCTCAGAGTATAGCCTGACCTGCATATATCCATTATCAGCCAAACCGCAAAGTAACTTATAAATTGATAAGCTAGCATATAAATGGCTACTACTCCATGTAAGTCATTTGGATTTAACAACCAAACCTTGAAAACCGCATGCGACTACCATGATTCCATATCAAAGGTCCACAAGACCTTGAGAACCCAAACCGGGTAGACCAGAATCATGTTGCCCAAAAGCATGTACCAAGAAAAACAGGGACCTTATATTATCAATAACAGAGGAATGGACACAATTTACATACACATTCTTTACCAAACAGATCCACAAAGAGAGCCTCCGGCAACTATTCCAAACATTTATGTCCCCTAAATTTAGTACACTATAATCAACAAATACTAGTACATAAGGAAGCCTATTTTCAGATAATCTAATTGCATTATCATGAAAAAAGAAGCCATGAACCTTAATCATTTTAATCCACTTATCACCCGAGAGAGCCAATATTCGGCAATGTAAATGAAAAATGTATCTAATGTTACTATTGGAGTTTATAAAGTGTATCACCCGGTTCGTTTTGTAGTCTGCAGAACAAAGAGACAACCGTAAACAAAATCCAAACTGTTTCTGTGAACTCCGTCTTGTCCCTGAAGATCTTAAGTGGATTATCCAACAAACCACATCCAAAATATGAACACTCTTCTTGCATGGAAAATAGTTAAATAAGACCTTTTTATTCAGACTCTGAAGAAACAAAACAAACCGTCTGCCTCGTAGATGTATATCATCCTTGAGAAAAACACTATTGTGGGGCTCAAACGCATACAACCCAATTGAAGACCAGACTAAAACAAGCTGAAACGATAAAAAACCAACAATAACAACTTGAAATAGCATCAACCACCAGTAAAGATCCTCTCGAAACATAGTAGCGCCACCGATAGAGATTTTCTATTGACTCCTATAGATTCCAGAAACACCGAGGAGAATACCTTAAAGAGACGTCCTTTATTTTTCCAGATCAAAAAATCACCATATGGTATGGAAGCGATCTGATTTCGATCTATATGTCTCCCAGTAAAAGAAGAACCTTTTACGATCTCCGTAAATCCAGATCTCTTCGTTGATCGAAGCCGCTTCATCCCCAAATCTGGAATCCAAATCCTTTGCCAAATAATCCCTTTCCTTCTCCGAACGAAACCGCTGACCCAACTTTGGGCGAAATCAGAAACCGTAAGACCATTAGGCACCTCAAAAACAAGCGTAACCCTAACCCATTGGACGATCATAGGGAAGGTCTCCTAGATCGCCATCTTAATCGCACGTTACAGAGCTTCGTTTTTTCAAAAGTAAATTAATAGTTATTTACTTTATTGTTTTAAATATTATATTAAAATATTATATTTATTTTTTATTTAAACAAGGTTAAAATAGGATTAACATTAAATATAATACTAAATGGAATATAACACACTCATAAAAAGTTTTGAATTAAATTTAGGTGATTTAGATCCAGGGGTAAAGTTTTGATAAATTATTGATAAATAAGAAATTCATAAAAAGGTGAACTGAATGATAGTGTGATGAAGAGATAGATTGCAATAATTGTATTTACTCTCATTTTATTTAATACACATAGGACACACACACACAATACACACATATATATATATATATATATATATATATATATATATATATATACAAGATTAATATAATCCTAATTAATCACAAGAGAATGGAATAGTAGTAATGATTGGAGAAATCATAGAGACTGAATAACTGATTTGTATGATATTTTTTAGACACTTCAATCTTGAATATGGTGGTGAGAGTGAGAGATGATGAATTGCAGCAGGAAATATTCTCTTGAATATAGAAGGAAATATTTAAATTGATCAATTACTCAATCCCAATATGATATAATTTCCTTCTATATTCAACAACTTGTAAAAATATAATCACCCTCTTTTACCGGATTTTTCCTTAAAGAGTTCCCTCTTGAGACCTGGGAGATGAACGTTCACAATGTAATGCTCCCAGTCAATGCCATTGGTATCGAAGTCAAACATCTTTCTCTCTTCCATTGACAGCTCCTGAATAAGTCTCTTGGTATTGGTGTCGTCAAACCTATAGGATATTGCCTAAGAGTCAGTAATCTAAGACTAGCTTTTTGCTTAATAAACAAAAAGTATGTTATTTACCGAGCTTGAAAAAACGTGTAAGGCTCATATGTAGGGATGTCAAAACGGGCGGATCCGGTCCGATTAGGCCCGCCCTGTTTAAAGATCGCCCGTTAAGGCCCGTTAAGACCCGTTTACATGAAAGCCCGATTAATACCCGTTTAGCGTATGACCCGTCGGGTTTTAGTGATCCGTTTAGGTCCGTTTACATTTTTTTTCCTTCTGATTTTGCTAAATTTTGATTAAAAATTTGTAAATTGAAATGTAATAGTTTTGTACTATAATAGTTGGGTTACATTTGATTTTTTTTTTTTAATTATAGTATCAAATTATTTTTGTTTTTACTAAATTGTCAAAATTTTATACCTTTTTAGCAACAAATGTAAAATATAACAATAACAGTAAAAGAAATAATTTAAAATTTATGTTCACCATAAATAAAATAAAAGAGAATGTGAGTATTACCAAAAGAGTAGTACATAATTTGGAGGGATAAAAAGAAATAAAAGAAAAACATCATGTTTTTAAACAAAAGAAAGTTTTAGAACATTCAAAAGCCAAAATAAAAGATAACATAGGATTGTGTTCATGCCATGCTTGAATCTCTAGATCTTGATCCTTGTACTCCTGAGCTACTAGGAGTCTTTCTACCATCTTGAATGGCTATGTTATCCTCCTCTTCTGTGGTACCTACAATTCAAAAGAGTGTAAATTGTCAATCCACACAAGTTCAAAGTTTCTGTTCCTAAAGTCATCAAGAAGAGCGTATATCTACAAATATGTACCATAGAAAAGCGTATATGAAAAGTCATCAAGAGCCCATCAAGCAAATATTTAGTCATCAAGAGCGTATATATTTAATCATCAAGTTAATACCATCAATAACCCATCTAACAAATTTACTAAATTATAGTCAACAAATTCAGCAATAAATAGAACATAATCCACGACCAGATTGCTGCTAGTTTGCTACAGATCAAATCTAAATGGGATTATAAGGATTAAGGAATAGTCTATGGTACCTTTATACTCGGCAAAACCACGAAGCCAGTTTCGAGTGCAGAGTAATGCTTGGACGTTTTTTGGAAGTAGACGGTTCTTGTAGGGAGTCAATACTCGACCTCCAATGCTGAACGCAGACTCTGAGGCTACGGTGGTGATCGGGATAATTAGAATATCACGTGCCATAGTAGCCAAATCTCCAAGTCGATATTGGTTCTCTTTCCAGTAGCTTAAAATGTCCAAATCAGGAAACGACTTTCGCTCTAGTCTCGGCTCCTCCAAATAGACATCTAAATATGTCTTTTTGCTGCCCACACCAACTTCAACACTTTTCTCCAACTCAAAAAGATCCTGTATTACAATATTCATACCAAGTCATCAATTGATCAATATCAAGATTATGATGATTATGGGATTCTAATTTTAGTATGGAAAACACTTACATTATCATAATCATCTTCAAGTGGAGACTCTGTAAGTAAGTCATGCGGAGTTGGTGTTGTTGAAACACCTGAAGAACTTGTCCTAGACTTGCTTTGATAATCTTTATAAAGCAAGGTCAAACTGTTCTTAAGTTCAGCAATTTTCGAGTTCGATGTAGTCGGATCAACCTTCTCATAAGCTACTTCAAGCATTGACAACTTCAATCTTGGATCTAACACAGCGCCCATAGCCAAAATAGGACTATACTCCTCCCAGTACTTATCGAATTTCACTTGCATGTTTCGAGCCATTTGTTTCACAGCATCATCATCACATATTGCATACTTCTTCAACAACAATTCAATCCTCCATACTTGGGTGAAGTACACATTAGATGTGGGATACTTAGAACCCGAAAAGTAAGTGGTGATGACACTGAAAGGCTTCAAGAAATCACATATCTGTTCTCCACGGTTCCACTCTTCTTCTGAAGGTAATGTCTTGTAGTTTGTGTCAAAAACCTCCATTCTAGCAAATGCTTTCCTAAACTTTAACGCTCTTGCAAGCATTTCAAATGTAGAATTCCATCTTGTAGACACATCAAGAGATAAACCCGATCCACGCTCAATCCCTACTCTTTCTACACAAGCTGCAAACGCCTCCATCCTTGATTGAGATGCCTTCACATATCTGACACTTTCTCGAATGTTATGCAGGACATCATTTGCTAACTCTAATCCTTCCTTCACTATCAAGTTCAAAATGTGGGCACAACATCTCACATGCAGAAACTTCCCATCACACAATAGACCACTTCCACTTATCATCTGAAGTTTGCCTTTGAGAATTCTCTGCATACTAGTGTTATTAGTAGCATTGTCTAGAGTGATAGAGAAGACCTTTCTCTCTAGACCCCACTCTTTCAGACACTCAAAAATCTTAGCATCCAGAATTTAGCCAATGAGAGAGTGATCCACCTTTACGAGGAAATCGTATGTTTTATTCACATTTCTAGTTCTGTAAATACATTGTTGAAAGTGATTTGTATTGTATGTTTACTCCGTTGATGTTATTATTCTGACTCTCAAATGGCTTCTCATACAAGTTAAATTCCATGTCATATCTCGCCAGAAGCTTCAGAGTTGTAGTGGTACAAGTATTAGCTCAATGCATCACTTGAACATGGAGCAGCTAGCAAAAACTCTTACCTCTCTGTATAATATATATGATTCAAATAGGAAACCAAACTACATCTACGAAAATGAAGCTGAGTTCCGTTCACTCTATGTGCTGCTTCATCTCAATACCAGTAGTGGAGTGATGGTTGTTTCTCTGTTTCCTTTATCCTTTTTCTTTTATTTGTCAGCATGTCACCTTTTTCATTCATATAAAACATTGAGATTTTGATCTGCAGGGGGAACCACTGTCTTTGTGGTTTCCCAAGTTGACTTCTACTTTAATAAAATCCAAAGAAATGTGTTTTGTACGAAATCTTTTAAGGTAGGGTTATGTTTCTCGATCCTTTGCGTATGAGTTATTTAAATCAACAACATTTAGGAGATATGAATAAGTATGATGAACATTTCCTCATTTTTTTCTTGCAGGTCATATCGGATTGGTAATTACAAGAATTTCCTAAGACACAAAGGCAAACTTCAGATGATAAGTGGAAGTATGAGTCATATGTTCTTGCCAAGGACACAAAATAGTTTAGCATCCTCTTTCCCTTCATGCTCA
The DNA here is from genome assembly GCA_030180135.1 of Orychophragmus violaceus. Classification (NCBI taxonomy): domain Eukaryota; kingdom Viridiplantae; phylum Streptophyta; class Magnoliopsida; order Brassicales; family Brassicaceae; genus Orychophragmus; species Orychophragmus violaceus. Next base: position 100,454,627 of record CM058231.1, on the reverse strand, counting down.
GTGCGGTATGTGACTGATCTGCATCTCCTCTTTCATTTTTGATTTCTCGTTCATGTTTTGCTATTGTGCTGAATACAGAGGAAGTGAAACCCTCTAAGGAACTGTGGAATTTCATGCGCACTAGGTCTATCACTGTCAATGGAAAGTCACGCAGATGTTGATGAGAGAAGTCCATCAACTCGCCAAATCTCAAGGGATTTGCATGAGATGTTGAAGTGACATTGTAGACTTTGAGCTCTGCCATGGCTGGGACATTACCAAAACCTATAGAGTTTATGAATTGGATGATTCATATTCATTGTCGAAATACATTGTTTTATACATAGGAAGCTAGGGTATCAGACATTAATGTACAATATACACTTGACATATATGTGATGATGTTATTCCTTGACATGCCCCCTCAAGATGGAGGGGTCTTGAGCACTCCAATCTTGGAAGAAAGTGTTGTGAATGGTGCTCGTGAGAGTGGCTTTGTAAGAGCATCTGCGAGTTGATCTTTGGTGGAGACGTGTGCAACCCGAAGTTGGCCTGCTGCGACTTGATTCCGAATGAAGTGGTAGTCAAGTGCAATATGTTTCATGCGCGAGTGAAAGACTGGGTTGGCTGAGAGGTATGTAGCGCCAACGTTATCACAATAGATAACATGTGTGGTGTGGAACTTGACTCGTAGTTCTTGGAGCAGTGAGCATATCCAGCGGATTTCAGTGGAGGTGTTGGCTACTGATCGGTATTCTGCCTCGGTGGAGGATCGTGCGACACCTTTCTGTTTCTTGGATGCCCAAGACACCGGGTTCTTGCCAATGTAGATGATGTGCGCGTTTGTCGATGTGTAGTCATCTCTGTCGCCGGCCCAGTCAGCGTCCGAGTAGGCATGGATGGAGCTGCTGCTGGTTTTGTGGAAGAAGATTCCATGCGTTGATGTTCCTGCGAGATAGCGAAGTAGGCGTTTGACGGCAGTCCAATGTTCGTTTGTCGGTTGGTGCATGAATTGAGACAGCCGGTTGACAGCGAATGAGATATCAGGCCTGGTGAATGCCAAATACTGAAGGCTGCCTACGACGTTGCGATATTCGGAGGGATCCGAGAGCTTTGTACCAGCGTTGAGTGTGAGCTTCGGTGTTGTTGCCATCGGAGTGGTAACAGGCTTGGCGTCGAGCATCTTGGAGCGAGTTAGGAGGTCGAGGATGTACCTGCGCCGTGTGAGGTGAAGACCGGAAGAAGTACGAATTGCTTCGATCCCGAGGAAGTAGTGGAGATCTTCGGGATCCTTGATCGAGAACCGGTTGGCGAGTGAATCCAGTGTTTGCTGAATCATATTTGTGTTGTTTCCGGTGAGAACAATGTCGTCGACATAAACCAGAAGTTAGAGGAGAGTGTTTCCTAAGTGGAGAATGAACAATGAAGGATTGGCAATGGAGTTGGTGAAGCTGATGTTGAGTAGGAAAGTGCGTAGTTCTTGGTACCACGCGCGAGGAGCTTGTTTGAGACCGTAGAGGGCTTTGTGATGGCGACATACATGATGCGGTCGGTCGACGTCAACAAATCCTTGTGGCTGACTAATGTAAACTTCTTCAGTGAGGTTGCCTTGGAGAAAGGCATTATTGACGTCCAATTGTTTGATTGGCCAGTCTGAGCGAGTTGCGATGTCGAGAACTATGCGGATTATCGTGGATTTGATAACTGGGCTGAAGGTTTCATTGTAATCGATCCCTTTCCGTTGATTGTAACCTTTAGCGACCAGCCTCGATTTGTGTCTGTGAATAGAACCATCAGGGAGGTATTTCAGGCGGAAAATCCATTTGGTGTCCACTATATTCTGCGACGGCGACGGTGGAACAAGAGACCAAGTGTGATTTTTCAGCTGGGCACCAAATTCTTCAGACATTGAGTTGCGCCATTTATCGTTCTGGAGAGCTTGAATGACTGTGTGTGGTTCTGTTTCGGAGCTGACAGTGGACAAGGCATATTTGGGGTTTGGTTTTTGAATGCCATGTTGTGCTCTTGTGGTCATGGCTTGGTTTTCTCGGGTGGTTGTTGTGGTTTGGGTAGCTGTAGTGTTTGGTATCGGTGTGTTTTGTGGTTCTGGTGGAGATGATTGTGTGTTTGAGGTTGTGTTTTGGGTCGGATTGATGGTTGTGGCTTTTGGTGGACGACGAGAGTAGGTGAATTGAAGGACAGGTAGAGCTGGTGATGGAGAAATTGGGGGAGGTTGTGGCTGAGTCGTGGGCTGCGGCTCATTTTGTGGTTGAGCAGTGGGCTCTTGGGAAGGATGGCTAGTCTGAGCCGTGGGTTGCGGCTCATTTTCGGTTTGAGCAGTGGGCTCTTGGGAAGAAACAGAGTTAAGAGAAGAAGAGGACGATACCTGAGCCTCAGATTGAGGTAATGCATTGGCTGATGACGAAGGAGCCTCATGAGAATGAGGTGTTGGAGCATTGTTTTGTGTCGTGTCTGTGTTGTCTGGTATTGATGCCGACGGTGAACGATCTGAGCTCGGTGCAAGAGTCCATACGAGCGGCAGTGTTTGGGAGTGAGAGGTTGTTTCTTTGACTGTTGGTTCAGTAACGGAGAGAGGAGTGGTTGTTGGTTGGGTTAGGGACTTGAAAGGAAAGGTTTGTTCATCAAACTGAACATGGCGAGAGACATAGAGACGATTTGTTTTTGGCTCTAGGCAGAGGAATGCACTTTGCGTGAGTGAGTAGCCGAGAAACACACATTGGGCCGATCGTGTTTCCAGCTTATGATTGCGATATGGTCTGAGCCAAGGAAAACAAAGGCATCCGAAGATTTTGAGCTTAGATAATTTGGCTGAGAACCGAAAAGGACAGCGTATGGTGAGGTGAGAGAGAGAGTGGGTGTTGGCATTCTATTTATGAGATATACTGCTGTGGACATAGCATAGGACCAATAAGTGTTTGGGATTTTAGCATGGTGGAGAAGAGATAACCCGGTTTCGACGATGTGACGGTGGCGCCGTTCAGACATGCCATTGTGCTCGGGAGTGTGAGGAGGTGAGGTGAGATGGCTTATGCCGGAGGAGGATAAGAACTCACAAAGGGCTATAAATTCGCCACCATTATCGGAGAACAAAGTTCCGATTCTGGTTGAGAAGCGATTTTCAGTGAGGGCTTTGAACTTTATGAAGGTTTCTTTGACATGAGACTTGAGCTTTAGAGGATAGAACCTTGTATAGCGAGAGAAATGATCGACAATGATAAGGTAGTGTTTGTAAGAATCGACTGAGATTATTGGAGAAGTCCATAAATCAGTGTATAAGTATTCTAAAGGGCGAGTAGAAGAGATAGAGTTGTGGGAAAAAGCTAATTTATGACTTTTATTAGATAAGCAGTCGACACAAGGAACTGTTTTAGAAAAAGAATCAGAAACAGGTAAAGAGAAAGCAGTAATGATATTTTTGAGGATTGGAAGAGATGGATGCCCAAGTCTCGAGTGCCAATTTGAGATGCTGGTTTTGATTGTAGGAGTGGCGAAGAAGGAGATAGGTGATGATGGGGAAGTTGGCCACTCGTACAGCTCTTGATTAGTACGACCTTGGATCAATGGGACCCCCGAGCTCAGATCTTTCACATGGAAAACAAAGGGAAAGAATTCAACAGAGACGTTATTGGCATTACAGAGACGATAGACCGAGATCAGATTTTTGTGAATATTTGGAACATGAAGAACATCCAGTAATTTGAGTGCACGAGAGTTTGAGTTTAGAGAAGTGAAACCAGTGTTCTGGATTTGAATGCCCGATCCATCGCCGATTAGTACTTCTTCACCGCCGGTGTACGGTTGATGAAGGGAGAGGTTTGCAAGGTCCGAAGTCAAATGGTGTGTTGCTCCAGAATCGAGAATCCATGGATTCTGCGGTTGTGTGCGAGCAAGATTGGCTTGGGGATTCCAGTTTTGCGTTGGAGTCGGTAGCAGAGGTGGCTGTGTTGAGCGTTGAGCAGTCTGGAATTGCGGACAGCGACGAGCTAAGTGTCCCTGAGTATTACAGATTTGGCATTTGCCAAGGTACGGCTTGAACGTGCGCTGAGAGTTGGTGGTGTTGTTGTTGTGCTGACTGGTCCATTGCTGAGGAGAGCGTGCCTGATTTTGCTTGTACGAGCGATTACGGTTGTTCACGTAATTGGCCGTGATCGGCGCAGAGGTGTTGGGAGCAGCAGAGAGGAGTTTGACTTCGTGGTTGAGTAGTTTCTCGTGAAGCTCGGTGAGTGACGGTGGCGTATCACGACCTTCTGTCTGATCGATGACAAACTTATACTCCTCGGGTAATCCTTGGAGAACGTAATCAATCTGGTCTTCATGATCAACCATCTTTCCTAGTATCGCAAGTTTATCGAACCGCATCGTCAAGCCCTGGACGTATTCATCGATGGTGCGAGCGCCTTTGCGCCAATCCTTCAACTGCAACTTGAGTTGCTGAATGTGACCTCTGCTCGGTTTCGCATACGTAGATGCAAGTGTTTTCCAGACTTCAGCACTGGTGGAGGCGCGTGAAAGCAAAGGCTGAAGCGGCATGGAGATGGCTCCAATGAAAGCACTGAGAATTAGCTTATCTTGACGCTTCCAGACTGTGTAAGCAGGATTAGCCGTTGTGTTGCCATCAGCAGTGAGAGTTGGATCGGGTATGGTGATCGATCCATCGATGTAGGAGACTAAATCATACCCATCAAGAAGTGCTTGGATTTGGCGACTCCACATGAGATAGTTGGAGGAAGTGAGCTTGGTAACATTGGTCATGTTAAGGTTGTAGAGGTTGGTGGTGTTTAAAGGGACATAATCGTGTGAGTGGGTGATATGGGTTTGAGAGTTTGATTCGGAAGCCATTTTTGTGAAGAAGAAAGAGATGAGAAAGGAGGAGTGGCGGCTAAAGAGAAGAAGAAGGGAAATTAGGTTTCAGAGATCTTACTGCTCTGATACCATATAGAGTTTATGAATTGGATGATTCATATTGATTGTCGAAATACATTGTTTTATACATAGGAAGCTAGGGTATCAGACATTAATGTACAATATACACTTGACATATATGTGATGATGTTATTCCTTGACAGAACCATGCTTTGCCATGGCTGCTATTGACGCGTTTACAACCATATCGACAGGTATAAAGTCCATGAAAGATTGAGAATCTCCCCAGAAGTCAGACATATGGCCTTTGCCATAGGCCAAGATAACTGGATCACTCATCCTGTGAACCAAAGCAAAACATGAATTTAGAATCCAGAAAGCTAATGCAATCCCTTTAACAAAGAAATTCTTTAACCTTATTCCTTGGAAATTCTCACCCATAGCTTAACCTTATTCCTGGGAAATTCTCACCCATAGCTTTTGTGAATGTGTAAGTGTTTTCCCAGCCATAGTGTTGAGCTCTAAGATAAAACAATATTGTTTCAGATTTTAGTACGTAAGAATGTGCAAAGAGTAGGTAATATTTCCCCTTTATCCTCACCTTTCGATACCAAGTTCTTTCAGCTTCTTGATTTCTTCACTGCCACGTAACTTTTTTACAGCTTCTGAAGCTAGTTTCAGCTCGGATTCGATGTTTAAGTCAGAAGGTATGTTTTCTCCAATACAGAGAGGAGTCTCTAGTATTGTTCCCTCTTTCTTACCAGTAACATAAGCTATATGGTTGTCAAAAAAAAGCTATAAAAAAAAAAAAGAAAAAAAAAACTTCTCTTACAGACAAAACCTTTGTTAGCCAACACAGAAACTCATACCAGTTGAAAAATGGAGAAATAGTTTCAGATTCTTGCAGTACTTTCCAAAGCTCAAGAGCCGACCAGGTCCAAGGGCGTTGACATTTAAAGCAAAGTCGTATCTGTATCATCAGTTTCTTGGGCTATAAGCAATTGTTTTTTTTGTAAGAAAAAAAGAATTGAACATAGTAAGAAGTAGAAACATAGTAAACACCTATCGTCAAATGTCGTGCGACCTGCACAGCTTATAATGACATCAATCTCACCACTAATCTTGTCTGCTATATCAGATTTGATCCCGAGATTGTCTTCTCCAATGTTTCCAATTACTGGAATCAACTTACTCTTCATAAAGGCTTCGTAAGAGCTCCCGTGCATTTTCCTCAAAAGCTTGAACAGATCCGAGCTTATGATCTGTGTGGAACAAATGGACACAAAATAGGAGAATAAAAAATAAAGAAAAGGTTGCCAAAAAAATAAAATAAAAATAAATAAATAAAGAAAAGTCGAGTAAAACGCAAGGATGAATTTGTAAACAAAACCACATCATAGAGTCTCTTGTTGGCCGATTCTTGATCCTCGGATTTGATCAGAAGGAAGATCTTCCCAATCTCAGGACTTGCCCTCAGTAATTTCTCAATCAACACTGTAACAAAAAAGAAAAGAAAAAAAACAAAGATCACTCCGACAATCAGTTTACTTGGACAAGAAGAAACCTTGTTTTAGGGTTTGTCTTACCTTTAGCAAGAAAACCCGTTGCACCGGTAACGAGATAGCTTTTTCCTTTTAAGAAACGGAAAATTCCAACTCCGTCACTGACACTTCTTTGTTCTACTGTCTTAGGCAGCGTAAACGGGGTCACAGCTTTCAACGACGTTTCACGATAACAACAAGAAGTTTGGACTCCACGTGTCATCTTCCGAGGCAAACGACGAGCCAAGAAGTGGTTCAGTTTGCCAGGGAAAGAGGAGAAGAAGCTGAAACCATCCAATCTGACGGCGTTGCTTGTGGCGAGGAGATTTGTTGTGATTGCCATGTTTAGTTACAACTAAAAAGAAGACAAAGGTGATGAAGCTTTTAGTTTTGCTTTTTGTTTTTCGAGGTCTCTTGTCCTGTCACTTGTGTGAGAATATATAATAGACAAATTACAAAGGAATTAATGAAGTTAGGTCTCCGGTAAGGTGTCATATAGTTGGCTCCATTGGCAGACCCATAATTTATTTAATTGGGGTCAGATATTTCATTAAAAAATATGAAATATACACCAAATATCATCAGATTATTAAAGTCACCTTCTCCTTTCTTCCACTCGTTGGGTTCATCTTAGGCATTTTAACCAGAACCGATTATCCGAACCAGAACCGATCCGAAACCGATTTGGTTATATAACATTTATCTGATGGGTAATTTATTTTAGATACGTGGGTATTGGATAATATCTGGAATCGAACAGATAACCGATCAGATACCTGAATAACCCGAAAAATATTAAATATAGTAGTTATTTTTGGATATTATAGGTATAATTTTGGTATTATGGGTATTTTAAAAGTTTTATTTTCAGTTTTGAATATATTTTTGACATTTCGGATAATTTTCTGTTTTTCTTTGTTTTCGCTTATTTTTGCTGGTTATCAAAAAAATCGAGATTTTTGGGTCTAATTCAGATATTTTTGTAAATTTCGGGTAAAATTCGGTTCTGAATTTTTAGATCCGAACCGACTCGGAATCGGTTGAACCCAAACCGATACCTGTTACAGTTACGATCGAGATACGATAAATATCATAGATATTCACCTAGATATTCTTGTATTAATTGCGATATACTCAATCTCCGGCTAATATGGTCTCGGTAGATATCTCCTTGTAACCCTAGACCTATATAAGTTGTGGCGACTGCACATAATAAAACACACAGAACATTCAGTTTTACATGGTATCAGAGCCTGTAAACCTAATCATCTGATTTCAATTTATGTTCGATCTCTAGATCGTTTTTCCTTTTCTTTCGTATTTCTTTTTCGATCCCTAGGTCGAACTCTTGACCGTGATCTCTAGATCACATCGATCTTGTTTCTGCTCTCAAACCCAATCTCACCATGAGTGATACAGAGTCTGGAAACTTGACAGGTCATTCGTCTGGAGCTGTTGCAACAGATAAGCTGATGTCTCCTTACTATCTGCACCCGTCTGACAATACGGGTCAGGTTCTTACTCCAATTTTGCTTAATGGTACAAACTGTTGGGCAAAACTGTTGATGAATTCTATTCGAACCAAACGGAAGGTTGGATTTCTCGATGGGTCTTTGAAACGACCTTCAGATGACTCGGTGGATGCGGAGAAGTGGGATATGGTGAATGCGATGGTTATCGGATGGATATATAGCAGCATTGAAGCAAAGCTGTGTCCCTCTATCTCTCTGGTCGACAGTGCGAAAGCCATGTGGTCCAGTTTGCAGCGCAGGTTTTCGATCAGTGATGACACACGAACACATCAACTTCATGCGGATATTGCGGCTTGCAAGCAAGAAGGTGATACGGTTGAAATCTATTTCAGCAAACTCAAAGTTATGTGGGATGATTTGGCTGATATGGAATAGGGGTTCAAGTGTTGTTGTGTCGACGATACGTGCAACTCAATGATAACATATGAAGCCACGCAAGAGAAAATACGAATCCATTGATGGAATTCCTAGCAGTTCCTAATCCGATTAGGCAACCCTAAGTCTGAATTCCGAGCCTAGGATCTAAGGGTTTGTGTTATTGAATCATGGATCTCGCGTTTACCTTGTTCTGGCAGCGAAATGAATGGTAAGACGAGATCAGGAGCGATTCAGATGCCTCGCCTCTATCGTAGTCAATACGCACACAACCTGGAAAGCCGGGATGCTAGTGCCGGATCTGGGAATCGAATAGAGAGTTTTTCTGCTTTTCTGATCAAGAAAAATGAACGGCTTTTTTTCCAGGTCGATCATATAAGCCTATATATACGACCTGTTATGACTAAACCATCTTTCGGGTTTAGCCGAAAAAGTTTAAGTCATAAACCAAAACATCAGTTTCGGAATCGACCCCGTGTCGATCGATACACCTACTGTGTCGATCGACACACCTCTCTTTAATCGATATTGATATGTATCCAATACACATCATCTTGATCACCACCATGATGATCATTCTCATATATATGCTTCCAGATTGCTTAGGTGTGTGACCCTATAGGATCATATAATACTGGCAGTAAGTCTACAACTTACAGACTGCAAGAGGCTTCTAGCAAAACATTGCAACCGCCCAGTATCATACAACATGTCTGATCTCGACACACAACTATCGTTAGAGTAAGTACAATGTGATTTCAGGACATAATCCCAACAATCTCCCACTTGTACTAAAATCACCTATTCCTATAATCCCTTCGTCTCTATATCTCGATATGGAATAAGGCAAGAGACTGTGTCATCCTTATTATAGCCAATATCATGTTCATCGAACTCCTGATCTATACTGATAAAACAAACGACTGACAATCACCCCGTTTGAGCATGGCCATGCATTTTCTCAGTATCAAATCTTCGATGGACTCTGAGATATTTATCTCCTGTTATATAGGAGGGACAAATCCCATCTTGTTCCATCCTTGTTCTTTCACACACTTCATGATACACCTAAGCAATGCCTTTATAGCCGCCATTTACGAATCGACGTTTGACAAGGTCAAAGTGCACCAATTCATGTGCTAGGAAGCATGATGAACTCAGGTCTAAGGACTATACTCTATAGTCGTAATGAGAACCTCTCATGACACTGATATAACTATCCTGTAGAGTTCTCATTAACGGGTCATGTCCGATCATATGTTCACCATCATATATCTATGTGATTGACTGTGATAATCATATCATTGACTCCATGAAACTTAGTCCAACAGTCACCTCACATGCTAGTCTTGCGCGGTTGTTGGTGTCCCACTTCAACAACCTCGACTAGGGACAATCATAATTTATGTCATCTTTTACTTATGGGGTTTCATGATCAAGTCCTCAACTTGATGACCTATAAGATGAACATAAAATACTTTGGGACCATTATTTAATCATCCAATAATTAAATAATACCGATGTCAGTTTTAACTTACACAAACATTGCCATAGCATGTCTATGTAAAGATTATAACATAACTAAAATAACTCCCACTAGAATCAAGATCATCTCTTCAGATATCTAATACCTACAGCAACAGAATAAATCTCGTGCTTAGGTTGTGGGAGAGACTGCGGTGTTTTTGCTTGAAATAATTTCAACAAACCACACCGCCATTCAGATAACAACACTATTCTACGGTTCTCTGCTTGGAGCCCTTCCAACAGATAGTACCGTTATTCAGACAAAGAGACATAACCAAGTGGGAACCGGAAATCGTCTTTGTCCGTCTAACTACTCTCAACTGGTTCGTCACTTCCTCAGTTCTCCATGAACCTATCCGTAGTGTTCCTCAAACACTTGGGGTTATTCCTTACAACTGTCCAGTGACTTTTACCGGAACATATTGGTATCTTCTCGTCATGCTTTATGCGTAAGCTGCATCTAGACGAGCGCAAAATATGGCATTTATGATGGATTCTATTGCAGAAGCATAAGGAATCACACTCATAGATACTAGCTCAGCCAGTGTCCAAGACACTTCATCTTGCTAAGATTGATACTAGCCCAGCCAGTGTCCAAGACACTTCATCTTGCTAAGATTATTGCCATAAGACCTTTTGTGTGAAGCCATTCTTGGAATCATGCATATTGGAGCTGTCCAATACCTTATCAACATAAGGATTCTGACACGATCTAATTAGCCTTCCCTATCCATCTCAATGGATCCTTATTCCAAGAACTCACGCGGCTTCTCCCATGTCCATTGTTAAATTGACTTCCGACCCAAGTCCTGATAAGACTTTAGAGACAGAAATCGTTTATGAGAATTAGTATGTTATATACACACAGTGTGAGAAATGCAACTACGCTCCCACTAGTCTACTTGTAAACGCACGGTTTCTATTCGTTCCTGATCAAGTCAAAACTTTTGACCGTTTTAACAGAACGTAGATTCCAACTCCAAGATGTTTGCTTCAATCTATAAATAGATCGGTGAAGCTAACATGCATACCTAGCCAATTTCCGGAGTTGGGGCTCACCTTCGCTCTTTGAATCTCGCATGCTCGTCACTTTTCAATGATCATCAGATCACGGCAATCGGCCACGAGAAATCACTCTCGGGTTAGTGACGGATCCTTTCGGATCTGCGAACTTCAGGCTCCACAGGTGTAGGTCCTACAACACTCTGTAGATCTAACCGCTGCTCTCCCTCAACAGGTTGAGCAGCCTCCTGTGTTTCTCGAATTTCTTCGAGCTGTACTTTTACTCCCACTGTTCTTCTTGGAAAGAAAATTTCTATCTAGAAGAACAGAGTTCCGAACAAAACTTTGTTCTCGGATTGGTTGCAAAAGTAATAAGCCTCGGTTTCCCTAGGACAACCAGCGAAGCAGCACTTATCAGATATGGGTTCAAGCTTGTTTGTTGACCATTGCTCCATACCAGACACGCAGTTCCACTTGTCCTTTCTTCAACGTTCTACTGTTGTTTAGGCCCTGCATATTTCAAAAATATCAGTACCACAACTAGTATTCAATACATACGTAGAACTTGAAGTAATAACACAATACCTGAAGAAGAAGTCCCATACATCTTCTCCATCTCTTGTGAATCTTCCAAGAATTTAATGCAATTTCTCTTCCAATGCCCAAACTCTTTACAGTAGCATCATTTTCCAACATCAGATGGGCCTGACTTGGGCTTAAAGGATGACATAGGCTTATCCCGATTCCAAATCTGAACGGCCTTGCCTCCACCCTTGTCTATACAAGATTTCTCAAATTTTTTACCCTTTATGATGTTTTGCTCTGCTGTCTTGAGCATGCCATGCAGCTCAGTCAATGTCTTCGTCAAGTCATTCTTGATATAGATTTTCCTAAACTTATCATAACTTGACGGCAGTGACTGCAGAATGATCTCAGTAGCCAACTCTAGGCTAACAGGACAATCCAGTTTCCCCAGGTTATCAATGTAACCCATCATTTTAATGACATGAAGACTCACTGGAGCATTCGCTGGTAGCTTGCACCCAATAAGAGACTTAACCATCTGGTATCTCTCAACTCGTGCCTGATCCTGAAACATCAGTCTTAGACTGGTGATCATCTCTATTGGCGACTCCACGTTCTCGTATTGACTCTTCAAGTCTGAGTTCATGGTAGCCAACATCAGACCACACACATCTACCACATCAATATAATGCTTATTCCAAGCATCATATACTGCATGCGAGGCATTGGTCCCAAGTTTCTCGGAGAGAGCTTTCTCAAGGACATAGTCCTTACTCTCTTGCTTGAGAACTATTCTCAAATTCCGATACCAATCCAGGAAATTTGATCCATTTAACTTGTCCTTCTCAAGGACGGATCGCAATGAGAAATTAGTTTTAGACATAAGCTGAAATCCAAGAAAACAAAGATTTAGTTATGTATTCCATGAAATGAGAAATCTTATCTAATAAGAAAACTCGCATTATATTCAAACAATGTTTCCTCTATGAATATAATGATCCAAGATCCATACTTCACCAAAATCTGAGTGGACGACTCGCCATCACCCAAAATTTAGTTATCTAGGTGAGCAAATCATTGCTAATTGTACCCAGTACAATTCCTGGTCGCAGATAAGACAATCCATGTCTCATCTACTCTGACGTCTCTGGGCCCAGAACTTCTGATAGCCCAGTCAAGTAAACCAATCTCTTCAGTCTTGTGATCACTGAAAGTCGCACTGCAAGTCTGTCAATGATCACCTGTCTTACTCATGTAATTGTGGATACCAATGACTCCAAGACTATCCAACAACGAAACGAGTCTTGACAGTAGACAAGATTGGGAAAGACATCAAGGTCACTTGATATTTAGTTGAGGAAACGAAACTCTAAAAGGTTAGCAAATCAATCTCTTAGGTCATGTAATTGTCGATGTCAAGCACTGCAAGTCCATCAACATAATTACCTGCCTTACTCACTTAATTGTGGACACCAAGCTCTTGGCCAGACCATCACACAACGAAATGAGTCTTGACAGTTGACCATGTTGAAGCTAAGATTTGATCTAATACACATCCAATGTGTATCAAAATGGATTTAGAACATTTAATCTTGATACATATCCAATATGCATCCAAGAAGTGTTTTAATTGTTCTTTATAAACTAGGTTTAAGTCGAGTTTGGTTTTGAAAATTCAAGGTTCAATAACCAGAATTGTGAGCACTATGTCGATCGACGCAGACCATGTCTGTCGATCGACACCACCAAACAAAACCGGACTTCAATAACCGGTTAATCCAATTAGCCCGGTTCATTGAACCGGTCATGTCGATCGACACAACCCATGTGTGATGGTCGACATAAACCTAAACCGGAGACAGTTTTGATAACCGGTCCAATCCAATTGAACCGACTTATCAGATCAAACTGATCTTAACCGATCAAATCGGTTTATACTAATTGAGATAATCAGTTCAATCCAATTGAACCAATTCATCCAATTTAAAACGATCTGATCGGACTTAACCAAGCATGATAACCGGTCCAATCCAATTGAACCGATCAACCAATCGCAAGGTCTGTGTCGACCGACACTCAACCTGTGTCGATCGACACAGCAGGCATTTAGGTCTTCTTCGCGAAAAACCCTAGCCGCCGATTCTGACGAATTCACTATTCTGTGTCGACCGACACACCTTTTGTGTCGATCGAAACCATACGAAAAACAGAATCATTTTTGATCAAAATCGATCTAACCTGTTCTTATTCATACTATCTTATGAGCGAATTTAAATCATCAAATTCTATTAAACAGGCTGATTCAATGGAAAACCCTAAGGTTCTGATACCACTGATGGAATTCCTAGCAGTTCCTAATCCGATTAGGCAACCCTAAGTCTGAATTATGAACCTAGGATCTAAGGGTTTGTGTTATTGAATCATAGATCTCGCGTTTACCTTTTTCTGGCAGCGGAATGAATGGTAAGACGAGATCAGGAGCGATTCAGATGCCTCGCCTCTATCGTAGTCCACACGCACACAACCTGGAAAGCCAGGATGCTAGTGTCGGATCTGGGAATCGAATAGAGAGTTTTTCTGTTTTTCTGATCAAGAAAAATGAATGGCCTTTTTTCCAGGTCGATCATATAAGCCTATATATACGACCTGTTATGACTAAACCATCTTTCGGGTTTAGCCAAAAAAGTCTAAGTCATAAACCGAAACATCAGTTTCGGAATCGACCCCGTGTCGATCGATACACCTACTATGTCGATCGACACACCTCTCTTTAATCGATATTGATATGTATCCAATACACATCATCTTGATCACCACCATGATGATCATTCCCATATATATGCTTCCAGATTTCTTAGGTGTGTGACCCTATAGGATCATATAATACTGGCAGTAAGTCTACAACTTACAGACTGCAAGAGGCTTCTAGCAAAACATTGCAACCGCCCAGTATCATACAACATGTCTGATCTCGACACACAACTATCGTTAGAGTAAGTACAATGTGATTTCAGGACATAATCCCAACATCCATCAATTCCTGATGGGTCTTGACAACTCGAGGTTCAGAACCGCTAGGTCGAATCTTCTCAGCAGAGGTTCTGTCCTGAATCTCGATCAAGTGTATTCCCAAATCATTCAAGAAGAGAGACACATAAACGCTATGCGTAACACAGAGGAGAGAGTCTCAACAATGGCGTTTGCCGCATCAACTGCATCATCATCGTCCAACTTGGGTACTCGTCCATCGTCTTCATCAATAGCACCGATTGCATCAGCAGCGAAGTTTTCTTCTTCTAGAACAGTGCCGACTTGCAGCCATTGTGGAAAGCAAGGTCATGAAGCTGCCAACTGCTTTCAGTTGATCGGATTTCCCGAATGGTGGCCAGACAAAAGCAAATCTCCTGGTGGACGAGGCTCAAGCTCATCACGAGGAGGACGTGATGGTGGACGAGGTAGGGGAGGACGAGGCTCAGGCTTCCGAGCTTACAATGCTCAAATGGCTGATTCAAAGTCGCATGGTGAGGTATCAGCTTCTGGTATTCCTAATTTCACACCGGATCAGTGGAACTCTCTGGCTCAGTTTTTGAATAAGCAGACTGGGTTCGAGAAACTCTCAGGTAACAATGATAAACTCGCTTTATTTGGTAATAATCGACGGTACGATGTTATCATTGACTCAGGAGCTTCGCACCACATGACGGGCGATCTCCAATTACTTACGGACGTCATTGACATTGAGACATGCCTGATAAAATTACCTAATGGCAATATCACAGGGGCAAAGAAATGTGGTCGCTTACATTTTGGCAGGCGATTGATGCTTGATCATGTTTTTTATGCAACACATCTTACTATTACACTTATCTCAGTGGCTAATCTTCTGCGTGATATTGCTGGCTTTGTTCTTTTTACAAAACAGTTTTGTGTGATACAAGACCGTGCCTCGAAGACTTTGATTGGAGTGGGTAGAGAGCGTGATGGGGTCTACCACTACACAGGAGGAATCACGGTTCAGGCTGGGTATGCTGGGAGACTTCAAGCTCGAGAGTTATGGCATAGTAGATTAGGACATCCATCTTCGCAAGTGCTTTCGGTTTTATCGAGGATTGATGGTTTTTCTAGTTCTTATACTGAGTTTGAAAAGTCTTGTGACATTTGTGTACGAGCTAAACAAACTCGAGATGTTTTCCCATTAAGTTCTAATAAAGCAGACAAATCTTTTTCTTTGATTCATGTGGATCTATGGGGACCGTATCGCACACCTTCATCTTCAGGCGCTCGTTATTTTTTAACGATTGTTGATGATTATTCACGAACTGTATGGACGATTCTGTTGTTAGAAAAGAAAGAAGCATCAGAAGCTCTACGCAGATTCTTTGCTTTTGTGGAACAGCAATTTGAGACAACTATCAAAACCGTACGTAGTGACAACGGCATGGAATTTATGTGCCTTAGCACATTCTTCGCAGAGAAAGGAATTGTGCATCAACGTTCTTGTGTGACGACTCCACAGCAAAATGGCCGTGTTGAGAGGAAACACATGCACATTTTGAATATGGCTCGTGCACTGCTCTTTCAATCGCATCTGCCTACTGATTTTAGGGATTTTAACCATGGTATATGTCTTATCTATCGAGTCTTTTATTATATTTTGGAGTCTTTTTAGTATGTTTACAGGTCAAGATACGTTTGGAGCGGATTTGGAGTTTATGGCGCATTCTGGAGCTATTTGGAGCAATTGGCCGAGAGGAAGAGTTCACTGCCCATTTCGCAGACCTGTGTCGATCGACACAACATGTGCATCGATCGACACAAGATCGACACAGACTTCTTGCGTGCGATTAATGAAGACTTATGGAATTTGCACTTTGGCCCAGAAGTTTCTCATAATTATAAAGAAGCCCCAGCCAAGTTTAGACCATTATATTAGGGTTTTTAAACCATTGTTTAGGCTACGCTTTTCATACGCTTTACTTACGCTTTCAGAGAGAGTTTTAGGGGCTGATCTTGTTCTCGAAAGAGAGAGGATTTCGAACCCCAGTTCTTTATTCTGTTTTATGATATTCGGTTTTCTATTCATGATGTTTTCTGTTTCGATGATTATGTCTGAGTAGATTACCTGTTAGGTTTAGGGATTCTCATTAGGGATTTCATGGAATTATAGGTTGATCAATCTGTTAGGGATTCATACTTTCTAGTTCTTCGTCTAGGGTTGTTTTTAATGCTTAATCTGAAGTAGCTATCCAGATTTATGATGTTAGGTTGATTGATACAACGACAGTTTGTTAATTAGCTAGAAAGAACCTAGATGAGCAATTTGATCTACTCGCAAAGAAACTTGGTTTAGGGGAATTGTGAACATATCGAACTTGATCTTAAAGCTAGTTTAATCTGTTAGGAATTACAAAGACATTTGGATTTATGCTATTAGACTTAGAGAATTCTCACAACGACAATTGGTTAGTTCTATATCTGTGTTTGAGTTCTAGATCAGTTTCTAATTAGATCCCGCTTGATTGATTGCATGTATTCCTGATTTCCTGAGAACTCCCTTGACCTAACGCTTCGCTTGCTTGATTTACAACCGATCTATTTACTTTTCTGCTTTGCTTGATTTACTGTTTTCTCACTACTTTCACCTAGTTTAATCTTGACTGTTCTATAATCTTTCGTTGACCGGAGTCTCTGTGGATTCGATACCCTAAGTACTATAACTACATCATTGTGCACTTGCAGTTAGTATAGGGATAATTCTTGACCTATCAAGTTTTTGGCGCCGTTGCCGGGGACTCTTTTGAGTCTCCGATAGATTTGAACTTAGGGTTTAGACTAGGTTTTTCGTTTTTGTTTTTGGTCACTAATTTTTTTTCTGTTTCTTGCGTTTCAGGTACGCCTGTAATCGCACTGCATCGATCGACACGGTCCTGTGTGTCGATCGTCACATCTTCGCGCTTGCATCGATCGACACAGTGCGTAAGATGATGGGAATGATGGAACGGATGTTTGAAAATCAGCAGAATAACTTATTCTACAGAGGCTATGGTTCTTATTCATTCACCAGAGCTTATGAATCTCCATCATATCAACATGTTCCTCCTCAAAATACACAGTCTGATAAGCTGATAAGCATGATGGAGCAGTTATTGGAAAAGCAGGAAAAAGATTTGAACTACATCAGTGGCTCTGGATTCCAAGGAAACAGGTTTGGTAATCAGCAAGGTAACAAGTTCTTTAATGGTGGACAGAAGAGTGCTTTCCTAAGCAATCAGAACTCTTCTGTATATGGACAAACTGCTGGTTATTAGAAGCCTTATCAGCAAGGTGATTCTTATCAGAGAACCTATGGATCATCATCTTATCAGACACCTCCTGCTGCTAATTCTTATGAGAGTAAGAAGGAAGCCATGATGGAGCAGTTGCTAGAGGATCAGACTAAGACTGCTGTAGACTTCGATAGGAAGTTGGATGCTATGCATGAAAATCTGATTGGAAGTTTGAATCTTTGAGCACTCATGTGAAGAGACTAGATGTTCAAGTCCAACATACATCTCAAGCAATACAGAAGCAAAATAAAGCTGGGAAAGCTGAACAGAAGCAATACGTCAATGCTGTGAGCACTGGAGATGAGACTGAGTTGCTAGAAGAAGAAGAAAGCATAATCTCGGATTTTTTGGAAGAAATTTGTGTGTCTGAGATGTGCATCGATCGACACACGCTTGATGTATTGCTTCTGGTATCTTCTCTGTGATCTGAATCAGCTTCTTTTCCATCACTTTCGTGCAGTTAGCCACTTCTAGCTTCTGTTTAGACGGTTTAGAAACCTTAGGATATGGCACAGAGGGCTTATAGACTCATTCTGGGACTGTTGCAGGTTTCTGGTCTCGTCTGCAATTTGTGTCGATCGATGCATAAGGCGTGTCGATCAACACAAGGCGATTTTGCACATATTCATCAGACGCATCGGGCTTGCATCGATCGACACCTTATGTGCATCGGGCTAGAAGTGGCTAACTGCACGAAAGTGATGGAAAAGAAGCTGATTCAGATCACAGAGAAGATACCAGACCCAAGAGCCTTTGTGCTAGACTGTTCCATCTCTAAGGGCAGATTCAAGCGTTCTCTGTGTGATTTAGGATCTTGCGTGAATCTAATGCCGTACTCAGTTGCTGTGAGATTGGGAATGATGGAATTCCATGAAGGAACGTTTAGTTGATCCTGATTCAATTCTTAGATTCATATCAACCTAAACATGCGATCTAGGTTCTTCTCAGAATAGAAACAAACGATGATCTCACCTTATACCTGTTTGCAGCGGAAATAGATGGTATGTCTGAGATCAGAGAAACACCGAGGGATGAATCCTCCAAAGGTTCACACACGCGATCACAGGAAACGACTGCTAGATCACTAGAGGATTTCGGCGCAGAGAGAGAGAGTTTACGGCTCTGGTGTTAGGGTTTTTTTGATCAGAAACTCGAGTTTTAGCTTATAAAACTTGTCTGATTTCGTTTGGGCCATTTGGCCCAAACACCAATTAACTAGTCGGTATTCGCGCACTGTGTCGACCGACACACCTTGTGTATCGATCGACACAGAGTAGCTAAACCGTTTTATTCTCTCTAAGTACAGTAAATGCCTAGCACTTTTACCGTACTTCTGCTAAACCGTTCCTACACATTTTCCTGTTAGCTTAGGCGTGTGACCCATATGGGATCATATAATAAAGGCAATAAGTCCAAGACTTATAGATCATGAGCGGACTCTAGCAAGCCATCATGACCCCCAGTATTATATGACTTATGTCTGATCATTGACATACTCTTACTTTTTAGAGACAGTACCGAGATTACTGGACACAATTCCAACAATCTCCCACTTGTACTGGAATCTCCGTATTCATAATCCTTTTGTCACAATATCTCGATTAGTCATAAGGCAAGATTGGTGTCATCCTTATAAAGCCTAATCTTGTTCATCGGACTCTGATTTGATACTGACAATCCAAACGACTCGGGAAAGTCCGTTTGAGCATGGCCATGCATTTTCCAGTATTCAAATCTTCGATTGGCCTAGAGATATTCACTCCATTTATATTGGAGGGACAAATTCCGTCTTGTTCCATCACTGTAAACTATTCATTTCATAATGTACCCAAACAAGGTCCTTATAACTATCGCAGAACGATAGCGTTAGACAATGATCAAAGTGCATCAGTCCATGTGCAGTCACATGCATGCGAACTCAGGTCTAAGGACTATACTCTATAGTCGTAGTAAGAATCTCTTATGACACAGATATAAATATCCTGAAGAGTTCTTATAAGCGGGTCTTGTCCGGTCGTATGTTCCCAAACATACACCTATGTACTGACTTTGATGCCGCGCATCTATGACACACTGAGACTTTGTCATAAGTCACGTACCAATCCAGTCTCACACGGTTGTTGGTGTTCCAATTTCAACAACCTTCGACTAGGGACGGGATGATATAAAACATCTATCAAATATAGGGTCTCATGATCAAGCTAAATGACTTCGATAACTCAAGATCAAGTCATTTACTTCGATGACCTATAAAATGGTTCATATCACTTTGGAACGATTACTTCATCACAGTTAAAATAATCTTGAAATAATAATTTCATTAAACATAAGAATGTTTTACAAGAACATATCAAATAACTAAATAAAAGCCCTCAAACTCCCACTCAAATTTAGATTACATTTCAATGTCTCTAATGCCTACAGCTTCAGTCAGAAACTCGAGCTTAGGCCTTGGGAGTGGCTTTGTCAACGGATCAGCGACGTTATCATCTGTCTGAACTCGGCTGATCTTGACTTCCTTTCTATTAATGATGTCACGTATCAAGTGAAATCTTCTTAGAACATGCTTGGATTTCTGGTGTGATCTTGGTTCCTTTGCCTGAGCTATAGCACCATTGTTGTCACAAAACAGTGCCAGAGGCTCAGCCGCATCTGGTATCACACCTAGTTCAATAATGAACTTCCGTATCCAAACAGCTTCCTTCGCAGCTTCTGAGGCGGCGATATATTCAGCTTCTGTGGTGGAATCTGCAACGGTGTCTTGCTTGGAGCTTCTCCAACTGATTGCACCGCCATTCAGACAAAAGATATAACCGGACTGTGACCGGAAATCATCTTGGTCCGTCTGGAAACTTGCGTCCGTGAATCCACTGACTTTAAGCACATCACTTCCACCGTACACTAAGAACTTATCCTTAGTATGTCTTAGATACTTCAAGATATTCTTTACGGCAATCCAATGGTTTTCACCTGGATTTGACTGGTATCTACTCGTCATGCTCAATGCATAAGCAACATCAGGACGAGTACAGATCATGGCATACATGACAGATCCTATTGCAGATGCATAAGGAATATTCTTCATGCGCTCAAGCTCAGCAGCCGTCGTAGGGCTCTGCTTCTTGCTTAGCGTTGTGCCATGTACCATCGGCGTGAAGCCCTTCTTGGAATCCTTCATGCTGAATCTTTGTAGGACTTTGTCAATGTATGAATCTTGACACAAGCCTATCAGCCTTCTAGATCTATCCCGGTAGATCCTGATTCCAAGAACGTATGCGGCTTCACCCATGTCTTTCGTGGAAAAACAACTTCCAAGCCAGTCCTTTACCGACTTTAGCATTGGAACGTCGTTTCCGAGAAGCAGTATGTCATCGACATACAGAATAAGAAATACAATCTTGCTCCCACTAGATTTCTTATACACGCATTGTTCTTCTTCGTTTCTGATGAAGTCAAATTGCTTGATCGCTTCATCAAAACGAAGATTCCAGCTCCTCGATGCTTGCTTCAATCCATAAATGGATTTATGAAGCTTGCATACTTTCCCAGCATTCTTTGGATCTATGTAACCTTCAGGTTGCGTCATATACACATCCTCTTCCAGAATTCCATTCAGGAAGGCGGTTTTCACGTCCATCTGCCAAATTTCATAATCATGAAAAGCTGCAGTTGCTAGTAGAATCCGAATAGATTTCATCATAGCCACTGGTGAATAGGTTTCATCGTAATCCACACCGTGAACCTGTCTGAAACCTTTTGCCACCAACCTGGCTTTATAAATCTGGACTTTTCCATCCACGTCAATCTTCTTCTTGAAGATCCATTTGCACTCGATGGCTTTTACACCAGCGGGTAAGTCAACCAATGAAAACACTTGGTTGACCGACATGGAGTCCATTTCGGAATCAGTGGCCTTGCGCCACTTAGAGGAATCTGGGCCCATCATGGCTTGATTGAAGTTCGATGGTTCATCACCATCAATGATCAAAAGATCATGACAGTCAGTCACGAGGAATCCTTGATATCTCTCGGGTTCGTGACGGATCCTCCCGGATCTTCGAACTTCAGGTACTACAGGTTCAGGCTCTACAATTTCTTGTAGGTCCTCCTGCTGCTCTTCCTCATTAGGTTGAGCAGTATCCTGTTCATCTTGAATTTCTTCAAGCAGTACCTTACTCCCACTGTCTTTCTTAGAGAGAAACTCCCTCTCAAGAAAGTTACAATCCCGGGCAACAAAGATCTTGTTCTCGGAACGTAGATAGAAGTAATAAGCCTTGGTTTCCCGTGGATAACCAATGAAGTAGCATTTATCAGATTTTGGTGTAAGCTTGTCTGAGATCAATCTCTTGACATAGGCTTCACAACCCCAAATTCTGAGATAAGACAGCACTGGAGCTTCTCCAGTCCATAATTCATATGGTGTCTTTGCTACTGCTTTCGATGGCGCTCTATTTAGAGTGAACACTGCTGTTAGCAGAGCATATCCCCAAAGGGATATTGGAAGGTCTGTGTGACTCATCATAGATCGAACCATATCCAATAAGGTCCGATTTCTCCTTTCAGACACACCATTCCATTGAGGTGTTCCAGGAGGAGTGAGTTGGGATACGATCCCACACTCTCTCAGATGATCACTGAATTCTTGGCTTAAGTATTCTCCTCCTCGGTCGGACCGAAGAGCCTTAATGCTTTTGCCAAGTTGGTTCTGTACTTCATTTTGGAATTCTCTGAACTTCTCAAAAGATTCAGACTTATGTTTCATTAAATAAACATATCCATACCTACTGAAATCATCAGTAAAGGTAATGAAGTATTGATAGTTTCCTCTTGCATTTGTGGACATTGGGCCACACACATCAGTGTGTATCAGGCCCAATAAGTCACTGGCCCTCTCGTTAGGTTTATTAAAGGGGGCCCGTGTCATTTTGCCCATCATGCAGGATTCGCATTTCTCACATGACTCAAAGTCAAATGAGCCAAGAAGTCCATTCGAATGGAGCCTCTTGATGCGTTTCTCGCTGATGTGCCCTAAACGACAATGCCATAGAAACGTTCGGTTCTCCTCATTAGGTTTGAACCGTTTGGTATTAATGTTATAAATTGGCGCGGATTGATCGAGTATGTAAAGCCCATTCATAAGAGGGGCAGAACCATAGAACAAATTGTTGCGATTGAAGGAACATAATTTATTCTTAACTGAAAAATCATAACCTTCCAAATCCAACAAAGAAATTGAAATAATATTTCTGCTTATAGCAGGTACAAAATAACAATTATTGAGTTCTAAAATCAATCCCGAAGGTAAAGACAACAAGTAAGTGCCTACAGCTAGCGCTGGAACTTTCGCTCCATTCCCAACTCGTAGCTCCACTTGTCCTTGCTTCAGCCTTCTACTGTTGCTGAGTGCCTGCATATTAGTACAAATATGAGCCCCACAACCAGTATCCATAACCCATGAGGTATTATCAGAAGTAGTTGTATTAACTTCTATAACAAAAATACCTGTTGAAGAAGTCTCATAAGTCTTCTTCTTCAATTCCTTTAGACCTTCCTGGAATTTCTTACATTCTCTCCTCCAATGCCCTGGTTCTTTACAGAACCTGCATATGTCAGTTGGCCCAGCCTTGGACTTGGGCTTGGGCTTTGGCGTGTCCTTGTCCGCGACTTGGACAGCCTTGGCCTTTCCCTTATCCTTAGCAGAGGATTTCTTAAACCCCTTGCCCTTCTGCACCATAAGCACATTGGGGTCCTTGGCGGTTTTCCTCAAATTGGGCTCCGCAGTCTTGAGCATTCCGTGAAGCTCAGGCAATGTCTTACTCAAGCCATGCATGTTAAAGTTCAGAATGAACTGATCATAGCTTGCAGGTAATGACTGCAGAATGATGTCGCAGGCAAGTTCCTGGCTGATTGGGCAGTCGAGTTTCTGAAGATGATCGAGATAACCCATCATCTTCAAGACATGAGGACTCACTGCCGCATTCGCAGCCAACTTGCAGTCCAAGAGGTTCTTAACTGTTTGAAACCTCTCAGTCCTAGCCTGCTCCTGAAAAAGTGATTTCAGGCTTGCCATTATCTCGATGGGTGACAATACACTCTCGAACTGTTTTTGCAGCTCCGGAGTCATTGTCACCAACATCAGGCAATAGGCATCATTTTCATCTGACGAATGCTTTTCCCAAGCATTATGCAGAGTCCTGGCGGCATTGGCAGGAGGCCTCTCGGGGAGAGGATCACGAAGGACATAATCCTTCTTCTCCTGCTTGAGGACTAGCCTCAAGTTCCTTGACCACGTCAGGAAGTTCGTTCCAGTCAGCTTCTCCTTTTCGAGAACAGACCGGATCGAGAATGTGTTTTGTGTGCTTGTAGTAGTCATAGCTGAAATATATAGATAAAAAGGTTATTAGTTAAAATGTTCAATATGATTAATCTCGTATTAAATTTAATATGATTAATCACGCATTATATTCAATAACATAAGTTACCCTCAATAGAATATAATGATTCCAAGATCCACATATAACTAAGATTAAAGTGGGCCACTGGCCGTCACCAAACCTTAGCTTATATCGGTAAGCCCTATATCGGCTAATTATATCCGTGATATAACTCTTGGTTGTGAATCTGGGCCCGAGGCCCAATCCACTCTGATGTCTCAAGGCCCGGGACTCCCGATGGCCCAGTCAAGAAAACCAGACTATACAGTCATGTAATCATTAATGTCTGGGACTCCCAATGACATTTATGAATCACAAACCGTCTTATCCACGCAAAAGCAGACACCCTCACACTGTAAGGCCATGAATACAATTGAATGGGCTTCGACAGCTGACATAGAATGGACAAGACATCCAACGCTTGATATTGTTTGAGGTTCGTAGGTTTATTTAAAAAATCATTCCCAAAATAGAAGATTACTATTTCGGGAAACTTTCCATTTTTGGAAACCTACTATTTTGGAAACTTTCTAAAATTGGAAACTTTCTAAAAACGGAAACTTTCTAACTTTAGAAATTTCTTTAAAATCCAAAACCCGCAAATCCAGAAACTTCTAATTTTAAGAAACTTTCTAATTTCAAAATTTCGGAAACTTTAATTTAAAATCGACTTTATAATTATGTAAAATAAATTTTAAATTAATCTGAAGAAAGACTCAAATAACTGGCCCAATTGTTTTAACTTCTTGGCCCGAGGCCCAAGAACTGGTCCATGTCCAAGACATGACCCAATTGTCCAATTAAATGACATAACCGGTCTGGTTCATTAAAATTGGTCTAACCAAATTTTAATTACTACGATGACCACAATTGTCAACCGGTTATTTACTAAACCGGATTTTCTCAATTTATTTGGTCCAACCAAATCAAATTAGAAAATCCTGGTTTAGGCACTAAATCCAATAATTCTTTCGACATTGGATTTCTTGTCCCGGTTTAACCAGACTTAATAAAATTATTAAATCTGTTTATTAAACCAGGACGAATTAATTTTAATCAAAATTAAACCGAGCCTTTAAACCAACCATGTCGATCGATGGACCAACCGTGTCGATCGATCCATCAACCACATCGGTCGATGCTCTCAGCATCGATCCTGCATCGATCCTGTATCGATCGATGCTCTCACGCATGCACTGAACCGAGTCAAAACCCTAACCGTGTCGATCGATGTGCACCAACCGCATCGGTCGATGCACCAATATCGAACCTGCATCGATCCTGTATCGATCGATGCTTTCACGCGTTAACAGGGTAAACCGATAGACTGTATCGACCGATCCATGCGATCGTATCGATCGATCCATGCGATTCTGGTCGATACAGACTTTTGAAAATCGCATTCTACCAAGTCAATATAGCTTGGTTTCTGCGATTTTAGGTGTGTTTAGATTTCAATTCTTGTTGCTTAAATGGTTTATCTTATCAGTAGTTGATTCAAAACACTTTTAAACAAGAAAACAATCCTAAACATTGAATCTAAACAAGAAAAACCATAACCATGGCTCTGATACCACTGAAGGAACGTTTAGTTGATCCTGATTCAATTCTTAGATTCATATCAACCTAAACATGCGATCTAGGTTCTTCTCAGAATAGAAACAAACGATGATCTCACCTTATACCTGTTTGCAGCGGAAATAGATGGTATGTCTGAGATCAGAGAAACACCGAGGGATGAATCCTCCAAAGGTTCACACACGCGATCACAGGAAACGACTGCTAGATCACTAGAGGATTTCGGCGCAGAGAGAGAGAGTTTACGGCTCTGGTGTTAGGGTTTTTTTGATCAGAAACTCGAGTTTTAGCTTATAAAACTTGTCTGATTTCGTTTGGGCCATTTGGCCCAAACACCAATTAACTAGTCGGTATTCGCGCACTGTGTCGACCGACACACCTTGTGTATCGATCGACACAGAGTAGCTAAACCGTTTTATTCTCTCTAAGTACAGTAAATGCCTAGCACTTTTACCGTACTTCTGCTAAACCGTTCCTACACATTTTCCTGTTAGCTTAGGCGTGTGACCCATATGGGATCATATAATAAAGGCAATAAGTCCAAGACTTATAGATCATGAGCGGACTCTAGCAAGCCATCATGACCCCCAGTATTATATGACTTATGTCTGATCATTGACATACTCTTACTTTTTAGAGACAGTACCGAGATTACTGGACACAATTCCAACATTCCAGCCTACTAGGATCTCTCTTATCCTAGCTGATCGTTCAAAGCGATATACGGAAGGAGTTCTTGAGGATGTACATATCAGAGTTGGAAACTACTTGATTCCAACGGACTTTGTAGTGCTGAAGTATGAGATTGAGCCAGATGATCCTATTCTGCTTGGAAGATCATTCTTAGCTACTTCTGGAGCTGTGATAGATGTGAGACGTGGTCTGATTGATCTCCAACTGGGAGATAAGCCATTACAGTTCAAGATGGACATGAAGCAGAGAGCCACCATTGATGGAAAGAGCTTCAATGTTGAGGTGGAACCAGAGGTTCCTATTGGAGAAGAGAAGATGGCAGTTCATTCTGAACTTGCTCTAACATCTTCTAATCCTGCAACTGCTGTTAAGCAGAAAGCTCCAGACATCTCATTTCCACCAAAGGTAAGGCACAAATCATCTAAGCTTAAACCTCCTAACCGTATTGCTTTGAATGCAGGAAAACGCAGTATCCCACCCAAGCTTCGCTCCCGCCCTGATTCTGTTTACTCTTTCCTTGGGAAGCCTCATGATCCGACAGCATATACGCCACCTTGGATGAGGAGATATTCACAGAGACACTCAAAGTCTATGTTGAAACCGCCATGAGTCAAATCTCTATCCCATAGTCAAGCTAATGACTAAAAACAAGCGCTGAGTGGGAGGCAACCCACTATTAGGTTCGTTTTTGTTTTCATTTTTCGTTTTTGATTTGGTATTTTTGATTTTCTGCTTTTGTGTGTTCAAAGCCGAGAGAAACAGGCAAAATCGCACTGTATCGATCGACACACATAGTGCATCGGTCGACACAGTTGCGATTCACGGTTAGCCGATTTGATTGCGGTTCAGACACCGGTTATTTAAATAACCGCGTACATATTCGCCTTGCATCACCCTTGTGGCATCGATCGACGCAGGGCGACAACAGGTACGTATTCTGCAACTTTCGGATTGTTCTTCAATTTGATTTTTCTCGCCGATCCTGAGCTTGATTACACTGGGGACAGTGTAGTTTAAGTGTGGGGGAGGTCGCTACTGACGCACACTTTTGTTTTCTTAGAGTCAGTCCTTTGTTTTTCAAAATTGTTTTATTGAGTCAAAATCTGTATGAAGCTATGATTTTTCGAGGAAATTTTTCGCTTGAACAGGAACTAAGTGACCATTGGACAGATTTGCAGAGCCTCTATGACTGTTAGAAAACCCCAAACGGATCAGCCTACCAAGGACACCCATATCTAACCAGGTATTCAGAGGATCCATTACTAGTCTCACCTTAATATTGACTTTAATTTCTCGCTTAGGGGCTTGGTAATCTTTGGATCGGATTCCTTTGATGTGTTTGGCACAGCCTATAATCCTATTCAGAGTATGGTTCTTGATTTTCCCCTCCTTTGAAAAGTAAAAAAAAAAAAGAGTAATAAGAACTGAGGATAAGCTAGTAGCTTCGAAGCGGTCTCGGGAGTGGTAGCTAACACTATTACCTCCTGTGCATCCATGGAAACATGTCCAAATTTACACCCCGAATAAAAAGGGAAGAGCACTGATAAAAAAAAATGATACCCAGTGGGGAAAAATCAGTTGCTAAGGGAGAAATGGAAAAGAAGGAACCAAAAACCGACAGTTTGGTGGTCAGATACTGAATAGGTTGAGTCCATGTGTCCTTTGATTCGATACTCCCTCTGTGAGACCGCACCTAATTGTATACAGAGGCTAGTATGGTGAACTTGAATGTCCTAACTTGATTGTGGAGTTTACTTGGGACAGTTGCTAAGTGTGGGGGAAGTACATTATGGTCTTGAGTTCTGTAGGAAAGTTTTCAATGGATTACTATGTGAATGTGAATGCGAAAGTTCCTATGACGAAATGAGTTTCTGTGTTTTCAAACTTCTTCTCTTATATTTTGGTTCTTTACTTGCTTGAGGGCAAGCAAGAGCTAAGTGTGGGGGAGATGATATACCATGGATTTTAAGGATTTTAACCATGGTATATGTCTTATCTATCGAGTCTTTTAATATGTTTTGGAGTCTTTTTAGTATGTTTACAGGTCTAGATACGTTTGTATCGATCGATACAAGGTCGACACAGACTTCTTGCGTGCGATTAATGAAGACTTATGGAATTTGCATTTTGGCCCAGAAGTTTCTCATAATTATAAAGAAGCCCCAGCCGAGTTTAGACCATTATATTAGGGTTTTTAAGCCGTTGTTTAGGCTACGCTTTTCATACGCTTTACTTACGCTTTCAGAGAGAGTTTTAGGGGCTGATCTTGTTCTCGAAAGAGAGAGGATTTCGAACCCCAGTTTTTATTCTGTTTTATGATATTCGGTTTTCTATTCATGATGTTTTCTGTTTCGATGATTATGTCTGAGTAGATTACCTGTTAGGTTTAGGGATTCTCATTAGGGATTTCATGGAATTATAGGTTGATTAATCTGTTATGGATTCATACTTCTAGTTCTTCGTCTAGGGTTGTTTTTAATGCTTAATCTGAAGTAACTATCCAGATTTATGATGTTAGGTTGATTGATACAATGACAATTGGTTAATTAGCTAGAAAGAACCTAGATGAGCAATTTGATCTACTCGCAAAGAAATTTGGTTTAGGGGAATTGTGAACATATCGAACTTGATCTTAAAGCTAGTTTAATCTGTTAGGAATACAAAGACATTTGGATTTCTGCTATTAGACTTAGAGAATTCTCACAACGACAGTTGGTTAGTTCTATATTTGTGTTTGAGTTCTAAAACAGATTCTAATTAGATCCCGCTTGATTGATTGCATGTATTCCTGATTTCATGAGAACTCTCTTGACCTAACGCTTCGCTTGCTTGATTTACAACCGATCTATTTACTTTCCTGCTTTGCTTGATTTACTGTTTTCTCACTACTTTCACCTAGTTTAATATTGACTGTTCTATAATCTATCGTTGACCGGAGTCTCTGTGGATTAGATACCCTAAGTACTATAACTACATCACTGTACACTTGCAATTAGTATAGGGATAATTCTTGACATATCAGCCACCTACCTAATCAATCGAACACCGTCAGCTGTTCTGCAAAACAAAACACCATATGAACTGTTGTATGGCTCAGCTCCCTCTTACGAAATCTGAAAATATTTGGAACACTATGCTTTGCTCTTCGGGTCACACGTTCTACGGATAAGTTTCAAGAAAAGAGTGTCTGGTGCTTGTTTCTTGGCTACCCAATGGGTCAAAAGGATGGATAGTGCAGGATCTCAAAACCAAGAACAAGTTTGTCTCACGAGATATCATCTTTAACGAAGACGTTTTCCGTTTGCATCTGCACCTGCGATTACTGTAACACCAAATCCATCGATTCCTCCGGTACATCCTGCGGTTTTTGATGATGAAATTGTTTTGACAGATGAGGCAGCAGAGACAGGGGAGCACCTTCGCCAGCTGCTTCAGATTCCCCTGCTCCAGCTGAAACAGAGAAAATTTTGGAACCTACATTGCCTACTGCTCTTGATGATCCTCTCGATAGAGGTTTACGCACAAAGAAAAAATTTGTACTCCTTGAAATGTACGTCACTTACACTGCTCAGTCACAACCAGCTACCCATCACGCTCCTCACACCCAACACCCTCGATCCTCAAAGTCTTCTGATACAGGTACTTATCCACTAACTAATTTTGTATCTTGTCATCGATTATCTATGGCTCAACAGATGTTCCTTGCAAACGTTATTGCAACCACAGATCCAGTCCACTTCAAAGACGCAGTCAAACTTGATATATGGCGAGACGCTATGGGACAAGAGGTTACTGCCTTGGAAAGTCAGAGCACTTGGGAGATTACTGATCTTCCAATGGGCAAAGTCGCTATTGCTTTTAAGTGGATTTACCAGACGAAACTTCGATCGGATGGATCTGTGGAGAGGTACAAAGCTCGACTTGTCATCATGGGTAATAGACAAGAAGAGGGCATCGATTATAAGGAGACATTCGCACCTGTCGTCAAGATGACGACGATCCGCATTCTGTTGGCAGTATCTGCCGTAAAGAATTGGGAGCTACATCAAATGGATGTACACAACGCATTCCTTCATGGAGACCTAGAGGAGGAGGTCTACATGAAGCTACCTCCTGGATACTCGTCTGCTAACCCAGGAAAGGTATGTAAACTGCGAAAATCATTGTATGGTCTTCGTCAGGCTCCTAGGTGCTGGTTCGCGAAGCTGTCAAATGCATTAAAGGACTTTGGTTTTCACCAGAATTATGCAGATTACTCTTTATTTACCCTTGATCGAGGAGGGAAGATCATGTATGTGTTGGTATACGTTGACGATTTGATCATTGGTGGAAATAATTCAGAGATGATAGCGAGCTTTAAGGAGTATTTGCATCGCTGTTTTAAAATGAAGGACCTAGGTGTGCTCAAATATTTCCTTGGGATAGAGGTATCTCGTGGTGAAACAGGGATCTATTTGTCACATAACAAGTACGCTTTGGATATCATTTCAGAATGTGGTTTGCTAGCATCAAAACCGATAGATACACCAATGGAACAATACCATGGACTTGCTAAGGATGATGGCGAGTTTTATTCTGACCCTTTGCAGTATAGACGATTAGTAGGTAGGCTTGTATACCTCTCGGTTACATGACCTGACTTAAGCTATGCAGTGCATATCTTGGCCCAATTTCTGCAAAGCCCACGCCAAAAGCATTGTGATGCTGCTATTCGTCTTGTTCGGTATTTGAAGAAGGCACTAGGACAAGGTATCATGCTCCGGGCAGATAATCCCTTGTCTCTCACAGCGTATTCTGACTCCGATTGGGCGGCATGTCCATTGACCAGGCGCTCTATCACATGCTACATCCTCTTGCTTGGCGATTCACTTATCTTGTGGAAAACGAAGAAACAACAAACCGTCTCGCGATTGGCATTAAACCACAGCTTCCAATTCCCTTATATTGTGACAACCAGGCGGCATTACATATCGATTGTCATTTCATTCGTGACGGTGTGACAGCAGGGATGATTGCAACACCACATATCTCAACGACCGAGCAACTGGCGGATCTCTTAACCAAGTCGCTCGGACGTCCACAGTTTCAGTACTTGCTAGACAAGATGGGCGTTCGCAACTTGTACGCTCCATCTTGAGGGGGAGTGTTACAGATACGATCGAAATACGATAGATATCATAGATATTCACCTAGATATTCTTGTATTAATTGCGATATACTCAATCTCCCGCTAATATGGTCTCGGTAGATATCTCCTTGTAACCCTATACCTATATAAGTTGTGGCGACTGCACATAATAAAACACACAGAACATTCAGTTTTACAATACCGACTTGAAATTGCATAGGTACTCATTGGGTAAAAAATTTCTCAACCCGAAAGAACCGAAATCGAATAGATCTTATCCGGAACCGATCCGAAAACTCGAATATCGAGGCCTAGTTCATCTAAAGCTGCCACGTCAACCGGCTTTTCTTTCGGGTCTAAATTCACCCTAAACCGCCACGTCACTTATTCACAATGACTAAGAGTGTGCATGAGCACCTCGTGTCAGAGTTAGAGATGATAACGTCACACAAGTTTTTAACTTCATTCTACTTGATGACGCCTCTCAAACTGTCTCGCACATTTTTAAGAGATAATTCCTCCTCGATCTCGTGATCAGACGGAACCAAAATGGCTCGTTGGTAAGGAGCTAGCAGCTAGGTTTTAAATGCTATCGCACCATGGAAGTTCATCAAAACCTGCCATTTGTGCGTGGCGACAAGTCCTGGCTTGGCGGTGATGCGGTGGCATGCTATTCCAACGTCCATGCTTTCCGCTAGTGGACATCATAAGGTGCGGTAGTCTTTCTGCTAACCAACATCGGATAATAATTTTGGTAGAGTGAACATTCGCTTTTAAGTTACGTTAATTAGTGTAATTTTGAATTTAATGTCGGATCTAAATATGTTAAGCGAACATTGATCCTGAGATGTTGAGGATGGCATGTGATCGTGGTTCTCTTGCCTTCGTTGAAGAACAACATTCCTCAACAAAAATGAAAGAGGCCTAATCGCATTTGACACATTTAGATCCGATACTAATACAAAAATGTATGCTAATTAACGAAGTTTGATAACGGTTGTTCACTTTACTAACATTTCCATGTTGTCGGACAACACATAAATTACTGATTCATATTGTCCTTTTACCAATATCATTCTCCTTGATTATGAGATTAGTTATTATTTTAATTTGTTTGACTTTTCATCTCTCTAATACTAAAACGGTTGCAATTCACACATCTGATCTGTGGAGAACCCAAAATCTCAAAATATCAAAAAAGCCAAGAAGATAAGAGAAGATTTGTTTATATTTTTGTATGGGTTTGATTGGTGAACAAAATCGTAACAGATATATTAACTATTAGCGAAAATAATAAATGATTGAATAATGTAAAATTGTAATAGAAAGTTGTTAGTAAAAAATATTAGTAAAAGTGGAAACAAAAATGAATAACCATTTTTATTTTTTACAGTAGTTTTTTATAACACTAGGGTCGTTCCCGCGCATTCGCGCGGGGCAATACTTTTGCTTTTGTTCAAATTGTAATAATGTTATATTAAAATTGTGGGTAACTTTTTGTGATGTTTTTTTCCATGAAATTAATGGAGAGATATATAACCGAGTAGTAATGTTCAATGATAACAGTGGTTAACTCAATGTTTTTACATCCAACATGAACCCGAGATTAGACCATTAAACCCCGTGACCTTGATCATTAATGTGATATGTTTTCTCATGCGGAAGCTCAGTTGTGGAAGTGGTTGGTTAAGCTATTTTTGAGTTTATTCGGCCTTAAATTTAATTAACTGCCATCCTCATGGAATAATGACTATATTATACTTAACAACCTCTGGTTTGCAGACCATCAGACTTTACAGAAACAAGATTTTTCACCAAACCTTACAAAATGTCATAAACTAAACAATAATTTACAAGCTTTGCAATGTAGCATATTTATCTTGTGTCGTAGTACATTAGCATAATGCTGAAATCTGGGTCATGTGCTTTGATTTCTCTCATCTTCTCAAACCGTCCATTGATCATGGGTCTTCTCTATGCATATGCTTTTGTTGAAGCATACCTTATTGCCATTTCAAACTTCCTTGTCTTCCTCTTCTCTTTGTATCTCAGGACTCTGGCTTCTCTATCTATTGGCCTGAGCATCTGAATTTGAGGTTCAAGTAGGTGGTATGTCGTCCCTTTGGGCGTTCTTGTGTGGAAAATTATACTCCCTCTGTTCCTTAATAATTGATGTTTTAGAATTTTCACACAGATTAAAAAATAATTAATATTTAATTATAAATGCATATTTTTATTTATTAAAACATTTTCCAATAACTATTAACCAATAACAATTTAATATAGTTTTTGGAATTCACAATTTGTAAACATTAATTAGTAAAAGTTGCATAGAAAACCTACAACATCAATATTTTTAAAACAATTTTTTTTTTCTAAAACATCAATCATAAAGTAACGGAGGGAGTATTTGTTTTGTATTTGCCTCTAGATTTCAAATTATTCCTTTCGTTTGTTTTTTTTATTTTAAATATAATACTGTTAATTTTATGTTTATATTTAGATACCCGCTTGATTATTTTGTCACAGAAGTATCTCTGTTTGAATTTTCAAATAATTTGTGGAACCTTTATTTTGTGTTCTATCTATTGGTATTGTTAAAACAAAGTATACGCATTCTATTTCTTTCGAACAATATTTCTTTTGATACTTGCAGCTTGAGCTATGTGATTTTCCGTTGTTTAGGACTTATCTTTAGTATTAGTTCCAATAAAGAATGTAATATTAGAATGGTATCCACAAAGTTCCAGTGATTTTGTTCATATAGCTGCTATTATTTGCATTTTTCATATGCTTAATTTAGATGATGTACTCGAGGTTTCGTTTTTGTAGATATTTTTGAGAATTAAACTAAAAAGTAAATAGCATGGTATGCTTTCTTATATGGTTTTTGTAGATAGTAGTATATCTGGCATAAGGTAATCTCCGTTTTTCCTTAACAAATAAGTAATCTCCGTTTTTCATTACCAATGGTATTTCCCGCCGTCTTTGTCTTGCTTTTTTTTCAATCCTCTGTACTTTTGTAGTAATGAACATTAGTGGTTGTTGTTATTTGTCACAGTGTTTTTAATTATGGTCTGTTTGCTAAAAAGATGAATGACATATGGAGAAAGGGTTTCTTAGACGGTCTGTAGGTGCTCAAAACTTGGCACACGTCTGTAGTTATTTAGTAGCTGCATATGGTCATGTAATTTTGGGCGTAAAGATTAAGATGTCTTTTAGTTTATTGTGCTCCCCAAGACTTAATCTGAACATGAGCATGTGATATTTAAGGTTTGCCTTTATTAAATTGGAACTCCATATATGTTGTTTTCTAAGTTTTTTTTCTAGTACTGCTTCTGCATCTTCACCGTATTGCTGAGAATATAAATACGGTAACAGAGATTAGTGGTGCAAATGAGAAAGGCAATTTGATGTGTGCTTAAGGTAGACAACTATTTGAGAAGAACATCATCGAACGTGGCGTAGTTAGCCACATCAGGAATGAGAACACATCGATTTTGACCATTTGAAGATTAGAAAGAAAGCGAGCAGTAGGAAAATTTTTGAACATTTGAGGTATTGTTTTTACTCATCTTCGATGCTCTTCTCAGTAGCCTTTGCTCTATGAAGTTGCTAAGGAGTAAGGACGGTTTCAGGCAAATATTTTGCCCCCAAATCCCATAATGTTGACTTTTACGCTCTCTAACAAACAGTAGGGACAAATGTAGCATGCGTTTTTGTTATTGTCTTTCAGTTGATTGTAAAGACCATATATCTGATGTTGCCATTTCTAGCAAGATCCACCTTAAACCCACTGCTCAACAAAAAGAAAAGTTTATTTGTAAGACTTAATGTACTGAGAAAGATATGTACATATATATAAACAGAGAGAGAGAGAGAGAGAGAGAGAGAGATGAATTTCATAGAAACAGAGTCCGTTCCTCGGCTTTAATTTCTCTCTTGCAAATACGCAGATCATTAAAATAATAGACCTTTTTTTTTTTTGATCAAACTTCCTTTTTCATTCATAAAATTAAGCTATTACAAAGGCTTGTGTGTCGAATTGCCTTAGAGCGGATTTGGCCAACTCATCAGCTTTCCTATTCGCAAGTCGTGGTACATATTCAAAGATGCACCTTCTAAAAGATTTTGACATAATCAAGATGTCGCAGATGTACCCAAAGCAATCGGGTAGTGGTTTGTTGTTGTTCAGAGCTTCAATCAGTAATGTAGAGTCAGAAGCGAACCTTATTTGTTGGATTTGAAGGTTTTTTGCTTCAGTTATTGCCTCCCAGAGCGCCACTGTTTCCGCCATTAGAGGACTCGCAATATAGCTGCAAGTGTTTTGGCGTTGTTGGTAGTATTCAGATGTCTTCGTCGAGTAGCACCAACCCAATCCTGCTCTATTCTCTGTCTTCTCCCAAGATGCATCAGTGTTGCATCTAACTTCTTCTTCATCGAGTTCCTTGGTTGCGCTTTGGTCTAAGATTTGTGAGTTACTCTGATTTTCCTCTGATAATTGAGCCTCTGTCCATTCGCGAGCGAGACTGACTGC
The DNA here is from genome assembly GCA_030180135.1 of Orychophragmus violaceus. NCBI lineage: Eukaryota > Viridiplantae > Streptophyta > Magnoliopsida > Brassicales > Brassicaceae > Orychophragmus > Orychophragmus violaceus. Next base: position 100,418,566 of record CM058231.1, on the reverse strand, counting down.
TTTTGTTATGATTTCTTGTGGCGAGCATGATCTGTTCTCAAATACCTTCTTGTTCCTTGCATTCCATAGTTCCCAGCAAATCCAAGGCAGAATAGGGCTTGTGTTCAATCCAATTGGGGGGAGGCTTACTAGGTTCTTTGCTTTGATCAAGATAGTTTTTAGGTCGTCTTCTTCATTGACCCGTATCCCGTGTTTCAAGGGTGCCTTCTCCCAAACTTCCTTCGCGTATCTGCAGTTAAAAAGGAGGTGATTTACCGTCTCTATCTCGTCGCATCTGATACACTTTCCAGTCTGAGTTATCTGTCTTCTCAATAAATTGTCTCCTACTGGTAGTGCTCCTCTTGTTGTTTTCCATAGGAAGAGTCTGATTTTCGGGTTTGTCTTCATCTTCCAGATTTCCTCAACCCAATCAAAGTCGTCAGAGCTCCTGTCCAAACTCGCTTCAGCACTTGCAGTTTCAATAGCTGTATGGTAACCTGATTTTGTTGAGTAATCTCCATTCATAGTCCCCATCCAGAAATACTCATCGTCAGCTTTGAACCTGCTTGGTTTGATGCACAATATCCTTTCCCAAAGGTACGGATAAAGGTCTCTTACCAGTTCCTCTTTCCACTTCATTGTTTCTTCATCTATCAGTTCAGATACTCTCCATTCACACGTTTCAGCTGTTGCAGGTCCAAATAGCAGGTTCTGTTTATCTTCTATTAGCCATTGGTCCCTCCAGAGACTTGTCTGCTTGCCATTTCCTATTGTTTTACCTAGTTTCAGCATCAGTAGGTCTCTTCCTGCTATCACACTTCTCCATCCATGAGAGGCATTGGTTGGTACCTTCGCTTGTAGGAAATGTTGTTTTGAGCAATACTTTCCTAGTAGTATCCTGGCCAGTAGACTATTAGGACGTTTAAGAATTCTCCAGCTTGTCTTGGCTAGGAGTGCATCGTTAAAGCTCTGAATTTCTCTAAGTCCAAGGCCACCTTTTGCCTTTGATCTAGCGAGTTTGTTCCATGATAGCCAGCAAAGTTTCTTCTTCTCAGTGTTGGAATCCCACCAAAACCGCGTCAGAGCTGACTGGATCCGTTTACAAAGACTTATGGGCAGCTTAAAGCTCGTCATTGTGTAGGATGGTATGGCTGTTAGCACAGATTTAAGCATTACTAGTTTCCCCGCACTTGATAGTCTAGTTGAAGTCCAGCTCACTGCTCTTTGCTTTATTCTGTCAACAATAGCTGAGAAGAGATCCTTCTTCTTCCTTCCAAATAATTCCGGCAGTCCAAGGTATTTTCCCTTTCCTCCTTCTTGTTGAATTCCAATCTGAAGCTTGACTCTATTTCTTATCTCACTGCTTGTTTTTGAGGAGAAAGTAATAGATGATTTGTCTTTGTTTATCTCCTGTCCAGAGACTTTCCCATAGTCGTCAAGAATTTTCATTAGCACTTCGCAGCTTTTCTCATCAGTCTTGGTAAAAATCATAGTATCATCTGCAAATAGGACATGATTAATTCTCTGTGCTTTCCTTGCTACCTTGATTCCTACCAGTGTGCCATCCTTTTCTGCTTTGTTGCAGAGACCACTCAAGACTTGGCTACAAATGATGAAGAGGAATGGAGAGAGTGGGTCTCCCTGTCTGATTCCTCTCTTTGGGTACACTTTTCCCCTTGCTTCTCCATTTATAATGAATGAGTAAGACACAGTAGTGACACATTGCATTATCCAGTTGATTATCTTCTCATGGAATCCCATTTTTGTTAGAACAGCTTCAATGAAATTCCACTCCAATCTGTCGTAAGCCTTGCTCATGTCTGTTTTGACAGCCATGGTACACTTTTTTGTTGCCTTTGAGTTCTTCAGATAATGTAGCACTTCGTGAGTTATCAACACATTGTCTGTTATGATTCTTTTAGGTACAAATGCTGATTGGTTTTCCGAGATGATTGCATCTAGAGTCGGTTGCAGCCTCCTTGTGATTATCTTGGAGAAGATTTTATAGTATACATTACACAAAGCCAATGGTCTGTACTCTTTGATCTTCTTAGGGGCATGCACCTTTGGGATTAGTCTGATGAGCGTGTGGTTGATCATGTTTGGTAACCGTCCGCTTCTAAAGAAGTCTTGTATCTCCAGTACCATTTCTTTCTTCAGGTGTTTCCAGTTAGACTGATGAAAACAAGCTGAGAAACCATCTGCTCCAGGTGCTTTGTCTTTATGTATCGAGAATAAGGCTCTTTTGATCTCCTCTTCCGTTGGTAATGTTGTCAGCTTTCTATTTGTTTCGTCAGAGATAGCCTTGCTTATCGCTTTGTTTACTATATCTGTCGGGTCAGCTTGCTCTGAGCTGAAAAGATCTTTGAAGTACTGAGTTATTATCCTTGCCATCTGATCATCCTCATATACAGAGTTTCCGGATTCCTCTTCAATGACTGATATTCTGTTGATTGCTCTTCTCCCTCTAGTTACTGCAAAGAAGTAGCTCGTATTCTTATCTCCTAGCGCCAACCAGTTTATTCTGCTTCTTTGGCGCCAATAATAGACCTTGGTTGCTTTTTTCACACTTTTTTTTTTAATACTAAGACCCTGAACATGCTTATTATCCGAAGGAGAACTGTCCACGACATGTAGCTTCATTTATCTTAACTCCCACTGAATGTCTCAGAAACTGCATCTACAGCAAGGTTGGGAACACATCCCGGCGTTGTGGGTGTATAAACACATCTTCTAGCACATGAAGAAACCTCCTCAAAACATTTCATCGGAACAAAATCTTTTTGTTCAACAGTGAGAGGCCGGTCAGGACATAGCTGTAGAGAAGGGAGTCTGGATGATTCGTTCCAAGGAGGACGATTCCGCTTTATTAGTGTTTTGATTCTCTGTCGCTTTGATGAATAATCACCAACCTCTGGCTGAAATGGTTCGCCCACGAACTCCACATCCTCTTCCTTATCAGACCTAACATTGAACTGTCTTGGTACTTCGATAACATAATTAAATCTTCTGGATGCAAAACGCTTGGCCTATTTATCGGATGTAACTTCCAAACCTGGTAGTTTGTTCAACTGCTGATTGAACATATCTATATCTGGTTGATTAGGCTTGGGGTTAAGATAGGCAGGCATCATACCCCTGTACCACTCGTGCGGCGGTGGGGGCGGGGCAGGAGGCATCATGGGGTTATAAACAAATGGAATCGAGAGAATAGCGGAAAGTCTCGTCCTTTTGAACATCCAGCGGTCGATGTAGACTGAATCCAGCAGACAGAGATGATCTTAGGCGAATTGATTCTCTGGCGAAAAGAACCAAACCTTAGGTTATACAATATATACATACATGTCAACAATACATATACTAAGGGCAAGCACACCAATGAACCCCAACATGGGGTTCTTAATAATATTTTAATGTTTTTTTATTATGTTTGTAATAGTTAAGAACTCATTAGCTTGTAGTTCATACATTGATGAACCCCTAAGTGGGTTTCTTAACTTTTTTAAAAAATTATTTTGAAAATTTGATTAATAGAAATTTTTATTTATTATAATATTAAAATATAACTTACAATAATTATAATTCTAGATTACCAAATTTGTTCCATATATTTTCGATTAAATCGGCTTTCAATTGTTGATGTATTCGTTTATCACGAAGTTGATTCCGAATGCCCATCATGTTGCCGATGTTTGTAGGCATGTCTGTAGAATACGTAAAATCTACTTCTGAACTTCGGCTTGATTCTCCCTGTTCGAATTCAGATGTATCATATTGAGTGTATCCATCTCGTTCGTCTTCTACTACCATGTTGTGTAGTATGATACATGCTCTCATAATTTTCCCGATCTTGGTCTTGTCATAAATAAGAGCCGGATTTTTTACAATTGCAAAACGAGCTTGCAATACTCCAAAAGCACGTTCGACATCTTTTCGGACGGCTTCTTGACGTTCAGCAAATAACTTTGCTTTGGGACCTTGAGGCAATGTTATAGATTGGATAAAGGTTGCCCATTGTGGATATATTCCGTCGGTGAGATAGTACGCCAAATGATACTTGTTCCCGTTGACCTTGTATTCCACTTTTGGTGCTCGACCTTGTAATATGTCATCGAAAACAGGTGACCGATCAAGAACATTAATATCGTTTAAAGTTCCTGGTGGCCCAAAAAATGCGTGCCATATCCATAGATCTTGTGATGCTACAGCCTCTAAGACAATCGTCGGTTTTCCCGAACCTCGCGTATATTGCCCCTTCCAAGCGGTTGGACAATTTTTCCACTCCCAATGCATACAATCGATGCTTCCTATCATACCAGGAAACCCTCGTATCTCTCCTATATCGAGTAGTCGTTGAAGATCATCTCGTGTCGGCCTCCGTAGATACTCTTCTCCAAACAACTCTATTATTGCTTCGGTGAATTTATCCAAACATAACAACGCAGTTGTTGCACCTAGACGGAGATATTCGTCACACCCGTCCGCCGCGCAACCATAAGCCAAGATACGGATTGCTGCTGTACACTTTTGTAGTCCGGTTAGCCCGAGCCTTCCGCCTCCATCTCTTCTTTGTTGAAAGTACGGTACTTCATTAGACAGCCGAGCAACAATCCGACTGAATAATGACTTGTTCATTCGGAAACGACGTCTGAATATACGAGGCGGATACGTAGGTTCTTCACTGAAATAGTCGTTCCACAGACGAATATGGCCTTCTTCTCGATTCCTTTCAATATATGCTCGCTTTTTCGGCTTTGTTGCTTGATCCTCCAAAACGTAGTTGAACATATCTTCAAATTGTTCATCGAAGACGTCTTTAAAAGCTTCATCTAAATGATAATCAAGATCATTAGGCATTGATGAAGACATTTTTGGTATGTGTTGAGAACAGATTTTTAAGATAGGAGTGTTTGAGAACAGATTTTTAAGATAGGAAGCTATTAAGACAACCTGAAAGTGCAGAGTACATGATTCAAAGGAATACAATAGACTAGTGCTTAAATAGATGATATTGGACAATACATTATTAGACAACAAACATAACCCGTGACTAGTTATGGTACACAACAAAACAAGCATTACCCGTGACTCCTTAGTTATGGTACACAACCAAAAAAAGCATTACCCGTGACTCACTAGTTATGGTACACAACAAAACATATGACATAAAACAACAAAGATTACATCCAGCATCGTCACCAAAGCTTACATCCGGCGTCTTCTCCTTGGTCACATGCATCTGGACTTTACCTGCAACAGAAAAGAACAACAAAGTTAGCCACAAAACACAGAAATATCAACATAGTTACCAAACTAATATTTCAGTTAGGTATAATGCTCTACCTAGTTAGTTCCCAACATGTCATTGATTAGTTTGTTTTTAAGAGTTAGTTCTATCTCTGACAGTGGTTCATTCTTAGATAGTAGTCTGTCTAGAAGTTGTTGTTTGTTCAACTTCTCTTTAAGTTCCAACATGCTCTGCAACAGATCCATTTTCTCATCTTTTCCACCTTTCTTCCGTTTAGCAGCTTTTGCAGCCTTAACACCTGGTGGTCTAACATCCTCTTCCACATCAACATCAACAATGCTTTTGCGTTTGTCCTTTCCACTGTCTTTAGCCAATACCGTGGAGCACCACTTCTGGTCATGTCTAAGCTCCCTCCAGGCGTGTTCCAAAGTAAATTTGCTGTGGTGATCATTGAAGAAGATATCAAGTGCAGCTTTCATGACATCGTTTTCATTTTGCCCGCTAGATTGCCCCTTCATAGCAGCATCATAAGATCCCACGAACTTACACACTTGGTCATTAAGTCGTTGCCATCTCTGCTTACATTGACCAGCTTCCCTAACTTGTGTCCCAGCCAGCAAAGGATTCGAATTGTAGTATTCCTGAATCCTCTTCCAGAATGCACCAGCCTTCTGCTCATTGCCCACTATCGGGTCCTTGCTGGTGTTGAGCCAAGCACCAATGAGGATAATATCCTCTTTTGGTGACCACTTTCTCCTCTCCTTAACACTAGATTCATCGGAAGTCTGGCTGCTAAACCTAGGAATTTCCGTTGAATCTAGGTCAATAGTTTGGCTAGCTAAGAGGCTAACGAATCCTGGTGAGTCTAAGGAATAAGTGCTTGAATATTCCATTCGCTAGTGTGTTTCAGAGTTTTAAAAGTGTTTTGTTCTTTGTGATTGTTAAGTGTTCTTAGTATATTTATTAAGTGATTTAGCAATCAATGAAACACTTAATATGATGCCTACTCCTAACCACCGAGGAGTTAAAGAACATCAAATCCTAGTTCATACAGTTTAGTAACCATTAAAGAACCATCTTGTCAAAACAGTTGGTTTGACAAAAGTATTTTCAGAGAAAAATTTAATTTATAGTTCTTAGTCCATCGGTTTGAAAGCTTATAGTTAGAGTATAGTTAATGTTTAAAAGCTTATAGTTAGAGTATAGTTAATGTTTAAAAGCTTATAGTTAGAAACTGACCTCACTTATTCTTCTCAAGCTTAGCCACCCTCGCATTAAGCCTCCCCACCACTTCCTGGACAATTACAATTGAAAAGCGTTAATAATACGATATGTTCAGTAAAGGATTCGGTTTTTAGAGCAGGATTGACCAACCTTCAAGTTCTCATGTTCTCTTCTGAGTTTTGTAAACTCTTGCTCCACCTCTAGCTGCACCTCCACACCAACTTGTCCTCCATTTAGTTGTTCTCCCAGTTTTAGTACTTTATTTGCTTCCATGACTTTCTGAGCATCTACTGCATTTTGCTTTAAAACATTAAGCTCCTCTTCTGACAAAAGTTCTTCAAGGACTGTAAGACTCCCAAGAACCAAGCCATACTTACGTAAATCTGCAAACCAACTAAGCTCAATCAGTAATGTTTTCCGCTTTAATTTACCAATGCCATCTCATAAGGAAAAAAACTTAAACCATACCACGGGAGTCATAATCTTCTGCCATAGTGTAAATAGGATGGTCCATGTCAAGTTGTTTTTGGCCTTTAGACATATTGCCGCCTAAACTGATCCTAAACAGATTACCAGAACACACACAAGGCACAAATCACTATCGGTGATATATATAAACACAAATCATTGCTCAAATAACTAATCCTACAGATAACTAAATGAAAGAATCACTAAACACTTGACCGGTCAACAAAACCATTACTCCAACCAATGTAACAGCATACAACATAGAAATTCATCACGAAACTGGTATTAACAGATAACAGATGCAACACCAAGTTAGACCATCTTATCTAATAACAGAGAACAATTCGACAACAATAGAAACCTTAATAGCAAATTAGATCACAATGTATAATAACACACAAAACACAACGATTGATAACCGTAAATGAGACTAATAGAAATGAAATCCAAAGAACCCTAATAGAAACCCTTAACAGTATAATAAGGGTTTATCAGTATAATAAGACTACAAAGAACCGTAAATGAAATCCAAAATCGAACCCTAATAGAAACCCTAACAGTATAATAACGTTTATCAACAATAACAAGAAGCCGTATCGAAGCCCTAAATCGATTATTGAATCGCTAACGAACCCTAATTCAAACCCGATTCCAAACCCTAACCCCAAAACGATTCCTACATCGGTGAAAAAACCCTAGATCGAACCACTATATGCCGTATAGTATACAAAACCCCATGAATCACTACAACAAATTCGATTGAAAACCTGATTTTCGAAGAACCCTAATCGCCTAAAAAATCGCACTCTCAAGAACACCGACTCTCTCTTTCTCACTACTCGATAGAAATGCGTATCGAGAACCTTCCGAATGAAACTGAGGCTTTGGACGCAAAAAGACAAAAAAAAATGAGCCAATGCGAGGATGCCACGGCGATAAGAGACGGTATACTAAATATCCAATCTAAGGACCGATCCTTAGAAAACTCGGCCTTTTTCATTTTTTTTTAAATCCAAATTGCTAAGAAACGGGCTTAAAAACCCTCTAAGAGCCGACGATGTACTTGGCCTAAGGGAAGGATGAAATATTTTCTAAACTATTGTATCTATGCAATTAATATGGTTGAAACATATCTCATACAAATCGGATTGACTTAATGATTAACAGGATATTGAGATTAATGGATGAAGACTATTTGAGATATGATTTGGTAGAATCTTATTCCACGATCCCATCCGCTAACAGAAAAGCTCATGAGCTTCCAAATCTCCCTTCTGGTATCTCATAAAAAATGGTAACAATTATGAAAATTGCTATCTCCAAAAAACATAAGTTTCTCTGACGACCTCTCACATGATGTCTGTCGAATTTAGTAAGGCTCACCAAAAGATAAATCATTCATGCCGTTCATGGAGACAAATATGTAACTCATGTCATATTTTTTTTTTGTAACAAATTCTTAAATAACACCTGGCTAAGAAAACAAATATTCTTAATATCAACAAATCATTATAAGATGAGGTTAAATTGCAGTAACTTTGGTTTGGGTCATTAAGCAATTGAAACCGTTTCATACGGAGGAATTTTAAAAGCGAAAGGATTTTTTCAAAACTTTTCATTTGGTCTATATCTCACGCACGAGCAATATAGAGATGAGCACGGAGTACGTGCGTCCAATCTTATCTTTTTGTTAGGTCCTAACCAATCTCAATATATGTGAGAATTTTTCGTTGCAGCCATAAGTGTTCGATAAATGACCGAAAAAGATAACATCTTTCAAAAGCCCCCTTAGTAACTCCGGAACGATTTTGTTGATATCTTGTAAAGCTTCTTGGACATAATCCTTTTTTAATGTCTTGGACTTCGGTTAGGCACACCAAACTATTGTTCTAATTGTACATTGAAATGTAACACCCAATGTCTTTACTTATTCTGCTTGAATGGTTTTAGGTGATTCACATCTTGGAGTAACATGTTGATAAGTCTTTGATTGATAAAAATCAAGAAGATAGGTGATATACACTTATTAGTGAACACAAGCCCCTTAAATCATTGGGGGTTGAATAGAAGATAGAAAAAGGATTGAAAATTGTCTCTTGATCGATCTTTTTCTTTTAACTGGATCGTCCGTGAAAAAGTTCTCTTTTGAGACCTGGAAGATGAACGTTGACAATGTAATGCTCCCAGTCAATTCCTCTGCCATCGAACCCAAACAGTCTTCTCTCTTTCTTAGACAACTCCTGAATCAGACTCCTTGTATTGGTATCATCTAACCTGGTGTATTTTCTAAGAGTCAGTAAACTGATAGCATTTTTTCTTAATAAACCAAGAACAACACAAGTGATGTTTATTACCGAGCTTGAAAGAACAAATAAGGCTGATATGATCTTGCTAGGGAAACAAAATAGTTTAGTTTCCTCTTGCCCTTCATGCTTAATGTGTTATGTGAATCTGCTTCTCCTTCTCCATTCTTCATCTCTCTTTCTTGTTTTGCTATAGTGTTGGCCACAGAGGAGGTGAAACCCTCTAACGAACTGTGGAATTTCACACGCTCTAATTCTATCATTGTTTCTCTTAATGGAGAGTTACACAGATGTTGATGAGACAAGTCCATCAACTCGCCAAGTCGCAAGGGATTTGCATGAGATGTTGAAGTGACATTGTAAACTTTGAGCTCTGGGGCATTACCACAACCATGCTTTGCCATGGCTGCTATTGTCGCGTTCACAACCATATCAACAGGTATAATGTTCATTAAAGACTGATGATCTCCCCACAAGTCAGGAATCTGGTCTTTGCCATTAGCCAAGATTAATGGAGCAGTCATCCTACATTTTCAAAACCAAATTACAATGTTAAAAAAAATAAAAAAAAATTTAAAGTGAAAAAGAAAATCTTTAACCTTATTCCTTGGAGCCAGCCAGGGAAAGGCTCTTTGTAAGAGCTTTCAATAATACTAGGCCTTATGATCACCACAGGAAGATCTCCTCGCTTGCTGTGAATTACAGACTCCCCCATAGCCTTTGTGAATGTGTAAGTGTTTTCCCAGCCAAAGTGTTGAGCTCTAAGATAAAAGCATAAAATCTACGTAAGAATGTGCAAAGAGTAGGTAATATTTCTCCTTCATCCTCACCTTTCGATACCAAGTTCTTTCAGCTTCTTTATTTCTTCACTGCCATTGCCATGTAACTTTCTTACTGCTTCTGAAGCTAGTTTCAGCTCGGATTCGATGTTCAAGTCAGAAGGTATGTTTTCTCCAATGCAGAGAGGAGTCTCTAGTACTGTTCCCTCTTTCTTACCAGTAACATAAGCTATATAACAAAACCAAAAGAAGAAAAAAAAAACAGTTTTAGAAACTTCTCTTACAGAAAAACATTTGTTAGCCAAAACATAAACTCATACCAGTTGAAAAATGGAGGAACAGTTTCAGATTCTTGCAGTACTTGCCAAAGCTCAAGAGCCGACCAGGTCCAAGAGCGTTGACATTTAAAGCAAAGTCGTATCTGTATCAGTTTGTTTGGGCTATAAGCAATTGTTTTTTTTTTTTGTAAGAAAAAAAAAGAACAGAATAAAGAATACATAGTAAGAAGTAGAAACATAGTAAACACCTATCGTCAAATGTTGTGCGACCTGCACAGCTGATAATGACATCAATCTCACCACTAATCTTTGCTGCTACTACAGATTCGATCCCGAGATTGTCTTTTCCAATGTCTCCAATTACTGGAATCAACTTACTCTTCATAAAGGCTTCGTAAGAGCTCCCGTGCCTTTTATTCAAAAGCTTGAACAAATCCGAGCTTATGATCTGTGTGGAACAAATGGATACTGTAGAACCACGATTTCTACGATATGGTAAAACTGAATAATTGCATTATATATTAATAAAAACAGAATAAAAAATACATTAATCGATACCAAAATACGATGAAGAAATAATGGTTTGTGCGGAGGCGAGACACTCTTTCCTTAATTCTTTAATTGCTCGTAGTGTGACAGTTTTAAGCAATCAAAATCCTAGCATACAACCGCACTTCGACTATTCCACACCACTTAGAATAGAAGCTAACAAACCTTTTTCTATGTTGTATTCTCATACAAAAAAAAAGAGACAAGAAAAAATATATGGAAGAGATTGCTATAGGACTCTCGAATGAATGTTTTTACAATATGGAAGAAGAAGGTGACTTATAAGCTTTCTCCAAAAGCCATAATATCAAAACAAAAACGTCAGCATTCCATTTCTAATTATTGAGTCCACTATTATGACTTTGTCATATAGAAACGTTTTCTTCTTTTTGGTATAATGAGTATTCAAAAATATGTTACATGCTATTTGAGAGATTGGCTACCGTATACCGTATATATATATATATATATATAGATATTTATGCATTGCGGATATGTATGGTGAATATTTTCTTTTAACAATATATAAATACAAAGTTATGTATCATATATAATTTTATATTGATTTATTAATTAAAATATGCATTTATAACTAATATAGTTTATGATTTTATAAACTAAAATTATTTAAAATATGAATAGTAAACATAAAGTAAATTATATATAAAAGATGGTATTTAAATTATAATTATATTTTATATTTTTTTAAATTAAAATGGTGGAAATTTCATAATTATCCAGTTTATGCTACTAAATTATTATTTTTTGAACTCAAATAGTATGATATTAAATTAAACTGTAAAAAAAACTAAAAAATATATAAAAAGTTATTTCATAAAATGTATAAGTGCGTTGACAAAAAAATGTATAGGTATTGTATATACGGCCGAATAAATTGTGTATACAGCCGTATAGTTGTTTATACGCCGTATAATTGATTGTATCATTTAAAACGTATTATCTCACCATATAGCTAAAACGGTACAGTCTTTCACCGTATAGCGTATAGATGCTGTATATACAGCCGTATAGACCATATTTTAGAACACTATAATGAGAAAATATTTTGCTAGTAATTCAATTATTAAATAATTAAAATTAACTATTAATTTAGTTTGAATTTGGCCAAAAAAATAGCCAAACAACTCATTTACCAAATATCAAATCTAGCCCAATTTCTAAACTCAAGTCTGAATCCAAATTGTTTGGTTTGACTTGGTTGGACGGGCACACACATTTAATCGGACATATCTTCTCATTACTATACTATAGTATACTCAAAAGGTTTTAAACCATGTAATACTTCTCTATATATAAAAAGAGTACTTTCACCTTATGTTTTTAATATTGGACATTTGCTAGTTTTTTAAACATAGCCAAATTACCAGACTTCACAAATTTTTTAAGTCATTGACTTTGGACCAACATTTCTTATTCAAGCGAATTTCGTTTTTGACAAATGAATCCAGTCATTCTGACAACTAAATTGCTCGGAAAATCTACTGGAGTATTGGCCAATGTCTTCTAAAAACGGGTTCCAACAGACAAAATTGGAGCAAAAAAAGAGTAGAGTAAAACGCAATGATGAGCTTTAGAACAAAACCTCATCACAGAGTCTCTTGTTGGCCGATTCTTGATCCTCCGATTTGATCAGAATGAAGATCTTCCCAATCTCAGGACTTGCCCTCAACAATTTCTCAATCAACACTGCAACAAAAAAAAGGAAAACAAAAATCAGTCCGAAATTTTATTGACTTACAAGAAGAAAACCCTGTTTTAGGTTTTGTCTTACCTTTAGCAAGAAAACCCGTTGCACCGGTAACGAGATAGTTTTTTCCTTTTAAGAAACGAAAAATTCCAACTCCGTCACTGTCACTGACACTACTTGGTTCTGTCTCAGGCATCGTTAACGGGGTCACAGCTTTCACCGAGGTTTCACGATAACAACAAGAAGTTTGGACTCTGCGTATCATCATCGACTGTGGCAAACGACGAGCCAAGAATTGGTTAAGTTTGCCAGGGAAAGAGGAGAAGAATCTGACACCATCCAATTTGACGGCGTTGCTTGTGGCAAGGAGATTTGTTGTGATTGCCATGTTTAGTTATCAACTACAAAGCTTTTAGTTTTGTTTTTGGAGGGCTTTTGTGTGAGAATATATATAGACAAATTACTAAGGAATTAATGCGGTTAGGTCTCCGTTATGGTGTCATATATATAGTTGGATCTACTGGCTGACCCATAAATTTATGTAAAATGTACAAAAATATCATTCAATAATAACTCTGTTTATCAACAACACGTTTTAAATATTTGGACGGTGAAGAAAAATAGCAAAAACATCCAAAAAGAGAAAATTTTATCATGGGGACATTTAACTCTAGATTTCAAATTTCAAGGGGTAGATTTAACTAATTGCTCCAAAACTCATTATATTTGTTAAGTTTCATGGAACTTTTAAGTTTTCTAGACTTCCAACATAAAACCAATTGGTATAAGTGGATTGACTCAAGTCTTTTATATATTAGTTAGTATTACTCTCAACTTCCAATGTGGGACAATTATCATACACACTCTTTAGAGATTAAGGTCTCATGACCCATTAATCTCTACAATATCTCAATAATATTTGTTTTAAAACAAAGTCATAACATAAGATAACCTTTAGTTTCACAACACAATACATGTTAAAAACTATTGCAATCGATCCTATATAACTCACATTTTGAGAACTATCAATCACCGCCATTTCTTCTGACTCTATCTTCTCCGGTTTCATCTCCTCTTCCTTCTTTTTAAACATTGTCTTATGTATCTAAAAATTATCCATTATTTTTTTCTCTATTAAATCGTGAATATCTTCTGCAAGTTTGTCTGTTTTGCTTCTATTATCTGAATCTTATTAACCAATGCTTCATCAACTCATTTGAATATATGCTCTTCCCATTTTGCTTAAAGAAAAGTTTTGTTGTGATCAAAACCAAGCATAAATACTATTTTTTTTCTAATCACAAATCAAATGTACATGTAGAGCAATCACGCAACGGTAGAATCTCCCATGTGGATTCTCATTGGTCTTCGAAATGTACATCATAATGCCCTTTCTACACCAGGATATTGTTGGAAGTCCGTTAAATGATCTTTGCCTCGAACAAGACCTATAATCACTCATCTTACGCACAACTTCGTCTTTATGGTCTACCCATATATATACAAGCTTCATGCGGCCCTATTTTGAGAGGTAAAAGACAATGAAACTATTTCTTTTTTTTCTGTGTTCTAAAACGAGATCTTTATTATTTAGGTACCGTTTGATTTTAGGGTTTTGATGGTGTCGAGTCCGGTTGGCTTTAGTTAGATTCCGGTCGGATTAGGGTAAACGTGAGTCTTAAAATGCAATTTAGTTTATCTAACGTAATTAGACGGATTTAATCTCTTTAATTTAATACTAGATTCTGGCCCGTGCAACGGGCATTGTATTTCGGTTCAATTAATTCAAATAACATTTTAAAGTATGACTAACCAAGACAACTGTGCAATGTAATATTCGATTTAAAAGAGTACTTTAAAGAAGTGTTACAGAGTCATATTTTGTGATTATATTTAACGAAACACATAAACATAAAATATGGTATAAAAGAATCAAACTCACATTCGATCGACAAAGAAAAAAATGGGAATGTCGTACTAAAAAAAATATTCATTATCGTTTTAAGTTTGGAAATGCAAGAATAGTAAGAATTACAAAACATATTCTAATCATCCAAAAAATATTAAAAAAAAGTAAATGTTTTAGTTCTATAAATTTCTGGCACTTAATATAAATTATATATCCATGTATAAAAACATTCTATTATACGTCTATTATTCGACTATTCTCATAGCTCCAAAAATAAGATATTGTATGTTATTTAATAGTAACGTACGACATGGACTATAGTTTACTTTTCCAAATAGTAATGTTTGAAAAAATCTTCCATTATACAACACCTTTTTTTATGAATCTACACACATCTACATTTGAACAACTAATCCTTCTATAAAGTAAGAAAATAATTTTACTATTCTGTGATATGTTTCTTTTAAAAAAAGAAATCTTTAGTTACAAAGTATTACTCTATGTCCATACTGTTTCAGTTTACACTCATGTCTTCCCTGCTCTTTCCATTGCTTCGTTTATTCAGCTCTAAACATTTACATTGGCCGAGGCCAATACCTTTCCTTGCATCAGTTCTGATCCACACATAGCCCTCATCCATTTAATGCACCATGTTTATGCCTCTTCCTAGTATTCTGGTCCGTGCACGCACGGACATCAATATTTTATACCATTAATTAAAACTAATATTGAATATCTTTGTTCACCTCAACAAAATAATACTATAACATATATATATATATATATATATATATATATATTAGTTTTAAGAACTAATTTGTTGTAGAATAATATTTAGGTTCAAATACGTAGAAACTCAACTATATTGAATATGTATTTATGTTTTATATTTATTTTAATTTAGACTATATTTGTTTGTTTTCTGATACTATAATATCATTATTTTTACATTCGTGAAACTCTATTTATTTTATATATTTTTATTTTTCTTATAAAAATTATATATATTATATATTTTTTATACATTCTTCTTGATATTTTCTTTTATGTTGGTCTTTGTTGTCTGCTTTGTATTTCTTAGTGTTATATTTTGTTTACAATGTTTTTTTTGTTTTATTTTTTAAAACTATATTATTTACATTTTCTTCAGTAATATAATATTGATCATTTCATATATTTCACCAAATAATCATTTTACTTTTTTGTATCGATTTTTGTTTATTTCCCATATATTAATGTTATATATTTTAATTTTTATAGTTAATTCGTACATGATATTACTTTTTAATATAGCTAAAATAAATATTTAAATTTTATTATATGGCTCTGATTTTACTTTTTTTTTTTATGTTTTCGTGTTTAAGATAATGTTAAAAAAATTGTTAGGCCGACTAATATGTTCTTTATCCTTCATTTGTACTATGAATGCTTTTATTTTTTCTCTAATTCCATATCAAAAATTCGTTTTTCTTTTTTTTCATAGATGACATTTCTTTTATTTATTTATTTATTTTACTGTATATTTATTATGGCGAAGATATTTCCCAACATAATTTATTTGCTATTAATGTGAGCTTATCTTTATTTTTTAAAAAAAACTTTTGATTATAATTTTTTTGTTCATTCTCATTTTAAAATCAATAATTTATCATCCAAATAAATTTTAAGAATTAAAATGTATAACTATTTGTTATGTGTTTTTATTAACTAAATTAATATGCACTTATATATGTAGATATTTTTATTTTTATTTATTTGTTTAGTAATTATTTAAAAAACTAATGATATTAGGTAGATATTAAAAATTGATATTAATGTATTTATGTGTGGTCCAATTCAAAAAAAAAAAAAAATTTGGATGATATAGAAAATCTAGATGGAGAAAAATATACTATATAATAGATTATTTTCGTTTATTCATAAATTTATGTATTTTTGTATCGTTGTTTATGATAAAGTTGTTTGTCCGCATCCAATTACTGTTTATTTTTTTATTAGTATTATCTTTTATGTATCTAATTGAGTATTTTTGAAAGTTGTATATTAAAAAATTGTAGGTAGTAGGTGTTATAACCATTCGTTTGGAAGGGATGTTTTACTTTATTATTATTATTATTCATTTATGTACATATGGTTGGGTATATTTGAAGGTTGTTTATTACTATATGATAATCAGATAGTAAATAGTTTGACTAACCGTTGTGGGGGTGAGCTTGGTTACTACAAAAAAAATATGCAGGGGACGTCATAATATATGTGGTATGGTTGTATGGATTGTGGGTTTTGTGACCAAAAAAAAAAAAAAGGTTGTATGGACACGATGGTATCGACTGTTGCTTCTATTCAGATCTTTACTCAGTAGAAGTATTAGGACTAAAGAAGGTTTTACATGTCCATGTTTATATGTGCATATGTATAACCACTATGGGCTGTTATTTCAGTTAAATGTTAAAATAGCCTTTGGCATGTTATCTTTGTATGATTAACAAATTATTGAAAGATGGAATAATAGAAGTTTTATATTTATGTTAAGCTCGTGAGCCATACAGAACACAAACGCATACATTTTTCTTGGTTATATATTTGTCCATAGAAGGACTTGATCTGCCAACGATAAGAAAATCCAAACGGCTTAGTTACATCGTCAGGCCGACAGGGTCCAATTGGTCTAATCTTCTACGAATACTTTTGGCACCAGTTATCACCGCAACTATTTCGGTGGTATGTATATATGTCAAATGAATACCTTCCATCTGGCAACACAAAAGTTCAGATAAACAAAGTCTTTCAAAAGAACTGACGCCAAAAGCTAAACGACCACGACTCACCCGGTTGCAAACTCCGGTTACATAAATCATCGTCTTTTGATTCACAATGTTACATCAAAGTTAGCGTACTACCGAGATCGTTGAGGATTTCTACAGTTATTTTTCCGAGAAGAAATGTGTGTGTCTTAAACTGAGACATGTCTACAACAATACAAAGAAGTATTGAAGATACCACCCATCCTTCAGCCAAACCCCTCCCATAACCTCTGCCCAAGCCAACACTATATGCACCTTGCATGTCACATGAAAAAATAATAATAAGAAGATTAAGCAAATCGTATCGCCAAGATTTATTTCACATGACTGTGTACTACTTACATCGGCCAGTCTAATGACGGAGTGTCTATTCACGCCTTAAGACACACGACCCACATAAAGGAATAAACACAAATCTATACTTCCATTCGCGATTAAAACACAATCTCACACAGTCGCCCCACCTGCAATTCACCACACAGGCACTTTGTTTCTCATTTCAATCTTTTTCAACTCTTTGCAGATTCAATAAGCTACTGTAAGTTAAAACCATAGTTCATCATTCATTTCATGGAACCGCAAATATCAATTGCAATATCGCCTTCTTAAGAAATGTGGTTTTAAATCGAAAATTTTGACAACCCAAAAACAATCGCATCTGACTCTCTATATCTTGATTATGATACACCCATGTACACGTGTTGTTATTTTTTATATAGTTCAAGCTAGTAATCATATGTTCTGTTCTATCTAACTTCGTAAATAGATTAAAGGATGGAACATAAGATAACACACTTGTATTTTTTGGTGGTGAGCCGTTATCACCATAACCAAGTTTAGATGGGATTTTTCAGCTTTCTCTTTCACCTACACAAGCTCCAAGTAGACCCTGGGCCCATCCTGCAACATTTAGATTTATTGAGTTACATTCAATAAGAGGAAACAAAAGATGTAGTTGCTACGATGCAATTGCAGACACCAAAAATGAGATGACCAATTCCAAGCTCAAACTCAATAGGGTTACCCCTCTCAAAACTTGAATCAAAGACTGTTACATCAATTAACTTTCCCTGCAGAAAGGAGCGGTGTGATGCACTTTTTATCAGATTCATTATCTTTGTTTGTTCTTAAGATATCCGATATAAAAATCTAACTAAATACAAAATGAGATGAATTCCATATTATCTGCAAATCATCATGCCCTTTCTGACTGACAAATTTAGAACAAATCTGTGATGTTTCTAGAAGAACAATAAATGTGGCAATAACAAAACTTCTCCGTGACTGATTATCTAAACCATAACTACCAGGTAAGCAAGAAGAAACCTTTCCCAGTATAAGTAATACAGCTAGTGGAAGCTTCTATACGAATTACCTGATAGTGGACCTTGATCTTGTCCCCTTTGTGAGCATGAAGATCGCATTTCTGAGGCTTGAACTGTAAAAAAGAACAAAACTGAGATCAAAAGTATTACTTAAGATGGACATATATATAATCTATAACTCTGAAGTAGGTTTCTTGGAAGTAGGTTTGTTGGAGCCACATCCAGATATGAACTCCTGCATCTTCTTAAATTGTTCCTTTGTCATCCCACAATAGTATGTGTGAGCTCGCTCCTGCCAATTTAGTTTGTTTAAGCCAAAAAAGGCCAAGTTTAACACTGAAACTATATATTGCCTCAAGGGTTTAACAAATCAATGCATCAATCCTGATAAATGTGAATTCTTCGAAGCTATTACATCCATTAGAATTAATAGTATGTTTGAGTAAAAGGTCCAGCAACTTTTCATGATCTATCCATGAGGCCATCAAAGACACTGCCACAGTTAAGATCAACACATCTGACATCCAAGAACTCGAGAGACATACCTGCTTGGGACACCCAAAATTCACAACATGAGCACAAGCATACCCTTCGTCATGGTACCATTTCTGAACTCGGTCCCTAATCTTCTGAAACAGCCTCGCACTGACTTTCCCTTGATCCCTCAGCATCTGCCTCACCTCTCCATACACAGGTGCAGGCAGAAACACGGCCTTGCCCTATCGATTATCCGCTTGTAATCCTTCTCCAAGCTCCTGTAATACTCGAGCTTCTCTTTATCAGTCATGTCTGTATCCATCTCAACCGGCTTTGGCTGCACCATAGCTTCACCATTAGACCCACGTTGATGCATTGGAACCTATATGCGTCAACTCCAGACGTTTATAAACCTGTTTTGGAGAAACCAATATGAGAGTAGCTGACTAAGAAGGGAATATCACCATGTTTTGTGGCAATCTCAGAATCAAAGGGTAACAGTAATAGTCTAATAGTTATACTACTTACATCCAGTTCTTGCTTGTGAAGTTTGTCAGCCCCAAAACTGTCCATGTTTTTTTTTAACGCATAGGACATCAAATTCTCATCGCTGCAAACACCAATTAATATAACATGTTAGAAAAAAATTATTCTAAAACGGTGATATCTAGCAACTTCGGCCTCAGGATTTTTCTCGAGAGATGTAGAGAACAAATATTTGTTCTTGACAGATTTCCTAATTTCTGGATTGAAACTTAAAACGGTGATACCTCAAGATTGAAACTTGATCCGATTGGAATGTGTCTGGATTTGTCACCTGAGTAACTGTTTCAATCAAAATCCCTAAACAAAATCTGCACCTCTCAAGTTTCAATCAGAAAAACGCAATACCAAAATCCTTAAACAAAATCTGCACCTGAGTAACCGTTTTACCATGAGCATAGTGAAGGAGGCCAGATGAATGCGTCTTTTCGTAGTGAAGCTTGTAATTCACTTCCGGTGTCTTGAAATACGTCTTAATCCCCGGCGACTGAGGATACATAAATCATCGGAGAAGGAGATTTATGAAACAGACGCTAGATTTCTTATCGGAGAAGAAGATCTGGGATGATGATGGGAAGTTTTTTTGGAGAGAACTGTCGAGGTTTTTTTCTAGAGAGATAGAGAGAGACCAAAAAAAAAATGAATGAATAGTCATCAAATTTTTTTTTGGAGTAGTGACTAAAATGCTTGACATGCTGGCATAATCCTTTGTTCTGATTGGAGGATTGCTAACTTTTTCTCTCTCATTACTTGTCTTTTATATAAATTAGATGTGTTTTTATGAAGAAATGTTTAATATTGGAGGTTTTATAAAGGCTGTGACCAGTGGCGGATCCAGAAGATGTATTTGTATGGGGCACAATCAATATTTTTTAACAGGTTTTTTTTAGCAACTTTGTGTTTGATACAATATTGTTATATTTATTATCATTTCACAAAAACAACTAGTAAAAAATAGACAGAAAATTTGGTTTAGAAGCTAAAACCACAAAAAAAGATTTATGTATGTTACTAAAAATGAAGAAATTAAAATATAAAATTAAAAACACTCGGAAAGTAGTGTAACCAAAAGAAAATAGAAATAAAGCCCATATTTTTAGAGAATAAATAAGTACTCTAAAGAATTAAAAAAAAAAAACAAAAAAAAGTATACGGGAGAGTTGAACCGTAAACAGGTCAGGAAGACAAAATTTGCCACCAGAGCTACTGAAATTCATTGTAAGATCATACACTAAAATATATTAGAAATTTAGTATTTGGCACTTGCCACACCTACCTTCAACTTTAGATCCGCCCCTGGCTGTGACTGGTGACCATTTTTAAGGAAAGGAATGGTAAGGAACATCACATTCCCCTTCATTCCATAATTATTTTACCATTTGTAAGGAATAATTGTTACACATAATTCCTCATTAAAAAGGGAATGAAGAGGAATTAAAGAACAAATCTATTCCTTATCAAATTTGATGAGGAACAATAAGGAATAGGGCAAATCGCATTAATAGCACAAAAAACATGACTTGTCAAAAATATAGCACCAAGGAAGAAAAATCATAAAAATAGCACAAAAACATGTTTTGTCACTAAATTAGCCTTAACCCTAAATCTTAAATACTAAACCCTAAATCCTAAATACTAAACCCTAACCTTGAATAATAAACCCTAAACCCTAAATATTAAACCCTAAACCCTAAATAATAAACCCTAAACCCTAAATAATTAACCCTAAACCCTAAATTATATAATGCTATAAAAGTCTTTGTAATTAAAATAATGCTAAAAATGTGAATTATTTTCCTTGGTGCTATATTTATGATAAGGTATGTTTTTTATGCTATTTTATGACTTTTCTCTAAGAAATATATTAAAAATGGTAAAAACATTTTTATGTAAATATTTCAAATAAATTTATAGAAATTTTTTATTTTGACGTGCACTCTTCAATGCTTGTCATTTTTGTTTCCTAAAGTTTAATTATTAAAGATTTTGTTATTTAAGAATATTTGGTCCATTTTTGGGTTACCATTCACTTTTCTAATTTGTTCCATTCTTTGTCTACAATTATTCCCTATAATTTATTCCACATCATTCTTTCCATTCTTTTTCCTTATCATTCCTCATATTCCTCAAATGGTTACCAGTCCGAATGTTGGTTGAAATAGTTGGTTGGTAAGGTTCAATATCCTCGACCAATTTAGTACAGTTTATATATTAAAAATATGGGGTGGAATAAAAAATAAAGATATGGGCCAACGGCATAACAAGTCCAACACACAATGTAGAGAGAAAGAGAGACTGTCGGCGATTGCCGGAGATGTCAAAAGCAAAACCCTTAAAATTTTCCAACTTTAGGGTTTAAATGGCCTTAACTTGAGCCAACCAACCGAAGCCGAAACATATAAAGTATTCCATTTTTTTGTTGCAGCCAAAGTCTTCGATATAAATGTCTGAAAGAAACACTCTAATATCTAAGTCTTTACTTTTTTTAACATACATCACAACTTGTACGAGGAAATATAATTTAGGTCAGGAGCTTGAAATGTAACACCTAATATCTTCACTTTTCTGGCTTGAATGGATTTTAGGTGATTCGCATCATGCAGTAAAATTCATAAAGATAGCTGATACACTAAATGAACACAAGCACTTGTACCAAAATTATTAAAAGTTGTCAACTGGATCTTTCATGAAAGAGTTCCCTTTTGAGACCCGGAAGATGAACGTTGACAATGTAATGCTTCCAGTCAATGCATCTGCCATCAAACTCAAACATCTTTCTCTCGTCCGTTGATAGCTCCTGTATCAGACTTCTTGTATTGGTGTTGTCAAACCTAGTAATAATGACTATGAGTCGATAACTTACATAGCTTTTTGCTTGATAAAATGACAGAGTCCAAGTGATGTTATTTACCGAGCTCTAAAGAAGGTGTAAGGCTGATATATTCTTGCTAGGGACACAAAATACTTCAGTTTCCTCTTCCCCTTCATGCTCATCTCTCCTTCTTGCTTTGCTATTCTGTTGGATACAGAGGAGGTGAAATCCTCTAAGGAACTGTGGAACTTCATACGCTCTAACTCCATCACTGTTTCTGTCAATGGAGAGTCACATAGATGTTGTTGAGAGAAGTCCATCAACTCGCCAAGTCGCAGGGGGTTCACATGAGAAGAAGAAGTAACATTGTAAACTTTCAGCTCTGAGACACCACAACCGTGCTTTGCCATGGCTGCTATTGCCGCGTTCGCAACCATATCAACAGGTATAATGTCACAAGAAGATTGATAATCTCCCCACCAGTCAGCAACCTGGTCTTTTCCATAGGCCAATATTACTGGAGCACTCATCCTGTTGTTTTATTTTAAAACCAAATAGAAAATGTCTTATAAAAAAAAAAAAAATTAATCTTGTCCTTTTGTCTTTGAGAAAAATAAATCTTTAACCTTATTCCTTGGAGCCAGCCAGGAAAAGGCTCCTTGTAGGAGCTTTCTATAATACTAGGCCTTATGATCACCACAGGCAAATCTCCTCGCTTGCTGTGAATTACCGACTCCCCCATAGCTTTTGTGAATGTATAAGTGTTTTCCCAGCCAGAATGTTGAGCTCTGGTTTCTCAAAAGATTTTAAAATGTTGAAAACATAAGAATGTGTAGAAAGAAAGTTTTTATCATTGATCCTCACCTTTCCATGCCAAGTTCTTTCAGTTTCTTGATTTCTTCTCTTCCACGGAACTTTCTTAAAGCTTTTGAAGCTAGTTTCATCTCGGTTTCAATGTTCAAGTCAGAAGTTATGTTATCTCCAATACAGAGAGGGGTCTCTAGTACTTTTCCTTCTTTCTTACCAGTCACATAAGCTATATAACAAAGGCAAAAGATTAAGAAAGAAAAACACTTTTTAACTTCTCTTACACTTTTTAACCTTTGTTATCCAAAACATAAACTCATACCAGTTGAAAAATGGAGAAATAGTTTCAGATTCTTGCAGTACTTGCCAAAGCTCAAGAGCCTACCAGGTCCAAGAGCATTGACTCTTAAAGCAGAGTCATATCTGTTTCCGTTTGCTTGAGTTAGAAGCAAGTGTTTGTTTGCAAGAAAAAAAAATACAGAGAAAAGGAAACCGAGGAAAACCTATTGTCAAATGTTGTAAGACCAGCACAATTTATAATTACATCAATCTCATCACTAATCTTGCATGCTGCTTCAGATTCGATCCCGAGATTGTCATCTCTAATATCTCCAACTACTGGAATCAACTTCCCTGATATTTGGTTTAGTCCGAACTAACACAACTCGTGGAAGTAATACAGGTTGAAAAGCATTGTATTATGGAAGCGAGGTAAATGGGGTCAAAGACGGTTTGGTGCAAGCCATAATCCCAAACCGGACTGTCTCTAGCTTCTTATTGTAACGAAATTTTCTCGTTTGGCCTGCTCAAATTCGATCGGTCATGTTTTTGTTTGATTGTTGACTGGTCAGCTAGTCGGTCAGCGGATAATGGGAAAGGGACGTTACACATCTCCTCTTCATTCTTTCGAAATATTGATTGTGATTGGTAACAACGGTAGGCATTTCATACTGTAGGTTTTTATTTTAAAATTTGCTATAGAAACTTTTTAATTTTAAAATGTCTGTGATTTAAAAAAAAAAAACCAGATATGTCGGCTTTAGAAAAAGTTGTCAATCCATGAAAAAAAGAACAATGAAAATGATTGTGCGAGTGTTTTTAGGAAATTCTTTTTAATTTGGCTAAAATATAAATATCATTATAAATAATAAAGTTTCTTATGTTACAGTTTGTGTAAGACTAAGACTTAATAAATTGTTTCACGGCAAAGAAGTTTTAAAAACATGGAAGTATATGACAATCCGTAGTTTATAACTTTTGCTTGGTAACAGTAGACGATAAAGAAGACTTTAAAACAGTTAAATTAATAAAGTGATGTTGGTTATTTTAAAACTGGATATTTTTTAAAGTCCTCACATTTTAAAGTCTAAATGTCAATCATAGCCAATTCTTCTGTACCTAAATTTGATCCATTTTTTCAAATCGTGAATATCTTCTGCAAGCTTCATGCGGTTGAGAGGTAAAAGACAATGAAACTATTTCTCTTTTTCTGTGTTCTAAACGAGATCTTTATTATTTAGCATTTTGATTTTAGGGTTTTGATGGTGTCGAGTCGGGTTGGCTTTATGGATTGGAGTTAGTTAGATTCGGGTAGGATTAGGGTAAACTTGAGTCTTAAAATGCAATTTAGTTTATTTAACGTAATTAGAAGGATTTAATTTATTATGTGTTTTCATGAAGAAATGTTTAATATTGGAGGTTTTATAAAGAGAAAGAAAGTTGGTAAGGTTTGAATGTTTGTTGAAATAGTTGGAAGGTTCAATGTCCTCATCCAATTTAAAAGTATTAAAAATATGGGGCGGAATGAATAAAAAAATAAAGATATGGCCTACGGCAAAACAAGTCCAACACAGAAGGTAGAGAGAAAGAGAGACTGTTGGCGATCCAACTTTAGGGTTTAAATGGCCGTAACTTGAGCCAACCAACCAACATTCAAACCTTATCGCAATTAGACGGAATTAGAACGAAATGTTTTTATAAAGAGAAAGAAAGTTGGTAAGGTTTGAATGTTGGTTGAAATAGTTTGAAGGTAGAGAGAAAGAGAGACTGTTGGCGATCCAACTTTAGGGAAGTGTGGGTGATATACAGAAACTGGACTCTGATAAGGCATGATCAGCTGAGGGTAGTAGAGCTGACGTGGCTGTATTGTTGGCTTGTGAGGAATGAAGCCTCTGGTTGGAAGGAAGGGTTTGCTGTTATTAGTGAACTTCATTAGTATAAAGAAACGTAGGAGTCTCTTATGGAGATTATCGATTGTTTTGATTAGATCATTAGGCTTGAGAGAGTTTTCTCTTCAAGATAGGCAGTTCCAAGAGATTGTTCTTGGTTCTGAAGGATCAAATTCATCATCTTGGTGGATTTGATATTGTAATCCCTTGTTAATCGAGTAAACACAGTTATTCGCTTAACAAATTGGTGCGGTGACGATCGGAGACGCGACAGTGACGGTGACGACTCAGAACGAAGATACGATAACAATGGCGGTTCAAGCGGGAACGATGTTATCCATGGAAGAATGGGCTAAGGATGTCGATGCGTTGCATAATTCCGTGGCTGATATACAGAATCAGCTGAAGGCGATGAACCATGGTTGCGATATGTTGGCAAAATCAAACGCGAAATCGAACTCGGAATTGGCGATTCGAGTTGACTCACTGACGACTTTTGTCGAATCGCAGTCACAAAAACAAGATTCACGAGTCGACTCACTCGCAAGAATGATTGAAGCTCAGTCTAAATCAATCGCGCGTTTGGAGGCGATTTTAATGGACGATAAAGCGTCGGTGAAGAGGATCAATAACACAAATCTGAGCTCGTCTAATGTCGAAACTCAGGTACCTTTTTTCCATAATCTTGAGAATCAGGATGAAATACCATTAGGTTATCGGGGAATTCCGAGTTCGTTAGATAACAGGAAAGGACTGTGGAAGAAGATTGAATTACCGATATTCTATGGGAAGTATCCAAGTATATGGTTGAACAGAGCGGAGAGGTATTTCAGATTGGGAAATTACAGTGATCAAGATAAATTGGAGCAGATTTCAGTGAGTTTGGAAGGGGCAGTCTTGAGCTGGTTTATTACGGAAAAGGTGGCGGATCCTTTTCGAGATTGGGATGATTTCAAGCGTCGAGTGGTCAAGCAGTATCATACGGTGAGGTCTTCTTTGCCAGTAGCAGGGAACTTGACGAATGAATCAAAGTCACAGTCGAATGTGGCTCTTGAGATTGAAGTGGTGCAAAAGACTGTTGCAACTGCAGAATTGCATGTTTCTGTTCACGCACAGGAATTACAGAAGACAAATGATCGTCTCCCATCAGCATTACTTCTGAAAAGTGAATTGATTTCAAGTCTAGAAGAGGGTCACGTGGCTGAATGGGTGCAGATGACAAAAATGCCACTTGTGGAAGAAAAGTCTGAGAAAAATGGTGACAGTAAGCCGTATACGATGAAGCCATGGTGCTTTGATGATATGATTTCATCAGAGGAGAGAAATCTGATACCATACATACCAATTAATGTGATTGAAGTAGAAGAAACAGTTGACATTGTACTGATTTGGAGTGGTATTTCAAGGACTGAGGGTGAAGATCAGATGTTTTCCAATCTGTCTCAACACAAAGAACAATATACAACTAAGAAGAAACAGAAAAATTGCTTCAAATTAAGGAGATTCAAGTTCAAAAATGAGTCAGGAATTAGAAAGGCTAAGTACTCAAGATCAGCAGTCATTCAACATCATACGATCTCATCTCTGAAGCGCTGGAAATATGATTGGTCTGTTTGGCATTGTTGGAGAAACAAGACTTTGCAGAGAATCAAGTTCAGAAAAATCCAGCGGCATATTGAGCCATTTCACGTGTGTGGATTCAGGGTATGTGTGATTTCCTTTCAACAAGAGTTTCAGCCCTTATTCAAGAAGAGTTTGATGGCAGTCACTGTCCAACAACAACACAAAATGTGGCCAGAACAGAAGGGCCTACTCAAGTTAGTAGATGGACTGGTAGTTGATTCTATAAGTGACGCTGATCAGGATGAGCATATGTATGAAGTGGCAGCAGCAAGACGAGTATTGTGTATTCTTTTACCTCTACAGGTACATCGTAAGAGGAAGCAGAGAAAGGACCCTAAATCCTGGAACTATAAGTTCAAAAACGAGTCAAATAGAAGGGTTTTGGTCCAAGAAAAGCTTTGGCTTACTGAGACAAGGACAAATAATGTCAACACATTGCTCATTTCATCTGAACTGGCAGCATTCTGTATGATTGAATCGCAAGCTTCAGACTTTGACTTAGGACCACTATTAATACAGACACAACAGCCAGCAACGCATTTTAGCTACATAATGTCTGTTTCAGAGCAACTCCATTCAAGGGATGAGAAAATGCTGGCAGTTTCAGACCTTATGATGTTTGCATTGGAGCACAACAAAAACCTACTCAGAATTCGAGTCCAACAAATACAGAAGAGGGAAAGGTGTTATAAGACTTATATGTTCAAGTACAAACAAAAACCGACCAACAAAGGGGTCTGGACAGAAAATAGGCAAAATATTCTACATGGAACTGATGTGATTGATATAAGTGGAGAAGTTGGAACTTTGGGAAGCATGGCTTATGAGGAGCTGGGTGCTAATACTTCTAACAGATATACAAGCAAGTTTGTTTCGATCGGATTATATCCTTGCTGTACTTTCATCTTGAGGAATGACTGGTCCATTCATAGCAGCAACACAGTGTTACAGTTTCTGTTACATTTTTTCTTTCATTGGCTTAACCATGAGCACATAGTCTGCTGGATAGATTATGCATCGGTTCAAGGGAACCTGAACCACATTATGTCATGCTATCTTGGGAGAGGATTGGACTTCATTAGTAACAAAGAGGCTGCTAGCTTGTCATTCAAGATCATGTTGGAAACTCTGTTAAAAGATTTTGATGCATTCCTGGCTCAAGTAACGGCACATTGTTTTAAAACTCAACAAGATCTGGGAAGTACTGTTGTTACACTCCGAGGTTATATAGCTCGACAGACAATTGTGGTGCAACAATCGTGGCTGAAGGGAATGGTGGGTGAACTTGTGGTTGTGCTTGCGTGTGAGACATGGCAGAGAGTTTTAGCTAAAACAGAGGCTGCAATAATGCTTAAATTCCTATTGTGGATTATATCTCTCACTCAGAAATACATGACTAAGCCTTTGACAATTGCCTTTGCTGAAGCCTCTGACCCGACTCCTGCATATGTGAGAATGATGATACAATTTTCAACTGGTCAGCTTGAGGGCAAGCTGTATGTTGGGCGGGGGGTATTGATAAGGCATGATCAGCTGAGGGTAGTAGAGCTGACGTGGCTGTATTGTTGGCTTGTGAGGAATGAAGCCTCTGGTTGGAAGGAAGGGTTTGCTGTTATTAGTGAACTTCATTAGTATAAAGAAACGTAGGAGTCTCTTATGGAGATTATCGATTGTTTTGATTAGATCATTAGGCTTGAGAGAGTTTTCTCTTCAAGATAGGCAGTTCCAAGAGATTGTTCTTGGTTCTGAAGGATCAAATTCATCATCTTGGTGGATTTGATATTGTAATCCCTTGTTAATCGAGTAAACACAGTTATTCGCTTAACAGACTCGTCACATTAAGTTCGAGGAGTTGGAGGAAAACTACTTGGACTATGACATTGTCGATGTAATTGATGACGCCTTGGACTATAATTGTTTGGTAATGAAGAGAAGAAGACTTATTTTAGAGCAGCTGAAAGTAGGCCTTCTGATTGTTGTGACGATGGGGATGGGTCAGAAGTGATATTTACAATCCCAAAGGCAAAAATGCTCAGATTCTCTCATCAGATTCCTGCTTCCCGCGTAACCAAGGAGATAGAAGACGGGGAGCTTAAAGAGCTTTTTGAAGTTGATATGAGAGCATTACCTTTATCATGTGACTATTGAGCAAAGTTGGGATGGATTCCTTTTTGTTAAGCTTTTGGTGCACTTTGTCAACAGGTATGTTCTTGTTTTAAACTTACTTAAGACTTTCTCCCTGGTTTATTATGTATGTTTTTCTTTTGTTGGTTCAAATCTGTGGAAAGTCATGTATTTTGGGAAATATTGACTGACTTTTCTCCATGTGTTACTTGTCACTTGATTCTTCATCTTTAAAGTAGCAGTATGTGAACTTGTGAAGGTTTAAAACACTCTTACTTACAATAGCATATTTGCTTCTGAGTTAAAGTGATCCAAGAGACTGTGGCCGTTATGTATGCTACCAATTCACGGCTCCAAATTTGTCCACAAGCTTACATAGCTCAACCAATCGAAGCCGAAACATAGAAAGTATTCCATTTTTTTGTAGCAGCCAAAGTCTTCGATATAAATGTCTGAAAGAAACACTCTAATATCTAAGTCTTTACTGTTTTAACACACATCACAACTTGTACGAGGAAATATAATTTAGGTCAGGAGCTTGAAATGTAACACCTAATATCTTCACTTTTCTGGCTTGAATGGATTTTAGGTGATTCGCATCATGCAGTAAAATTCATAAAGATAGCTGATACACTAAATGAACACAAGCACTTGTACCAAAATTATTAAAAGTTGTCAACTGGATCTTTCATGAAAGAGTTCCCTTTTGAGACCCGGAAGATGAACGTTGACAATGTAATGCTTCCAGTCAATGCATCTGCCATCAAACTCAAACATCTTTCTCTCGTCCGTTGATAGCTCCTGTATCAGACTTCTTGTATTGGTGTTGTCAAACGTAGTAATAAGGACTATGAGTCAATAACTTGCATAATAATGATAAAATGACGAGTCCAAGTGATGTTATTTACCGAGCTTGAAAGAAGGTGTAAGGCTGATATATTCTTGCTAGGGACACAAAATACTTTAGTTTCCTCTTCCCCTTCAGGCTCATCTCTCCTTCTTGTTTTGCTATTCTGTTGGATACAGAGGAGGTGAAATCCTCTAAGGAACTGTGGAACTTCATACGCTCTAACTCCATCACTGTTTCTGTCAATGGAGAGTCAAGCAGATGTTGTTGAGAGAAGTCCATCAACTCGCCAAGTCGCAGGGAGTTTGCATGAGAAGAAGAAGTAACGTTGTAAACTTTCAGCTCTGAGACGCCACAACTGTGCTTTGCCATGGCTGCTATTGCCGCGTTCGCAACCATATCAACAGGTATAATGTCACAAGAAGATTGATAATCTCCCCACCAGTCAGCAACCTGGTCTTTTCCATAGGCCAATATTACTGGAGCACTCATCCTGTTGTTTTATTTTAAAACCAAATAAAATGTCAACTGAAAAAGAAGTTAATCTTGTCCTTTTGTCTTTGAGAGAAAGAAAATATTTAACCTTATTCCTTGGAGCCAGCCAGGAAAAGGCTCCTTGTAGGAGCTTTCTATAATACTTGGCCTTATAATTACTACCGGCAGATCTCCTCGTTGGTTGTGAATTACAGACTCACCCATGGCTTTTGTGAATGTGTAAGTGTTTTCCCAGCCATGGTGTTGAGCTCTGGTTTCTCAAAAGATTAAAAACAAATTTTTGTTTCAGATACTAGTATATAAGAATATGCAGCAAGAAAGTTTTTAGCCATATTTGTTTGCCAGCAGCTAATGGCAACGACAGATTATTATTCGTTTACATGCCGTTGTTGTCAACTTCTACCGTTGATTAAATCAGTGGTTAAAAATTTGCACTACGAATAGACGAACGAACAATAATATGCTACTGGTGGCAGTGACAAGTAAATGAACAAAAACTTGCTGTTGTCGCCCGCCGTAGCCACGCTAGCGGCAGATAAACGAACAATAACCTATCGCAGTTGCCAGCGGCACACGCAAAAGAACAATCATTTTATCATTGATCATCACCTTTCCATGCCAAGTTCTTTCAGTTTCTTGATTTCTTCTCTGCCAGAGAACTTTCTTAAAGCTTCTGAAGCTAGTTTCATCTCGGTTTCAATGCTTAAATGAGAAGTTATGTTTTCTCCAATACAAAGAGGAGTCTCTAGTATTGTTCCTTATTTCTTACTAGTCACATAAGCTATATCACAAAATCAAAACAAAAATAAAACAGTTTGTGAGACTTCCACTTAATAATAAGTTTCTTGGTCAACCCATAAACTCATACCAGTTGAAAAATGGAGAAAATGTTTCAGTTTCTTGCATTCCTTTCCGAAGCTCAAGAGCCTACCAGGTCCAAGAACATTGACTCTTAAAGAAGAGTCATACCTGTTTCTGTTTGCTTGAGTTAGAAGCAAGTGTTTGTTTGCAAGAAAAAAGAAATAGGGAAAAGGAAACAGAGGAAAACCTATTGTCAAATGTTGTAAGACCAGCACAGTTTATAATGACATCTATTTCATCACTAATCTTGTCTGCTATTTCAGATTTGATCCCGAGATTGTCTTCTCCAATATTTCCAACTACTGGAATCAACTTGCTCTTCATGAAAGTTTCGTAAGAGCTCCCGTGCATTTGCTTTAGAAGTTTGAACAGATCCGAGCTTATGATCTGCGTGGATTAGAAAGGATACAAAATTGGAGAAACAGAACATAAAAGTGGAGTAAAATTTAATGATGAGACTGAAAACAGAACCTCATCATTTAGTCTCTTGTTGGCGGATTCCTGATCTTCGGATTTTATCAGAATAAAGATCTTCCCAATCTCAGGACTTGCTCTCATCAGTTTCTCAATCAACACTGCAACAAACAATGTTTCCAATTCGAAAAATAAGTTTACTTGTAAAACAAGAAAGCTCTGTTTTAGGGTTTTCTTACCTTTAGCAAAAAACCCCGTTGCACCGGTAATCAAATAGCTCTTCCCTCTTAGGAAACGTAAAATTCCAATTCCGTTACTGTCACTCTTTGGCTCTAAATGGTGACCAAGGGAATGAGAAGGAACAATGAATTCTCTTTCGTTCCTTAAAAAATATACCATTTACAAGTAATATTTTTTACACATAATTCCTTCTCATTCCTTCTTTCGTAGAGAACTAAAGAACAAAACTATTCCTCATCAAATTTGGGAAGGAACAATAATTCTTATTATTTTATTCATCTTCGTTCTTTTCCTACTCATTCCCATTGTTCTTCAAATGGTCACCAGTTAGAGCCTTTGTTTCTGTCTTAGGCTCAGGCATCATAAAAGACGTCCCAGATTTTAACGACGTCTCACGATAACAACAACAAGTTTGGATCCTTCTTGTCGTCTGTGACGATCGACGAGCCAAGTAGTGGTCCTGTTTGCCGGAGAAGAAACTGACGCCATCCAGTTTGACGGCATTCATGGTGACTAAGAGAGTAGTATTAGCCATTTTTAGTAACCAACCAAATGTATATACAAATCAAAGAAGCTTTTAATCTGGAGGGTTTGTGTGAGAATATATGATATAAATAGCACAGCTTCTTGTGACATTTACAAACTACTACACCTCACCATGTCCTTCGACAACTCATCATCACCTTCGACACTTCATCATCATCTCCGACACCTTGACGGTTCTGTAGTTTATTTATCCTTGAAACGTGCGTTATACTACACATATAGAAACTTGTGGCGAAATCCAAGATACACATGTTAACTGAGTTCCGGAAATGAAGCAAAGGTCTGTGATTTAATTAGACACACTAAACTGCAAGTTGTTATTGATCTTGTTCGTTTATGATTGAGTTTGGTCGTATCTCATAATAATAATAGTTACGTAAGTTTTAAATGTGTATGTAGAGTCAATGGGTTTGTGTGTAATAAACCGTCACTTGTTGCATAAGATAGAGTAGTTTCTAAGTTCAGTTTTGGAAGTTACAAACGATTACTCTCGGTTATGTTAGGTAAGATAACTATTTAAGGTTGAGTGTTGTCTTAAGGTAAGTAACACATAAAGTTTCAGATACTATAATCTGTTGTTCACACCAACTTTTTTTTTTTTGTTAATGTATCCCGAGCCTATGAAAATACTCGAATCAGGGTCGGCCCAGAAGACAAGCCAGCTAAGCCATTGCATAAGGACACTATTTTTTTTTCATTTTCTTAGGGCCACATTTTTTTTTGCTATATGTAATAGGTCAATGGATCTACTATTATATCACAAATGTTAAACAATGTACCCAAGATTTTCTTTAATATGTTTATGATTCAATAAAACATGTTTTATTATTGAATATGTTAAAAGTTTATGACTCTCATGTCATGAGTTTGGTTTTATACATATATATAGGGGCCACAATTTTCCACTCCGCTTCAGGTCACCAAATTAGTTGGTTCGACCCTGACTCGAATTAACCTCCAAAGAGAGATATAAACTCTCTATCCGGATATTCAAATGGCCCCCTAAAACAAAACTCATATCCATGTGGTTATCCGAAACAATTATGAAGTAGTTTTGTATAGCATCAAGATCGAACGTGGTAGAATCCAAAGTCCGTCCTTTACCACTTGTCCACAAGCGTCCAAACAAAAAAAAACAACTTATTCTGATTACAACCGAAGTCGTTTCCGCTTGTCGTGTCTTTTGCTCAGATGAAGCCTATCGGTATACTTTGTAAAAGAAGCAAAGACTTCTAAAATTGTATAAAAGAAAAACCGAGAATGGTTTTAAAGTTCTAACATATATCGCAACTTGTACAAGAAAAGATAATGCAGGTCAAGAGATATAGATAAGTCAAGAAAATTCATTAAGAATAGCTGATACACTGAAGAGCAAAACACAAGCACTTCTGACAAAATTATTGAAAGTTGTTAAACCTAAATTAAGATTTTATATTTTTATTCATAAGACTTGAGAAATATGTAGAGTTGGTCGAATTTTATACTTGTGATAACCGAGGTGGTCACGAGGTCGGGATGCGCGTCTTGATCGAGAGTTGACGTGCTCGGTCCGAAGGAACTAAGTTGTTCTTGAGAGAGAACTGACTAGATTCAGAGATAAGCAAGAGTAAACAAATGCTCGGGATGAAAGAAAAGAGGGTTGTGTTCGGGGTTCTTTGTCGAGAGTAATATGCTCGGGACGAACGTAGGTTATATTCAGATTCCCGAGCAGGTCGAAAGATGTGCTCGGTTTTACAATTCGGGAAATTGACTCTAGAGAGAGAAAGTAGTAAGAAGTGCACAAATCCCAAAAAGTTACGTTACTGTACAATGACGGCTCCTATTTATAGTAAAGTACACTTAGACTTTCTAAAGATCGTTGACCGCTCGTCGAATTTGGGCCGTACTTGATGACGTGATGGGCCGAGCCGTACGTTCTTTGGTTGTTAGTGGAGCTGAGTCGATTTGTGGTTGCGGGCCGAGCCGAGCCGAGCCGGTCTTTAATGGCCTTGGTCTGGACATGCTTGTTTGGTTCTTTAGCTTGTTGGGCCGAGTCTGCTTCTGTTGGGCCGACCTTTGTGCAGGGAACAGCTATTGGGCCTTCTAAGTGAATGGGGTGCTAAACCCATATATAACAGTAAGCCCCCCCCAGTTCGTCGATCTTCGCGGCATTTCGAGGTCGGCGGATTTATAACTTCTTTAGTTGGCTTAATATCTGTTCGGTGTAGATTGGGTCGGCCTGTCTTCGTTTCGCTATTTCCTCGAGAATCTCAACGGTTTTCTTGGGAAAAACGGGAAAATGAAGGGTCCCCTTGGGGTTGTCGAAAGTGAAGGGGTGCATAGGTGTCATTATTATGTTCACCTCGATAACTTCCCACTTCCCTTATAAAAGCCTTGCTTCGCTCATCCTAATTTCATTTCTCTTCTTCCGCAGGTATTTCGCTCTCCCTTCTCTCTAGATTTTATTCTCTCTCTAGATTTGTTGTTGTATTGTAGCTATGAGAATCGATTCTCACTCGGAATCATCCTCCGATCGGGATCTTCGATTGGTAAGGTTATCCGAAGGTGATTCCGCGCAGCCCAGCTCGGTTGTTGCACGAGAAAGTCCTTCGCTGAGTTCGGGACGAACAGAGATTGTGCCGCGGTGCCCAGCCTCGGGCGGTTCTCTGAGCATACAGATTCCTTATTTGGTTGATTCCGAGGACGACGGGACGCGACCTTGGACTTCTTCGTTAGGTAGCCTTCCTGTAAAAGAAGAGGATATTTATCTTTACGATCAAGCCTTACTTGGTACCCTTGATCCAGTGCCGAGCAGGACCAGGAAGAATCGCAAGATGGCGAGCAAAAACGCTTCGGGTAGTTCCGAGAAGCCCAAGAAGACTCGTCCTCTGCGTCCGGTGTTGCCCACGAAATGTACGGATGATGATCTTGAGTGGCTGTTAGAAAATTGCTCCTCGGAAAGTGCTGGTCGGCCTGTGCTCCGCAAACCCGAGGAACACGAAAGGCCATGGAATTGCCCAGAAGGATGGGTCTGTCTTTATGATTTTTGGTTCAGGGAGATTCATCTGAGGTTTCCTCTCCCGAGGCTCCTTGTCGCCTATTGCGAGGAGAGGCGGATTGCGCTGTCCCAGCTTTGTCCGGCGGCTGTCCAGAACTTGGTCGGGTGCATGATCCTTGCCAACGAATGTGGGGTTAATATGACTCTTCGGTTTTTCGAAGAGATTTCGTCTATATCGACGAACGGGACCACCGTCGGGACTCGCTATGTTTCCTTGAGGCCGCGCCATGATCTCAAAGTGGTGATCGGGAAGCCTTCGAAAGTCGACGATTGGCAAGATCGGTATTTCTTTGCTCGGGTTGATTCGGCCTCGGTTCCTGATCCGGAGAGGCCGTATAGAATACTATGGAACAATTTTCATGGTAACTTGCTTTGCTTTGCTCGTGCCTTTTTATTGACTAACTCATGCTCGTCCTTCTGTTTTTGCAGACCGCCATCCTATCTCTCTTGCACCTCCGGTTGGGTTCTTGCGAGATCTTAAGAAACTCGTTGCTCGGGGTATCCAGAAGTGGCCGGACGTGCACGCCGATCGGGTTAAGCGAGCTGTGGAGCGTTTTAACGAAGGTAAATATCATTGTCGTATATATTTTAGATCCCTTATTTCCTCTTCTTTTGACTGATCGGTGTTTGCTGTAGGCTGCTATCTTCGTTCGATTGAATCTTTGACCGAGCTGAACAATAGACCGCTTGTTCCGATTGTGCCAAAGGGAAAAAAGAAGGATATGGGTCGAATGGATCTCGAGGTGGTGAATTACGTCGAGGAGAATCTTGTTAGCGTTCGAGAAGATTCTGTCGTGGCGCCGGAGAATCCCTCCGAACCGCAGGTAAATCCTGTTGACTTGGATCTTAATCGGCCATTTTCACCGTGGGTTGGGGAGATTCCTCCTGGGATGGTGTTTGTAAACGAGTATCATCGGGATTTGTTTCGCCAGGTGTGTGCCGCGATGGTGGCGGTTGATGCTCAGAAGAAGAAGAGCAGAAAAAAGAAGAAGAGATCGCGACACGAGAGTACGGTTTCGGCTGGACCTGGTCTTGAGGACGCGGCTGCTACCGAGCAAAGGACTCCTTTAGTTCTAGAAGATGGTCGGGATCCCGAGGACACTGTCGATGTTCCTTCCTCGGTGAGGAAGAAAAGAAAAACTGCTCCTGTCTCGGCTCAGACGGTAGATGACTCCGAGCGTGCTAACGCTGATGAGGTGGGTCTGGCGGTTCTTTCTGAGGCCATGGGCGCTCAAATTGGAGGCACTGAGGGTCACGGTGCTGATGCAGCGACCCTTTTGGAGAAGCCAGATGGTGATCAGATCGCTGATCGAGGTGAGACAGATGGTCAGGAGGGTAACGAAGGTTCTGATCCTGAGACCGAACAGTCTGTCCCGGCCGGGCTTACTTTCTTGGGTGGGCCTGGTGAAGGTGCGTACATGGATCACGGTTTCTCCGTGAGGTATGAAGGTACGAAGCCGCTCGTTCGTGATGGGGAGGCGTGTGCGGACTTACTCCGGTTGCTGAGAAATAGCCCCCCGAGGCCGCTTCCCCCTGTTGATCATACGCACTTTGCCGAGCGTAAAAAGGCGGCGGCCAAAGATTTTGTTCGGGTAAGTTTTTTTTGCTTCCCCTATCCCCCCTTTTTTTTGGTGTTGGCGACTGCTCGTTTCTTGACAATCTTGGCTTTCAGGGTTTTGCCAACTACAACCTTCTCTTCGATGAGTACGAGCAGAGGCAGGTTGAGCTTGAGAGGGTAATCAGTACCTTGAAGAGGGAGCTCGGTAAAGCTGGGAGGTCTATTGCCGAGCTTGAGGGATATCGCGAAGTGGCGGCTGCTGCGGAAATGCTCCGTTCCTCTCTTAAGGTCGCCGAGGACAAAGTGTCAACCCTGGAGGCCAAGGTTGCTGACCTTTCCACTGAGAATACTCGGTTGGATGTTGAGAACAGGCAGTGTCTGACCGACTGCTCGAACGCTCGGGCTGAGGCTGACGAGCTGATAGTTCAGGTGTCCGATCTGCAAGGTAAGCTTGAATCCGAGTGTGCTCGGCTGAAGCTTGAAGTCTTGACGGAGCGAGGACGAATTTTGGATAAGGCGCAGGCTCGACTTTCCAAGATTAAGAAAGCTAATGACGAGAAGGAGCTCGGGAGGAGGACCCAGATACTGATGAATCAGGCTGCTGCCGTTGCGTCGATGTTGGAGGCGCTTGTTAAAGAGGGGTTCGCAATTCCAGCTGACAAAATAGCCAAGGCCCATTCCGATTTTGCTCGTTTCAAGGAAGATCTCGTCGCGATTCAGTTCACTGACCTTCACGACAAGGATTTTACCATGACTCCCCCAGGTAGCCCAGATCGGGCCGCTGGAAGCTCTTTGGTGTCTGCTCCGGATCAACAAGCTTCGGTCGAGAATGAAGATCGAGCTCCCGAGGCTGCTTCTTAGATTTTGCTGTTGTGTTTTTCCCTTCCCTTTTTTTGTATATCGTTGTAATCGGATGCTCGCCTTTGTGCGTTTTTAATGAATTTTGCGTTCCTTCTCGTTTCCACTTTTTTATTTATGTCTAAGTTGAAATGAGTGAAATAAGAAAATGCCCGGTTCAGCTGGGTAGGCGATTTTAGCGAGGAGCGAGCAGGGTGCTCGGCTTATCCCGTAGGATCGACCGGGGCAGTTATGCGAAACTGTGTTTGGTTGTGGGGTTTAGAGACTGCTCGTTGTCCCACGGGTCGGGTGCGAGTAAGTGCTCGGCTTATTCTTAAGGTCTGACCGGGACAGTGTGCGAGAGCTATGCTCGGCTTATTTTCTGTCGATCAGCCTTGTGCGGGAACTTGGCCCGGCTTGTTTGGTTGGGGTTTAGAGACTATGCTCGTTGTCCCACGGGTCGGGTGCGAGTAAGTGCTCGGCTTACCCCTAAGGTCTGACCGGGACAGTGTGCGAGAGCTATGCTCGGCTTATTTTCTGTCGGTCAGCCTTGTGCGGGAACTTGGCCCGGCTTAAAAGTGTATCGAACATCTGGCCAGGATGTCGATTTGTTCGGTGCGATTTAAGACAAGATTTAACATGATAAAATTTTATTATTGATATAGCTGAGCCTCGTGAGAGGTTGCCTACGTACCCCAAAAAAGGGGATCAAGCCGATCGTAGTTCACTTTACATATTACTCGAGCTCGTGTATAGCGAGCTCGGTTTTGGAGCGATGAATGCTCGGTTTTTTTTTTTTTTTTTTTTTTTGTTGAGCGCGATGCTCGGTTTTTCTGTGAGCGAGAGATGCTCGGCTTTTTTTTTTTTTTTTTTTTTTTTTTTTTTTTTGAGCGCGATGCTTCGGACTAATAGTAGTACCTCTTGAGCTTATTCGCGTTCCACGAACGTGGAATGGCTTCTCCCTTCATTGTCACGAGCTCATAGACGCCGGGTTTGACTATCCTTGAGACGATGTATGGTCCTTCCCAGTTTGCGCCGAGTTTTCCTGCTCGGTACTCCCGTGTGTTTTCGAATACCTTTCGGAGAACGAGGTCGCCTTCCACGAAACGGCGTCCTTTGACCTTCTTGTTGTAGTGTCGCGTGATTTGTTGCTGGTAGTTCTGTAGACGTAGGAGCGCTCGGTCTCGTAATTCCTCTGTTTGATCGAGGCAGTCGATGATCATATTGTTGTTGAGGTCTTCGTGCTCGGGTGCGATGCTCAGGCGTATTGTCGGGACGCACATCTCGGCTGGGGACATTGCTTCCATCCCGTGAGAGAGTGAAAAAGGTGTCTGGCCGGTTGATGTTCTCGGGGTGGTTCGGTGAGACCAGAGGACGCCATCGAGCTCGTCGGCCCAGAGGCCTTTCTTACTTTCCATTCGTTTCTTCAAACCGTCTATGATCGTTTTGTTGGTCGCCTCGGCCTGCCCGTTTCCCTGGGGGTACCTCGGGGTGGATTTGCTCAGACGTATTTTCCATCTTGCGCAGAATCCCTCGAATGCGCTGGATATAAACTGTGGCCCGTTGTCTGTCACGATCTCGTATGGAACACCGTGGCGGCAGATTATGTACTTCCAGACGAATTTCTGAACGTCCAAGTGTTTGATCTCCGAGTATGATTCGGCCTCGACCCATTTTGTGAAGTAATCTGTCATAATCAGAATGAACTTCTTTTGATGCGAGGCTGGAAAGGGTCCGACGACGTCCATAGCCCACCGCATGAACGGGTAGGGCGTGGCTGCGGTGGTGAGGAGTTCGGCTGGCTGGTGTATGCTTGGTGCGTGTCTTTGGCATTTTTCGCATCGGGCCACGTAGCGTTCGCAATCGGCGATCATGGTTGGCCAGAAGTGGCCGTGGCGCTTGATCTTGGTGGCTAATGCCCGGCCGCTGGTGTGGTTTCCGCCAGCCCCCTCGTGTGTTTGTTCGGTGACCCATTGGATTTCCTGTCCGTTGATGCAGCGTAAGAGGGCCTTGGATGCACTCCAGCGAAAGAGCTCGTCTTTCATCATTACGTACTGTGCGCAGCGGGCTTTCAGTCGGCGAGCTGCCCAGCGATCCTCGGGTACTTTTCCGGCTAATATATAATCTTTGATTTCGTCCCTCCAATCGATAATGTCGGTATGCTCGGGGTCTGTGAATTTAACGACTTCTTCGTTGCTTTTATGGGCGTCATCCAGTCCCTCGTCTTCTTCGGTAATGAGGAATATATCTTCTTCTGGTGCTATGCTTGGTCGGGCTATGCACTCGACTGGGATGATTCGACGAAGGGTGGGGTCTGAAGTCGAGGCTAGAGCGGCCAGTGCGTCTGCAGAAGAGTTGTCGCTTCTAGGGATCTTTGTTAGAGTAACAGACCCGATCCGTGCGACGATTTCTTGGACGAGCTTTAGGTAAGCGTCCATACGTTCGTTTTTTGCTTCGTACTCGCCGTTGAATTGGTTCACCACGAGCTGGGAATCGGCGAACGCGTCTATTTGCTTGGCTCCTACTACCTCGGCTAGTCGTAGTCCAGCGAGCAGTGCTTCATACTCGGCTTCGTTGTTTGAGGCCGGAAATCCCAGGCGGAAGGACTGTTCGATTAGCTCACCGGTTGGTGATGTCAATTTGACTCCTACGCCCGAACCGTTTCGTGAGGACGAACCGTCCACGAACAGAACCCATTTCTCATTTGTGTTTTGGCCTTCGGCTGTTGTTAGCTCGGCTGGCAATTCGATGATGAAATCTGCTAGGACTTGAGACTTGGCGTTGGTCCTCGGTTTGTACTCGATGTCGTACTCGCTCAATTCGACGGCCCATTTGGCGATTCGTCCTGACTGGCTCGGGCTATGCAGTATGGTTCTGATCGGTTGGTTTGTGAGTACGACCACCGAGTGTGATTGAAAGTAGGGGCGGAGCTTCCGAGCTGAAACGACGACGGCCAGTGCGAGCTTTTCAAGTGTGCTGTAGCGTGTTTCAGCGTCGTCAAATATTTTACTGGTGTAGAAGATTGGTCTTTGGTCGCCTCGGTCGTCGCGGACGAGCACACTACTGACTGCCGAAGAGGATACCGAGATGTATAGGTATAAAGTTTCTCCTTCCTCGGGTTTAGCCAGGACAGGTGGGGTGGAGAGGTAGGTTTTGAGCTGTTGAAACGCGTCTTCGCATTTATCGTCCCACTCGAATCTCTTGTTCCCTCGGAGGAGGTTGTAGAACGGTAGACATTTGTCAGTCGAACGCGAGATAAATCTGTTCAAGGCCGCAACGCGCCCGGTTAGGCGTTGGACTTCTCTGGTGTTTTTTGGGGAAGGAAGCTCGGTGATCGCCGTTATCTTCTTCGGGTTAGCTTCTATTCCTCTTCTCGTGACGATGTAACCGAGGAATTCTCCCGACGTGACTGCGAATGCGCACTTTGCTGGATTCAGTTTCATTCCGTATTTGTTTAGACTCGCAAAACATGTTGTGAGATGACCGATATGATCATCCGCCGAGGTTGACTTGACGAGCATATCGTCGATGTAAACTTCCATTGTTTTGCCGAGCTGATCGGCGAACATTCGGTTTACGAGACGTTGATAAGTTGCTCCTGCATTCTTAAGCCCGAACGGCATAACCTTGTAGCAATATGTGCCGCGGTCGGTGATAAAAGAAGTCTTTTCTCGATCGTCGGTATGCATCATGATCTGGTTGTATCCTGCGAAGGCGTCCATGAATGATAGCAGCTCGTGTCCGGTGGTTGCTTCTACGAGTCGATCGATGTGCGGGAGTGGAAAGCTGTCCTTGGGACATGCTTTGTTGAGGTCGGTAAAGTCTACGCACACTCTCCACTTGCCATTTTTCTTTTTCACTACGACGGGGTTTGCCAGCCAATCGGGGTACTTCACCTCGGTAATCGAACCTGCCTTTGAAAGTCGTTCTACTTCGTCGTTTACGGCCTTTGCACGTTCGGGACCGAGCTTCCTTCTCTTTTGCTTGACTGGCTTGAATGTCGGGTCGACGTGTAGCTCGTGGCATGCGATGGTCGGATCAACTCCGGTCATATCGCTGGTGGTCCAGGCGAATGTTTTAGCGTTGTTTTTGAGAAATTCGACAAGTTTATCTCGCAGGTCTTCGCGGAGGTCGGCTCCTATTCCGACGCATCGTTCCGGATCGCGAATGTCGATGTTGACTTGTACTACCGCATCCTTCTGCGGTCGATCGGGCGGTGGTAGCTCGATTCGAGGTTCTGCGACTAGGTATGCTTGTGATTTGTGGCGCATTTTATGCTCGATGCGGAAGCATGTGCGGGATATCCTATGGTCTCCTCGTAATGTGAATACACAGAACGGGGTTGGGAATTTTACGCATTGATGATAGGTGGATGGGACTGCCCTCATCTGATGAAGCCAGGGGGTGCCGAGGATGACGTTGTAAATAGCCGGTCGATCGACGACCACGAATTTGATTAACTTGGTTATTCGGCCGACGTATACGGGAAGCTTGATTGTTCCGATCGTGTTGATTGAATCGCCCGAGAAGCCGGTTAATGGTCTTGTCGATTGCTTAACGTGGTAATCGTTGAGATCCATTCGCTGTAACGTTTCCCTAAAGATTAAATCTACCGAGCTTCCGGTATCGATCAGAATTTTCTCGACTTCGCAGTCGCCGATCCGCATGGCGACGACGAGCGGATCGTTGTGCGGTCGATCCACTCCTTCGGCATCGCGCTCGGTGAAACTTACTTCCTCGCCGATCCTGAGCTCGTCTGTTGCGTTTCGTCGGTACTTTTGCGCGGCCGTTGCTCGTCGTTCATATTCTTTGATTGATCGCACGGAATCGTTCACCATCGGCAGTCCGCCCATGATCATGTTTATACGTCTTCTCGGCGGACGTTCTTCTTCGTCCTCTTCGTTACGGGCTCGTTTGTCTGCAGCAGCCGTATTCGCATTGATTTGTTCGTTCTCCTCGGTGAAAGCGACCTGTCTCCTTCGTTCTTCCTGGACGATCCTGAAGCGTTCGGCTTCGTTCTTTGGCTGCGTCACTTGGTTGATCTGCTTCGGGAGGGGTTTGTTGCGGTCTAGCACTAACTTCTTCCCATCCTTTTGATAGTCGGCGAAAAGAAGGGCTTGGAGGTTTCTGCATTCCTCGGTGCTGTGACCCGCTCGCTGATGATACTCGCAGAATAATTTGTTTCTATCAGCCCCTCGCACGAATTTGTTCCACGGCTTGCCTTGGTTTTGGCCTTGGTAACCTTGGGTCGGTCGATCTTGTTGATGGCTTTGGGAGCGGTCGGAATAGCTTGGTCGATGATCCTGGGGGCGTTCCTCGCCTTGTCGGTGGTCCTGCAGCTGATCGCTAACGTAGTAAGACGATTTTGTCTTTCTCGCGGTTTCTTCCTCCTTGGCCTTTTTGTATTCCCGGTCGTAGTGTTGCCGAGGTTCGTATTGCTCGGTACTCTTTTCGGTTTTGTCTTTCGAAGTCGAAATCTTGGGTCCAAACTTCTTGGCCAAGGTTTCTTTTTCTTCCTCGAGCTCGACGAAGATCGACGCTCGGTGGAGGGCGTCTTCGAGCGAGCTTGGTTTATTTTTCTTCAATTCTTCTCGGAAGCTTGATTCGTACCAGAGGCCGTTTCGGAGTGCGGGTAGGCCCTCGCTGTCGGTGATCGTGATTTTGGCCAAAACGTTTTTGAAGCGGGTGATGTACGATCGGAGACTTTCCCTCGGTCCTTGGGAGATAGCCCACAGGTCGGCGTTTGATACCTCGTCCTGAATATACATCGAGTAATGTTTGAGAAAGGCGTGCGTTAGGTCGTTGTATCCGTCGATCGAGTTCGGTTCCAAGCGGGAGAACCAATCCAAAGCCGAGCCGGTCAAATGCTCGACGAACAGCTGGCAGTAACCCGCGTCACGTTCCCCACTACTAAACTT
The DNA here is from genome assembly GCA_030180135.1 of Orychophragmus violaceus. Classification (NCBI taxonomy): domain Eukaryota; kingdom Viridiplantae; phylum Streptophyta; class Magnoliopsida; order Brassicales; family Brassicaceae; genus Orychophragmus; species Orychophragmus violaceus. Next base: position 100,374,685 of record CM058231.1, on the reverse strand, counting down.
TGTCCTTCCCATTGCAATGCGGAACGCAGTCAGAAACTGCCTTGGGTCGGATTTGCCGTCGTAGGTCGTCATCTTGATTTTGACTGCCGAGATAGGATGCTCGAACTGGATGTCCATGAGGCGGCGGGTGAACGGGGTGTTCTGAGTTTCTTCCAGTACGCGGTCGATCTCGGGGGCCGAGCTGATCGCTTGGTGGACTTTGGACGTCATATTTTTTAACATTAGCTTTATGTCTTCAATTTCGACGTCTCTTTGCGCATCGGGCGCTGGGCTGCTCGGAACATCCGTGTTAAGGGGCTGTTCGTTCTCGGTCTGTTGCTGCGTTACCGTTCGGTTTCCCGGGTTTGAGGGTGGCGTTTCCTCAAATAACGCTCGGTGAATATGAGTTCGGGGAACGGATCCTTGTTGACTTGTCATTCGAAGATCGTTGATTTGCCCTTGGCATACTGCGTGTGCCATGGCGAGCTGATCGAAGCGAGCGTTGCTTCCCTGAGAGAGTTCGGCTATTTGAGTCATGAGAGTTTTGAGCAAGGTGGACATGTCCCGCTCGTTTGTCCGAGTTTCCGCAGCTTGTTGTGGCCGTTCGGTGTGCAGAGGTTGCTGCTCGGCGCCAGCCGGCTGGATGATTGGATCTGCAACCTGAGACACGTGCTGGGGTTGCCCTCTTGCTCAGGAGGCTGTTTCCGAGCTTGTTATGTCTTCGATGTGGACGTAATCCTTGTTCGATGGAGCTCCTGTCATCGCTGAATCTGTCCGTTAGTGAAGAAAAACTTAAATTCCCCACAGACGGCGCCAATTGTGATAACCGAGGTGGTCACGAGGTCGGGATGCGCGTCTTGCTCGAGAGTTGACGTGCTCGGTCCGAAGGAACTAAGTTGTTCTTGAGAGAGAACTGACTAGATTCAGAGATAAGCAAGAGTAAACAAATGCTCGGGATGAAAGAAAAGAGGGTTGTGTTCGGGGTTCTTTGTCGAGAGTAATATGCTCGGGACGAACGTAGTTGATATTCAGATTCCCGAGCAGGTCGAAAGATGTGCTCGGTTTTACAATTCGGGAAATTGACTCTAGAGAGAGAAAGTAGTAAGAAGTGCACAAATCCCAAAAAGTTACGTTACTGTACAATGACGGCTCCTATTTATAGTAAAGTACACTTAGACTTTCTAAAGATCGTTGACCGCTCGTCGAATTTGGGCCGTACTTGATGACGTGATGGGCCGAGCCGTACGTTCTTTGGTTGTTAGTGGAGCTGAGTCGATTTGTGGTTGCGGGCCGAGCCGAGCCGAGCCGGTCTTTAATGGCCTTGGTCTGGACATGCTTGTTTGGTTCTTTAGCTTGTTGGGCCGAATCTGCTTCTGTTGGGCCGACCTTTGTGCAGGGAACAGCTATTGGGCCTTCTAAGTGAATGGGGTGCTAAACCCATATATAACAATACTATCATCTACAATATTTATAATGATATTCCTATTTCAATAATGATAGAAGATATTTCCCCCGCAAGTGTCATATACCACACACATACACAAAATATCTTATAGTTTAAAATTTTTTGTAGCACTAAATATCAGCCCATATATTACTATAGTGTAATAATATCGTCTATAATTGTAGGGTTTACAAACAGTTGCGGCTAAACAAAGCAATTCACTAGTGATATGTTTAAGGGCAAGAAAATATAGGAAACAAAAATTTAGTGAATGAGTTGTGTATTCAGTATTCACAATGAATGTTAGTGTGTTATAGTACTCGACTGATTTGTAGATGTTTAGAACTTAATTTTGGTGGGTGTGTTCTTAATTTTTATCATGGATCACAGTAGTTTCATAATTAAATAAAAATATACATGATTATTTCGTATAATACCGAAGTTTTAATGAAAAAGGCAAACATACATATCATCTGAAAGGAACAAAAAAATATATATATCAAAAGATCAATAAAAAAAAAAAAAAAAATACAAGTGACTTTAACTCTTATATCCGTGTATCAATTAAGTTTATGTTCAATATATTTATCGATTTCATAATTTATATATGTACTTGATGAAAACCCTAAAAACTCGGAAGATTTTCACATAGAATCGATTCTTCCAAAGTCATTCACATTGTAAAACCCATTCGAGAAAAACCCAGAAAAACCTGCCGACATATGAGGCAAAAACATCTCTTCCCCAACCATCGGTTCATAGTAGCCAGCCACCTGATCACCGAACGGCTCCTCCTGAAGAACACGTGGCGCAAGATTCTCCGGTGGCGGCGGAGAAAGGCTGTGGTCAGAGACAGCGGAAGGGGAAAAGACGGGCTCCGGTTGAAGATCGACGGCGTCTTGGCCGGTGAGCTCTTGTACTAGCTCTCTAAACTTGGAAGCACAAGTTTCTACTCTCATGGGGTTTGATATGTAACGCACTTTGATGGGTTTGTTCGTTGAAGCCGTCTTCTTCATTTGCTTTGCTGGTTTCCTCGAAACCGGAGATGGTTTTCCATGTTCTAAGCTTGCGGTGGCGAGAAACGTTGATGACGATGATGAATCCATGTTGATTTCCGGTGAGAGAATTCAGATGAGTTTGTGTATTTTGTGTTATCGCTTTTAATAAATCTGTAGCTTCATATATATAATAATAAAATATTTTTTTCTAGGTTTATTCTATTATTTTTTTTTTCGTTTTGATTTTGGAAGGAGAGTGGAAATTAATGGGAAGGAGAGAGGTTCTAGAGGATAATGAAACAAACGAAATGAATGACGGCGCGTGTATCTCACGTGGCTTTGGATAGGTGGAAATTGGAATTAGGCATGGGACTTTGGTTCGGTTTCGGTCCGGTTTTTCAGCTTTTCGGGGTTTTTCGTCGGAAATAGGTTTAGTTTTCGGTTTTTCGGTTATTGATTTTTTTTGCCAAAACTAACCAAATTTTTTGAAAAAACGGTTAATTTTAATTAATTTCGGTTACTTCAAATAATTTCGGTTAATTTCAAGTATATTCGGTTATTCGGTTCGGTTTTGTTCGAAAATTTTAATATATTTGGTTAAAATAGATTTATTTTGGTTTATAGAAAAAACTTCACTTAACCGAACCAAACTAAAAACTGAATATAATTTTTAAAACCACCGAACTAATCGAATAAAATTAACCAAACCAAATTGAACCAAAAAATTTCGGTTCGGATAAAAGTCTCGGACTAGGTGGAATAGCACGAAAAAAATCTACACTTGGATAGTGATCCCACGCGCTTAAACAGTCGCGTCGTTGAGTGGTGATCAAGGCGAGCAAGGAGGCGGCTTGAAGCTCCTCCACGTGAATACCGCTTTCACATTGAAAATTACGTCTTTTATGACATCACTGTATATCATTCGAGATGACGTCACGCGACCGGTCAATATAGTTGGAAAATTTAATAGTTTTCGAAGAAAAAAATAAAGCATCTCATCCGTGATTGGAGAAACTTTTTTTCACTTTGTACAGATTCGTTTGCTCTTCAATAGTCAAACAGATTCGTGAATAGGAGACACCATTAATTTTCTTCCAAATAGTTTCATTTTTTCACACAAGATATAAATTTCGTAGTACTATATTTCTAGGTTTTCTATAGATGGTTGTTTGATTTATATTGGCATTGATTGCTTTTCACGTCACAATAAACTACAATACCGTTGAGTATTGATTCTACTTGGATCTTTTTTTGTACTTAGAAACCATTACTGTTTTAAAATGTTTAAAATGTAAAAGTTCTGCGTTCTGTAAGAGCACCTTCATTAAATCTCACAAAATTATCTCATAATTTAAATAGGAAAAAAATAGAAAAGCAGAGTGAAGAGGTTCTCATATTGAAAAAAAACCATGAGAATCCCATGAACCACTTGCCACATGGAGAATAGTTCAATCTTTTTTGGGAAAAAAGCAGCTATATAATTAAATTCTATATATAAAAGAAGAAAGAGAGGCTCTCGCGTTGACACGTCAGCCTTCCCCTAAATGATCTATTTTAAATAAAAATTTACACATCATCAACATTAATTATTTCATTTAAAATTATTTAATTTCAATCAATTACTAAAAACTACAGAAATATAAATATAAAATAAATAAAATCGAAATTTAAACTTAAAATATTTTAAACATGTAAGTTTTATACTATATAATATTTAAATTAATTATTTTATATGATTTAATCATTTCACAAATAAGAAAATAATTAAATTTAAATATAAATAAAAAGAAAAATTAGGAAATCAAAACTAGAATATTATATTAAAATAGTTTAGAACGATTGAAAAAAACTTATAACTAAAAATTATTAAATATATATTCAATAAATAATTGAATTTATAATTAGCAAAAATAAAATATGATAAAAATAGAGAAAAAAGAATAAAATGAAATAAATATACAAAATGATAAGCATAAAAAGTTATGGTAATACAAGAAAATATTTATAAAATGATATGTAGAAATATTAGAAGGATGATCCACACAAAAATCATATAAAATAAAAATTTATAAAAAGATGCAAAAATATTTGATAATAAATCAAAAATACAAAATCATATTATTTAAAAATAAACTAAAATAAATATGCATATTAATGCAATTTCTGTCATGTGATTATTAAGATAACAAGAAGAAATTTTTTATAAAAATATAAAACATATTAATTTTAAATCTAAAATATATAAAATATTCGTAAATTTAGATAAATTCGCGCATTTGCGCGGATTCTCTCCTAGTTATAATAAAATTACAATTTATTTTTGCTAAAGAAATTCTTAAAAGTTGCAAGCAATAGAAATGCCCTAATATAGCTATAAAAGTGTTATAACTATAGTTTGTTCTGACTATGATTTTAAATGATAATAACGATTTGGACGGATAGTCGATGAATAACATTTTTGTTTACTATTTATTGTAGTAATCTGCATCGGTGCGAAAACAAATTAAAAAAAAAATCATATTTCAATTTAATTGTTATATTTTTCCAAAAATTAAGTATATGTTTTTCAATTATTATTTGCAAATTTCTAGCTTACAATGAATATATATATATATATATATATATATATATATATGTGTGTGTGTGTGTGTCTGTTTTGACAATAATTATTAAACACTATAAAATGTACTATTACAACAAATAAGGAGAATATTACATCTATTTCATAATATTATTTTTAGATGAAAGCATAGAAATTAATAAAATTATTATTTTTCAAAAAACATAATTGCATATATAGTAAATATAATTCAATCAATCATGAACAAATAAAACTTATATAGAAATATGAAAACAATGTATATTTCGTAACAAAAACAAAAAACAAAAATTCAAAACAACTTACATTGAAACAAATCGAATACTCCCTCCGTTCCTTTATGATTGATGTTTTAGAAAAAAAATTGTTTCAAAAAGATTGATGTTGTAGGTTTTCTATGCAAATTTTACTAATTAATGTTTACAAATTGTGAATTCCAAAGACAATACTAAATAGCTATTGGTTAATAGTTATTGGAAAGTGATTTAATAAATGAAAAACATGCATTTATAACTAAATATTAATTATTTTTTAATATGTGTGAAAATTTTAAAACATCAATCATTAAGGAACAGAGGGAGTATTAGTTATCTTCGTAGATGACAAAACAATTAATTGTGTTAAAAATTGAGATGAGGGGTCCAGGTGGGCAAGTGGGAAGAAAGCAAGTAGCAGCAGTGTGGTCTCACTATCAACCTGTCCTAATTTAAAACAAGTCTTTAACTAGTGTAGGGTCCTTATATTATCCATACACGATTGATTAATCTTTAGTTAGTGTCCTTCTCCATACATGAGTGTTTAATCTTTAAATAACGTATGAATTACGGTGGGAAATCTGGATGATAACTTTTTAAGAAAGTCAATATACATGATTTATAAAAACAAAATTAAAAGATAAGTTATCAAAAGCTTAGTTATTAGTCGGCTTCAATAGGATATGATGAGCATCTTTTATAGATCTTGAAAAGAAAGTCAAGTCACGTGTACGTAGACCCCTCTTTGCAGTTCTCCTGACAAATTTTATTAATTATCTACTTATCTCCTTGTCGAATAAAGTTTTTTTTTTCGAATAAAGTTGTATCACGAAATATATATATATATATATATATATTTTTTTTTTTTGAAGGAATTATATTCATATAACCAGAGCAATACAAAGTTCTGGAATCTAAAGCCCACAAGAGGCAAACAAAATCCAAACAAACAGACAACAAAAATCCAAATAACATGCAACAAAAGCCCAAACAGCAGGCAACAAAAGTCCAAACAACAGGCAACAAAACCTACGGCTCAAAAAAACATAAGTCAAAGCACAAGAATTAACCAAAACAACTCAAACTTAGAAGAAGTGGAACCCGCAAAAGAGGAAAGAACGAGATAAGTCGATGCAGCCCACGACTCACCGAACGACAACATCCACAACAAGGAGACTCACAGAGAGACACTCTCTCACCAACCCAGAACCAGAAACAGACTCCAAAACCCGAGAAGAAAAGAACCTAAGAAAGTTCCCATAAACCTCCGTCGGAAGCGGTAAAGACGCACTCATAAACGTCTAGAATAAACCTGTAAAGAAGCCTTGAACAACCCAAATCTCCAACAAAGCCTAAACAATCCAATCAATAATCTAATCCATAAAACCAGATTGAAAAGCGCTCTAAACAAAACCAAGGTTAACCACACAAACCAAGTAGAGAAACCCGCGTTAAAGCTATACCACTAACTTATCCCGTAAACAGAGGTGACTAAGGATTAACTAAACCGGAAGAGACCTACACCAATCCAGACCTAACCAAGCCAAACCAACAAACCACCCAACCCAAGATACCTCAACACATCGCACACATGACGGCAAGGAATCGAACGAATCAATCCGGGTCGAGAAAGAAACCAGTTGCGCCACCATCGCACAGGGAGGCTCGACCGGACATCTAGCCACCGGCGAGAAGCCTCAAAGGAGGGAGCAGTGAAGAGTCCCATACCAAGCTAGGAGACAGCGACCTCCACTCGCCGAAGCAGGAATAGACCGCATAACCACCGTAACTTGGAGAACACCACCGTCTTAAAAGCAGAGCCGAGGACACAGAAAACCGTCGTCGGAGACCGTAGGCGAGGCGGAGCTTGACTAGACCGGATCGGAGAGGCGACGGCTGCTAACAAAAACCAACATGAACTGGCCTCTTCGGCGCCGACATGAGGAATCGACGGCCGCCGGAGAGGAGGGAAGCGCAGAGACGACGGTTCGACGGTATTTCGGGATGTGGGTCTGGGAGCGAGATGGCTAGGGCGTATATTCGAACTGACGAAATATATATCTTCTTGCCCATACTTTATATCTATTTTATTCACAATTAGTTAATTACATAATCCAGCTCCATATTATTTATTATTTGTACTTTCAAAAAATCTATAGTTTTCTAGAATATATTATAATAGATTTATAAGTATTTTTTTGTCAACTTTTTTTATAAGTATTTATATATGTTCAGAGAACAATTACGAAATTCAGATGTATTGGAGCTTAAGTTGAGGTGTTGGTTGAGATGTTGAATTATCGTTAATTTATGGGTCTCTTAATTTGTTGGAATTTTTCTTCTTTTTGAGAGAAAAGAAATAAGTGATCTTGTAATAAAAAGTAAAACTATACGTGGTGAACTCTGGGAGGGCAGTGAGCACGTGTGTTGACTTCCAAGTAAACGTTCCAAAACGACCTTTGTGTTCCTTGTGGAAAATTAATGGCTATTATTTTATACTAATTTATTTCTTTCTTTCCTTTTTTTTTTTCCCGCTAGGGTTTAAGTTATATCAAATGTTGAAAATGATAATATTAAAATGTCCACATTCAACGTATACAAATTCGAGAAAGTTGCAGAAAATGGTGGAACAAAGTTGAATTTCTAAAAATCAACATCGTACTACATTAGTATTACTCTACAAACCATATACGCGATGGTAATTTAGAGATGTTGAAAACTTTGGGTATGGGCTACGTTTTACAAATATATCTCCAAGAATATATTGCCCAAAAATATAATAAAAGTTTGACCTCTTAAGTTACTTATAAAATTCTGACTGTTATCTCACATCCCTCGAATTTTTACTAAAACCAGGTTAGCAAAGAAAAGATATTCAATATTTACTTTTTATAACAGTTCACAGTTGCGTGTTAGCTCACAGTTGGTTGGCATTGACATTGGACAAATGGCAATGGAAGACTGATGTACAAATGTTAGCAGGGCCGATTAAGAAAACAATTTGGTGTGGGGCACAAATAATTTTTCCATAACAAAAAAATATTTAAAACAATTAGTATTATGCAATACCTTTTTGAAAAACTGTCAAAAAATTCTAGAACGTATCAAAAATAACCAAAATAAACATCCAACTGATGTGTTTATTTAACCATTTAAATTTCTAGCTTATATTGATTAAGCCAAATTAGTTCCATCGATCATTTTGGTTTTTCTCATCTCCAAATCGTTGTTTTTCGTCTATTATACAGTGTGTTTTACTTTTGAAATATTGATTATAAACACATTTTAAAACTTTGGATTCCCACTAAAGTGTTCATGTGCATGTGATGTACATACCTATATATCTTAAGACGAAAAAGAATTGAAATTATAACATACTTTAATGGAGTTAATTTTGTATGTTAAAAAACTTAAATTAAATTAGTTAAAATTAGTTAGAGACTTAATTAGTTAAGTTAACATAAATCAAATGTTTATTGTATTTACAAAATAGTTAGATGAGTTTTTGCCCTTTTTGTTAAGTTCATAAATTTTAGACAATTTTCCCAATATATTTTAGACTTTGAGGCTAGGGGTAAAAATCTAAATTGATTGAACAAAACTAATTCTAATAATTTTTTTTTTACAAATTAGCAAAATATAATATAAATGTTATAACCAATCATAAAAATGAATTAAAACAGGGTCATAAACATGGTAAAACCAACACAAAAGTGAACAAAGGTCGATGTGAAAAAAAAGAAAATAGCCAGAAATGTGAAATACAACTATCGAAGACAAAAAAAATTAAACTTACTATACATTCGCGTCTCTCTCGAGACTCTCTTCACCTTGCCTCAGTTCCGTTCGTCGAAGATCGGCTCTACGCCACTCCGGCGGTCCGGTTACTTTTGATTTGATATTTCTTTTGTTTATGCTGTGTAAACCTCGTTTTGGTGTATAATATTAAGAGGAATCGCCACCTTTTGCTTCCGGGGTTAGTCCGGAACTTTTGCTTCCGACGAACAGCCGAACTTCTCCGATTTCATTAGGAATCATCCAGTTCCGGATCTTCCGTGCTTTTCCCCATCTCTCCTCCGAAGATCTCTGTCTCTCTCCACGCTTTTCACTCAACGTTTTTGGCCGGTGTGTTTGATGCCTGAACGAGCTGTACGGATCCGGCGGAGCTTTTTTGGGTTTGCAATTTCTCAGTTGAAATCTGCAACAACGAAGCGGTTGAAGTAGTTTCAGCGGTGATGAAGGACTGGCTTATTCTTTCGATGCGGAGGAGTTTTGGTGGATATGTCGGATTCAGCTGGCAGAGATGCGAAGAAGAAGTGACACTAGCAACGAACCGATGCTTGGATTTCTTGGTCGCGGATTTGCATGTTTTGACATTTCCGGATCGCGACGCGTGGCAGTTGACGTGACACGTCTTTCCCCGTGTTGATCCATAAATTTTCAAGGACTTCTGTTTTTGGACCTATGTTTAGCCCTCTTAAGTTGTTTTCACTTTTAATCTTCTTCTTTGTACTCTGAACATATGCCCATTGTGCCTTAATCATAATATTATTGTCGACAAAAAACGTGCTATATAACTAAATAAACCACAAAAACTAATAATAAGAAAAGCGGTGGTGCCAAGTGGACCAAACCCATTACTTCATGAACTACTAAAAGGATCAACAATCAACTAAGCTAGTGAATAAATTCAAACTAGAATCAATTACAAAGTTTTTAAAAGAGTATGGGGGCAGGGGCACGTGCCCACCTCATTTAGCTCTAGATCTGCCCTTGATGTTAGTGTATATAACGAATTCATTGTTGATTGGTCGCTTCACTCTTCGCAAGATCAGCTTCTTCTCAAAGGCTCAGCCTCTATTGCTCATGTTTCCTCTGCTCTCGAAGCCGAAGCCATCGCTCTATGCCAGGCCGGTCCATGGCTAAAGCAGCTCTCTGTGATGCTGTCTTCCATGTCAACCGACTTGGGTATAACGGAATCACATTCTGTGGAGTTGCAGAAACTTTGTATGCTTCTCTAGATCAGCTCAGCACTCACTTACCTTCCTCGCTCTTTGTGCATCGAGACCTTCATGGATATGTAGGCAACATTACACATTTTGCTCGCGACTCTTATGCTTTTCGTTTGATTTGACCGCAGTCTTTTATCTCATGCTGACTACTTAGCCAAGTTGGCTCGTTCATGTCATCACCAAGCGGTCATCAAAGCATGTCAGTATTAAAAGCCTACGAAAGAGTCAGCCCATCGGACCAAAAAGCAAAATAGTCATATTACTAAATGGGCTTTTTGGTCCATTAAGCCTCACCGCTCATCGAGAGAGGAATATCCTCCTCATCGAACCCTAAGTTTTATTTTTCCAGGAAAATGGAGGGATATTTCGTAGAGAAACAGAGAGAATTACTATACTGTTAAATTGAAGATTGTCCAACTATCCGGAATCCTTTGATCAGCCCATCTTCTTCATTTTCCGATTCGATCTCTTGACTTTTCTGTAGAAATTCTTCCTCTCGCGAAGGTGAGCGAACTTGCTTTGGAAATTCGATTCTGGGTTCAGTCATACTCTTTATATTGTCGCTCAAATCATTAACAATCACCTATCTTGCACACTTCATACAATTGGGATTGCAGTTGCTTGAGTTGATTTCTGGAATCGAATCATATTTCTTAATAGGTACCAGTCAAGCGCCATGGACACCGAACTGAACTCACCGCCTCATGATGGTGGTGTTTCTCCGGCCGCTTTTAAAAAGCCTTCCAACGGCGGGTCTGGCAGAAAGTATCGCCGCCGAGCTTTAGCTGACGATGGCTCATCTTCATCTGATGGTTAGTCCACTCACAGCTCAATATCATTTTACTTGCGTATCTGATTGGTTTTAGCATTTTCGGTGATGAGTTTTCTATGAACAACGACGCTTAGGTGCTAGGGTTATTTTGATGATCATGTATTGTGCATCATAGTGGCGGTTTCCGGTGTTTAGAGATAGGGATTCAGTTTCCCGAATCACTAAAAAGTGTGGTGTTTCGATTTCTTATCCTAGTGCAGTCCTATACATAGCCGAGTTTACAACTGTTGTTCTTGCTTTATAGGAAGTCCTGAACATAATCTGAGCCCTAATCGAAAGCATTCTAGGCAGGAATCTGATCGCAGCCGCTATGGTAGAGGCAGTTTTGATTCACATAGACATGAAAGGCACTCTAGAGATGATAACTACAGATCTAAGCGCGATGAGTACTACAGACACGAGAGGGATGCACCTAGATCTAGCCGTGATTCAAGGGGTGACCATAGAAGAGCAGAGACTGAACATAGCAGGTCAAGAAATGATTCAGACAGACATTCCCGTGATAAGTATAGCAACCCTGGACATAGAATCAATAGTAACGAGAAAGGTGAAGATTTGACATCTGATAGGAGACACGCTAAATCTAGGGTGGAGGATAAAGAGAAGGATTATGTGAAAAGAGGTTCCCGCTGGACTTTTGGTCAACATGATGACCCTGGGAACAAGGAGAAGGATGTTCATGTTAAATCACCAAGAGACCGTTCTGACGGAAATTTTGCAACTGAGAATCGAGATACTCATTCCAAGAAACTGAAGGGTTTCGTTTCGGAGAAGTTTACACATGGCAATACTGATGGTAACTCTTTCTCGTTTCTCATTGTTTTCAAGTACTTTCGTTCGGTGTTTTATAGCTCCATGCTCTGAAGTTATATTGCTGCAGCAGAAGAGAAACAAACATCAAGGTTAAAGCCATCCCTTGATGCTGGGAATCAGGGTTTGTCACTGCAACCTCATTCAAAAGAAGGTGGAGTTTCTGGTGATGTCGATGCTGCAAAAGTTGCAGCTATGCAGGCTGCTGAACTAGGTATGCCGTTATTCTGAAACTCCAGCTTTTTTATTGATCCATTTGGCCTCGTTATTATGATGGTTTCTCGCCTTTTTAATATACAAATGATCTTGCCATCTGAAAAACATTGTTCCAATCGAAAATGCTTACACTAAAGTCCTGTCAAGTCTGCTTTTGCCTAGTTCTTAAGTAACTGTTTTTGCTTGATGAATCCAGTGAATAAAAACCTTGCTGGAACGGGTTACCTGACCACAGATCAGAAGAAGAAGTTACTGTGGGGAAAGAAGAAAAGCACGGCTACAGAAGAGGTATCCTAATGACCCTTGGATACGTAAATTTACTTATAGTGAGATAAATCCTCCTTTTATTTTATTTTTGTTCCTTCGAACCAGCCTACTCATCGTTGGGACAGTGCACTAGTTGGTGACCGGGAACGACAAGAAAAGTTCAACAAACTTATGGTAAATCTCATGCTTCCTCTATTGACTATTTTCTATAAGACATGATTCCAGAATTTGCACACACTCATATTAAAAAATGTGCATAGAATTGGCTGTGTATAAAGTAATACTAAGTACTAACACGTTTTCAGAGTCTGAGGTTGCGTTGGTGCATCATTGTAGGGTGTGAAAGGGAGTGTAGTAAACCAAGAGCAGAACCCGAACGAAGTATCAGTCGAAAAGCAGAACGAGTTACAGAAGGATCTAGAGAAGCAGTACACAGCAGGACTAAGGAGGAGAGACGGACGTACCGTAGGGTTAGGTCTTTGAACCTCTTTGGTAAATTACTCTCATACTCGTGTCTCCTCTATCCAAAGACTCTTGTGTCATCTCCGTTTTGTACTCTACTACTACATATGTCAAAGCCCTTAATGACGATTAACTCCATGTTTGTAAAAGATTTACGTTTAGTAAACCATGTTTTAAGACCACTTGAGTTTGACTCTTGAGTTTGAGTTTGGTTCCGACAAGACTTGAGAGTCGCGAGTTCGAGGTACAAAGAGATCCAACAATTAATAATTTACAAGATCCGATTTATCTGATGAAATTTAAATCGAAAATTATATTTGGACAAAGATATTTCTCTCTCTAATATTGTGTAAAAAACTGTGAAAACCGTGGATCTTATTACTTATTGTTACTTCGTCGCCTCGAAAACATTACAGATCTTATTACTACATCTATTCTATACAATAATCCTCCATAACTACGCTCTGTTTTCTTTAATACATACTCTAATCCGGTTTTTGACTCCAGTTATAACTTACAGTGAGACCTTGTGAAGGCACAAACTTCAGCTTGCTACTTCTTGTCTTTCATCCATGGTGTACACTGGTATTTCCCAGTTCTTGTTCTTCTTGGGATCATCAGTTAAGGTGAGATCCGTTTCGTACTCTTTAAACGTTTTGAAAAATGTTTTGGCTTTCATCATTACCAGTCTCTCCACCATGAATAACTGGTAATTATTCATGATTATCGGATCCAAAACCTCGCTAAAATTCGATGAGTAAGCCAGTTTGTACCTGCAATATAAGCAAAATCCAAACAACATTTTACAAGTGAGTGTTAGATGTTCTTAACAAAGAGTATGTTTTACCTGACAGCCAGAGGAGAGAAGAATCCAGGCGTTCTCTCATTAGAACCAATGTAAAGAGTCCTCCCTGGTGGGATCAGCTTCTCTATTCTGTGAAGGATAAACTCCGGTCGTGTATCTCTGTCTAGATGAGGAAACTGAATCCTTTCAACTCCCAACCTGTCTTTTCTGGTTTTCAGTTTGTCCCCACGGCGAACGTGGATTGCATCATAATCACCAAGTTGTGCTTTTATCTGTAACAACACCAATTGGCTTTCACCTCAAGATGCAGAGTATACAACAATTTATCACTAACCTTTTCTGCGGCGTTTCTCAAATTTGCAGCTGCCATATTAGGGAGAAATGAATAAGGAAGCATGACTGTGCTGCGATTGCTTCTATCGTTGCATTCAACGAACCTACACCCAAATTTATCAATGGAGTTAAAAGGGGACTACAAATAGCTTAGAGCACAATTTCATCAGCTTGATCATGATCTGAATAAAAGGTACCATGCAAGAGGACTTGCGGTTCGGTTAATGATCAAGAGATTTGAGTAGTGACTCTGTGTTAGTCTATGGCGACTGACTCCATAAACATGTGCAATACCTCTTTCTTCCAACTTCATACTTGTGGATAGAACAAGATGCCATGTTTTGGAGTCGTCCAATATCACAGGTATCTTCTCAGATATGAGATCAATGTCATACAAGGAATCCATTGCACAAGAGCTCCCTACCCAACTAAGAAAAATCCAAATTGCGTCAAGAGAAGATTCTCCATGCATAACATTCTAGAAAAACAAACAAGAACTCACCCTTCCTCTGTAGTTTTGTTATCAGACCGATTGAGTATTCCTTTCTTATTATGTATTGGATTGATACACATTCCAGAAGGCATTACAAAGGTCCTATTGAATTCAGAACTCGTAGTCAGAAAAATCAAGAATTTGACAATGTCAGTGACATTATGTCACAGCTTTAGTAATCTGTTCATGAACTTTCAAACCCAAAAAGATTTGAACTTTCCAGATAAAGATCCCATTTTTTCAATGAAAGAAACCAGGGAGGACTAATCAATTACCTGTTAAGAAACATGGCTTCTTCAAGTGCACACCTTAGGCTAGATTCTTGATGACCCAAGCCTGCACAGGTCTCACAGTTTTTACCAGGACAATCGATTCTGTTTCCCCAATATAAGTACTTCTCTGAAAGCGTATGCTGTCTCTTGCCGCGAGGAGATCTCACGAAATAATCGATTAGAGTCTGTTGATACGGCAAACCCAGTTTTCCGGTAGAGATTACCGAAGAGAGCAGGAGGAGGAATGCGAATGTAACTATGCATAACAGAACAAGACGCTGAGATCTAGGAGTGGGTTTGGTTCTTTGAGCTTTGTTCATTGTCGCCATTTTTAGTGTTCAAGAGTGAGTGAACAAGGCGAAGATAGAAGAAGGAGATGGCTCAGATAATGCTTTTCGGCTTTGCCGGGGATATCAAAAGATTGCCTCGACCGTGACACGTAAAGTTTGCCGCACAACAACCGCCTGAGCAAACCGGTTCACAAACCAAACCAAACCAAACCGAAATGAAATAAACTCGGCAGACGGAGAGAATTTCGTATGATTTGTTAAAATTTAGTTCCAAAATTTAGATAGACCAATGTAAATTAATGGGTAGCAAGCACATTGAAACTCTGTAAGAACTGAGGTGTGTTTTCTTAACAGTATTAAACTGACAGTTTTTATTTCTTTTTGTCTGCATAGTGTAAAGTGTAAATTAATTATTGCTAATGGTAAATAAAAACAAATTTTAGATAATAGCTGCGGTCGGAGTTGATTAATCCACAAATAATCAAAATAATTTTTTTATATTACTCACAATTTTTGATACACACAAGTGCGGATAGAAAAAAAAATGTTAAAAAGTCGGTTTCAGACCAAGTGTTTACTATTTTTTATTAAAAAAAAAAATTTGATCTATATCGAATTGTAACCAACCCTCAAAATAAAATGTTATTTAGTCCGTTGCCACCGCCCTAAACCAATAACCATTCAGACGCCACGATGTGTGAAAATTAGCAGGATGTGCAAATCTGGAAACAAAACAGCATATAAACAAAACACAGCATATAAGTTTAGCACCAATAATTGAGGACCGTTGTCTTCCTTGTTCTTTTTTTTTTTTTTTTTTGAATGAATGTAAAATTGTATTCAATCCAAAAAAAACCTTGTTTACATCAAGTGCATAAGAATGTTTGTGTCCAAAAACTAAATTAAGCAAAATTTCTTAAAGAATCAAAGAATGATATGTGGCATCTATGAGTTTGCTTGACTTGATGCAAACCATGTTTGCAAGCCTTTGGTAAGCCCTTTTATCCCTTCCTGTTGGACGACGGCTAGCTTGTTTCGAACAGCCTTCTCAATAAATCGAAGAAGCTGTTGAGGTTGTTGAGGTTTATCTCCATGTTTCCTTGCGTTTCTTTCTCTCCAGATTGAGTGAATAGCAACTTGGAAAGCATACCTGAGTAGATACATCTTCGTGCCAGTGAGGTGTGTGGCTGAGAGGATTGTGATTAAGTGCTCCCATTTGCAAGTGTATCTATTCAGCATTAGGCCGCTGATTAGAGGTTTCCAGATGCTCTCAGAAAAGGAACAAGCAAAGAACAAATGCTTCCTTGTTTCCACTTCGCTGGTGCAAAAGACACACATGGGATCAATATTAGTCCATCTCATCATTCGATCTCCTGTTTGAAGTCTGTTCAGGATAGTTATCCACAGCATGAAAGAATACTTGGGAGTATACTGTTTGAGCGAGACACATTTGCTCCAGGCACACTTCGGGGATTGCGTTCTGGTTAGTTCCCATGTGTGTTTGGTCGAGAACATGTTTTTAAACACACCCTCCTTATAGCGCCAGACATGGCAATCCTCAAGCTCATGAACTCTTTGTCTTCCTTGTTCGCCACTGAGTGAGAGAGAGAGAAGAGAAGATGGGAGCTATTTTATCAAATTTGTTCGGAAGGGATGCAGGTTCTTTGGAAGGACCTGAGACCAGTGCCATCAAAAAGTTTAGCTCTTTGGCTCAGTGGGAGTCAGTGGCGGATCTAGAACATTTTTTAATCGGGGGTACAATATTATATATATATGATAGAATTCAAATATATAATATATATATAATCGCTAAACAACATCAATTCACATTAAAGTATAATACTGTATTTTGATAATATTATTTTGGACAAAAAGATGTTATATTGTTTTAGGAAATATAATCCAAGAGAAAGGAAATTTTTTTGGATATTAACATGATTTAGTTAATTTATTCAAGAAAAAAATAATTTTATAATATTTATGATAAATATAGTAAAAGTTATCCTTTATGACAAACGTGTATAAAATGGTTAAAGAACCAACAATGGGACCCACATAATTAACAGAAAAACAGAAAAAATGGGAAAAGTCTACACACGGGGGGCATCAAAAAATGAGAAGAAAATCTACACACGGGGGGCCTCGAACTCGTGAAATGAGTAAAGGCGGGGGCATCTACTGCCACTGCACTATATAAGACAATCGTTTGTAATGATACGAACAAAATATTTATAAGTAGACGGGGGCACGTGACCCCGTACGCAAACACGTACGTCCGCCCCTGGTGGGAGTTTCATTTCAACTCGATGAAGGAATCTTCACTGATGTTTCGTTCGTCAGAATTGATGTCGATGAATTGCCTGTAAGCATCTTTGTTTCTTGATTGAGAAAAGGTGTTTCTTTACCTGAAATGAAGTGTTGTGATATCGAATTTCTTGAGATGAAGTTAACTTACTGCATTCTATAATGACAAATCTTTTCAGGATGTTGCTAAAGAACTCAATGTGACGGCATTCCCGACCTTTGTACTGTTTAAAAAGGGGTAAAGAAGTTGAAAGGATCGTTGGAGCCAAGAAAGATGAACTTGAGAAGAAAGTTATCAAACTAAGGGCAGAGTGAACACACCTTCTTCACCAATAGCCATCTGTAAAACTCAACAAATAAATGGTCTGTTGTGAAGGGAGGGCTTTGTACTATATACTGTGCTAGCTGTTTCCACTATGTGTATATATGATATTCTGTGTGATTGATACATTGATTAAATTGGTTTGTTGGTATGTAGTGGCTTTGTACTTACTATATACTCTGTTGTTTCCGCTAGTAAAATAAGACATTCTATGTAAATTGGTTTGTTGAAATGTTTAGACTCTGTTTTAGTATGGTTTGTGATACAAAAACAAACATGCAACACCCTTGGCAAATATTACAGTTATATTTTCCAGATTCTGTTGAGAATAATATTAGGGATTACCTCCTCAGGTAAGAACTGAGGTGTGTTTTCTTATTACAAAGAATAGAGAGACCATTTAATGGATTTCTCCTTCTGACTGTACAATCCCCTTTAACACCATTCTTAAATCATAAAGACTCGATCTTTACCGAAACAAAGAGAAATAAAAATTCTTTATCTCCTATGTTGCAACTTCATCTAACAAATGTGGAATGTGGTAGCTCTGCAACTGTCCATTTGATCACAAGTTTCCTCTCGGGTAACCTATAAAGTCATAATCTTTAGACTTGTTGTAAGGTTCTTGTCCTAAAGACGGACACTTTTAGGTCCAAGGACAAGTAGATGTGTGAGTGAAGTAAATAAGCTTCTCTACGCTTTCTGCAATGTACGAGAGGATACGCCGTGCATGAGCCTGACAAAGCCTAATAAACTTAGCTTGCCATCAGAATGTCTTATCCAATCCTGAAGAACAAACTGACCTGGGACTGATGGACCAAGACCGAGTTCCTGGCAACAAAACACATCAAGAATCACAGCAGTCAGATAAATTCACATCTCTACATGGATGAAAAGGGTAAAAAGTTTATACCGATGCAAGTTTCTCGATCATGATGACTCTGTTTCCATCCTTCTCAAACAATTCATATGCACGACGGGCTTGTTGCTCCCAAGTCCCATTGCTTCTAGCTGGTAAACACTTAAAGCTGGAGCGCAAAACTCTTCAAAGTCTAGTTTCTTATACTGAAGACACTAATCTGCAATCCAAAAGTTAGTTAATAACCATCTTAACCAATCAAACATAGTGAATATAACTTAGTCTTTATTCCCTTACCATGTGTACAAAATCCAAGACTCTTGAGTCCTTTGTAGCCTCTGTCGAGCTCTTCAGGATCGCCTGCAATTTGTGATGATACTATAAGAAAACAGAAAGATACCAAAATGAGGAAGAGACATTCGAATGAAACCAGAACTCACTGTATTGTAATTCTGCATTGAGATATATCCGTTTTTGCTTGGTCCCCACAGATTAAATTGCTCCCGCAGATAAGTCAGCTGCGGTACAGTTAATGTCTTGGCAAGAGCCTGTGAGCATGAAAAAAAGAATTAGTAATCAACTTTCCATCTATTAGACCTGAGGTTCAGTGTAACTGTTAAAACTTCAACTCTTCCTCAATGAAGATGACATTATGTATGCTTTTACAAGCTTGTAAATGATCATATCAGATGGTATCCTTAACTCATGTGAA
Organism: Orychophragmus violaceus; assembly: GCA_030180135.1. Lineage (NCBI taxonomy): Eukaryota > Viridiplantae > Streptophyta > Magnoliopsida > Brassicales > Brassicaceae > Orychophragmus > Orychophragmus violaceus. The sequence continues at coordinate 100,355,422 of CM058231.1, read as the reverse complement.
CCAGCCAGCCACGGATGGCCTGAGATGTAAGACAAATCATTCAATATAAACTAAAACCAGAGTGATAATTAGAATCATCAAGTTGGTTATAGAGACTTACACAAAGCCTGTGCAGCAGTTAGTCTCTTGCGGTAATCTTTGTTAAGCAAACGTTTCACAAAATCTACAGCGTCATGTGAAAGAGACACGACAGAATCATGTATGATGTAGCAGTTACCTTTAAAGTATTTTGTCCAAGAGTTCACCTCCTTTGCATAACCTGACCACAAAAGAGAAGAAAAAGGATTTTATTTATATCTCAAACATTCAGTTGAAAAATGATTCTGCAAAAGTTTGGTAACAGAAAATCTATGAAGCAGCGTTTTTACTTACTCCATGACAATGTAAACATTTTCATCATCTTCAAAGGCATCAAAGAACTGGAGTAAGCTCTTGTGACCAGTCAATGCCCTCAATATCTTCACTTCTCTTCTAACATCCTCAATTGCAATTGCCGTAGTCATCTATCGAAATTAGCATCCACAATATAAGAGAACATAAGCAATTCATCATAATTATATCCACAGATCAATTAGAAAATCCAGAATGAGCTAGGGGAGACAATGGTTAATCAAACATCACTCAATAAACTGTGTTATACTCAAGCTCTGACAAAGTAAAACAGAGTCTAAATCAAACCAACAGATAACAATTAACAGCATTAAACAATAATGATTTCTCTGCCTAATGAGCTGATATCACACACCTTAACTTCATAACAAAATATATCTGACATAACTCACCATTCCAGCTAAGCCTAAGAACTACACATAAATTCATAATGTTGTTGTTACTTTTAGTATCAGTTGATTTTCTGTTCCTTCACTGTTGAGTTTGTAACATGTAATCTTCGGTAATCCTTTTGAGAAAGAGAAATAGTCTGATAGATAGATTAGAAAAGAAACACCTTCAAATAACGTTAACCATAGTTTGCATCCACCAAAAGAAGACACAAATAGCAAAATAAGACAAACGGTTCAAGCCTTTGTGGTCAATTGGCATTCATTCTTTAAACCGTAACAGAAAGAACCTTCACCAAATCACATTGTAGAGGAACTGATTCAAGCACATTACCACACCACTCAACTTTCCCCCAAATTTCACAATTATTGCGCCTTTCAAGCGCAATTTCCGCACACCAAATCATATTCTCATGAGTAAAAGAACATCTCTCTTTCCACAAAACCGCCATCTTTCCACCATACTCAGCCAATCTAACACAATTCCCATTTTTATCATAGTGGATCTTACGCAGTCCTACTTCCAAACCCTTCAAATATCTCCAATACCTTACCTCATTGTCATACCAGATAAACCTTCCGTACCAAAAACAGTACAAAACATTCCCTACCTCGCAATAACTATTATAACATAAATAACTACCCACACCTCCTCGTTCAAAGTCCCATCTACCTTCCTTAGGATTGTAAACAAACTTCTCTGTGAGATTCTTCACGTGAAACTTTCCGTCAACACATACGCTCCTGACAGGGTAAGAAAATCTGAGTTTTGCCACGCTGCAAGGGATGGGTTGAGGATCCCAAATTTGTCTTGTTGTGTCCAACACATGGAACGAGTTTGAGTTCATCTCCTCGGAATCATCGGAATCATAGCCACAAGATCCTGCTACATATATCTTTCGATCAATGACACTAGCAGTGAGTGACCCTAGCTCCACCCGTAATCTTGGACCCTCGCGCCACGTGTGAGACTTGCAATCCAGAATCGAGACACTAGATGAAGGTGGATCGTGATATGATCTGCCAATCTTGTAGATATCAGAACCAATTGCCACCAGATTCGAAAAGTCCGCACGAGGAGAACAACGAGGAATTGGGACTCGAGCCAAAAAATACCCAGTTGCTGACTCTTTATCAGGTTTCCTGCGGCACAGGGTGAACAAGACAAAACTAGAATACTCCCTCAAGCACACGTAAAGACAGCTTTCGGTGTGTCCCGAGAGTGACCGGGCCTTGTAAAGCTCCGGCGAAGCAAGGAGAGATCGAATCCTCTTCGAGACGAGGGAGAGAGTCGGATAGTACAACCTTGAAACGCGTGCCAGGCAGATCAATAGCAAATCGTCTGGAAGTGAGGTCAATTGCGGCGTCGGCTTCTTCTTCCTCTTTTTCTTTTCCGGGGACGACATCGGCGAGACGAAATAGTGACCTAACCTACCTGTGTTGTTCCGTTCGTTCTTTTGGAAGAAGACAAGGTTAAAAAGTTGTTGGGCATGGGCCGGAGGACACGACTTATTGGGTTTTCATACAAGTGATTATTAGGTTAAAATCCGATATGATTATTTTTCTTGAATTACATAAACCCCAAGTGGATTATTACTGTTATATTATACTCGTTTATATGTCTTTTTACTTTGGATCAGTAGTGTTTATGTTATCTTCTTTAGCTAGGCTTTCCATGTATACATACTCTATCTTAGTCGTAGAAGAAAAGTCTACCATTGTCCAATGATAGCGCTTACCACATCATCAGAAGCATGTAACATGGTGATGATTCGTATTTCGAATATTGTTCAAGTGAAAAGAAAAAAAGACGAACCAAAAACCGATAACAAAAACGAACAGTTGTTCGAGTCTTGAGTGACAAAACAATATGGCTACGCCCCATGTCCAGTAACTAATTCTCCATACAAATCATAGGATCAAGATGAAGATCAAAATAGATTTCTCAAGCTCTTTGCAATCAACCGATTATATTCTCCATAAAAGAAAGATAGGAGACGATGAAGTAAAGTACAGTATCCGGATGAAGATATTATTAATTTGCTTGTGGGAGAAACAAATCATCATCACTGGATGTTGATATCATGGAATGATGGCAAGACCGCAACCAGAGGCTCTCCATAACCTACGGAATCTGTTTGCACATGAACCATGAGGAGTTTATATCATAAGTGGAATGAGATCATACAATTTTGAATACACAAATGATTTTACCTCCATCATCTGACAGAAGCTTGAGAACTTCCCCAGCTACATCCGACTGTTCCACGAATAGAAAGATCATCGATGAGTTCAATTTGATAGTTTGAATGAAGAGATGGATACATTAGTTTAAGCTATTACCGTCACTGGAAGTTCTGTTCCCAACTGATGTAAGTATCCAATTACTTGGCCTTCCTTTATTGCATCACCCTGCAAGAAATCATTTGCTAAATCTTTGTTTTCTGAGTTGAAAATGAATTTCGAGTCGTTTACCTCTTTACAGCTAGGAGCTTGTTTCTTTCCTTTCACAGTTCTGCTTCTCTGAAACTTGCCCACCTATTGGCAAGAGAAGAAACAAGATATAGATCAAACAATACAAAATGCAGATAAAAGAATATGAAAGCAAGCACTTAATTAGGAGGTGGATCTCTCATACTGAGGGAGATGTGACTAGAACATAATTGTTAGTCCCAGATGCCTCCAAAGCAGCCAACTTTGATGATTTCCGATATGATGTATTTATAAATGGAGACACTTTTTCAGAGGCAGATGTTGCTTTAGATGGGCTAGCAGCAGCGGAAACAGATTTATTCATGGGTTCAGAAGGAATTGGAGGCGCTACAGATGGAGAAATATCAGCCACTGGAATGGTGCTTGCAGCCTGTCCAATCTTTCGCTTTAAGTTCATCTCGAAATCTCCAACCTACAGTGAAAGAAAGCATCAGAACATTGTAACCGATGGAAGTTAAGATTACAGTATCAGCCACAAGTCATATAAGCGATAATAACTCCACGTTTGTTGGTTGTAATAACATGCACTGGTCGTCTTAATAGAGTTAAAGAAAGGGTTTTTAATAACAATTGAAGTTAAACACTAATGCCATGAGAGAGACTTGCCTTAAGTTTCAACACTGCAACCTCAGTCTCGTCACACATCTCGTGAACCAGTGCCTGTAACATTTTTAGAAATATATAAAGAACAGTCCATACATCATGTAGAACAGTCCTGACGATGTAGAAAGTTGCATATAAGATGACACTATCAAATTAGCTCCTAGCAACATATATGGCTAAAGAAACCTAACATGTAAATCTAAAGAAAAGCAAAGAATAAAACCTCCACTTCTTTCGGGAAAGTTGTCCTTCGAACAGTGTTCTTCCCATTTAACACAATAGCATCAGATGAATCTGCAAAAATAACATGTTCCAGTATTCACATCACTGTATATTTCTGGCTCCATGATGATGAAGAAGAAGAAGAATGGTGAAAGATAATAAACTCACCATCACTTTTGGTTGTTGTCGACGATTTAGAGGACTCTGCACGTAACACAAGGGTATACTTGCTGTTCCTGTTGAACGATCTCCACCGTGGCACACAAGAGTTACCAGAAAGCGAGTGAACCTTAGAGTCGGAATTAATGGCGGATCCTAAAGTCTCTGTAAAAATGGAGCGATATAAGACTAAATCCACCGAAAGATATACCGATGGAAACATCTCGGCACTAGAAGAGAAACGAATCTGATACAAATTAGATCCGAAATTGAAACATAATTTACGTCACTGATTAACAATGTGTAAAGAGATCAGATCTATCAAGCACGAAGACCTAAGAAAGCAATTGTATCACTGAATCGTTACTCAACAGAGTGCTACCAGATAGCTCGGATTACTGCATTTCATTCATTCTGTATCGAATTTTCACTCATGTTCCTCCATTTCTAGTTTTTACACATGCTCGAAGAAAAACAAAACGCGAGAGAGAGTGAGAGAGACTCACGATGGAGAGATCCGAGAGCTGCAGAAAACGCCATTGAAGAACAAGACGCGAACTAGAGAGTGGATAAAGGTTTTTGGTTTGAATTAACGCGAGAAAATTGGGTTAGTTAAGCTAAGATCGGTTGAAGAAGAAGAAGACGGTTGGTCAATTTAATTATTTGAGCGGCTTTCTTTGGTAACTCCGTCCGCTGCTGAAGCTATCGTACGGTCACGTCACTATTAATGCTAACATGCGCCCTGATAATAAGCGTACTCTAGTGTCCAAACTTGGTTGGGATTTTTAACTGAACCGAAAAAGCTGGGATTTTCTACCAAACCGAAACAAGCTAACCATACCAAACTTTTTCGGTTCGGTTTGAATTGAATAGCTTGATTCGTTACTTCTGGCAAGTTTGAAAAAATAATTCGGTTATCGGTTCAACAAATGGATCAATTAACCGGATATTATCTTTATAAATCGATTTTAACTAAAATACATTAAAAAAATTTAAAAGGAACCAAATTGTACCGAACTGAATTATTTGAATTAACCAAAAATACCTGAATTAACTGAATTTAAAAAAAAAACAAAATAAAAATCGATTAATTTCGATTAAATTTGAATAACCAAACTAGCGGAACCGAACTCCCAGCCCTGACTAATTATTTGCTTTGAGCCACTTGCTATATATATCAAGTTGGAAAAAAAAAATCACAAAGAGCTTGAAGGTGTTTGAGACTAAACCTGAATCTTAAACATTCGATCATCTGCAGAGAATGGATTCAAACTGCTAAGATCTATATAAGATAATAAAGACTATTTGACACAAGACTCGTCTCATTCATTCATAATGATTCCTAATACCGAAAACCAAAAATTCCAACGGATGTTTTTGATTCTTTTTAGTCTTCTTCCATCAAGCATGCTTCAGGCAGTCTAAAGCTTAGGCAAAACATAGCCTGAAACAAGCAAAAAGCTCCAGCTTAGTAGTAGCTACACATGATATACTTGAATATTCTATAAAATTCATTCATAAAGAAACATAAAACAGGAGACAATGGGGGATCTTACCTTGTTTGGAGCAACATCTCTGACCTTGTGGAAGACAGGGTCTTCTATATGGAACTTCAAAGCAGTCTCAGCTTCCTTAATTATTATTACAAAAGCTCTACTTTAGATTCCAAGGCATCCAGAATAATGCTACCAGATGCAATAATGAAGTAAACATAATTAGAGTTGATGTTTGATTCTTACTGCTATAATAGACTCTGTGGTTTCGCTTGCACGAATGAAACAGTAGCAATGAATTAAAGGAAGAGGTCCTTTCCAATACTTCCGTTGAATGACACTACTGAAAGAATCTGCATAAAAGAATTAAAAAAACAATATGCATTAGCTATTTTAAAGACTGCAGTTTCTTCGTAAGTTAATTGAAAGTATACAGGAAAACTATAGTCCCAAAACATTGAACAAAAACTAAAAACATTGGAAGCATACCGAGAAACTGCAAGGCAGAAGCTGGAAGGTTCATAATAACATGGTCGATATGTTCCCATGGCTTTGCGATTGGAAGCAACGTTTGTTTCAACCTTTTATTTGCGTTTCCTTCTATAATCTTGCAGTCTTTCCCTACCCCATTTTCAGCATTTTAATAAACGGCTCAATGATGAATCTCAAGGCAAATTAACTGTTCTTGACCAACCGTTAAAAACAAAAAGAATTACCTTCTTGACTCGCGGCTGCTTCCTTTGTTTTGTCATCATCAGCAACTGATTGCATATTACCATCACAATTTGAGACCTTCATTAACTGGGAAATGAATTTTCGAGCATCCATATTGTGCACACAAATCAACTCATCAACCTTATTGAACTGTGCATTGATCTTCAAGTACCGTACACTATCTGGATTTAAATCATTTGCATAAACGAAGCATCCTTTTTGTGCAGCTGGTATAGCAAAAGGTCCAATGCCCGCAAACATATCACACACGGTTTCTCCAGGTTTAAACAGAGATGAAAGGCGCATGTGCTCATGCTCCAATCTTGAGTTCCAATAAACAAGGCTGTAGTCCAGCTTAAATCTTGCTCCATATTGCTTTACTTCTGTTTCCATCCCATTTTCTCCAGCTAACACTTCAAACTTTGGAACTCGAAACTCATTGGAGATGGTCCCGACTTTATTAACAATTGTCTTGATCCTTGGACAATTTTTCTACGAATATAAAAGATCAACTAGAACATCAGATGTCTTTGATGTCATGACACAGAGATATCTAAAGACTGCTGTCATGAGAGGAACGTCAAAAACTTACATCATAGATAACCTTTGCTATCACGTCTTTGAAGGGAAGGATCTCGTCATGTAGATTTAAGTGGGCAATATGACCTGCACATAATAAGCAAAGAGATGTTGGTTCTCATGAGAGAGGCTATCTTCATGATGCTTGAAAACTTATAAATAACAAATGCACAAAGAAAAAGAAAACTGCTAGCTCATACAAACATAGTTCTTATATGCAAACAGAAATTGAATACTTAACTATTGTTTCAAAAGATGAAGGTATATCCACTCCATCTGGCAGAATCTGCTTCAATATGTGATCTGCGAGGAAAGACCAATATCAGAAGGTTGATACTTTATATCACCTAACAGGATAAGTACCCAAATAAACAAGTATCAGAGTTCATAGAACCAAGAAACAGTTAGACCATTTATCAACAGCTTATGAGTTTGATTCCCTCACATAATAACCAGAACAATAGACGTATCAAAGTTCTTGGTACCACAAACCAGTTGGAGACGAAAACGAACAAACAATAGGTACAAGGAAATGGTGACCAACTCCAAATAAGCTTTAGATAAAAGAGCTCAAGAGAAGATTCTTTCAAACATAACATAATGTGTAGCTTGCAGAAGAAAAAGAAGAGCTCTTCTAAACGTCCTAATAACTCCAAAGTACAAACGCATAGGAAGAATATTCCTAATGAATTTGATGTCTTACCTGCACTCCAATAGGAATAGCCAAGAGTAACCGAATGAGGAACTACTTCAACTTCACTTAGTTTCTTAAGCTGGTTTAGTTTTTCATCGGGTAGCTCCGACAAATCTGTCCTATAACAAAAAGAGCTTGGTTAATACGAATAGTCCCGCCACTTATACCATTTCGTAAACACATTCCTGGATAAAGAATAAACAAACTCTTACCAGCATTTTTAACACTTTCAGACAGTATCACCAAACGAGTCTTTTCACAAGTAGGATCTTCAATGATGGGCTTAATTCGTGGCATGTTGAGCATGTATCTACAAGTTATCAAATAAATAAAAACTTCATTTTCATCAATAAGAACAGAAACCACACTGAAAGGCGTTACACTTCATTCAACCAAAGGATTATTGATTCATCGAAGTTTGATAAAGAGTAAAATTGAGATAATCCTTAACGCAAAGATCAAATATTTAGGAACCTCGAAAGCTATAAAAACGTACCCATTGAGTATCCGAGTTGCGCTTTTGCAGAGTTCACGGGGAATCCTAAGAGCCCACAGCTTGAGATTGACATCGAACTTGCTTTCATCAAACATGCTGCCAACGGTGTCGGTTCACTATGTTCAAATATCAAGAAGACTAGAGGAAGAAGAAGAAGAAGAGATGAAGAAATCGGCGGACCAATAGAACGAACTACCAGACCGGAAGATGAGTCGTGGCTGTCTGGTTTTTTTAGGGTTTGATTAGAAAATAATAAAATTGATCCCGGAAAAAAGAAACATTCTAAAAAAAGCAGAAGGAGAAGTCGAACCCGTGACTTGACGGTATTGGGGCGGTGCAACCTTTATGGATTAGGCCCTAAAGTAACACGGAGCTCTGAGATCCACCAATTTCAATTCTTGTTGTTCGTTCAACCTTAAAGATAGAAAATCCTCTCGGCCAAATCAGCTGCACCTAACCTCACGCGCCACCGCCATGACCAGTCCACCCACGCTCCCTGTCACCAATCAGCAAGCTGCTCAGTCTCAGCTGCCAATCAACACTTCTAATGTTTTTTGTTTTCATAAACAGATCTAAATTTGTTTGCGGTAATTTTTGACGTTTAATTTATCTTATGTAAATTTTGCCTATTATTTTTCCTTCTTCACAAGCTTTTTTCGTCGATGATGTCGGTTTGAAATATCAACAATATATAGGTAAATTTCAAGCATGGATAAAATGCAATCAGATTTATGTTCAAGCAAGATGTTTTCTATATTCAGAAATAACAACTAAATTTGTTTGGGATCATAAAAGGCATGAATAGAAACCCGCATAAAAGCAAATCGTGTTTATGTGATTTACCAATATATGCAAAAGAAATTGGAAAACTATATTATTTACGCCTTCTATTGGATGTAATAAGGAGACCATTAATGATGTTGTTTATGACATATTCCGAAAATGCATTGTTTGCACTGAAATTCTCTAATTTTTGTTCACTTATTTGAATCAGCTTTTTGAGTGCTTATTTTCAATAATTGTTGTGTTGCTTTTCAATAATATTTCATTTTAATGTTTTTAATTCTTTTTATTATTCTTAATTTTACCTTTTTATAGTTTCATGCTTCAATTCAAATTTGTATAGTTTCTAATATTTATAGATGTTTAACTCTTTAATTAAGTGAAAATTTCTCGACGAAAACATTCACCCCGCACAAGGTACAGGAGAGTCATCTAGTTAACAATATAAGCTAATATATTTGAAGAATATTATCTAAGAGTTTGTAAACAACATATCTTTATTGTTTCTCGATGAGTTTCATTCACCATTGGAGCCTTAGATGTTAAGAAAATGGAGGAGTTGTGGTAAAGGATTGTTATACATACTTTTATATAGACATTCTGTTTTCATAGTTAATCAAACGAATTTTTAATCACAACGTCAACCGTGCATACCAATCATTTATAGGTTGTTATTTAAAACAAAGTTTGTGAATGTAAATGTCTTTATGGGTTTTCACTTTGTTATGCAAAGTTTATTGTCACATTTCTTTGTGATACATAGAATATGCAAATATGGTGTGACTATTCTTTAGGAATTCATGTTGGTTTCAACAATCTTACAATTTATTTTTTTAAAAAACTAAAAACAAAGAGTAGAAAATAAAATAAATCATCCACAGAAATAAACAATGATTCATTATTTTCTATAATTATTTACACATATAATGTCTACATTTCAGGGTTTTCATATCATGTATCTATTTCTTATTCACTCCACTTAAATTATGTTAAAAGATATTTGTTCATTTTTATTACTATTTTACTTCTTTTTCTTATAATTTGCTCCATTTATACTTATATTTTGCTTAACTCTTTTATATACTTATTTATTTTCATTTTTTTTTTCCTTTTAGTCAAGTTTTCTATAATTATTTTCATTTGTGAACTTTGAATAAACAAATTGGAACTGACTCAAACTATCATAATATAATATTTGAAATATGTTTTTTGAAATTATCCCTCTAATGGAATGAAAACGTTCTAAAACATATTTCAAATCTTATATTAGTAAAAAGTAAATCTAATTGTAAATATCATTTTTTAAAATGTTTTTCTTGTGAGACTTAATTGTTCTTAAATGTTTGATAATTACTCCAATGACAAATATTCAAATATGTAAACTTTAACTATGAAAAAAACTTTAAAACTAAGACATAGTATGTTTTTAGTACCAATCACACACAATAACAAATTATTATAAAGATAAATAACACCAACACCGTAAAAACAACATATTATTACATTAACTATCCAAATTTTTTTTACATTAATTACATAGTCAAAGATAGAGAATAAATGTATATGCATATATTATTATTCTTATGATTGTCTAAATACATTATGATTTTATATCAACAGCCGGCACGATAGATTTTACTTGCGGACACACAGCATCCGTGTTCCGGTATTGTCAAATTGTGGCAAAATAACCGCTCATAATACAGAGCAACATGTTAACAGCTCAATCACGATCAAGGAAAATAGAGAACTTGGTTCGATACAGAGAGGCAACATAATTGCGAGTTTGGATCTCGTCCCATTCAAAGGAAGCGTAAAGACCTTTCTAGGACGTCCATGGGGTGTGTTCTCGAGGGTGGTGATAATGGAGTCTTTCATCGAGGATGTCATTGATCTGCAGGAGGGTTTAGCCCTGTGGAACAAAAGCGACATTGAAACTCTATCGACATTGTACTACGGAGAATACAAAAACAAAGGCCCAAGAGCACATATAAGCAAGAGAATAAAGTAGAAAATATTCAAAATAATCACGGATCCGGAGGAAACAACCAATTTCACAGTGAAAAACCTTTTGCATGGAGATTTGTGGTTGAAGTCCATCGGAGTTCTTTACGAGGATGGTCCTTGAGTACATTATCTTTATGTACACATATAACCTAAGAATATTAATGATATAAGCTTAGATATTTGATAGATATTATCCAAGAATTCGTAAACAACATATATTTCTTGTTTCTCGATCAGTTCCGTTCACCATTGAAGCCTTAGATGTTGAGTAAATGCAGAAGTTGTTGTAAATGTTGTTATATACTCTTAAATAGATTTAATAGATTAGGTTTTCACAGTTAATAAACCGTGTACACCAATCCTTTATGGGTTGTTACTTAAAACAAATTCCTGTTTTTATGGGTTTTCACTTCTTTTTTTGAACATTTATGGGTTTTCACTTTGTTATGCAAAGTTTATTGTCACATTTCTTTGTGATGCATAGAATACCGAAATATGGTGTGACTATTCTTCAGAAATCCATGTTGCTTTTGACAATCTTACAATTTATTTTTGAAAAAAAGAAAGAGTAGAAAATAAAATAAATCATCCATAAAAATAAATATAATAATTCATTATTTTCTATAATTAGTTACACATATAATGTTTACATTTCAGGGTTTTCGTATCAGTTATCTATTTTTTATTCACTGTACTTAAATTAAGTTAAAAGATATTTGTACATTCTTATTACTATTTTAATTTTCTTACAATTTGCTCCATTTGTACTTATATTTTGCTTAAATCTGTTAAAAACTTATTTATTTTCATTTTTACTTTTTAGTCGTTTTCTATATTTATTTTCATTTGTAAACTATAAATAAACAAATTGGAACTGACACAAAATATTCATTTTTATATTAATTGAGAAAAGCTTTTGATCTTTATTAACTCTCAAATTGGTTGATTACTATATATATTTCCCTTAATAAAATTAAATATTTACTACATTAACCTTATTTTAAATATTTTTTATTTATTATATGGATTTAAATAGGTGTTTATTATATTTAATAGATATACATGATATCAATAGTAATTTTTTTTTAATAAATATCTGATAATTTCTATAATATATTATCTATTTGATTTTAAAATATTACTAGATATGTTTGTTATAGATAAACTAATTTATATTATGAATTTTATAATTATTAATAGAAAATTTAAAAATATAAGATAATTGTTAATAATTTAATATATAGATATTTATTAAATTGATTTAAATAATTATTTTTATTATATCTAATGCATATACATAATCTCCGTAATAAAAAAATATCAGATAATTTCTATAATATATTTGCTATTTTATTTCCAGATATTACTATATTTGTTTGTTACTAATAAAAAAAAATATACTATGAATTTTATAATTATTAGTATGATTCGTTCGCATCATGGCGAGCAAAAATATTATTAAATATAAATTTCTTATAAAAATAATTATCAAATTAAATTAACAAAAATAATAGTATTATAAAAAATATATAAGACTATTTATAACTAAACATATATATTATTATATTTAATAAGATATTTATAATTTATTAAATTAAATTTCTTAGTAATAATATAAATTTTAATTATATATTTTAATGTATAAAAATCAATACATAAATATCTATTGAAAATATTTATCATTTATATATATAAATTAAAAATTTATATAAATAATACGAATTTACTATATAAAATTCAAAATGATTTATTAATATTTAAAAATATTCATAAACATTTTCATATTTATCATATTTTTATTTTTTATTGAAAGTAATGTATATCTCTAAAATAAAATTAATAATATTCAAAAATATTTTCATTTTTTCTCATTTTTTTTGTATTCAACATTATGTATATCTCCATAATAAATGTTTTTAAATTAATAAATTTAAAATATAATAAAATTAACAGTATAAAGTAAGGTTAACACAGTAATTAACCTAGTTTCATTAATGACAATTTAGTAATCAACTCTTTTGAGAGTGAATATAAGAGCAAAAACACTTTCCAATTAATATAAAGATTATTAATATTAAATTGGAAAATATAAGATAATTTTTTATTATATAGCTTAGATGTAAAATTAATATTAATATTAAAAAATTTGTGCCCACACATAATACATGTGAATTGTACTAATAATATAATATTTTGAAATATGTTTTTAGGAAAAAAAAATCCTCTAATGGAATGAAAACGTTCTAAAACATATTCAAATCTTATATTAGTAAAAATCAAATCTAATTGTAAATATCATTTTTTAAATGTTTATCTTGTGAGACTTAATTGTTCTTAAATGTTTGATAATTACTCCAATGACGAACATTCAAATATGTAAACTTTAACTATGAAAAATAAACTTTACATTAAAACACAATATGTTTTTAGTACCAATCATACACAACAACAAATTATTATAAAGATAAATAACACCAGGCCCGGCCCAGAGGACAGGCGAGCTAAGCCATGGCTTAGGGACACCAAATTTTTTAATTTTTTTAGGGCCATATTTTTGTTGGGTCATTGGATCTATTATAACAGAAATGTTAAACAAAGCCAAAGCCCATAATTTTTTTAATGTGATTTTGATTCAATAAAACAAAAATTATGTAAAAAAAATATTCTTAACTGTTTTCTATTTTTTAAAGATTTTCCTTTTTAAAAATATTCACCTATGTGCAGGTATTTATTATTTTTTCTTTTTTGAAAAAAAAAACAAACTAGAATTAATTAAAAATCTAAATTGGTATTGTACCCATTAATCAAAATTTTGACTTTTTTGCGATAGTAATTGTCGAGTTTGGTTTTATACATATATGGACCACAATTTTCCGCTCCGCTTCAGGTCACCAAATTAGTTGGTTCGGCTCTGAATAACACCAACACGGTAAACACAACATATTATTACATTAACTATAAAAAAATAAAATTTACATTAGTTACATAGTCAAATATAGAGAATATATGTATATGCATACATTATTATTCTTATGATTGTCTTAATACATTAGGAATTTATATAAGATTAAACAACGCTCATTTTTATGATTGTCTTAATACATTATGAATTTATATAAGATTTTTTTTTGTTGTTAACAAATGTAGAAGCCAGAAAACTAGATAGACTCCATCATATATGTAGATTGGTTAATGAAAGTTGATACAGCAAGTTAGTTTGAATTACCTAATCCAAATCGTAAGAAAGTTTCCTTTCAAAGACCATCTTGTGTATATTCTTCCAAAAAAATTGTCTTCAGACAAACAAATCATATGATGACGTTTACAAAATTTATGGCATACCATATGATATGAGTTTAAGGTAAGATGGATTTATTTCTCGCAACCATATTGTTTCAATTGTAATGATACGTCATTCACTATAGAATTGACATTCTCTGAAAATAAAATGATCACTTTTGGTTTAGATTCACGAAACAAATGTTTTATATTCGAATACAAGGACTTTTAAATTGAAGTTCAAAAGCTACATATCTAACGGGTTAATTCTGATATTACACGTGTACCAATCAGGAACTGTCTTAAAGGAGAGAGGTAAAGATAGATCAACGTCAACATAATTCATTAACCTCGTACGACACAACCCTTGTCTTCTTTTTTTATTATTATCGGAAAATGTTTCGCCTTTCAAATTTAAAAGTAGTGTGTCTTCTTCTTAACTACATAAACTTTAAAAGAATTAAAAATAATATATAAACTTTACATTATAACTTTCCACTTCGGAGTCATTAACCACGAAGAAATGGCTTTGTTAATTTGCCTTCACACACTTGGGCTATCTCGTGGGACCGACAAATATAGCCGTTACGAGGAGATTTGAAGGAGCGTTTCCTTGTCCATAGGCAAGGTCCGGCGCATTAATCGAAGCTGGTCTGCGGAAAAATATATATTAAATAGTGTTGTCTTCTTTATTTTTATCTTTTTACTCTTTTCAGACTAAAAATAAAAATCTATAAATTGATATTTTATTAGTTTTAAAATTAGTAATTTGTAATAAATTAACTGAATTAAATAAAATTATTAACTAATCAAATTATAAATTTATAGATTTTTTAACATTGACCATTTACTCATATTTTATTATTGCCTAATATAACACATTAATAAATAAGAACAATGAGGTTCTTTTTTTCAAAAATTACCACACTTACAACAAGTATAAATTTGAAGCGAAGAAAGATATTATTATTGGTTCAAAATGAACCGTGATAATCAAGTACTCATGACAAAATGAAAGATTTATTTTTTTTAAAAAAAATTACTAGTTATCAATCTTTGTGAGAACCAACTTTTTGTATTATTTAGAAAAAAACATTTTTCTATTACGATTAATGATTTTGTTTTTTTATTCATATAACCAAAATAAGCTTGTTAGATTTTAGTAGGTTTTAGTGACAAAAAAAAAAGATTTTAGTAGGAAAATATTTTACACACACGGTTAAACAAAATGACATGAGCTAATTGGTAAAAAAAATGGCATGAGCTAGATCGACCCAAAGGAAAAAACAAAGCATTCAAACACACAATTACCTAAGGAAACGAATAAATTAAATGAAACTAGCCGTTGGAACTCATTTAGTATTAGCCAAGACAGAGAGCGCCTCTGCTCCACTCCACCCCCAACCTCTTATTACCATCACCTGATCTTTGTCTCCTCTCTTTCTCTCTCTCACTACAAGATAAAAAAAGAACACAAAGATTCCCTCTCTCTCTCTCTCTCTCTAAGATGGTCACGTGCTGTGTTCTTTTCCAACGAAACCCATCTCTCACTTTACAAAACTCTTTCAAATCCATAATCATTCCCTGTTCCATCCTCCTCAAACCCACCCATTAATCAGGAATCTCATTCAATCTTCTTCTTCATCTTCCAATGGAGTTTACTACCAAAAATCAAACCTTTTTCTGTTTGATCAACACCACCATTGATCAGCAACCTCGGGCTTCATTTCGAAGCTGCTTACTCCTTCACCTAACCATATTCCTCCTCTTCTTCATCTCTCCCAGCTCAAGCCAAGACTGGGACGGTGTAGTAATCACACAAGCTGATTACCAAGGCCTTCAAGCAATCAAGCAAGAGTTTATTGACCCAAGAGGCTTCTTAAGAACTTGGAACGGTTCTGGAGTCAAAGCTTGTTCTGGAGGTTGGGCTGGAATCAAATGTGCTCAAGGTCAAGTTATAGTGATTCAACTTCCATGGAAGAGTCTTGGAGGTAGAATCTCTGAGAAAATTGGTCAGCTTCAAGCTCTTCGTAAGCTTAGTCTTCATGACAACAACCTCGGTGGTTCTATTCCACTGTCTTTAGGACTCATTCCTAATCTCAGAGGAGTTCAGCTTTTCAACAATCGTCTCACCGGTTTGATCCCTGCTTCACTGGGTGTTTCTCGTTTCCTTCAAACGCTTGATCTCAGTAATAACTTGCTCTCTGAAGTTATTCCTTCGAGTCTTGCTGACTCTACTAAGCTTCTTAGGCTTAATCTCAGCTTCAATTCACTATCTGGTCAGATCCCAGTGAGTCTCACTCGTTCTTCTTCTCTTCAGTTTCTTGCCCTTGACCATAACAATCTCTCTGGTCCGGTCCTAGACACTTGGGGTAATAACACTTCTTCTAGTCTCCGTGTCTTGTCTCTTGACCACAACAATCTCTATGGTCCATTCCCATTTTCAATCTGTGACTTAACTCAGCTACAAGACTTTTCCTTTAGTCATAATAGGATCAGTGGAACCCTACCTTCTGAGTTAAGCAAACTCACTAAGCTTAGAACAATGGATATTAGCAGCAACAGTGTTAGTGGCCAGATTCCTGAAACTCTAGGGCACATTTCTTCTCTTACACATCTGGATTTGTCTCAAAACAAACTCACCGGAGAGATTCCTGTTTCCATTACTGATCTCAAAAGCCTTGTCTTCTTCAATGTCTCTTACAACAACTTATCTGGTCCTGTTCCTACTCTCTTGTCCCAAAAGTTCAACTCCAGCTCCTTTGTCGGAAACTTAGATCTTTGTGGATACAGTGTTTCAACGCCGTGTCCTCCTATAAACCCTCCTTCTCCGACTCCCCGGAAATCAGGAAGGAATCTGAGTACCAAAGATATCATCCTCATTGCTTCTGGAGCACTCCTCATAGTTCTGCTCATCCTTGTATTTGTTCTCCTCTGTTGCTTGCTGAGGAAGAAACCAGACAAATCCAAACCTAAGGGTGGAGAGGCTGGACCTGGAGGTGCAGCTGCAAAGGCCGAGAAAGGAGGGGAAGCTGAAGCTGGAGGTGAAACCGGAGGGAAGCTTGTACACTTTGATGGGCCATTGGCGTTTACAGCAGATGATCTTCTGTGTGCAACAGCTGAGATTATGGGGAAAAGTACTTACGGAACAGTTTATAAAGCTACACTTGAAGATGGAAGTCAAGTTGCAGTGAAGAGATTGAGAGAGAAGATCACTAAAAGCCAGAAAGAGTTCGAGAACGAGATTAATGTATTGGGAAGAATCCGGCATCCGAATCTCCTTGCACTTAGGGCTTATTACTTGGGTCCCAAGGGAGAGAAGCTTGTCGTCTTTGATTACATGTCTAGAGGCAGTCTTGCCACATTCCTCCATGGTAAGAACCTCAAAGTCAATGAATAACATCTTTTTGTGGGAAATGAAACAGTTTTTTAAGTTCTCTTTTCATGTTTTGGAACTGCAGCTAGAGGACCGGATGTTCATGTTACTTGGCCTACAAGGATGAGCTTAATAAAAGGAATGGCACGTGGCTTGTTCTACCTTCACACGCACGCAAACCTCATCCATGGAAACCTAACATCAAGCAATGTACTTTTAGATGAGAACATCAACGCGAAGATCTCAGATTACGGTCTTTCAAGGCTAATGACAACAGCAGCAGGATCAAGCGTTATTGCAACAGCTAGTGCATTAGGTTACAGAGCACCTGAGCTCTCTAAGCTGAAGAAAGCCAACACGAAAACCGATGTTTATAGCCTTGGTGTGATCATATTGGAGCTTTTGACCGGTAAATCTCCGAGCGAGGCTTTAAACGGTGTGGATCTACCTCAATGGGTTGCTACTGCGGTGAAAGAAGAGTGGACTAATGAAGTTTTTGATGTGGAGTTGTTGAATGATGTGAACACTATGGGTGATGAGATATTGAATACATTGAAACTGGCTTTGCATTGTGTTGATCCGACACCATCAACGAGACCTGAAGCTCAACAAGTTATGACACAACTTGGAGAGATTAGACCGGAAGAGACGATAGCAACAACATCTGAACCGTTGATTGATCTTCCTGAAGCTTCTGCTTCCACAAGTCGGTAGAAAAGAGTTGAGAATTTTGGTAGTTGGGGAGTGTTGCAGAGTAGTAGTTTCTTTTTTTTTTTTGCAATTCTTTGATTCTTCATGTAGTTGTCTGTCTTTCATTTATGTGTTTTACCATTTCATCATTAGTTTGTGTCCGTAAATATTCTAAACTTGTTGTGTTTATCTTTTCATCAAATACAGCTCTCTCTCTGTGTTTCTTCAAGCTTGAGTAATAACTGAGGTTTTAGTTAGGCACGCAATAACCTAATTTGCCAAATCATTATACAAAGCTGGCAGAGAAGCTTAATCATATAACTTAAGAAGCACAAAGTGCAAAGATTCTAGAGTTAACTACAATCAAAATTCATTTGGTCTCACCAGTTAGTAATATCAACTTTTATGCTTGAGACAGGCCGCGAATGAATGTATATGTATATACAGTGTATTTCAACTTTTTTGAATAAATCGGTTAATCGGTTTAACGGACACTATTAGTGCCGAACCGGTCACGAGCATTAACTTTCTAGCTGGTTCTCGGTTCAATGGGCTACATAAGATCCAATTAATCTCCAAACCACGGAAAACCATATAAATGTCCATGTTTTCTGTACGATTATGATTTAGTTTCCAGAGATTCAAACTCGGATAAAAATGCTAGTAACTCATTTTCAAATTTCACCTATCTATCAGATCACGTTCGTGTAGACAAAGTGGAAAGGTAACCACTGTAACAAAACATTAAATAGTTTAAAAAAAAAAAATTCAAATTGTCTTATTATAGAAATTGAATATTTAAATTTATTATTATTATTTGTGGGTGACAGCACATTCAATACATTTTCTAAAAAAATGTTTTGTATTCAAATCCAATAAGTTTTCTAAATAATTATTTATAATTTGAATGGTGACAATATATTTACATGATGATTTTGAAGTGCGGTGTGGTTCAAATGCGATATACACAGAAGAAATATATTTACACACAAATACTTCTTAATCATTTTGAAAATACATATATTTTTATATTTAGAAAATGTTAATTATAAAATATATAATTAATAACTTAAAATGGTTTTCAAGTTACATTTACAACAGCGACAATATATCATTATAATTCTTTTTTTCTTTAAAAATCCACATTTGTTTGAGCTTATCACTTTGTCATTTGACAAAGAAAATTCATCTTTTGCGTCTTTGCAGACAAAGCTGAAAAGGTAAATGGGCCTAACACAAATATCAATACCAAACAAAATAAAATATCTTCCAGCAAAGCAACAATGCCACAAGCCTTCCACGCGCCTTCATCCAACTCTCAATCGTGTCCATCCACGTGTCATCAATCCATAGCCTCATCATCCACATAACCTGGCTTTATATTCCCTCTTCCGCCACCATTCACCTCACAGAAAACCCTTTCCTCCTCCCATTTCTTCGCTTCAGAGAGATAAAATCTGAGACCAGGAAAGAAAAATGCTTCTCAAATCCGCTTCTGCTTTCTCGCTCATGAACATTCATGGAATGAAGAAGGACATCTCTCCTCTCTTCTCCTCGAGTGATTTCTCTTTGAGTCTTCCTGTTTCTTCGGGAAAATCCGGGAATCTCTCCTTCTCTGTTCGTGCCTCCAAGGCTTCCACCACTCAAACGCTAAGCGGCGTCGTTTTCGAACCGTTTGTGGAGGTGAAGAAGGAACTCGATCTCGTCCCGTCGGGTCAACAGCACTCGCTTGCTCGCCACATGTACTCTCCAGATTGCGAAGCTGCCGTGAATGAGCAGATCAAGTAAGTATTTCGTTTTAGATCGAAACGTTTGGTGTTATAGATCTGCTGACTGATTATTGGAGATTGGATATAATCTGAGTTTTCGTTAATGGTTTATTTGCCGCAGTGTGGAATACAACGTGTCGTATGTGTACCACGCGTTGTATGCTTACTTCGATCGTGATAACGTTGCTCTCAAAGGTCTTGCCAAGTGAGTTTTTATCTGGAACTGTGATAGAACCCGATTCTATCAAAGGTGAAAATAAAAGGATATTGAAGAAATTTAAGATGAGAAATCAGAAGAATTAGATGAGAAAAAGAAGTTTAGGGTTTAACCCATTGATTCATAATGTTGATGATCTTTCGATAATGTTTTCTACACTGTAGCAAGAGCTAAATAGGAAGAGGAAAAGGGCTTAACAACAACATAAACAATAGCCCATTAAAAGATAAACGAGGCCCATTATATGATGCTTATCAATACTCCCCTCTCAAAGAACCACCTTGTCCTCAAGGTGGAAGAAATTGAAAGTCTTCATGAGTTACCAACTTATGACTTGCTCTTGAAGTCACTACCAAGATTTCGTATGTAGCACAAGATTCCTGCATCGCATAACGCTTCTCCCATATTAACACCATAACCTTAAATCCATTTCCTGTTTTGATCTCATAAGGTTCCAGACCATTAACAAGTAACACGCCCCATGAAGGTTCTGCACCGACAGTGATATCGTTCCATAGCAACCCTTCCAACATCAGTAAAGAAATGATTAAACTGGGTGGTAGTGTGGGTTGAGCAGCTTGGATATACGGTATGTAATCTGAATTAAGAGGGACGAACGTATCAGTGTATTTCCCACCAGAACTATCGACACCATTCAGCTTGAGTGTGCTCTTTAGATCTCCAGCGTCAACGTAGAGACTATCCGTCTCACTGAAATAGCTTGTTTGATTTTCCCATACCTCTGCACAGTCTCCACTTCTCCATATTCTCTCATATGTAGTCCTCTCTAAGAAGTTGGGTTGCATACCTCCCGTTGAACTTACTATGCAAGGAAACAGCTCTGGTGATCTTGGCGAATGGGACCATATATAGGTGAATAAGGGGTTGAGCTCAACCAATCTAGCTTCCTTGGTCGTGTATTCGGTTCTCATTATTGGAATCAAGCCTCTTTCCACCACATAGCTAAGGTCATTGACTAATTCAGTGGTCTTACACAGTCCCATGATCATGGAACCGACTTCATCTCCCTTTAAAAACAAGCCATGACTACTACGAACCAGCCATGACAGCTCCATCAAGTCCAGCAGCTCAACTGAATTCAACAGCTTCTTGATCTTGAAATCAGATTCAACTCCCTTAAAGAACAACAAAAGGCAACCATCTTGAGGAGTTTTAGAATTCTGCATCACCGTGGTTGCTTCCACAGTCTTATTATCCCCACTGCATATGATCCATGTAAGTTCAGTCCACAAAACTCTCGCATTCATCTTTACCTTATAATCTGCATGATGCTCCTTGAACAATGAAATCATGTGAACCTCTAGGCAAGACATGATCACTAACTTCTGAATTTCAGAACTCCAATGCACCAAGTTCATATTCGCCCCTACAACACATACCGTATTTCCCAATAAGTGAATCTCTTCCCAGTGTATCAGTTTCTTCCACTCATCCCAACAACTAAAGAGTGTCTTAATGCTCATAATCAAACTCGAACCCACTTTGCCGGATCGTCGCTCTGGTGGCCTAAGAGAGTGAAACATCTCAGAGATGTAGATTAAGGCCAAACGTTTTTCATAATGCCCCATTATGTCTCTGACCACAATAGCTTCTTGGAGAGCACACCATCCTGCTTTTTGTCTCTTTAAGAACTCCCACAGAGAATCACCTTGACAATTTCTGCGATTCTGTTTCATCTTTGTTCTTACTCTTTGGTGTTTGCACACTCCAACTTCAAGGCAGATTACAAGTGTGTCTTCAAGACTAGCTTCCCCTCGTTCATTTCCCTTATCCTGCAGCTGTTCTTCAAAATTTCCTTCTGCTGAAGATATTTTTAGTCGGCTTAATTCAGGAACATGTAATGGAGGTGTCAACGGTTTCCAACGTTTTGACACCAGCTCCATTAATACAAAATTCTTCGAGTACATCAGCTTGTGGTCTTCCTCGTACTTGTTCAGCTGAGTTTCAATCTCTACCGCGTCTTCTGAAAACTCAAGAGAACTGTTTGCTGACCAGAACATGTCCGAACTGTCCAGTTCAAACAATTTCATTCCTCCTTTTAATCCCTGCCTGTTTAGTCGTTTGAGCTTTACGCCGAGAACGCCGTGAACAAGAGTATTGTAGCTGAAACCATGATGAATCCCAACTGAGAGCTCAAAGTCCCTCTCGAAAATACACAAGAGCAGACTCTGAAACGAGCTCGTGAAAGCACTTCCTTCAGCAAACAAAATGTTCTTAGACAAAAGATTATATCTCAGTTTCTGATCCAACAAGGACGCCCCCATCTCTGCCGATCCACCACGAGGGCACCTAATAACAGAGACCACACTAAGCGTTGCTAAGACACAGAATATACCACTAGCCACCTTTTCCCAATTAGCTATCTCTAACCGTGTCCCACCTGGATCCCAAGCACGACAAACTGGAGATAGATTTGTGGTTTGTTTCTCACTTGCATCCACTCTAAGATATATACCATTCACCATTGCAACAGCTTGAGGTAGCGTATACTTGTTTCGGTTCCGACCAACCCGTGCAGCCCTCTCATACAGCTCAAATGCATCGCATATAGGATCCCACCATGACTTGAACCATGTCCTCTGTGGCTCCTCTAAGGGTTGCTTAACCAGCAGCAACATCTTCGAATCGACCTCCCCAGCATTAATGAACACAGTGGTATCATCTGTTCGATCAGCTCTTGTGCCTCCAGTGTGGACCAGACTTGAATTCGGATCACACAACATGGAATCAGCCAATGAATCGTAGGGCTCATCCTTGAGTGTTTCTCCAATCTCTAATTTCTCTGTTGCTTCGCTAACGAACTGGAAATTAGTAATTTCTGGTGAATCAAAAGGCATCACCAGCTGCATAAACCCATCGCCATAAACATGATTTGGATCTTCATTTTCAATGCTAGATGCGCTTCCAGGTTCGGCTTTAATCACATGAACCACGTTTTCAGATCTAGTAGGCTTAGAGAATCTGTTTATATCCTTTGAATCTCTCTGTACTCTCACCATCGGCCTCTTTCTTTTGAAACTCGATCTCTCCGCTTTCAGATTCGCTGAACGATCTCTAAAACCCGAGCCGCAAAACATACCATAGCTCATAAAAGCTTGCACACAATCTGGTCGTGATTTAGATCTCTTTTTACGAGCCTTATGATACTTTCGTTTGACAGTAATCTTTCTAACTCCCAGAATTGTCCTTTCCTTAAGAGCATAAGAAGACTTATCTGTATTCTTAATCTGTACGACCACTGGCTCAAAACCATATTTCTGCTTAAAAGGTGCAGAATCATCATCACAAAGTTCCCTTGTCTGATTTTCTGTCGACAAACTCAACATCACAAATTCATGTTTCTTGCACACCACTTGTTCGACAGTATTTCTCACAGGCAGATTCAACTCTTCTTCTACCACAACGCCTTCATGTGTGTGTTCTTTACCTAAATCAACACAGACCCGCAAATCCGTAACAGGCTTCAACAGCTCCAACTTATCCAGCGGTTTAAGCTCGGTTTTGAGTAGCTTGATGTCTTCTTTGGTTTTTTGAAGTGATGAGTGCATCCTATCAACTCTGGCATAGATCTCCTTGAGTAAATCGATTTCTTCATCACTGAATCTCCTGGGAGTAAACTTGAGCTCTGATTCCATGATTTAATTGCAAACCTTAACTCTCAATGAAAGCACCACTTGATAGAACCCGATTCTATCAAAGGTGAAAATAAAAGGATATTGAAGAAATTTAAGATGAGAAATCAGAAGAATTAGATGAGAAAAAGAAGTTTAGGGTTTAACCCATTGATTCATAATGTTGATGATCTTTCGATAATGTTTTCTACACTGTAGCAAGAGCTAAATAGGAAGAGGAAAAGGGCTTAACAACAACATAAACAATAGCCCATTAAAAGATAAACGAGGCCCATTATATGATGCTTATCAAACTGTTGAGAGTTTTATTCAATTCATTGTTTATATTTGTTCTGGGTTTTGATTCATCAGTTGTTTGATGTCTTTCTATCAGGTTTTTCAAGGACTCTAGCGTGGAAGAACGAGACCACGCTGAGATGTTGATGGAGTATCAGGTCCCTGGCCAATGATTTCAGTTTGTTTCGTTCATAAGCCTTACTCATTTTGAGCATAGTTTTAACTTTTAAACCCCGTTTTCTTTTGGTTTCCGTGATCTGCAGAACAAACGTGGTGGGAGGGTTAAGTTACAACCCATGGTGATGCCTCAATCTGAGTTTGATCACGCTGAGAAAGGAGATGCTCTGTATGGTAAGCCCTTTCCCATTTCTGAGAGTGTGGATGAAGAAGAAGTATAAAGTATCACTAGTTTCATATATGTGCCTTCTAAGTCATACATAGATTTTGTCAGAAAAATGTTGAATTGACATCAATATTAGCTTTATAGAAGTTGTGGAGTATGCAATTTGCTAAATCATAATGATGTTCTTTGTTGTTGCAGCCATGGAGTTGGCTCTATCGTTGGAGAAGCTGGTCAATGAAAAGCTCTTAAACTTGCACTGCGTAAGACCTTAACTCCTTGAATCCAATTC
The DNA here is from genome assembly GCA_030180135.1 of Orychophragmus violaceus. Lineage (NCBI taxonomy): Eukaryota > Viridiplantae > Streptophyta > Magnoliopsida > Brassicales > Brassicaceae > Orychophragmus > Orychophragmus violaceus. Next base: position 100,330,508 of record CM058231.1, on the reverse strand, counting down.
TTGTTTTGTTTATGGCATTCAAGTCATTATTAGTTTAACGTTTCAAGAAATACTCTCTTAATACAACTTGCATTTGAATATTGTGAACAACAGGTTGCTTCGAAGAACGATGATGTCCAGTTGGCAGATTTCATTGAGAGCGAGTTTTTAAACGAACAGGTAAACAAACAAAAGAACACGATCTATGTTAGTGGCAAAGAAATGCGGGGGTGATGATCTTAAAAGCCTGTCAAAAGGGTATCTAATAAACTTAAAATAACATCACATTCTCAGGTTGAAGCAATTAAGAAAATCTCGGAATATGTCTCTAAACTCAGAAGACTCGGCAAAGGACATGGTAACCATTTGTTTTCTCAATTTTAAAATAATACCTCACTTGGTCCACCTCTTGTCTCACACTTTGTTTATGTGTTCAGGAACATGGCATTTCGATCAAGAGCTTCTGGAAGCTGCTGCTTAATCTATTTTGGATTGTAATCTTTTCTTATAAACTGCAGCTGCTTAATCCATTTGGGTTGTAGTCTCTTAATAAACTGTTGTTGCTTTGATCTGGTTTTGGTTCAGGAATATTATGTTTAGTTTTGTTTACACCTGCTGATTCACAAACCTATGAGTCGAGTAATCATTTCATTTAGAAAGCATCTTACTATCAACGGTTGGTTGATATATATGGTTGGCATAAATGGTAGCTGATAATTTTAGGAGTATAACAATGATAATTTGATTTCTAAAAACAAACCGAATCGAATCTGATTTTTTTTCGAGTACTGGTTCCCAAGTTAATTATTTGAATCGAAAATCAAAAGACTGAACCAAAACTGATCCGACTTTTGTAAAAATTTAAATGGTTCTTAAATCTATATATCCAAAAGATTCAAAAACTGAAAGAATCGAACCGAGGAACTGAACGCCCAAATCTAATCGGGACAATTGAGAAGCATAAAGGCAAAGCCGCTAACCGGATAAGTAGAGTAAAGGTTTCTGGTTAACGGTTTAGAATAAAGATATCCGGTTGACGGTTTAGTCCAATTTTCAACACGTTTGTTTTGTTTCCTTAAATATGTATATTCTTTTTTTTTTTTTTGGTCAACCAGTTTCATTTAGAAAGCCCAAAAGGGCAAAGATTACAGCAGGCCCAATTACAAAGAAGTTCAACAGAGAATATGAGCTACAGGCCCGACAGGCCCAAATGCTACCTAAGCGGATAAGCAGGAAGAGCACACGTGTCGAGCGTAAAGAGAACGACGCCATGCAACCGCCCAGTGAGCTGTACCGTCGGAGAAACCACCGGAAATTGCCGCGCCGCAAGAACTCTGTCCCTAGTACGAGCCAAGCCGCCGATCGGACCTTTCCATCAAGGCACCACCAACCACGAACCGCCACAAAAGAAAAACAGCTTCATCTTCTCACCGATTGCAACCACCGCTAGGAGGCTCCACCGCCGGCCAAACCAAAGATTTAGCCATTGAAGTGTCCATAACCTGTCGGACAATAGCGACGAAGATATTAATCCTAGAAAATGGAAGAATCGAGAGAGAGGAGGAAGAAGAACGGTTGCGTTGACGGGAAGGAGTTCAGGGAAAGGGGATCTGAAAATTCCGACAGAAATCGGAATGAAAGCTCAGAGGGGAGCTACACCGGAAGAACCGGGGACCTTATTCAAACCAAAGCTAAGACCGATCGAAACAACAAACGGTAATAGCAAACAAAAAGGAAGAAACCGGCAAAAAAGCCGGTGAATAAACAAAACGAAGATCGACGAAATCGACTCATCGCTTCTGAAAAATAGAAATCGGAGAAGAAGCGATGAGGAATCTCCAGCTTGAGAGAAACTTCTCTCACAAAAGCTAGAGAGAGAGCCGATCTTCCATCCTTTTAACTCAGCTTTATTCTTAAATATGTATATTCTCATCCACTAACTTGCACATCAAATAATACAAATCAGCTTCATAAAGAAGGAGATATATATGGATTTGACAAATTTCCGTTTCTCACATTACGTCATAGCAAGTAATAACATAACACGTGTCTTGTTTTCTATTTTTAGCTCTTGACACATAGATGATACACAAGATCGATCAACATCAGAGTCTGTGGTGTGGAAGCGGAAGAAAGAATGGCGATGAACATCTTCCAGAGTCGTAAATTCTCAGGCCTTTGTGTTCTCTCAATCTTGCTCGTATCAGTCACGATCCTCCTCTTAACCAATGACACCATCGATCTCTTCCCTTACTTGTCTCTCTCTTATCTCCGTCGTTCTTCTCTCTCCGACATCCCTACTTTCACACCAGCCTCGAGTCCCACCACCATCAAGAACTCTTCATCGCCTCCTCGTGAACCACCGGTTTCTCCGAACCGAACCGATCCGATTGATCAAGATTCGGATTCTGATTGGCTTAAAGACAAGAAATGGAACGTGAGTTTAAAGGTAGATTGGAAGAGATGCGAGAGTCCAGATTACATGCCGTGTTTGGATAACATAAAAGCCATCAAGAAACTCAAGTCGAAGAGGAACATGGAACACAGAGAGAGACATTGTCCTGAACCTCCACCTACATGTCTCGTTCCTTTACCAAAACGCTACAAGGTTCCTCTTCAATGGCCTCAGAGCAGGGACATGGTGAGAGACTCGTTTCTATTCTTTCGGTAAGATCATTTCTTGAAGATTAGTAACCTCTGTTATTGCTCTGTTTTATATAAATTCTTGTTCTTGCAGATTTGGTATGATAATGTGCCTCACCCGAAGCTTGTAGAATACAAGAAAGATCAGAACTGGGTTCGTAAGTCTGGTCCTTTCTTTGTCTTCCCTGGTGGTGGAACTCAATTCAAAGACGGTGTTATTCACTACATCAACTTCATACACAAGGTAACTATGTCCCCTTTTCTTGATTTTCTTGATTTTGTTTTTATATACATAACCAGCATTAGTTTCTGTGACTATGTCCCCTTTTCTTGATTTTCTTGATTTTGTTTTTACAGACATTACCTGTTCTTGAATGGGGAAAGAAAGTAAGAGTGGTTCTTGATGTTGGTTGTGGTGTGGCTAGCTTTGGTGGTACATTACTAGACAAAAACGTGATCACAATGTCGTTTGCACCCAAAGATGAACACGAAGCTCAGATTCAATTTGCATTAGAACGAGGAATTCCAGCTACTCTAGCTGTTATTGGAACTCAAAAGCTTCCTTTTCCTGATAATGTTTACGACGTTATCCATTGTGCAAGATGCAGAGTCCATTGGCATGGATACGGTGGTAAACCGCTTTTGGAACTTAACCGGATTCTAAGGCCTGGTGGGTTTTTTGTTTGGTCAGCTACACCGGTTTATCAACACGATGAAGGGCATCGTAATGTTTGGAAAAGTTAGTTGCTAACTTCTCCTGATTATGTTCATTACCATACATAAGATAGTTATGAATGTTCTGTCTTTTTTTTTGTAGCTATGGAGTCTTTGACTACATCAATGTGTTGGAAAGTTGTGGCAAGAACCCGGTTTACAAAAGTTGGGTTTGTGATTTACCAGAAACCAAGTTCAGATTCTTGCTATGAAGCTCGTCAGGTCAATGATCCACCCCTCTGCAACGAAGAGGAAACAAAGAGAAACAGTTCTTGGTACACTCCTCTACTTAGCTGTCTACCAAAAGTACCAGTCGGTCCAACCGGTAAATGGCCTTCCGTTTGGCCTGTAAGGTTAACCGACAGGCCGGTTAGTCTCTTAACAGAACAGAGCAGTGAAGAGAGTTTCAGAGAAGACACAAGACTCTGGTCTGGAATCATTTCAGATATCTACTTAAACGGTTTAGCTATAAACTGGACCAAGATTCACAATGTGATGGACATGAATGCTGGTTACGGAGGGTGAGACAATACCTTCAATAGAGTTAGTTCAGGTAAAGATTATTTCTATTTTCTTTACCTTTTGTTCTTGATTTTGCTTTCAGATTTGCAGCTGCTCTCATAAACAAACCTCTCTGGGTGATGAATGTGATTCCTGTGGATGGTGAAGACACGTTACCGATGATTTTCGATAGAGGTTTGATTGGGATTTACCATGATTGGTGTGAGTCTTTCAACACGTACCCTAGATCATATGATCTCTTGCACTCTAGTTTCCTTCTCACCAATCTTTCTCAAAGGTAAATTTTTTGATTCTTGGACTGGATTGCAAGACTTGGCTGGTTAAATGATGGTTTTGATTTTCTCAGGTGTGATTTGATGGAGGTGGTAGTGGAAATAGATAGAATAGTAAGGCCTGGAGGGTATCTTGTGGTGCAAGATACCGTTGAGATGATGAAGAAGCTTAACCCTATTCTTTTATCTCTCCGATGGTCGACGAATGTGTACAAAGGCAAATTCCTTGTTGGCTTGAAGTCATCGTGGCGTCCGTAACACTCAAATATTCATCATCTCTATAACAAAGGATTTAAGGAGGTGTAATGTTCAATGGTTCATATGATGATATTGTCTGATTTTTGGTTAATTTTTGTTTCTTTCTGGTTTAGAAAGTATAGGAATCAAATTGACTCGAAACTATTTTGATAATGTTTTCAAATATATATTTCTAAAGAATTTCAAATTGAATATAAAATTTTCTTGCTCTTCCATTTCATTCATTAGATTTGTTTTTGAGATAGAAAAGAGTCTTAAAAAAATAGAAGAAAGAAAATTTGAATAAGAAAACAATGATTTTGATTGGTGATTTTATGAAATGACAAAATTGCATTTAAAATCGTGATATCACAATTTTTGTGTTGAAACATATTCAATCATTCCGTCTTTTACTAATCAAACCATAAAAAATTAATTTTACAAATAATATACTTAAAACTAATTTTTCTGTTTAGTAAAATTGTCTTTGTATTTTCTTAAACAAAAACTCAGACTTATGTTTTTATATATTTTTGTTTATTTCACATTTTTTGTGGTTGGTAAATTACCAACGCTAAACTTTTTTTTCTCACAATAGTTTTGATAGTGGGCCTGAATCATATTATGGGCCAGTTCGATGAGCCTATTACGGATATGAAGAAAAATAAATGGACAGAACCGAGAAAAACATAAATCTGTGTGTCTCAATCAGTCAAAAGGCCCTGGTAAAACCCTAGCTCCCAAATCCCTTAATACGTTGAGCCGTTATATAAGTGTTCACTGGCATCGTCGAAGCTAAATCTACAGGCCTCGACTGAGAACATCAACTTTCATCTGCAAAGGTATTCCTTTTAGTGAACTCTGATTTTGCTTACTTCAATTTGTTTTGGTTGTTCCTCTGTTTCTGTAATCTGCGTTGTAAAGCACATATCGAAGGCTTGCAGATAACGTATAATTAAATCGCCTGCGAGCTCAATATTTGTGCGAAATCCTAAACCATTCATTGAGATTCAATAAATCTCTGTGTTATAAGAATCTTTATTTTCTTATCGACAATTGTAATGGGTGGGACATTTCTTTCACTCTTCTTATGATTTTAGCAACTGATCTGTTCTGACAATTGTTGAAGTTAGTTACATCTACTGTAGTTTAAGTGTTCATTAAGTGACGATTCCACAAGTTTTGTTCTTTGACCAGTTTGAGACATTTGGATGATGGATCGATTCTGGATATAAAGCATTACGTATAGAACTTTATGATTAATAATTTAAGATGGGTCTTAGATTTTCTGAATTTCAGATTCATGGTTTAGTTTCATACCTTGAGTTGCTTAATCATAACTTTGTTCTTGGCAGGATTTGGAGAAGCAGTGAAGAAATCTGAGGAAAAATGTCAAACCCGAAGGTCTTCTTTGACATCTTGATTGGGAAGATGAAGGCTGGTCGTGTCGTGATGGAGCTATTTGCAGATGCGACACCGAAAACAGCGAATAACTTTCGTGCTCTATGCACAGGAGAGAATGGAATTGGGAAAGCAGGGAAGGCATTACACTACAAAGGCTCAGCCTTTCACCGTATAATCCCAGGATTCATGTGTCAAGGTGGTGATTTCACCCGTGGGAATGGAACCGGAGGAGAGTCCATATACGGGACTAAGTTTCAAGACGAGAACTTCAAGTTGAAGCACACTGGTCCAGGGATTTTGTCTATGGCTAATTCAGGTCCCAACACGAATGGTTCACAGTTCTTTATCTGCACAGAGAAGACGTCGTGGCTCGATGGGAAACATGTGGTGTTTGGGAAAGTTGTGGATGGGTACAATGTGGTTAAGGCAATGGAGAATGTTGGATCTGACATGGGGACTACTTCTGAATCAGTTGTCATTGAAGATTGTGGTGAGATCAAGAATGAGAGTTCATAAATTTCAAACACGTTGGGTTGATCTTGATAGGTGCTGCTGGTTATTATGTTATGAAGCTGAGATCAATATGCAAAACACTAGTTGGGGTTAAGACAATATCATCATATGAACCTTATGAAGTGATTGATCCTTTTGAGTGTATTTTTTATTTTTTTTTAAACTTCACTTAAAACACTAGGATGGATAATAATAATGGTAAAACTCCTTTGTTTGACATTTGTTTTTTTTATTTAGGTGTTGGATTGTATTCTTTTTATGGTTTGTAGTTTGTGCATTTGTCCAAATTCAAACTTAATAAAATTCTAGACTTTCATATGGATATATATACAGTAAACCCCTATAAACTAATAATGTTGAAAGTGTCTACCGGAAAAACAGAATGGGTGAATCTTCCCGGTAGTATTAGTTATTAATAAAACAAAAATCCGTGGAAATTTTACCAATCATTTTTTTTTTTTTGTCATTTATCGATTTTTATTGATTTGGCCCAATATGCATTGGTTACAGAGCAACAAAATTATTACATGGGCTGAAAACAGACGATTAATGTGGTCCAAAACTCTTTCTAGTTAACTCGAGGAGGATGAGCGGCAGCCATGTGTCCACCGACTCACGGAAACACGTCGAAGACACCAGATCTCCGTCATACACACCGATGCCGGTGAAATCGGGTCACCATCACCAATGGATATCCATAAAATTATCTGTAGAAGCTCTGTCGATCTACTGAAGAGGATGAAATCAGAAGATTCACGCATCGAGAACCATTGTGGCTCCAAGGTGACGCTTCCGCGCAATAGGGCTCGACTCTTGGCCCTGGAGATGTGTTCCGGTTTGAGGGCCTCATCGGTTCATGCCACGACACATGCTATAGAGACACCAACACCGACGAGCTTATACCCACACCGCATATAGTCACGATAAGCATGAAGACTTGACTTGTCTGACGAGAAACCGCCAAGAGTAGATCGAAGACAAAGAGTTTCCTCACCAATCACCAAATCAAAAGGAGATTGAGAGGAAAACTCGAAAAGCCGATGAAAATAGAAAACGAAAGTCTGGATCTAACTCGGAAGCAAAGAGTCCACAGAGCTCCATCATATGGTATAAAGAAAAATGCTGGATAATAGCAGAAGTTTATTTGGCGGACGAGAATCCACAAAAAAACGAGACCAAAAGTAACATGCACTATCAGCGCAGCCGATGCCACCACCAATGGACGGAAGCGTGATTTATCAGCAGTGGCGAAGGCATACATAAATTTCATGGAGGGGAAGGGGGCAATTTAAGATTTTTGTAAAGAATTATATATATGATTGCAAAAAGCTAATAAATATCACTAAAATTATATGAAAATTTGAAAAACATAGGGGCATATGCTCACCTCTTCTATAATGAAGCCACTGTTTATCAGATGAGGAAACTAGAGAAAGGTTAGAAGATTTTCTCGTTCTGACCATAGTCCTGGTGGTGACTATCTTCTAACTCTTTACCAAACATATCTAACAAGGAACATGGTTGGGGGTATATGGACCAAAATAATGGTGTAAGAAATAAATTAAAAGTTTAAATATTAGAAGAAGCCAAACAAAACCACTATCGAATAAGACTTTTCCGTTACCTTGATGATACACACTCCACCATTATATAAACCGCATGAAATCTAGTCTTCTTATGCCGCCAAAAATATAAAAAAGTACATTAGCAGTTAGCACAATATATAATCTTACACCATAATGGATTTTCATATATTCCGATTATTTCGTTTTATTAGCGTCGCAGTTTTCATCTTCCTCGGCTCGTGTTATTCCGATAAAGGTACCATTAGTATCTTTGATTTTTTATTTTATGAACTTTTAGGTTATTCTTATTCAAAATGTTTTAATGAAATTTTGTTGTCGTGAAGCTGGTTATTATAGTTTTATGAAAGATGCAACATCAGCACCAAAGTTGTCTCACTTCGACTACATAGTTATCGGAGGAGGAACCGCCGGATGTGCTTTAGCAGCAACGCTCTCTCAAAACGCCACCATTTTAGTTCTGGAACGCGGTGGGTCCCCTTACGACAACCCGACGGCATCAGACATCGGAAACTACTTAAACACAATCTTGAACATAACACCACACTCATGGTCACAGTTTTTCATCTCTGAAGACGGCGTTTTCAACACACGCGCACGCGTGCTCGGAGGAGGAACAGTGCTAAACGCCGGATTCTACTCACGTGCGGAAGATGAATTCGTGGCGGAATCAGGTTGGGAGAGAGATGAGGTTGATGCGGCTTACGAGTGGGTCGAGAAAAAACTGGTGTTCGAACCACAGGTTAAGGGATGGCAATCCGCGTTTATAGATTGTCTTTTAGAGTCTGGAGTGGTTCCATACAATGGTTTCAAGTACGAACATATCTATGGGACAAAGATTGGCGGTACGATATTTGATCCAGATGGTAAGAGACATACGGCAGCGAACTTGTTGGAGTATGCTGATCCACAAAAGATTACTGTCTACTTGCACGCTTCTGTTCATAAGATCATCTTCACCACCACGGGTAATTTGATTAATACTGTAGTTACTAAATGTTTTTTTTTTTTTTTAGTTTTTCAATCATATGAAGTTTAGGATTGATGAACCAAGTGGATCTTATGATTTGAATAGTAATAGCAGTAAGAGCAGGTTTATCGGTGATACTCCTCTTTGGGTTCTTAAAATTTTTTATGATTAATTTTTTGTTTTTTTTTTTTGCAGATGTAGGAAAAAAAAAATCAAAAAGCAAAAAAAAAAAAAAGAACCAGTGGGACAGCGCCAAGTCAGCATGCACAGGGAAGAGTCGGCTCTTAACTAAGAGACTCTCTGGACGCAGGATTTTAGGAAAATTGGTTTTTTATTTTTTTTACCTATGATTTCGTGCCAAAATACTCTCAAGAGCTGTCGATGTATCTGCTCTAACAATGGATTAATTTGTTTGCTATTTATGATTTTTCGTTTATTTATTAGATGGCTTATATATGCGAATAACATGTTTTGTGATAACATAATTGAAAACAATTTTTTTTTGAACTGTAATTGAAACAAAATTTGAGGTACAAATTAGATTTTTTTTTTTTTTTTTTGCTCTAAATCTGCATTCTAAATGGTGACTTTCAGTTGTTCGCTTTGGTGTTAGTAAGCAATAATGTTTCATACAATTATGTGTGATCATTTTGGTCGTTGTCAATGGTCGCAATCATTCGTCGTTTACTATACACATTGTTTTCCCTAATTTCCGGGTAAGTTTTTTTTTCCTTACAGGAAATATGAAGCCCAAGGCAAATGGGGTGATATTCCGGGATGCGAAAAGAGTGTTCCACACGGCAAAACTAGCAGAACATAACTCACAGAATGAGGTGATCTTATCAGCAGGTGCCATCGCAAGCCCGCAACTACTTATGTTGAGTGGTGTTGGCCCTGCTGCCCATCTAGCAGACCATGGGGTGGAACCGGTCATCCTAGATCACCCCATGGTGGGACAAGGAATGGGTGATAATCCAATGAACGCTGTTTTCATCCCTTCTCCTGAACCTGTGGAAGTGTCCCTTGGCCAAGTCGCTGGAATCCCTCATTTTGGTAGTTACATTGAAGGTTTGAGTGGGTTAAGTTTTTCTATTAGTTTGACGCATAGCTTCTTCGAAGGTGTTATAGATCTTCTCAATGAGGTATAATCAATTAATTAGATTACATTATACAATGTTGTTATTTACAAGACTATATGTTACTTTTGTATGATGTTTTCATGCAGCTAAAACTTCCCACCAAAACCCTCTCAAGCTTTTTCAAATTATTGGATCTTCAATTTAATGTGACAACAGAAGCAGGTGGGATGGTTCAAAAAGTGGATGGACCGATCTCGAGAGGTCATTTGGAGCTGCGGAACACGGATCCTGATGATAACCCTTCAGTGACATTCAACTACTACCAAGAACCAGAGGATTTGAACAACTGTGTTGAAGGACTGAGTACTATAATTAAAGTGATAAATTCGAAGAAATATTCCAAGTACAAGTACCCTGGAGTGACCGGGCGTGGATGGTTGGATCTCATTCTTGCCCTTCCTATCAATCTGAGGCCAAGGCACATAAACTCATTGTTCGATTTGAAACAATATTGTAAAGATACCGTGATGACTATTTGGCATTATCATGGAGGTTGTCAAGTTGGAAAAGTGGTCGACAATGATTACAAAGTATTAGGGATTGATGCTTTGAGGGTCATCGATGCATCCACGTTTCTCAAGACCCCAGGGACTAATCCTCAAGCTACGATCATGATGCTCGGAAGGTAAACATTTGCAAATGATCCACACATGTTATTAAAATATAACATAGTATAATTCTTGGAGAGTTAAAATGTGTAGGTATATGGGGCAGAAGATTCTTCGAGAGAGGGCAAATTTTCTGAAAACTAAACCAGAAATGATGTAATTTAAATATGCTCATCAAAAGTCCTGTTATTGGAGATTGTTGCTTGCAAGATCACATATTCAAGGGCGGATCTAAACAAAATATTTATATGGAGCACAAATAAATTGATATGATTAAAAAATAGTAAAATTAATCATAACAAAATTTACATTTGTATAACCTTTGTTTAACAAACTTGTTTGTTTTGAATTATGATTCTAGAAAAGAACTAATAAACAGAACCATTTTCATTATTTTTAGATATTTTTCTATATATAAGAAAATATATAAATAACTAAAACAAAAGTACATAGTTAATAATAAAATAGCCACGGTACAAAATCAGATTCTAAAATATTTGATAAACTAGATCATAATCATACAATTATTTTGATTTACAAAAAAGAAATAACTAATTTGTTAGATTCTAAAATAACAATATTAACACTAGAAAGGAAATAAATATTATGTCTAATGAAAACTTATTAAATGAAAAATATATATAAAATGCAACCAAGAAACAAGAAGGAGAATAAAATGATGGAGGGAAATGAAAAAAGAAAATATGAGATACTAATATAGAAAAAAAGCAAATAATAAAAAGAAACATGAGAAACACACAAAGTGGTGAGGGAACGATTCAAACTCTTTATTAATAGGCAAAGAGTCATCCTTTGTAACTGATTGATCTAATGGAGAAGAATTGTTCAATTTATTTAGAAATCTTCTATAATTAATTAGTATGGGGCACGTGCCACACTTTGTGACATATTGCAAGTGAACTTTCTCTTATGCGTGATGTAATGTTATATCCAAATAAATTTAAAAGTAATGTGAAGTTATCTTGTTCAGGAACACGAGTGAATATTGATGTTATCAGTCACTGAACTTTTAAATATGACTAGGAAATGATCAGACGTTGCTGATTACTTTGTTTTCAGTAAGTTATACTATGTATTGGGTATACTTTGGTTATATGTGATCTTAGAAATCTAAGAATTTTCAGATTTAATATTTACAACAAACATATAGGATCTAACTACCGGATGAAGCTAGTGGTTAAGTGTATATGTTGATCTTGTTGTGTTTCAATTTTGATTATCATAGGAAAAAATGTTTAAGTCATGACATAATACATTAAGGTCTTGAACCAAGAATGAGACTGAAGCGTAGATTCAAACCTTTTCTAAGCTTAGAAAAAGATCTGACGTAAGAAAACAATATTGTTGGGGAAACACGGAACGCGATAAGGCGCAGCGGAATATGGTTTCCCGCACTTGTGTGACCCTATGAGGAAAATTTATGTACGATGGCAGAAATAATTCAAAAACGCAATGAGACGAGACACCACAATTTTTACGTGGAAAATCTCCTCGATGTGAGAAGGAAAAACTATGGGACCGTAGTCCACTCCAAATCTACTATATGAAATAGTTTTGAGTACAACCACGTCCTCTCTGTTCCACAGAACAACACCAGAGAGTAAGGCTCAATAAGAGCAATCTCCAAGACAAGAATAAACAAGAAAGAGCTATACAAAGCTCAGAAATATGCAGCCTAAAACGACCTCACGCTCACTAGGATTCTGGTCATTAAATTCAATCTCCACCGTACAAATCCTAGATAAACAAGTAAAGAACACCTCTGCAAAATTTTAGTTCAAGAAGAGAAGATCTCACCGTTGGATTTCCCAAACACTGAACACTGGTCTCAGCTCGCTTCAAAACAGAACCGCTCCACTAAAAATCCGATTCACAACAAACCAACCGTTGAAATACAAAACCCACCGTTGAATCTGAAGATCACTGAGTCATGAAGCTTTTTCCAAAGTTTCAGAAAGATCAGAACTCGTTTGACTGTCCCATCGTGGCTTTGACCAAAACGGGCCAAACTGTTTTCTCCCCCCTTCTCTTCTTCTTCTCTCTTTTCTTTTGCTCTCACTCTTCGCTTATTTTCTTGTGCACGACTATTGAACAAAAAACACCATTATTAGAGTATATAGAAAAGTTATTGATTGGGTTAGAATAATGAGCATCCAACCCCATAATGTCTCCTCCACTAAGAAGGAAACACCAACAAATATAGCATGTATGTACGCTAACATGTGATTGCAACTTCGATAGATTACTAAGTGACTGTTCCACACTAATGTGTGGGTATTAAATAATATAAATTTGTTTAAGTTAGATTGTCAGTTTGTTTGTTTACCGTAATGCAGTACAAAATCATCTTATTATGCGGACATAATTTATTTGTTATAACACATATGTTAATTTATAAGCAATATTTGGAAACACGACCCGGATCGCGGTTAGACGGGTAAACTCGGCAATTCGGCAGACATTCCAGAGCAGGTCATATGCAAAAACCGTTGAGTTAAAAACTTGAAATATCTGGAAAACCCCACAGTTTATTTGCGACCCACTATGCACATGAGAGATGGGAGTTGGGAAAGCAGGGAAGGCATTACACTACAAAGGCTCAGCCTTTCACCGTGTAATCCCATGATTCATGTGCCAAGGTGGTGATTTCACCCGTGGGAATGGAACCGGAGGAGAATCAATATACGGGACTAAGTTTCAAGACGAGAACTTCAAGTTGAAGCACATGGGTCCAGGGATTTTGTCTATGGCTAATTCAGGTCCCAACACGAATGGTTCTCAGTTCTTTATCTGCACAGAGAAGGCGTCGTGTTTGGGAAAGTTGTGGATGGGTACAATGTGGTGAAGACAATGGAGAATGTTGGATCTGACACGGAGACTACTTCTGAACCAGTTGTGATTGAAGATTGTGGTGAGCTCAAGAACGAAAGTTCATAAATTGAAAACTCGTTGGGTTGATCTTGATAGGTGCTGGTCATTATGTTAAGAAGCTGAGATCAATCTATACTATGATGCAAAACACTAGTTGGGGTTAAGACAATGTCATCATATGAACCTTATGAAGTGATTGATCCTTTTGACTTTTGAGTGTATTATTTATTTTTAAAACTCTGTAAAACAGTAGGATGGATAATAATAATGGTTATTTACGGTCAACCAAAATTTCTAAGCCTTTGGGATTTTTAGTGAAATTCAAAGAGTTAGACAAAAAAAAAGACTCCTTTGTTTGACATTTGGTTTGTATTAAGGTGTTGGATTTTTTTTTCCGACCCATCTTGATTAAACCACATTTAGATCGAAAAACTTGAAACTCTGTTTTAATAAATGTAAAATATCCAATTCTGACAAAAATAATGGTCAATCCTCAGGATTCTCTTTTTCTTCTTGGTTTGTAGTTTTGCATTTCTCCTAATTCTAATTTAATAAAATTCTAGACTTTTTCATATGGGTATATTATATATACAATAAAATCCCTTTTAACTAATCAATACTATTAAAAAATTGGAGTTTGGCCTTGGTACATAAATGTTGTTCCCGAAATTTGCACTTGATATTATTAGGATTTGTAACCTTCATTAAGGGTAATTAGGGAATATAACATTATCTGTACAATCCATGTTTCCAAACAAGACAATTATTAAACATGTAGCCAAACAACCAAAATCTAATGGGTCCCACTTTCCTAATTAATTAAAATCAAAATAAATTAATTGATAAATATAATGAATAATTTATACATCAACTATTATATATAAATTAAGATTCTCTAATTTCTGATTTAATTCAAAATATATTTATAATATATTTTAATATCTTTTTATTTTGTTTCAAATATATATATACACATATTACGATTGATGTTTTTACGATTGTACTTTTTAGCAGGTTTTTCCATCAAACTGAAAAATATTTGAATGAAGTTTTATACTTAGCAGGTTTTTACGATTGTACTTTTTGCGATTAAACCCGCACTTAATCAAACTATTAAAAAATTGGAGTTTGGCTTTGGTACATAAATGTTGTTCCCAAAATTTGCCCTTGATATTATTAGGATTTGTAACCTTCATTAAGGGTAATTAGGGAATATAACATTATCTCTACAATCCATGTTTCCAAACAAGACAATTATTAAACATGTAGCCAAACAACCAAAATCTAATGGGTCCCACTTTTCTAATTAATTAAAATCAAAATAAATTAATTGATAAATATAATGAATAATTTATACATCAACTATTATATATAAATTAAGATTCTCTAATTTCTGATTTAATTCAAAATATATTTATAATATATTTTAATATCTTTTTATTTTGTTTCAAATATATATATACACACATATTACGATTGATGTTTTTACGATTGTACTTTTTAGCAGGTTTTTCCATCAAACTGAAAAATATTTGAATGAAGTTTTATACTTAGCAGGTTTTTACGATTGTACTTTTTGCGATTAAACCCGCACTTAATCAAAATCTATTCGATTCATCTAATCAATACTATTGAAAAAATTAGAATCGTTAAAAACTAACCTTTAGGGTATGTGTTATTTACAATTTGTGTCATTTAAGATTTAAAGATGTTTTTAATATTAATTAAGGGAAATTAAAGAATATAACATTTTTTCTATTATTCATATTTCCAAACAAGATAATTACTAAATATGTATCCAAACAAGTTAAATATAATGGGTTTCATTTTTCTAATTCTCAATAATAAATAAATAAATATATAAAAAATTAGAATCGTTAAAAACTAACCTTTAGGGTATGTGTTATTTACAATTTGTGTCATTTAAGATTTAAAGATGTTTTTAATATTAATTAAGGGAAATTAAAGAATATAACATTTTCTCTATTATTCATATTTCCAAACAAGACAATTACTAAATATGTATCCAAACAAGTTAAATATAATGGGTTTCATTTTTCTAATTATCAATAATAAATAAATAAATAAATATATATATATATATATATATATATATATATGTGTATAAACATGAAACTATTAAATCAATTGATAAATATAACTAAATAATTTAAACATCAACTATTTATATATATAAGATGATATTCTTTAATTATGATTATATTCAAAATTCATTTATAATATATTTTAATATCTTCTTTATTTTTTTGTTTCAAATATAAATATATTAAATTAATTTATTTCGTAAGAATTTTTCTTTTACGATTACATTTTTAGCGGGTTGTTCCATCAAATTGTAAAATATTTAAACTATTATAAGAACGGGTTAAAAATAAATTAGCCAATTTTGAATTCTAAAAATAAACTTTGCACGAATTTAAAACAAATATATATATAAATTAATTCCAATTGATATATATATTTAATTTAATAAAAACATAAATTATTAATTAATACCTCCTCCCAAATAACACACTTTTCTTTTTAAAATCTAAATTATTAATTTATTTTATAATGCGGATTAAACAATTATAAAAAAATTAGATTGCATAATTAAAAAAAATTTAATTAGTAATAACAAAATAAATAAAATTTATATTTGTAAAGAAAAGTAAACCCGCGCTTTCTAAGCGCGGGTCAAAATCTAGTCTATACTATTAAAATAGGATATTGACCATGGTACATAAATGTTGTTTCCGAAATTTGCCCTTGATTTTATTAAAAATTGTATCCTTCATTAAGGGTAAAACTGTAAAACAATTTATATTTGATTTATTCATAATATCTTATAATATCTTTTGTTTTCTTTTTTCTATTCTAATCATATCTAACAAAAATCTTTTTTAAAAATTTAATAAAATAATAACTAATTTCGAAATTAATATTAAAATAAATATTATAAATTATTTTTAACTAAAATCTAACTAAAAAAATAAAATCAAGCATAATTAAGTTACTAAATCAATTAGTACATATAGTTATATAATTTAATACATAATTATTTTATAAATTATATAATCATTAAAATTAATAAATTATTATTAAAATAATAAAGTAGTATATAATATTGAAATAATAGTTTAAACTAAATAATATTATTGATAATCGATATATTTAACATAATCTATTATATTTTATTTTTTCTATTACAATAAATGTAACCATGTAAAATAAATACGATTGTACAGAAAAAATATAAACTATCATACAAATCAATTTAATTTTTGAGAAGATAATATCAAATTTACTGCAATATTATTGTTTTCCATATAATTATGATAAACACACAAGTACATATCAATATCAAGACATAACATAAATAGAAAATTTGTAAAAAATAGCTACAAAAATATTTAAGTTCAACAAATAAATGCAATTAAATAGCCGAAAAACTATCCAATGAAGGATAATAAAAAACTAAAAAATCAGAATATAATAAAAAATATAAATTAAATAATTAAAATACAACACTAAAAACTGATAAAACGATATAAAATGTTAACATAAAAACCAAAACAAAAACTCATTCATAACATAACATGACAATAAAAAATAAAATTAAATCCAGCCAACATAAATTATAATAGAATAAAAAATGATAAATATCTAACATTATTGTCTCACTAAATGTTAAAATTTAAATAAAAAGAAAATAAATCCGCGTTAAACGCGGGTCAGACACTAGTAATGTTGAAAGTGTCTACCAAGAAAACAGAATGTGTGAATGTATAAAACATGTAACATTGTGAAATGGATGAAGTAACATCGACCATATACCAGGAGAGAAGGTCTATCAATGGGCTGTACCTTCTTTTGGGGATTAGTTTGAACTCTTCCATAGACTCGGGATATCCCAGATTAAACAAAAAAAAAAACATCGACCATATATTACTAATCAATAAAACAAAAATCTAACGTGGACTTACCAAACATATCTAAGACCAAGTCCATTAGTGTTTCTTAAGGGTTTTTGGGCCCAGTATCTTAGGAAAAATGGATTTAAAAAAATGAATAAGTAATTAATTGTTTAGGATCGATCCTTAGATAAGGATTCTAAGAATCCGTTTCTTAGCCATGTGTCAGCGTCCTATTGGCTTTTTTTTTTTTTTTTTCTGTTGAAAGCTTCGGATTCCGATCAAAGTTGCAGAAGAAGATGTCTCGCCGCCAATGCTTTCATTACTGAAGAATTTCGGTAGATTCACGACCTGTGTATTTATGGAGACATGGAGGCTACCGTTATCGTCTTCGATGAGAAGAAAGTTGATATCAGTCGGATATACTTCTATATCGTCGATTTCTTCCGTCTCTTCCATTGATCTCGCTCTAGGTGGATTTTTTCTTTACTCTAATCTTACACAGAAGATTCTAATCTCTTGTTAGAATCGGGATTATGGATCACACTGGAATTGATAGAGAGGTCTTGAATCGTTTCATGGCTAATGTCTCCAAAATTCTGTTTTTTCTTCTTCTGATTCTAGTAGTAAAGCACAATGGGTTAGACTTTCTATTATATAGTTTCAAGTACAAAGAGAGTTTATTTCTTGTATGATTAATCTCTCTGTGTGTGTTTTCCTTTTGTTTTTGAGGAAAATTATTCATATTTGTCATCGTTTTATGTGTGAGCAGATGTAAATATCACAGAGCTGAAGCATTTGACATTTTGAAGCTGGCAATTCAAATCACTGTAAGCACTTCTCTCATGAATGGTAACTTGATGAACTCTTTGGTTTTCTTCTCACTGAATGGATCTCTTTTTTGACTAAATAAGGAGCACAGAACGCTTGGGATATGCTTCAGAAGGAGGAATCGTTGACGTGTATTACTACATCTTGTTCTGATCTTGACAAAATCTTGGAAGCTGTAGGGATGTTACAGAGATTGGTAAGCCATATTCATGCTTATCGTTCCCTGGTCCAATTTGGCAGCAACAAGTGATTTAGTGTTTTTTTATTTACTGTAGGTGGGGTTCCGGGTATTGGCAAGACTCAGATTGGGTAAAATCCGCTTCACTAGTTTCCTTGCTTTCTAATCGGGCTTTACTCTTTTGTTAACTTCAGGTTGTTTTCAGGATCCAACTCTCTGTAAATGTCCAGTTTCCTTGTGAGTTTGGTGGTCTAGGAGGGAAAGCTATATATATATAGGTATGGTTCTTTAATAATGATTAATGACTATGTTGGTCACTTTTGTTTGTTGTTGATGCCTGCAATACTGCAATTACCAATACAGAATACAGAAGGAGCGTAATTTACAGATAGCAAAAGCTTGTGTGGAGGACATGGAAAAGTACAAGAAGTGTCCTTCAGTTTCTCTCATGTTCCAAATTGGCGATCAAGCTACTTATCACAATGTAAGTTTCACAGGTGACTGGAATATCTTGTTTAAATATTTCATTTAAGATCCATGATTTATTTATTTTTATATGAAATTAACTGATGTCAACCTTCTGCTCCACAAGATGGGTGATTGTAAAGAAGGGACGGACTCATGTACCAGCAAGGCTTGCAGAGGCTTCGAGGTTTATATTATGCATTTCTCCATTGGAAATGCTATTCCTGGACGCCTTTACGGTGGTAATCCAATTGACAACGGGGAAGTAAATGGAGGTGACAGGTGATTTGTAGTGCAGTTCAAACTGTTGTGTCTTTCTCATACTTTGATCTGGTGTTGTACCAATTCAGTGAATCTAGTTCAATTCCTTTTTTTTTTGCAAGTGGCTTATCTGTATCTCTGTTTATTTTCTTTACTGAATGCCTCTTTGTTTGTTTTTCATATGAACAGATTTGGTCATCTGGTTGACCTTTATGCTTGGAATCCACATTGTAGATACCTTGATGGTCTTGGACCCTCAGGTATTTCTCAGACCAGAAACTGTTATTGCGTAGAAGTTCCCTATAATGACCATATGAAATCACCAATTCCAACCAAGAACATAAATTACTCTTTTCTTTTTCTTCAATTCATGGAAGCTTAGTAATTAATTATGCCTCTTCAATGATTTAATTCAGATTTTGTAAGTATAAAATTACATGTTGTTCTTCGTCTATGTGGATGTTGCATCTACCAAAACACATGAATTTTGTTTGGCAAGAGTAATAAAGATGAGTTTTTTTGTTTGTCAAAAGTTGAATTTTTAAAACTCCAAATTGGGTTCACCAATGGAGAAGTAAAACAAGCACAAGTTCTTAACTATTCATAAATAACAAAAATAATGATAAATTAATGTTAAGAACCCCAAGATGGGGTTCACCAATGTGGATGCTCATGGTTGTGCATATGGACCAGAATAATTGTGTCAGAAATTAAAAAAGGTTTAAATATTAGAAGAAGCCAAACAAAAAGCCAAACAAAACCAACATCGAATATGACTTTCCCGTTACCTTGATGATACACTTCACCATTATATAAAGCGCATGAAATCTAGTCATTTTATGCCCTAAAAGTATATAAAAAGTACATAGAAAAGAAGCAGTACCACAATATATAAACTTACACCATAATGGATTTTCATCTTTACCGATTATTTCGTTTTATTAGCGTCGTAGTTTTCATCTTCCACGGCTCGTGTTATTCGGATAAAGGTAAAACTATTATCATTATTATGAACTTTTAGGTTATTCGTAGCTAGTGTATATTTTATTTATTCAAAATGTTTTAATGGAAATTTTCCTGTCGTGAAGCTGGTTATTATAGTTTTATGAAATATGCAACATCAGCACCAAAGTTATCTCACTTCGACTACATAGTCATCGGAGGAGGAACCGCCGGATGTGCTCTAGCCGCAACACTCTCTCAAAACGCCACCGTTTTAGTTCTCGAACGCGGTGGGTCCCCTTACGACAACCCGACGGCCAAAGACATCGGAAACTTCTGGAACACATTATTGAACATAACACCACCACACTCATGGTCGCAGCTTTTCATCTCCGAAGACGGCGTTTTCAACGCACGCGCACGCGTGCTCGGAGGAGGAACGGTGCTAAACGCTGGATTCTACTCACGTGCGGAAGATGATTTCGTGGCGGAATCAGGTTGGGATAGAGAAGAGGTTGAAGCGGCTTACGAGTGGGTCGAGAAAAAACTGGTGTTCGAACCACAGATTAAGGGATGGCAAACGGCGTTTATAGATGGTCTGTTGGAGGCTGGAGTGGGTCCGTATAATGGTTTCACGTACGAACATATCTATGGGACGAAGATAAGTGGGACGATACTTGATCCGGATGGTAAGAGACACACGGCAGCAAATCTATTGGAATATGCTGATCCGGAAATGATTACTGTCTACTTGCATGCTTCTGTTCATAAGATCCTGTTCACCACCACAGGTAATTTGTTGAATAGTTACTAAAGGTCTTTTATAGTTTTCCCATTATAAGAAGTTTAAGATTGACGAACCAAGTGGATCTACTAGCTAATTCTGAACCAAATGTTCAGTTGAAGAACCTGTTTTTTGTGTTTATTTATTAGATGTTAATAACATGTTTTGTTTATTTATTAGATGCTAATAAGTACATGTTTGTAGTTTAACTATAAAACTTTGTTTTTGCCCTAAATCTTCATTCTAAAGGTTTGAATGATATTAGCCGTTATAATGGATTAGTTTAGATGGGGACTAAACACTATATTTTTTAAGAAGATTATAGTCCGCTGTAAAACAAATTTACTTATTCACAAAACTTGGTCTCCGATAATTCTTTTTATGTGTACACAACTGCATATCAAATATTATGAATTATAAATAAAATCGGTTTTGACTGTTTACAAACTAACATCCTCTAATTGTTGTTACTATCAAAGCATAAACCATGACTTTCAGTCATTCACTTTGGTGTTAGTAATTAAGCAATAATGTATCATACATAATTATTTGTGATCATTTTGGTCGTTGTCATCCGTGGAAGTCTTTCGTCGTTTTACCAGACACATTGTTTTCCATACGCTTAGGATAAGATTTTCTTATATATTTTTACAGGAAATATGAAACCCAAGGCAAATGGGGTGATATTCCGGGATTCAAAAGGAGTGTTCCACACGGCAAAACTAGCGGCAAATAACAGACATAATGAGGTGATATTATCAGCTGGTGCCATTGCGAGCCCGCAGCTACTGATGTTGAGTGGTGTTGGCCCTGCGGCCCATCTAGCAGACCATGGGGTGGAACCAGTCATCCTAGATCACCCCATGGTAGGACAAGGAATGGGTGATAATCCGATGAACGCTGCCTTCGTCCCTTCTCCTGAACCTATGGAAGTGTCCCTTGTCCAAGTCGCTGGAATCCCTCATTTTGGTAGTTATATTGAAGGTGCAAGTTTCTCTATTAGTTTGACGCATAACTTCTTCTCAATGAGGTATAATCAATTAATATACCGCATCAATTAAGGTTTAGACTATATTATACAATGTTGTTATTTACAAGACTATATGTTGTTTTTTTATGATGTTTTCATGCAGCTAAAACTTCCCACCAAAACCCTTTCCAGCTTTTTTCAGTTGTTGGATCTTCAATTTAATGTGACAACACAAGCAGGTGAGATTGTTCAGAAAGTGTATGGACCGATCTCGAGAGGTCATTTGGAGCTGCGGAACACGAATCCAGATGATAACCCTTCAGTGACATTCAACTACTACCAAGAACCAGAGGATTTGAACAACTGTGTTGAAGGACTTAGTACAATAATTAAAGTGATAAATTCCAAGAAATATTCCAAGTACAAGTACCCTGGAGTGACCGGGCGTGGATTGTTGGATCTCATTCTTGCACTTCCCATCAATCTGAGACCAAGGCATATAAACTCATTGTTCGATTTGAAGCAATATTGTAAAGATACTGTGATGACTATTTATCATTACCATGGAGGTTGTCAAGTTGGAAAAGTAGTCGACAATAGTTACAAAGTATTAGGGATTGACGCTTTGAGGGTCATCGATGCATCCACGTTTCTCAAGACCCCGGGGACTAATCCTCAAGCCACGATCATGATGCTCGGAAGGTATAAACACTTGCGCATTAACCAAATGATCCACATGTTATTAAATGTGATATATAATTCTTGGTGAATTAAATGTGTAGGTATATGGGGCAGAAGATTCTTCGAGAAAAGGTGGACTTTCTGGAAACTAAAGCAGAAGCATGATATAATTTAAATATGACTTGTACTTGATATATATTAACTACACTTAAAGGTGAAACATGAATTCAAGATGATACAAAATAGGAAAATAACCACTCTGAATTGGTATATCATATCTTTCTATTGGATCTTCAAGTATGATTTTATCCCCAAACACTACAACAAAATTGTGAAATAGCCACGAACTAGGTCTGGGCAAAAAACCCGGAACCGAAATACCGAGCCGAACCCGAATCGAAAAAGAAGAACCGAACCCGAACCGACAAAATACCCGAATGGGTCCTAAACCTCTATATCCGAAGAATCGGAACCGAACCCGATCCGAACCGAAAACCGAATGGGTACCCGAAATATCCAAACTATAGTTATATACTTAAAATTAATTATATTTAAACTTGATATAATAGAATTATCCAAAATTATAATTACAACCCTAAATATATTGGTTAGTTTTAGACCAAAATAGCTAAAATACCCAAAATATATGAAATATA
The DNA here is from genome assembly GCA_030180135.1 of Orychophragmus violaceus. Taxonomy (NCBI): domain Eukaryota; kingdom Viridiplantae; phylum Streptophyta; class Magnoliopsida; order Brassicales; family Brassicaceae; genus Orychophragmus; species Orychophragmus violaceus. The sequence goes on along the minus strand of CM058231.1, from coordinate 100,307,350 downwards.
TGAAATTTATTGCTATAATTGTCTAAATTTAATAATATTTTGTTCAAATTAACCAATTTTTATTTTTGTTTTATGATTTTTCGGGTACCCGGAACCGAATCGAACCCGAATGGAACTGAACCGAACCCATAAAATACCCGAATGGGTCTTATATGTCTGGACCCGAAAACCTGAAAACCCGAAAGACCCGAACTGAAACCGAACGGGTACCCGAACGCCCAAGCCTACCACGAACTAGCCACAAAAATTTTCGTGGCTATGTAAAACCATCTACGGATAGCCGCAAAATTAAAAAACCGAATTCAATTGCTTTTTCGTGGCTATTCGTGACAAAACAACCACGAAATACACTTCGTGAAACGATTTATCCACGACCAGCCACGAAAAATTTCGTGGAAAATTATCCACGAAATATTTTGTGGCTATTCAATGTTATATTAGCAACAAAATGTATTTCGTGGTTATTTTTGCCACGGATAACCACCAATAATTTGATGGCAATCCGTGGCTACGATAAATCATATATCCTAACCAAACCATATATCCTAAAACATAATCATACTATAATCATTACTCGTAATCATAAACTATTAAATTAAAATATAAACATTAATTTAAAAAAAAAATTATTTCCAAATCTAAAATTCCAAACCTTAATTTAAAACCTTACCCTCCAAACCCTATACCATAAACCATAATCATACTATCCTTACTCTTAATCATAAACTTTTAAATGAATTATAAACATTAATTATAAAAAAAAATTATTATTTCCAAATCTAAAATTTCCAAACCTTCAAACATTAATTTAAAACCCTAAACACAACACTTAAAATCCTAACCCTAAACAAACCCTAAAACTCTAAAGTATAAACAAAACTCTAATTAATAAAATTTCAATTACTATAATATATCCAAAACTAATAGTCAACTCTTATAAAAACAATATATTTTACATAAAACCAATATCTAAACATTTAAATATATATATATATATATATATATATATATATTACATAAAATTAATTAAAAACTATTTTAAATTAATTCTAATGATTTTTTGAACTTTACTTATCTTTTAATACTAATACTAAATTAAAAATTATTACAAAAGATTAATTATTATATATACTCAAAATAAAATTTAACACTTTTAAAATAAATAAAATAATGTAAACAAAATTAAAATTAAACTTAATCCTTTTCATTATTATATATATATATATATATATATATATTTTTTTTTTTTTCATTATTTGTAAATCAATTATAAATTTAAAACTGTGAAAAGTTTTATCTTTTATATTATTATTTTTTTAAAAAAATTATTTTAACCAATTCTATTTTTTTAAATTATTTTTGATTGTTATATATTTATTATATCTAAAAATATGCTATTAGTTAATGTTCTACTATTTGGATCATTAGTATGGACCTTTGACTAGATCATATCAATGGTCCAAATTTGTTTTTTTAATAGTCATGCGGATCAGCTTTTCAACCGTTGGATATGTGTCTCATCTCACATCATGACCTTTAGTCTCATTAACCTAATTGCTAAGTTACAAAAAAATCTTCAAGCGCCGTCTCCTTCTCCTTCTTCATCTTCTTTTTTATTTTATTTGTTCTCATCCATCAAAGATCGTCAATGTTAATTGAAGAGCCAAAGATGAACCAGACCAGATGAAGACGACCGATCTCTTTGCTCCACCAATCCTAACCATCGGCCGTCATTCTCCACGAAAAGCTCCACTTCTCTACCTCCATAAATTCATATTTGTCGGACTCGGAAGACGAGAATCCATCGGAGGAGCTTGAGCTTGAATGTTTAAAGAAAACAGGTTCGACGGTCTTGGGATTCCTGGGTCTAACAAAATCGTTGGCGGTTGCGCGGTTCTGTTTCTTTCTCATGGAGACGTCGGTGGTTGTTGAGGAATTGTGAATCGAGCGGTAGCTTTGGTCGAGTAGAGTGGAGGAGGAAGAAAGATGACGAAGACAAATTGAGAGAGAGGAGTCACTACAAAAAAATTGGGCCATATCTATGGATTTTTTCGTAGCTATGGCCTAAAATCCGTAGCTATTTTCAGGTTTGCTGCAGATAGCTATGAACCCAATCCGTAGCTAAACGCTCGTAGCTATTGAGAATTCGTAGTTATCTGTGGCAAGGTTTCTGCGGAATAGCTACGAACAATTCCGTAGCTAATTGCTACGGATAGCTATTGCTACAATCACAGTTCATAGCTATAATAGCTACGAATAGCTGCGAATCAAATCGTGGCTAAGTTTCTACGGATGGCTGCGAAGCAATTCGTAGCCATTGCTATGACTCAATTCGTAGCTTTTCAGCTACGAATAGCTACGAAGTGAGTCGTAGCTATTGGCTGCGACAATTGTCGTAGCTATTCGTAGCTATGATAGCTATGAATAGCTACGTCTATATATGTAGATATTCGTAGCTATAGTAGCTGCCCTGAAATACCCATTTGTGTTTTGCTTAGAATATTCATTTTGATTATCAATTTTAATACAAATGTTTCATTTTAAATTTAATACGACTGAATACAAAATAAACAGAAACTTATATTAAGACTAACACAGTTTTACAAAGCAAAAAAAGAGAGTTTACAACTAACTAAAACATTATCTTACAACTAACTAGAACATGTTCTTATACAAACAACACTACTCATGGAGTGTCAGAGATTTGGTTGAGTTGTTTGCTAGACTCAGAATAGGGTCCTGGATTAGTAGCAATAGAAGCAGCACTCTCACGGGGTACTTGTGGCGTGTAGGTTTTAGGGTCTATTCCATTGATGCTCAGCAGAATTTTCATGCCTTTCTTCAGCTCAGACACTATTGACATTCCTTCTTTCAGCTCAGACACTGTTTCCTTCAGTCCAGCCACTTCCTCCTGTGCTGCAGTTCCCCTGATCAGTTCTTGTGATGCTGACTCATTTGGATGAGGATCCATGTACTGAATTGATCCAAGTCCATAGATCCTCCCCTTGGATTTTGTAGCTTTCTGAAAAAGATGAAACAAATTTGTGTCAGAAAGTAAATGGCATCATATTATCTACACAATTTACAAATTATACTAAACAATTAATCAGAAGATTTTAGAATCTAAGATCAATAGCAACATATTTCACAACATCAGAACTAAATAAATCATTTCACACCACATTTCACAATACATTTCACAACATCAGAACTAAATAAATCATTTCACATCACATTTCACAACATAAAGCTGAACAACAGATTTCAAAAATAGTAAACATCAGAGTATGACTTACTTCTACATAGGCAGCCGTGAGCTGGAGGGTAGAGGGAGATCCATCAATCAGATCAGATCCCTGTGATCTCTCCAAGGCCAAGAACTCAACTGCTACTACAAGTGCCTCTGCTCTTTTGTCTATGAAGGTCCCATCCTTCCGAGCATGAGTCTTGCACACTACAGCAGTTGCAACCGGTTTAGCTCTCAGCTCAACCTCCTATCATCCAAAACAAAAATAATTAGTATACAATGCACCATAAAAATCACATATATGAATACCAAAGGATACATCAGACTTACCATGTCATATCGGATTCTGCTGTGTGATCTGGATCCTGAAGTGTGCACGTGTTTTTCCATGCCGTCTGGATTTGAGGTTGCATTCTCTGAATTTTATTTGCTCTTCTTCACGTTTTCAGCCTCCTCCCACAAGTCCTGCATCGTCTTCCAGTCGGCTAGTCCTATCTAGATCTCTTCCTCTTGCTCACTATGTCTCCAATGGACTTCATCATGATGGTTCTCCAACGATTTATCACCATATTATGGCGCTCCTGTTCCCAAAAGTACTTTTGCTACAACAAAGACAGACAATAACCATTAGTAGCTATTCGGAAATTTGTAAGCAATTTGTAAAAATCTTGACCATTACAGACAGACTTACCACGAATGTTATCCACCACTCATCCTTCTTCGTCTGTGGAGCCATAGCGAAGTTCCACCAAGGGCCCCAGAAGTTGGACTTGTAGATTGCTACTATGTCCTTGCGTATACAATCATCTATTCCAAACCTGTGTGAAAGAAAGTAGAACACAATTAGCAAATGACTAACATCAGACTATACAAAAACAGAAACCAACAGATGCCATCAGACTATACACAAGTCAGAATAAGAAAGTGACTGAACAATAGTCATTTCGGCACTAGTGATTAATTAGCTAATGCAAATACAAGCGGTTAATTACATCAGATCAACTGATAAGTTAGCTAATACCAGACACACAAACAAAGGCAATAGACACACCCCCGCAACTGAAGATCAGATCCTAATCACATCAAAACAATCAACATTGAATACTCACACACAACAATGATATGTCATTCTAAACCAAATTCAAAACATATAAACACTAACACTTACCAGCTAACTAAGCCTATATCACCAATCCATACACAAGGCAAGATATGTCATTCTAAACTAAATTCAAAACATAAAGCTGAACAGAAGAAGACACACAATGCTGTCTTTGTCTCTTCATTACATAAACAACAAAACAAATATCATAGTCAAACCAAAATACTATCACTATCCATATAACTAAGCCTATATCTACCAATCCACACACACACACACACACACACACACACACACACACACACACACACACACACACACACACACACACACACACACACACACACACACACACACACACACACACACACACACACACACACACACACAAAATCAGAAGCTTTGCATCAGAGTATTACCATAAGGCACCGTTAATCTTCTCTGGATGTATGTGAGGCATGTTGTGTCGCTCCGGCGAACTCATCACCGCCTCTAAGCTAGGCAGTGGGTGGCGACTGGCGGATGAACCGGAGGATCTCACCGCTCCAGGAGGAATCAACATTTGCGTCAGACGCCTCGGGGGATGCCTTCCTCCTGAAGCCGCTCCACACAGATTAAATTGCAAGCACATATATAAGGATGGTTAGTGAAGAACAGAAGTAGAATGAAATAACATAAATCCGATTAATCGACACAGAAATCAACATGCATGATATGAATCTAGGGTTAGAGACCAAGCGAGAGAGTTAAACTGTGAGAGAGATAAAGCGAGAGAGTTAAACCGTGAGAGAGATCAGTCCCTAGACGGAAAGCGAGAGAGTGAAACCGTGAAAGAAAGAGATCGAGATATCGAGGAAAATCAGAGATGTGAAACCGTGAAAGATAAATCGACATGCATGCAATGAATCGATACTGAAACTTAACCCTAAATGGAAAATCTCGCTATGAATAACTGAAAGGAACATAGATAGCACATGAATCTTACCGATTGAGCCGTATGCTGTCGAGATGAAGACGATTCGACACCTTGGGTTTGAGAGATAGGTTAAAACTTCGACGACGACTCGATCGATGGAGATAACAAAGTAAGAGAGAAGAAAGAAGAGAGAAGGAGAAGGAGATGAAGACAGAGTTATCTAAGAAGCAAGAGATAGAGATTGAGAGGGTAATCGCTTTTGCGAGAGAGAAGAAGAAGAGAGAGTTCGAGAGAGAGAGAGAAAACTCGGCTAAGGAAAAAATGAGAGTGTTCTAGAGGGATTAGGGTATTAGGGTTACACGTAAACCGGTCGGGGGGGGGGGGTGAACCGAACTGATTTAGCGAATAAACCCGAGTTAACCAAATATATTTGATGAAAACCGGACATAATTTGGCGGTATAAAGAATTGATTTCGCGGTAAACCGTGAAACCAAATATATTTTATGAAAACCGGACATAATTTGGCAGTATAACAAAATGATTTCGCGGTTACACCCGCGAAATTTTTTTTTATTATATTCGCCTAGCTATGGCAATAATCGTAATTATCCGTAGCAAAAGTGAAATCGAACCGGGTTCAATCTGATTTTAACCAGTTAATTAGGCGGTTAAAACAAATTACATTAGCTACGGCTATTCCCATAGCTAGTCGTAGCTATGTAAATTGAAAAAAGGTTTCAAGTAATTAGATTCATTTTTAGAAAATATGATATATAATACAATATTATTATATTAATTTCTAAATTATAAAATATAATTATATTAAAATCTGAATTAAATTTTAAATTATAATTTCATAAAATAATTAGATTCAAGTTACATTATAAGTTATATTAATAGATTTCAAAGATTATGTTTCCCCAAAAAATTGATTAAACACAAATTTTTATTAAACATAAGTAGTTATTTAATTATACAAACATATTATTTTTCATTACACATAATTGACTATTTAATGATTCAAGCACATTGTTTTTATTACACATATAGTTAATTATTTAATCATACAAACACATTATTCATCTGAACAGTCTGAATCAGAATACTCGCTATAATGATCTTCGAGATTATCTTCAGAATTATATTCGTCATCTGGGTTAACCATCGGTGTAGGCTCATACCCTGAAACATCTTCAACTGCATGTGCCTCGACTCGAACAATTGCAGTGGTTGGTATAACATGATCAACAATGTCGTTTTGTGCTGCTGTAAGCGAGACTTATTGAGTTTCAGTAAATTCTCTAGGCATAATCTTCGTTATTGCCCACCATTCGTCCCTGGTTGGTCGTAATCTTGGATAAGGAACATAAGTAACTTGATCACATTGCTCCGGTAGTATGAAAGGATCGTACTTGTCATAGTGCATTTGCGGGCAAATGTCAACAATACCAGATGGATGTCTTCGTATTCCTCGTCCGGTGTTGAACCAATGAAATTTGAACATCATTAGTTTTAGATTAACAGCTCCTGGATACTCTATCATGAAAATATCACGGATCAATCCAAAATACTTTCGAATGTTAAAATGAATTAAAACAAGTATAATTAATTATGTAAGAAGAGAAATTCAAATGATTTACTAAGTTAATAAATATGTTACAAGTATGTTTAATTCTAAATACTTACGTAGCCTTGACACCACGATGAAAACTCAGCACCTTTTGCCTTTGCCAATTCGTAAGAAGTAATGTTTGGAAAATCATACTCCATCTTCTCTTCCCATATCTTGTACAAAAGTTTTATTATTGAATATGAAATCGAAATTGTATAAACATAAATAAATATAAAAAAAGAATTCATACCTTTCGTAGGGTTCAAAATTCTCGCAGTTGAGCAATAAAAATGTCTGAAGGACATTATAATCCTCATCATTTAACCACGTTGTCGTTGATTTGCCAATGATTCTTCCTACTTATTGGAACATAGTCGGGACATCATCAAAATTGTAGGTGAACCGAATTTTCTTCACGTCTTCTTCGAGATCTGCAACTGGTGGAGGTGTAATGTAATTGGATGTCACGTATGAAATCTCTTCGGTCACACACTGAGAAACTATTGATCCTCCAATTCGAGCCTTGTTTTTAACCTTCTTTTTCATGTGATACATGTACCGTTCAAAAGAATACATCCACCTATATTGGACCGGACCGCCTAGTGCAGCTTCATCGAGTAAATGCACTGGAAGATGTTCCATCACATCAAAAAAAGCCGGTGGAAATATTTTTCCAAATTGCAAAGTTTCATTGCAATATTTTGCTTCAGTATGACAACATCTTCGGTCCTTAACATTTTGGTCGATATATCTGGAAAAGAGCAATATCTACATAAATTAAAATAATATATGATTAGTTCACATAAATAAATAGAATAAAATTAATATGTGATAACCAAACAAATAATTAGTACCTGAAATTGCTACATGAACAGCTTGCAGAAGTAGTTTCGAAAATGCAATTGGAAGAAGGCGTTGCATTATGACATGACAGTCATGACTTTTTAGACCTGATATTTTTCCACTCTCAACGTTAACACAATGTGAAAACTTTGATACATACCCGTCCGGAAATCTTATCTCCGTCTTCAACCATGTTAAAAAAAATTCTTTGCCTTCTTTCGACAATCTGAAGATTGGAATATGCACTCTTCCTTCTTGGGTAACCTCTAAATCAGGCCTTTTGCAGAACACATGGAGATCTTGCATGGATTTTATGCAATCTTTTGTTTTTCCTGGAACGTTAAGCACCGTGTTGATGAGATTATCGAAGAAGTTTTTCTCGACATGCATAAAATCCAGGTTGTGCCGAAGAAGTAGATCTTTCCAATACGGCAACTCCCAGAAGATACTCTTTTCCGCCCAATTATGAGCAACATCATATTCCTATATGGTTCGAGAAGGATTGTCGTGTCCTTTGCCTCCGCATTCCACTGTTTTGCGTAGCCCGACTATATTATTAATCCTTTCGTGTAAGATGTCTTCTCCGGTGAGCCAGGGTGGAGGATCATCATGCACCGTTTTGTTCTTCAAGAAAGATTTAATATTCCGCCTTTAAGGATGTCCGCTCCCCAAAAATCTCCTGTGACAATCAAACCAATTGTGTTTCCTTCCATGAGGCAACCAAAATGATTTTGTCTCATCCATACAATATGGACAAGCCAACCTCCCATGGGTCATCCATCCTGATAGCATGCCGTAGGATGGAAAATCGATGATAGTCCACATCAAAGCAGCTCGCATCGTGAAAATCTCTTGACGTGACACATCGTAAGTCTCCACACCGTCACTCCATAAATTTTGTAACTCTTCAATCAACGGTTGCAAGAAAATATCCAAGCTTTTTTGGATGGTTTGGCCCGGGCACTAATATAGAGAGAAAGAAATATTCTCTTTTCATGCACATTTCCGGGGGCAAATTGTAAGGCGTCACAATGACGGGCCAAACAGAGTATGATTGTCCGTTCATACTGATCGGGTTAAATCCATCTGTTGATAAACCAAGATAAACATTGTGACTCTCAGAAGCAAATGTAGGGTATACCTCTTTAAAATGCTTCCATGCTCTTCCGTCTGAGGGATGATGCATTTCTCCTTCGGGTGAGACATGTTCCGCATGCCACCTCATATGTGACGCAGTCATCTTAGATTGGTATAGTCGCTTTAGCCGATCACCAAGTGGTAGATAGAAAATCCTCTGTTTTGTTTCTTCTTCCCCGATCGACCCATATTTGGTTCATACCGATCTTTTCCGCAAAACCGACAATGTGACAACTCACGATCAGCTCCTTTCCAAAATAACATACAATTCTCCTCACACACATCAATCTTATGACATGGCAACCCAAGAGACCGCGTCAACTTCTTTGTCTCATAATATGATGTCGGAGCTGTATTAGGTGATGGAAGAACATAACTAAACGTCTGAGTGATATCGTCTAGGAATTCCTCCGGGATATTGAAATTGGTCATCACTTTTGAAGTCAAGTAAAATTGAGTTCTCCCATCAGCGCACCCATCGTATAAAGGTTGATTTGCGGCTTCTAAGCTTGGTAAGCGGGATCATGGTAGACTGGTTCTTGGATGTTTCCCGCATCAGTAGGTAACATGTTGAAATCTTCGTCGGGATCACGAAACTCATCTATCGGAACTTGTATAGGAAACTCAGTCCCTGTGTCACCTCCATCAACGTGATGACTTGTGGAAGCTTGACCGCCATAATGACTTGTAGATGCTTCGCCGCCGTAATAATCTTGTTCTCCGTGGTGCGTCCAAACAAAATAGTTCTCAGTAAAGCCTTTTAGCAGAAGATGGGTCGTCACAGTACCAGCATCATGTTGCTTTTGATTTTTGCACCTCTTACACGGACACCACAAGACCTCGTGTTCAAGATAATAACCTTGATTACACGCAAACGAAATAAAATAATTTACTCCCTCCTCGAATTTCTTACACAGAGAACAATCACAACGTCTTAAACGTTTATACATCCATTCTCTCGATAAATAAAAATCACTCATTTTATAGAATGACAGAAAAACAAAATCAGAATTTCTTTTTGAATCTCGATCGTTTGTGAAAATTTTATTCGTTTGGTTTCATGTGTTTGTGAGTTATGAGCAAGTGAGGGCTCGTTCTTTTTATAAAAGAATTTTAGCTACGGCTAGCCGTAGCTATGGAGATTTTTATAAACAACAAAGTAGTTTCAATAGTATGGAAAACGTGGTATAACCCCTTAGTTGCGGATAGCTACGGATTTAGCTGCAGCTAAGGGAATATATTCTCTGCAAATGACAGAGCCCTCACTTGCTCATAACTCACAAACACATGAAACCAAACGAATAAAATTTTCACAAACGATCGAGATTCAAAAAGAAATTCTGAAACAAAGAAAAAGTTCCAAAAACGTTTTGGCCAAAATCACAAAATACAATCTCTTTCAAGACTAAAGAAGAAACTATGAGATTACAAACCAGAAATTATCAAAGTAGAAAGAAAAACATCTGATCTTTGATTAAAAAAGACAGTAAGGTTATCTCAAATTCACCAAAGGACTCAAGGAGTGAGGATTTGTTCTGAAACGGATTGGGGAGGTGTAAGGTCGACAATAACGGAAAGTAGCCATTATAGAGTCTGAGAAAGGAGGATGAATGAGGATGGAGGTTGACTAGAGAAGGAGACGGAAGGGCATAGGCTAGGGTTTGTGCTCAATTTGGGTTTATGTGCTTTTACTTAATAGACCGCGAAGTCATACTTGTTTAGATAATATGGCCTTGATTGGTAAGTTGCGGAATGGCGGAATCGCGTCTAAAAATGTCATTTCGCAAAAAAATTGTTTATCATAAAAATTCGTGGAATGAGGAAAAAAACGCGAAAATGCAAGTATGCGTTTTTGCTGAAAAAATTACAAAAAAAACTATTCCAAAGTGAGGTTTATATAGATTATTGCGTAACTAACATTATCTTAATTGGTAACTCGCGGAATGGCGGAATTGCGTTTAAATGCAATACTTGCAGAATCGCGTTTTAAATGCAATTCCGCCATTCCGCGATTACTCAGGTATTACCAATCAAAACCTATATGTTACGAAGACCAGCTTGCTTTTCAGAAAAAATGGGATACGTGGCTTCTTATATGGAAAATAAACTTTGCTATTATATACTAAGATTCAAAGAGTTAGACAGAAAAAAATTGTTTGACATTTGGTTTGTATTTAGGTGTTGAATTGTATTCTTGTTTTGGTTTGTAGTTGTGCATTTGTCCTAATTCAAACTTGATAAAATTCTAGACTTTTCATATGGGGTATAAACTATAAACAATAAAAACCCCTATTAGTTTACTAATAATGTTGAAAGTGTCTACCAAGAAAACAGAATACGTGAATGTGTAAAACATGTAACATTGTGAAATGGATGGAGTAACATCGACCATATATTACTTATCAAAATAAAACAAAAATCTAACGTGGAAATTTACTTAACAAACATATCTAACACGGAACATGGTTGTCTATATGGACCAGAATAATGGTGTCGGAAATATATAAAAAGTTTGAATATTAGAAGAAGCCAAAACCACCATCGAATAAGACTTCTCGTAACCTCGATGATATACACTTCACCATTATATAAGAGCACCCGTTACCCATTGTGGGTTTCTTAGCCTCTTTTTAATTTTCTTTTTGATTTTCTTTATTGGTTTTTATTAGTTAAGGAATCCACACTAATTTGTTCTTCTGATGGTGTTACCCATGTTGGGTTTCTTAAAATAAAAAATTAATTTTAAACATTTAATTTTATATTTTGATTAATACAAATACTAATTTTAAAAATACAATAATGATATGTGATCAGTCGCTTGATGCGGCCTATCTTCCTCGAGATGGTTTCTTGGAGGGAGTTAGCTTCCTGTAATCTCACCAACTGCTGCAGTTCTTTTGAATTCGTCGAGGTGATGAAGGTAAGATGCTTTGATTGAGTCTCCTTTGTCTCCCCTGAAAAAAATTCAGATCAGAACCGCACAAGACATCTAGTGATCTGAGATTGTTCTTACAATATTATGGAAGCGCATGCATCTGGTTTGGTCACACTGATTCCAAAGCGCATGCTGCGTCTGCAGTAACTGTTGCGTGGTCATGGAAGTATTGGACCTCGAGCTGTTCACGGAATTCAAAAGTTAATGGAGTCAAACCACTGAAGCGTGATTTCATATAAATAAGGGTCCTAATCCGTTTTATATGATCAAGTGTTTACTTGATCTACTAGAACACTTACACTAGAATCAGTGTCGATTTTGACATCGAACACATCATTCTTGTACTTGTATTGTGAGGTAACATCAGCATCATGCACTCCTCCTTTCTTCAGAGCAGTAGACGTAAGGGCCTAAACAACACAAGCACACAGACATGAATATAAGACTATCCACTATCATTAGGCTTCTGAAGTCAGCCAAATAACAAATACTGCTATTAGCTAAGTGATACTGTCACCCGCAATAACTCAATTCTACAATGAATCATACAGTAGAATCCTTCAGGGATAAAAATTGTACCCAAATTCAAGACCACACGAAGAAATTTTCACTCAGAAGTAACATCATCAAATACTCAGTCCTGTCTCTCAGATCCCTTGACAGTTTACCAGAGATCTAATCAAGCACTACACTAATGAACCTGATTTAACAAGCGCATAAGATCTATCAGAACGGTAACATATAGTCTTAAATGCAGCTAAATGCAAACAACACAGAACGATATCCACAGAAATACAATGGTAGAGTAAGAAACTTAAAACAAAACTCGTTGATAGTGAATATATCTAACCACGCATCGAAATCGAACGAAAATCTGAGAATATTATGGATAATGTATCCAAAGTTGAGACCACATGAAGAATTTTTCACTCAGAAGTAATATCATCAAATACACGTCCTGTCTCTCAGATCCCTTGACAGTTTACCAGAGATCAAATCAAGTACTAATGAAACTGATTTTAACAAGCGCATAAGATCGATCAGAACGGCAACATGTATTCTTAAATGGAGCTAAATGCAAACGACACAGAACGATATCACAGAAATTCATAACTAAACTCGATTGTAGCCAATAATCTAACCACGCAACGAAATAGAACCAAAATCCGAGAATAGAATGGATGTAATCGATATGATACGTACCACGCCGGAAGCACTGTAAGTGGAGATGATATATATAAGTCATCGGCGGAGAGTTTGGAGAAGGAGTTTGGAGATCGAATTGATGAACATCCAAAAATTGAACCCCTAAATCGATGAACAACGAGAAATTGAACCCCTAATAGCAAATACTCCACGGAAAGGAATCAATCGAACCTCATTTGCGGTGTCCGTCAGTTATGGTCTCCCAATCGCCTCCCAGTCGCCTTCGCTCTTTCTCTGAATCGCTATAAAACAAAAGGGAAAATATGACAGAACATTACCGGAAAAAAAAAAAAAAAAACCAATAGGAGACTGACACGTGGCTAAGAAACCGTGTCTTAAAATCCTTCGCTAAGAGCATGTCCATCGTAGCATATAAGCCCAAGATTCTCACAAAAACCTAGGAATTATGTATTAAAAATAAATCAATTTGGCTAATTAAGTTAAGAACCGATCCTAATATTAGGATTTTAGTATATCGTTTCTTAGCCACGTGTGGGCTAGCTATTGGTTTTTTTTTTTTTTTTGGGTTGAAACCCGCCGGTTGATTCCAAAGCTTCTCCCCCATTTCTTAAGCCAGTTCCATCTTCTTCAATCCACGACGAATCCCTCACGCGATTAGTTAACTCGTTTTCGTCCTCTCTGATATCAATCCCTCACAGGTAATTCGATTTCTCTAGCGGTACTTTCTCTTTTCCTCTTTTTATCCGATTGTTCTTGCTCGATAATTCCAATTCCAGTTCTAGGGTTCCGCTTTGAATTCGGGACAGCTGTGATAGAATTTTAGGTGTTAGAACCAAAATCTGCGTTTTGGCTTAATAAGATTAAAATTAGTTTATTGCTGTGACTGGTAACTGATTCGGAAGTAACAACAGTCCAAGCTTTTAGATAATATCCATTGACGGGGATACGAATCTAAAAGGAGAGACTTTTTGTAACAAATTGCTTTGAAACTGAAAAAGAATTGGTCCTTTTTGTTGAAATTTGCATTATGATCTGCTTTTTCCTCCTGCATTGGCTGTTAATTCTTGTAAGTTTATTCAAGAAGATAGAAGTGGAGCTGGTGTTAGTGTTCAGCTCGATAAAGAGAGAGTATTGAAAGTTTCGTGGGAAACAGTTGGTGAAGGGTATTCAGCGGGAAGGCTCAGAGAAGTGTTTTCAGAGTTTGGTGAGGTTGAAGATGTTGTCATTAGGAGTACCAAAAAGAAATGCTCTGCTCTCACTGTCATGGCTACAAAAGATGGAGCTGTGGGTATTATATTTGTTAACTCGGTTTCTCTCGTTTTCGTTATGTAAGAAGAATCTAATTGTGGATTGTTTTTGTTCCGTATAGGTTGCAGCGACGAGAACGTTGTGTGGTGATCTTTCTAGTCCATTGCTAGTTGTACCTCTTCAGCAAAGACCAAACCTTTTAATAATTTTTTAATGTTAAGAATCACACTTAAGAGTTCATCAATGGATGACCAAAACAGCATAAGGTTCTTAACAATTTAAAACCAAATAAAAAACCATTAAAAAATTCTTAAGAACCCCAAAATGGGGTTCATCAATGTACATGCTCTAAGGATCGATCCTAAGCAATTACACTCTTTCTCATTTATTTTAATTACAGTTTGCATAAGAAACTGAGCCCATATCCACTTAAGATACCCCAATGGACTTGCTCTAAACCGCATGAAATCTAGTCTTTTTATGCCCCCAAAATTATAAAAGTACACAGAAAGGAAGAAGTAGCACAATATATAATACCATAATGGATTTTCATATATTCCGATTATTTCGTTTTATTAGCGTCGCAGTTTTCATCTTCTTCGGCTCGTGTTATTCCGATAAAGGTACCATTATTACTAATCATTTCAGTTTATGATTTTTTAGGTTTTTCTTAGTATATACTTATTCTAAATGTTTTAATGAAATTTTGCTGTCGTGAAGCTGGTTATTATAGCTTTTTAAAAGATGCAACATCAGCACCAAAGTTATCTCACTTCGACTACATAGTCATCGGAGGAGGAACCGCCGGATGTGCACTAGCCGCAACCCTCTCCGAAAACGCTACCGTTTTAGTTCTCGAACGCGGCGGGTCCCCTTACGACAACCCGACGGCCACAGACATCGGAAACTTCTTGAACACATTCTTGAACATAACACCACACTCATGGTCTCAGCTTTTCATCTCCGAAGACGGCGTTTTCAACTCACGCGCACGCGTGCTCGGAGGAGGAACGGTGCTAAACGCTGGATTCTACTCACGTGCGGAAGATCATTTCGTGGCGGAATCCGGTTGGGATAGAGAAGAGGTGGAAGCGGCTTACGAGTGGGTCGAGAAGAAATTAGTGTTCGAACCACAAATTAAGGGATGGCAAACTGCGTTTATAGATGGTCTGTTGGAGGCTGGAGTGGGTCCGTATAATGGTTTCACGTACGAACATATCTATGGGACGAAGATAAGTGGGACGATACTTGATCCGGATGGTAAGAGACACACGGCAGCGAATCTATTGGAGTATGCTGATCCGGAAAAGATTACTGTCTACTTGCATGCTTCTGTTCATAAGATCATCTTCACCACCACAGGTTAATAATTTGATTAAATGTCTTTTTTAGGGTTTCCATTATAAAAAGTTTAAGACTGAACCAAGTGGGTCTTGGACTAGTTGTGAACTTTCAGTCCCTCAAAGGTTGTGCATCCCTTGAGTTGAGCTCTATGAAATAATTATGATTGAAGAAGAAGACGCATATGACTCGTAGGGTCATGAAGATAGACTTATCACGCACGTAATTATTACATTTCTGGCTCTAGCTAGAATTATTTATTTTGTCAGAACTTGTATTTTTTGGTTAATACTTTTCTATGGTTTTTTCAAGCCCAAAATATATATTTAAAAAAAAAAAAACCTGGGGTAGTACTTAACTAGTTTATTTTCTATATTTTTATTTATTTATTAGATGTCTTAAGAGTATTTTTTTTTTTTTGAATAACCGAGAGATTTCCGGATCTAATATCCAATTAATTCTCCTAAACCGGGACATCAGTTACTAATAGTGATGACATGGGGTAAAGTGTCTCTCTCAACACGTTTTGTATTAATGATGCATTGAAATCAACTCGAGCATCTAACAACTAGCCTATTTCTGTATTGGGTGCTGTTCTTTTGTGCGTTGAGAAATTGCATCTCACTGCAAAAACAAGATGTTGTTCTTCTAGTGGTACTTAAGAACTGCATCCAGACGCAAAAACCAGATATTGCATCCAAAATAGTTGGAAATTCTGGATGCAATTGAAAGTTGAGTTGAGACGCACTTTGGTGCATCTCGATTACCAAAAATCTAAAATACTCTGATTTTTTTTAAATAGCATTTTTCGCCAAAACCGTAAAATATCAATTTCCCGCCAAAACAAAAAAAAATTGTGATTTTCCGCTAAAACCTCAAATCGCGTTTTCCCGCCAAAACCGCAAAATCGCGTTTTTCCGCCGAAACCGCAAAATCATGTTTTTCTTCCAAAACCGCAAAATCGCGTTTTCCCGCCAAAACCGAAAAATCCCGTTTTTCGGCCAAAACCGCAAAATTGAGTTTTTCCACTAAAACCGTAAAATCGCGTTTTTCCGCCAAAACCGCAAAATTGCGTTTTTCCGCCAAAACCGCAAAATTGCGTTTTCCTGTCAAAACCGTTAAATCGCGTTTTCCTGACAAAACAGCAAAATCGCGTTTTCCCGCCAAAACCGCAAAATGGCGTTTTCCCGCCAAAACTGCAAAATGGCGTTTTCCCGCCAAAACCGCAAAATGGCGTTTTCCCGCCAAAACCGCAAAATTGAGTTTTCCGCCAAAACCGTAAAATCGAGTTTTTTCCGCCAAAACCGTAAAATCGCGTTTTTCCACCAAAACCGCAAAATCGCGTTTTTCCGCCGAAACATCAAAATTGTGTTTTTCCGTCAAAACCGTTAAATCGCGTTTTCCTGACAAAACAGCAAAATCGCGTTTTTCTGCCAAAACCTCAAAATGGCGTTTTCCCGTCAAAACCGCAAAATCGCGTTTTTCCGCCGAAACCGCAAAATCGCGTTTTTCCGCCGAAATCGCAAAATCGCGTTTTCCCGTCAAAACCGTAAAATGGCGTTTTCCCGCCAAAACCGCAAAATTGCGTTTTCCCGCCAAAACCGCAAAATAGCATTTTCCAGCCAAAACCGTAAAATCGTGTTTTCTCGCGAAAACCACAAAATTACGATTTTCCCGCCAAATCCGTAAAATCGTGTTTTCTCGCGAAAACCGCAAAATTGTGATTTTCCGCTAAAACCTCAAATCGTGTTTTCTCGCCAAAACCGCAAAATTGCGATTTTCCCGCCAAAACCGCAAAATTGCGATTTTCCCGCCAAAACCGAAAAGTTGTGATTTCTCGCCAAAACCGCAAAATTGAATTTTCCCTCCAAAACCGCAAAATCCAAACCTTAAAAATAATGCATCCAACTAATATATACAAACACACAAAGAAACATAAATGTATCTAGACGCAATTTCTAGACGCAGTTTCTAAATGCACAAAAAAACAACTGAACAATATCTGGATTGTTGTCAAAAAAAAAAAAAAAAAAAAACAATATCCGGATGCAATTTTTGGAAACTGCATCTGGATGCAGTTTCCAGACGCAATTTCCAGATGAGGAAAAGAACAGGCCCTTAATATCAATATATGCTAATAATATGTTTTGTGATAACATAATTGAAACAAACTTAAGTCCAAGTTAAAAACCTTTTTGTTTTACCATAAATCTTCATTCTAAATCGTGACTTTCAGTCGTTCACTTTGGTGTTAGCAAGCAATAGTGTATCATATAATTATTTGTCATAATTTTTTTTTCGTTACCATCGGTCGCAATCATTCGTTGGTCACCATACACATTGTTTTTCCTACGCTTCAGATAAGATTCTTAAAACTTTTAACAGGAAATATGAAGCCCAAGGCCAATGGGGTGATATTCCGGGATGTGAATGGAGTGTTCCACACGGCAAAACTAGAGGTAGACAACTCACAGAATGAGGTGATTTTATCAGCTGGTGCCATCGCGAGCCCGCAACTACTAATGTTGAGTGGTGTTGGCCCTGCGGCTCATCTAGCAGATCATGGGGTGGAACCAGTCATCCTAGATCACCCCATGGTAGGACAAGGAATGGGTGATAATCCCATGAACGCGATCTTCATCCCTTCACCTGAACCTGTGGAAGTGTCCCTTGTCCAAGTCGTTGGAATCCCTCATTTTGGTAGCTACATTGAAGGTGGGAGTGGGCTAAGTTTCTCTATTAGTTTGACGCATAGCTTCTTCGAAGGTGTTATAGATCTTCTCAATGAGGTATAATCAATTAATATTAACGTTTTAGATTATATTAGACAATATTGTTATTTACAAGAGTATATGTTATTTTTGTATGATTTCATGCAGCTAAAACTTCCCACCAAAACTCTCTCAAGCTTTTTCAAATTGTTGGATCTTCGATTTAATGTTACAACACAAGCAGGTGGGATGGTTCAGAAAGCGTGGATGGACCAATCTCAAGAGGTCATCTGGAGCTGCGGAACACGAATCCAGATGATAACCCTTCAGTGACATTCAACTACTACCAAGAACCAGAGGATTTGAATAACTGTGTTCAAGGACTTAGTGCTATAATTAAAGTGATAAATTCGAAGAAATATTCCAAGTACAAGTACCCTGGAGTGACCGGTCGTGGATTGTTGGATCTCATTCTTGCACTTCCCATCAATCTGAGGCCAAGGCACATAAATTCATTGTTCGATTTGAAGCAATATTGTAAAGATACTGTGATGACTATTTATCATTACCATGGAGGTTGTCAAGTTGGGAAAGTGGTCGACAATGATTACAAAGTATTAGGGATTAATGGTTTGAGGGTTGTTGATGCATCCACGTTTCTCAAGACCCCGGGGACTAATCCTCAAGCCACGATCATGATGCTAGGAAGGTAAACACTTGCACATAAATGAACCACAAATGTTATATTATGTTATCTACATAAACATATAATTCTTGGAGAGTTAAATGTGTAGGTATATGGGGCAAAAGATTCTCCGAGAGAGGGCGGATTTTCTAGAAACTAAAGAAAAAGCTTGATAATTTATATATGCCCACGGTTCTTGTTATTGGAGATTGTTGCTTATAAGATTACATATTGCGAGTGAACTTTCTCTTATCATATTGCAGTGAACTTTCTTTTATATGTGATGTAATGTTATATCCAAAAGGAATTTAAGATTTTAGGATGTGAAGTTATTTTGTTCAGGAACACGAGTGAATATTGATGTTTTTTTTTTTTTTTTTTTGATAAAGGAGTGAATATTGATGTTATCAATCACTAAAACTTTTTTTAGAATGACTAGGCAATGACCTGATGTTGGTGATTACTTTTCTTTTCAAATAAGTTATACTATGTATATGAGGTATACTTAGGTAATATGTGATCTTAGAAATCTAAGAATTTGCAGATATAATATTTGTAACAAATATATAGGATCTAACTACTGGATGAAGTGGGCTAATGGTTTGATCTTGTTGTGTTCCGATTTTGATTCCCATAGGAAAAATGCTTTAAGTCATGTCATAATATATTAAGGTCTTGGAACAAGAATGAGATTAAAGCCTAGATCCAAACTTTTTCTAATTATTAAAAAAAAAAAAGTTCTGACGTAAGAAAACAATATAGCATGTACATGTACGCAAACATGTGATTGCAACTTCAATAGATTATACTTTTTATAGAATTATTCAATGTTTCCAGATCTTTGTAACAATTAGTTATGGTCCGAAAATAGTTTACTATATATCAAATATATTTATATATGTAAAAAAAAAAAAATATATATATATATATTTATATATGTACGACAATGGTTTATGATCCAAGCTAGATCATTCAGACCTCCCATATGCATGGTTTGGAGCATTTAGTAAGCCAGTGACAAAATTAATGAATGTCAAAGGGAATCAAGAATTAGGTCAACGTGTGAACGTAAAGATTACGTAACGATGAAGTCAGATTACGCGAGGACATGGCGGTGCACTGTAAAACATTATAATAGCATTATGATTTGGTCTCTCTTCATCCAATCAAACCCGATGGCTTTCAAATTACGGCGAAACCGTTAGGTCAACCGTATATACTATTGTTATCTTTAAATTCATTTCCAAAAACTGTGGTTTTATGTATTTGGTCTTTATTTTTACTCTTACAAGTGGATGATATGAATATATGATCAAATCATTATATATGGAGTCTTATTTTGATTGACATAAAAATTCGATTTAATTAAATTTATATTGAATTACTGTGAAATTTTATATAATTTAAAATATTATTTTAGATTTGAGAAACTTAATTACAGAAAACTGTATTGATGATAATGGAAGAGATTCTGTACCGAAGCAGCCCACGGCCCACCAAACGATAACACCAACTTCAAAGGATTTGGACTCGCAAGTTTAATTTGCTTTTTCTAGGTTTGAATTTCATCGATTGTGTTTGACTAGTTGTAGGTTCTAAGTTGCATGTTGGTTGGTTGGGCTTTGGTTGCCTGTTGTGTGGGCTTTGGATACCTGATGTTTGAATTTTGGTTGCCTGTTGTTTGGGTTTTGATTTCCTATATTTAGGATCTTGTATTAAATCTCCGGTTTTTAAATATAATTCCTTCGGATAAAAAAAAAAAAAGGAAGAGATTCTGTACTTTACCACGTTGTCCGGAGATTATGTATGAACCAAATTGTGCCACTGGCAGTTGCCCCACTCTGTGGCAGCAAAAACGGAAGGGATTTGACGATTGCATCAAAACAAAAGGTGAAACCATGCCTCTGCCACCATGATTGCATTCCTTGAGTTTCTTGTTTTTCAGTTTTCTTTTAATATGTAAATCGTCATCAATTATAGCAACAATCTAGTCTAAAACAATTAACAAAGTATGGTCATATGGCTATATGGCCGTGGTTCAATAGTATGAGAATTGAGAGATTTAGGAATGCATTATTTGGTTCTAATTTTTCGGCTTATGCAATGTAATCGGTAACAAGTGGATTTTATTACCATATAATATTAGTCAGAAAACATTTTAAATTCAAGGTAGACAACATAATAGTTTAAAAAAAAAAAAATTCACTCTGTATTACCTTAGTATGTTTTTATCGAAATTGAAGGGATCAACCAATAGGATAAAATAGATATGGTCCTCTTTGATGTAGACTCTAGAACAAGCATATGCATGAAAAGTAGTGACATTGGATGCATCAAAGACAGTAAAAAAAATTGATGAAATTGTTAAAGTTTATGCATGAATATATTTCTTGTAGCAATGGATATGTGCATATTAGTTGTTTATGATGATGAATGTTAAACCGGTTTGGTTTAGCTGAGCGGGAAATCCAAAAAACTGTGAGCGAGAATATCTTTGTGAATAAGTCTACATTGATTTCTGTATATTCTGAGGCTTAATTGTGGGATCTATTTTTGGGTAGTATAGATTGGCAAGATACATGTCTCACGTGTATATATTGTAACATTGACATTCTCAATAAGATCATCAAAAAATTCCCAAAGACCTAGCGTTCGTACATGGTATCAGAGCCTACTGATTCAATGACAGAACAACAGAAAGCTATGGTTGAGGGAGCAAACACTGAAAAATCAAAGCTGTACAAATTGGCAGCAAATGAAAATCCAGGAGCTGTGATTGCTCAAGTAGTGTTCGATGGGGACAACTATGACGAATGGGCGCAGGCTGTACGCACAGCTTTGCGAGTGAAGAGAAAGTATGGCTTCGTCGATGGAAGTGTCGTGAAGCCGATGGAGGACGACCCTGAATTCGAAGATTGGGTTTCGGCGAATTCAATGGTGGCGCTTTGGATCCTCAATTCAGTGGATCCGAAGGTGAGAAGAACCTTGGCTAACAAATAAAGTCCACATGAATTGTGGCAGGAGATCAAAGAGCGATTCTCAGAAGGAAATGGACCACGCATACAAGAGATAAAGGCGGAGTTGGCTTGTCTCAGACAAAATGGGACAAGCGTGATCGATTACTTCGGGAGATTGACGAAGTTGTGGGACGATTTGTCCAACTATGACAAGTCGGTGATGTGCAGCTGTGGAAAATGCACATGTAATCTTGGAGTGGAGATTGAAAAGAAGCGTGAAGATGACAAGGTTCATCAATTCCTGTTGGGCCTTGACGAAGACGTCTACGGAGCGGTACGTGCCTCAATCATCAGTACTGATCCGTTGCCAACGATCAACCAAGCCTATTCAAAGGTGAAGTCGGTGGAGCGTATCAACACAGTCATGAGAGGACGTGACCAACAGAACACAAAGACTGCTTTTGCTGTCAAAGCCGGTGATTATGGCAAACGAGCAGAAGAGAAGAGCAAACAAGTCTGTCCAGTTTGCAAAAAGGCTGGACATGGAAGAGATGCTTGCTTTCAAGTGATTGGCTTCCCAGAGTGGTGGGAAGATCGTGGAAAACAAGGTGGTCGCGGAATCGGAAGAGGAAGCGGACGTGGCAGAGGTGTGTTTGCGAGAGAAAATGCAGTTAAGGCGACAAGTACTGTCGGAGAAAGCAGTGCAGAGGCAGAGAAGTATGGATACACTGGTCTTGATAATGAGCAGTGGATGATTCTTGTGAAGATGCTGGAGGAGCAAAAGAAATCCACGACAAGACTCAATGGTAAGTCTGAAATTTTCGAATGGGTGTTAGATACTGGAGCTAGTAATCATATGACTGGTTATGATGAATTATTGTGTGATTTGAAGTATATCTTACCTTGTCAAATTGGCTTGCCTAATGGGGACAAGTCTATATCAAGGAAGAAGGGAACAGTGAAATTTGATGCAGATTTTAGTCTTAAGAATGTGCTGTTAGTTCCAGATTTGAAGTGTAATTTGATCTCGGTATCTCAGCTGATTGCGGACTCTGATTATGTGATGCAAATTGCTAATAAAGGGTGTGTTCTCCAGGACCGTTTAACGAAGAACCTGACTGGAGCGGGTGAGCTGCGTGATGGATTGTATTTCTTTCACAGGATGACTTCTTTTATGGCGTTAAAGATGAATAAGGATGGAGCTGAAGATGTATGGCATCAAAGGCTTGGGCATCCATCTAGTAGTGTTTTTGATTTGTTTCCCGGAATTGAAAGTAGAAATAAGGATTTCTCAACATGTGATGTGTGTTTGAGATCCAAGCAATGTCGTAAACCATTTCCGATAAGTGATAATAAAAGTTTTGAGATTTTCGAGTTGATACACTGTGACTTATGGGGCCCGTATCGAAAATCAAGTATTTGCAACTCATTCTACTTCTTAACCATCGTGGATGATTTTTCCAGAGGAGTTTGGGTATTTTTGCTTCACGACAAAACACAAGTCAAGAGAAGCTTGCGAAATTTCTTGGCAATGGTGTTACGACAGTTTGGGAAGACAGTGAAGACGATTAGAAGTGATAATGGAAGTGAGTTTGTTTCACTCACGGCTGAGTTCAGAGATGAAGGAATTATCCACCAGACTTCATGTGTTGGAACTCCACAACAGAATGGACGGGTGGAGAGAAAACATCGACATCTTCTTAACGTTGCACGAGCACTTTTGTTTCAGTCTGATATGCCTATTCAGTTTTGGGGAGAGGCAGTATTGACAGCAGCTTACTTGATAAATCGGACGCCGTCGAGTGTGTTGAAGGGTAAGACACCGTATGAGGTGTTATATGGATCGGTTCCGAACTATGATAACTTGAGAGTGTTCGGATGTCTTGCATTTGCACATAATCAGAAACGAGGAGGTGATAAATTTGGTTCGCGAAGTAGACGGTGTGCTTTCATTGGATATCCATTCGGGAAGAAAGGATGGAGTTTATTTGATCTCGATACTGAAGAAGTGTTTGTATCGCGGGATGTCGTATTCATGGAGGACACATTTCCGCTTAACCAACGACTCACTGGTGATTCAGAAGCGAGTCGCAAGCTTGACTTGCAGTTATTTGATGACGAGATACAAGCGTGTGATGTCACTGCTGTCGATGAGGTTGCCGCTGTTGTTGATCAGCCTGATCGTGTGCCTGAATCATCACATGCTGGAACAGACCCAGCATCGTCTGTGGATCAACGGAATGAGGAAGAAACGGAGTGCAGGGGTGGGACAGAGTTGGTTGATAACGGTGAGATTGGAACAGAGGTTCGACATGATAATGTCGCTGTGGAAGTTACAACGGTTGCAGTTCCTACTGCTAACGACGCCGTGGACGAGATAGAGAGACCCTTGGGTCGGGGAATGCGGCCAAAACAACAAACGATCAAACTCAAAGATTATGTCCTCAATACGATCTCACACGAAGACGGTTATCCCTATCCCATTTCTGATTTTCTCACCTGTGAAAAATTCTCAAAGAAGTACTGTGCATTTCTTGCTGCGGTTTCCAACGAGGTTGTACCATACACCTTTCGTGATGCAGTGGTGCATGAGCGATGGCGAACAGCAATGAAAAATGAAATTGATGCTTTGGAGTTGAACAAGACTTGGAGAATGGAAAAGCTTCCGGTTGGGAAGAAATCTATTGGATCAAAATGGGTTTTCACAATTAAATACAAAGCTGATGGCTCCATAGAACGGTATAAAGCTAGACTCGTAGCTTTGGGGAATCGACAGATTGAAGGAACAAATTTCTCAGAAACGTTCGCACCGGTTATAAAGATGAGTACGATACGTATGTTCTTGGCAGTTGCTTCGGCGAAAAGATGGGAATTGCACCAAATGGATGTGCATAATGCCTTCTTACATGGAGATTTGGAGGAAGAAGTTTACATGAAACCTCCACCTGGTTTTAAGACAGATGATCCCACGCTTGTTTGTCGGCTGCAAAAGTCGTTATATGGATTACGACAAGCTCCAAGATGCTGGTTCGCGAAACTCCGAGGCGCTTTGTTGCGATATGGTTTTAAACAGGCTTACTCAGATTATTCTCTGTTCTTCCTGAAGTATGGACGATCAGAGATATACATTTTGGTGTATGTCGACGACTTGGTCATTGGTGGAAATGACACGGTTGGAATCACTGCATTCAAGACATATTTGAGCACATGTTTTCATATGAAAGATCTTGGCAGCCTTAAATATTTCTTGGGGATAGAAGTAGCACGGAATAATGATGGAATTTTTATGTGTCAGAGGAAGTATGCACTTGACATTGTGAGTGAAGCATGGCTCTTGGGCTCGAAACCAGTGAGTTGTCCGATTGAAAAACAACATGGGTTGGCTCGCTCTACCAGTCCATTGTTGTCTGATCCCGAGAAGTATCGCCGGATGGTTGGCCGTTTGATATATCTTGGAGCTACACGGCCAGATTTGACATACACTATTCATATTTTGTCTCAGTTCATGACTTCACCTAGAAAGGATCACTGGGAAGCGGCACTACGGACTGTGCGCTATCTGAAAGGAACACCTGGAACAGGTATACTTCTCAAATATAGCTGTGATCTTCGTATCCATGGGTGGTGTGATTCTGATTGGGCAGGGTGTCCAGTATCTCGATGATCAGTTGGTGGATGGTTTGTTACACTTGGGGAGTCACCTGTCTCTTGGAAGACAAAGAAACATGATGTGGTTTCCCGATCGTCTGCGGAAGCCGAATATAGAAGCATGGCTTTGACGGTTTGTGAATTGAAGTGGCTTAAGCGATTATTGGGAGACTTGGGAGTAGCACACAATGTACCAATGAATCTCTCATGTGATAGTCAATCTGCTCTATACATTGCGGCCAATCCTGTGTTTCATGAGAGAACGAAACATATCGAGATTGATTGTCATATTACACGAGATGCGATCATGGAAGGTTGGATATGCACGAACAAAGTATCCACTACACAACAGTTGGCCGATGTTTTCACTAAGGGGCTGGGCAAGCACGAGTTCGAATATCTAACTTCCAAGTTGGGTATCCGTAATCCGTATGCTCCAACTTGAGGGAGGGTGTTAAACCGGTTTGGTTTAGCTGAGCGGGAAATCCAAAAAACTGTGAGCGGAAATATCTTTGTGAATAAGTCTACATTGATTTCTGTATATTCTGAGGCTTAATTGTGGGATCTATTTTTGGGTAGTATAGATTGGCAAGATACATGTCTCACGTGTATATATTGTAACATTGACATTCTCAATAAGATCATCAGAAAATTCCCAAAGACCTAGCGTTCGTACAATGAATCTATGCTAGGGGCGGTATATGCATGGGTTGGTTGTTAATTTGTTATCCACTCTGCCGGACTTGTTTTTCTTACCAGAAGCTGATGATTCGGATCCACTGATTCGTGCTAAGCTAAATACACTCCAAGAAACCCACACCGAGCAATATAACATATATGAATCATTGATAGATAGATTGTGTGGGTAAATATTTTGTTATTTTATTTGGATAAAACATTAGAAAACGTGGGCGGTGTTGATAACAACAATCATGGAACACTAAACTATTTTTGTGTATCAGAGAAACCGAAAAAAATGTTGAATAAAGGAATTAAAATTTAAAATGAATAGAAAATGGGGGTATTCCCATTAGAGCATGACCATCAATGAACCCCCTATGGGGGTTCTTAAAAAAAAAATTTTTTTTTTTTTTTTTTGGGAAAAGTGTAAAAAAAAAAAAAAATTCGAAAAAAAAAATTAGACGAATGATAAGCCGCCACGTGTCATGAACAGTATAAGAACCGGTTCTTAAATAAGGATTTTTAGGACCCGGGTTCTTAACTATTCACGTGGGACCCACGTGAATAGTTAAGAACCCGGGCCTTAAGATACCTCAATGGCCATGCTCTTACATCCATGACTATACACCCACATGGGATTTGAAACAAAGAAAGTTATGTAACAGCGATGCAAAAAACCTCGACGTTGAATTAGTCAGAAACTCGTCCACGTACTTTTTTGTTATTTATCTTCAAATAATTTTTAGTAATCCACAATCATTCAACTTCAATCATGCAAAATTGCAAATACCCGTAGACATCAAAACAAAAATACCACGTAGCACATAGACCCCAGTCACCCCACCATCATTCTCGTTATTATATGTTCCCACTCTTCTCCTCTAGTAAACAACAAACAAACTGGCAACGGCAAAAGTCTCTTTCGACGGTGGCTGCTTTGTCCTCTTCTTTTGAAAACCTTTTACCTCTGGCTGGCTGGCTGCCTTCTTTAAGGTCCATAGATTCTTCATTCTTCTATCTTTTTTCCATGTTATATCATGTTTGTTTTTTCTTAATTTTATATACCGGTCATTCATTATCCTACACGTTTTAAGAGATGGCGAATCAAACTCTAACTTTTACATCAATAAAACTGTTAATCTCACTCTCTCCTATTGTTAAATATCGTTTAGTTTGAACAAGGAAAAAAGAAGTTATTGTTTCATGATAGAAAAAAAAGTTTTTTTTTTTTTTGAATATTGTTTTGTCAACCAGAAGAAGTTATTGCTTACTACAACACTGCATCCTTTTAATTTATTATCTGCCAAACCACGGGGACACGCGCTTTAATTTTTGTAAAGAAAACAAAAAAAATTGAAAAGTCGTTTGCTGCTCTCCCAAATCGATTCCTCAGCCATGCGAACTCAAACTCAAAGCTTTCTTCTCTCATCGTCTTTTAGCTAGCTTTTGATTTCTCCAGGTCTTTTCTCTTCTTCTTCGTCAGATCGAGATTCGATTTTCTCAGCTTCCCTACTTTTGCGGCTGGCTTACTTGGTGTTGCTTAAATCCTATTTCCATTTGTCATCTTACTCCGTTTTATCGTCTCACGATGAGTAAGAACTGGAAATCCATTCGATTAAGGCTCCAAATGGCTACGCTCATGGTTTTTCTGGTGATTTTGAGCTTCGATTCGTGCTATTCGTGGGAAAACGAAGGTATACTGGTTTTCGTTTCTATATTTTGCCAATAAAAATAGAAGCAAGGTCCTGATAAGCTTTTGTTTCTCTCCCTTCAGGTGTGAATTTTCTAGAATTCAAAGAGACAGTAACAAAAGATCTATGGCCTGATAGAGATGCAGCCGATTTGTAAGTAGCAGCAGCCTTTTGGATTCTTCTGTGATTGTTTTTTACTTTGTTCAATTTGAATGCACCTAGCTTGTTTTAGTATGTTTGTTTGCAACTGGCTAAGATCTAATGTGCAATGAAACTTGATTGTGCAATATAGAAATAAAAAAACATGAGTTGAAATTGAATTTTTGGTTGAGCATTAACACCAATGTAGTTGGTATAGTAGATCTACGACTTTAACACCCTACTTTTAGATTATTTGAGTGAATTTATACTCTTTCTGAGTGGTAAAATCTTTACTTATATAGTAAGAAGTTGTTGTTAGTAGTTACACATCATGAAGATTTGGCTTTCTTGTGTGCATTTGTGTTCATCAATAGAATCATTTTGCTACATCCTCTGTCTTATACTCAATTCTATCTTACCTTGGTATTTTTCTCCTTTCTAGGAGAGCTGTTGGTTTTCACAGGAAATTGCTTGGCCGTTTCCGTAACCCCTACACCCATTTGAATTCGTACAAGGATCGTCCTCTGGCAACTGCTACACCACCGTCGTCTTCAGTTTCTTCTCAGAGACCTATTACCAGTAAATCCTCAGCAATGCATCCACCACGGAAAAGTCCACCTGCCCTGCATGTTTCTGCTCCACCTCCTTCTGTGCTTCTTTCAAATATTCCTAGTCTAAGAAGTTCTTCAAAGAGCATGGTTTTTATTGTGACTGGCTCCATAGGTGGTGCTGTGTTCCTTCTTCTGTTAGCTACTGGTGTCTTCTTTCTCAAAAGTAAGGCTGGGAAATCTGTGAATCCTTGGAGTACAGGTCTTAGCGGACAACTTCAGAAAGTTTTCATAACTGGTAATTATTTGTCTCACTCCCTTGATATATTATGTAAAAGGTGGCGCTTGCCTTTTTTTAACTCACCGTTTTGTTTTGAACACTAATGTTGTCTGGTTGTTTTACACAGGTGTCCCAAAACTCAAAAGATCTGAGATCGAAGCTGCCTGTGAAGATTTCAGTAATGTCATTGGGTCTTGTCCCATTGGTACATTGTTCAAAGGGACACTATCGAGTGGGGTGGAGATAGCTGTGGCTTCTGTTGCTACTGCTTCTGCCAAAGAATGGACAAATAACATAGAAATGCAGTTTAGAAAAAAGGTATATACGGTCAACCAGTACACTTATATTTCTCAAAAAGGTTTTGATTGCCATCATCTTATCGTTTTATTTTCTTTGATTATTTCAGATCGAAATGTTATCAAAGATAAACCACAAGAATTTTGTCAACCTTCTTGGTTACTGTGAAGAAGATGAACCTTTCACTAGGATATTGGTCTTTGAATATGCATCAAACGGATCGGTCTTTGAACATTTACACTGTAAGCAAAAAAGCTCTTTACTCACATGAGTTGTCTCGTTTCCTTATTCTAAATGGGAAACAATATTACTTTTTTCTTTTGCAGATAAAGAATCAGAACATTTGGACTGGATAATGCGGCTAAGAATAGCAATGGGTGTAGCATATTGTCTTGACCATATGCACGGGCTCAAACCACCTATAGTCCACAGCAATCTTATCTCATCATCAATTCACCTCACAGAGGATTACGCAGTCAAAATCGCAGATTTCAATTTCGGTTACTTAAAAGGCCCGTCCGAGACAGAAACCAGCACCAACGCACTCATAGACACACACATCTCAGTCACACCAACCCAAGAAGACAACGTTCACAGCTTCGGTTTACTTTTATTCGAACTGATGACCGGAAAGCTCCCAGAGTCTGTTAACAAAGGTGAGTCGGTAGACACCGGGTTGGCTGATTTCTTGAGAGGAAAGACTCTAAGGGAGATGGTGGATCCAACACTGGAATGTTTTGATGAGAAAATTGAGAATATAAGCGAAGTGATCAAAAGCTGTGTAAGAACAGACCCGAAACAGAGACCGACAATGAAGGAAGTCACAGGGAGGTTACGAGAGATCACAGGATTGTCACCGGACGATGCTATTCCGAAACTTTCACCTCTTTGGTGGGCAGAGCTGGAAGTGTTGTCCACTGCGTGAAAGGAGTTAGTACGTTTGCTTCATAATGAAACTGTAAGTATTATTAATATGAAGTTTGTGTGTGTGTTCTTGAGAGTCTCTTTGGAGCTCGTTACTTTGTCTTTAGGCCTTATATATAAATCTGTGCTAGTTTATACAACGAATCGAAAATTCTGTTAAAAAGAATTCGAGATGGTCACAACTTGTGTTATAATGTTTGTAAACTAGTTATTAATATTTTTCCCCGCAATCAATCAGTTATTTAAAATTGCCAGTCCTAAATTTAACGAGAAATCGTCTCTTATACCCTTATAAGAGAAATAGAAATCCTGGTTACTCTTTTCTAATCTCTCATACCTTTCTTTTTAATGAAATGTTGTTAGACGAAACCGTCTTTACTGAAATATAAAAATTCGATAAAAAAGAGATCTGTGCATTGACCAAATTAATCTTAATGAAATATATAATCATTAACTAATTTGTTATTATTTGTTATTAGAAATATCAAATATATATAATTATAATTAATTTGAAAAAATAGAAATTGGATATTTTTTTAAAAAACGCGATGGGAAACATAATCGAAAAACGAAAAAACCAGAGAGCACACACGAGAACATAATCAAAATCTATTCCTCCGACGCAGTCGCCGTACCCTCCACCGTCGCCGTTTCCTGGATCGCCTTCGCATCGCCTGAGCTGCATTGAGGTCGAAAATCCAGGTACATTTGAGCTAAATTTAGGATTTAGGGATTCATTTGAGCTAAATCTAATTGATGAACTGAATTGGTGAATTGGTCTCAGTTTTACCATTTAAGCATTGTTTATGGGTCGATTAGTACTATAAATTGGTAACAAATACCTTTCACTGGTTGAATCGTATTGCATTGCACTGTAAATCATGAATTATGGATATTTGTTTGACATGACAGAATGAGCAGGAACATAAATATACATTTTAAATGTCAAAATCGCATGTATAGTATAATGTTGAAGACATCAGTGGAGGAGATAACAATGTCGATGGTAGAAGCTAGGATATACAAGAAGCTTAGTTTAGATGAAAATAATGTTAAATTGCATTTGAGTTACATTCCTCGGATGTTGGATGTGAGGAACAGTGGACTATTCGTGATGATGAGGATCTGGTTGTTTATCTATCGTATGTTGATAAAGAGAACCGTAAATGTATTTTGTTTGTGGAGGTGTTGACTGCATCGGAGGGTTCTCCTACATCGGAACTGCCGGAGTCACAGTCGAGAGTGGGGAAAAGTTATGTTGGTATGAACTATGAGGAGTTGCATTGAACTGATGATGAAATCGTAGAAATAGGACCCAAGGCCGTTGCGCTGTATGAAGAGAAAGGACAAGAAAATCAAGAAGAGGAGATGATAGACAATGATGATGCTACATTACGTGATGAATGTAAGACTCAAAAGGGTAACGATATTGATCCATCGGATATGCGTGATAAATGTACGTCTCTAAAGGGTAACGTTATTGATCCATCGGATATGCGTGATAAATATGTTGAGGAACCACCTTCTGTTGAAGCTGTTCAGTTTGTACAGCCTGAAGGAATTTCTAGGCAGTTCCTAATCCAATTAGGCAACCCTAGGTATAAATTCCAAGCCTAGGATCTAGGTTCCATGCTTAGAGTCGAATCTACATTCCAGATCTCGAATATACCTGGATGATTTGCAGCGGAAGATTAACAGGGATTCGAGATCAATATCGCCTCAAGTGCTGCGCCTCTACTGGTATCCACACGCACGCAAACTGGAACAGACGAGATGCTAGTGCCGTTAGAGATCTAATCTCTTAGGGTTACCTGCGTTTCTGTTCTGAGTTTCTGGGTCAATTTTCGGCTCGGCTTGTCAGTAACTCGCGCGTCACATATCTTATATATGCGCACTCGTAAAACCCTAGTCCTGTGTCGATCGACACAGACATGGAACGATCGACACATACCGATTAAACTCTTTTGTCGATCGACACAGATACTGCATCGATCGACACACTCTTCAGAAACGTGTATAACAATTATACATTTATTAGATCATTCCAATAATGATCAACCCTATATAAAGCTTCCAGTTTGTTTAGGTGTGTGACCCTGTAGGATCATGTAATACTAGCAATGAGTTCTAAACTCATAGATCATAAGTGGCTTCTAGCAAAACATTATGATCACCTTGTATTACATGATTGTCTTATCTCGATAACACAACTATCTCTAGAGTGATTACAAGTGTGATTTCAGGACATTCCCAACAATCTCTCACTTGTACTGGAATCATCTATTCCTATAATCCCTTGTCGCTATATCTCGATCTAGCATAAGGCAAGAACCGTGTCATCCTTATTAAGCCAAGATCATGTTCATCGAACTCCGATTTATACTGACAAGACAAACGACTGACAATCACCTCGTTTGAGTGTGGCCACACATTTCTCAGTATCAAATCTTCGATGGGCCCTGAGATATTTATCTCCTGTTATATAGGAGGGACAAATCCCATCTTGTTCCATCCATGTTCCTTCACATGCTTCATGATACACCCAATCAATGTCTTTATAATCACCAGTTACGGCTGACGTTTGACAAAGTCAAAGCGGACCAATTCACATGTAAGAAAACATGATGAACTCAGGTCTAAGGACTATACTCTATAGTCGTAATGAAAACTCTCATGACACTTATATAACTATCCTGTAGAGTTCTCATTAGCGGGTCATGTACGATCCTGTGTTCTCCAACACATATCTATGTGATTGACTTTAATACTCTTATTAATGACTCCATGAAACTTAGTCACCAGTCACCTCACATACTAGTCTCACGCGGTTGTTAATGTCCCACTTTAACAACCTTGACCAGGGACCTTCATAATTTATGTCACTCATTATCTATAGGGTTTCATGATCAAGTCACATACTTGATGACCTATAAAATGTCATAAATTACTTTGGGACTATTATTTAATGACATAATTAAATAATACTGATGTCAGAATTCATAATCAAATTATGTTTACATGAACATCATATCATATCTAAAATCAACAACAACAACTCCCACTAAAATTAAGATCACATCTTAAGACATCTAATGCCTGTAGCAGTTGTTTGAACCTCATTCGCTCTTGCTCAGCGTGTGTCGAAAAACACTGCATCTTGCTAAGAGTAATGCCAAATGTCATTTGCATGAAACCCTTCTTGGAATCATGCACACTGGACCTGTGCAAGACCTTATCAATATAAGCATCTTGACACAATCCAATTAGCTTGTCCAATCTTTCTCTATAAATTCTTATTCCAAGAATGTTTACGGTTTCTCCCATATTTTATTGAAAAACAACTTTCGAGTCAAGTCTTAACAGACTGAAACATTGGAACTCCATTTCCGAGAAGTAGCATGTTATCAACATACAATACTAGAAATGCAACTGCGCTCCCACTAGTCATCTTGTAAACACACGGTTCCTCTTCGTTCCTGATGAAGTCAAACCTTTTTGACTGTTTCATCAAAACGAAAGTTCCAACTCCGAGATGCTTTCTTCAATCCATAAATGGATCGATGAAGCTTGCATACCTTCCTAGTTTCATTAGGATTAATGAAAACTTCAGGTTATGTCATGTACACATCCCTTTACAGAGTTCCATTAAGGAAAACTGTTTTCATATCCATCTGCCAGATCTCATAACCATTATGAGTGGCGGCAGCGGCTTTCAGCCATTTTCGGAGTCAGGGCCCAACATTGCTTCTTCATAATTTGCAGGCTCGTCACTTTCAATGATCAACAGATCACGGCAATTGGTTACGAGAAATCCAAATTTCTCGGGTTCGTGACGGATCCTTTCGGATCTGCGAGCTTCAGGTTTGTGTAAAAGTCGCACATATATCTCATATATAGACTTATACCATGACCTAATTAACCAAGATTTAAACTGTAGTTGATCAAGTCATAAACCAAAATCAATATTTTGGTTCACGAACTGTGTCGATCGATACACCTTTGTGTCGATTGATATTCATGCATTTTGATGCATTTAGACTTGTGTTTTGTTCTTGTTTTAGTCTCATCTTGCATGCATTCAAGTCTCTTTGTTGTTCTTTGTTTGCATTTAGAGTATGTTAGCATCTAGGACTAGGATTTTGCATTTTAGGTTTGTTTTGGTGTGTTCTTGGTGATTTGTATGTGCAAAAGGAGTTTCATAGGTGTTTGAGAACTTGGAGAATGGAGCATTGAAGATTGGAGTTTGAATGAGGAATACCGACTAAGGAATATGGAGCAAACGGAGTCCATACAGAGCGCTTGACACATTGGCAGGGGCATGTACCGACCTGGTACACCGACCAAACCGGGTCCATATGGAGACAGTTGATTTGTGACGAAATCCGCAGAGACACATACCGACTCGTGGCACAGGACAGATTCACCCGGTATGAGCATACCGACCAACCAACACCGACCAGAACCGGTCGGTACAAGCCCTTAGAACATACTTTTGTCTAATTGAACCGTGTCAATACCCGGTTTGTCCCGGGTTGACCCGGTTCGAGTTGCTTTTCCCTTATAAGCTAAAAACCCTCATTTTGACACTCTTAAGCTTGGTTTTTGTTCTAAGTACTTGGAAGACAAAGTTTGAATCTTTTCTTAATCTAAGAGTTGTTTTGCTTTGATTCTTCATCTCTTTCTTTTAATCTTTCACAAATCATCATGCTTAACATCTTTCTTATGGATTTTGTTATGCCAAGTATGATTTGTGAGTAGTCTTCATCAAGGATTATGGGTTAGGTATATTAGGGCTATTTAGAGTGAATCAAGGATGTTTAGGGCTTATTTATGATTGATCTCACCTTTTTAGATGTTCTTAATGCTAGGTTATCCATGATCAAGTTAATCTAGATCCTTTGGCTTTTGTTGCACACCAATTGTTTGATGAAATGCAAGCTATGATCTTTTTGGGGATTTTCACATTCTAGCTCATGAGAATGAATGTTTAGAGTGATTATTAGCTTAATGGAATTTGATTGTTAATGGTTGCCTTGTCTTATTTCACAAATGATAATTTGATCTTGAAATATGATTATGGAAAGTGATTAGTACCAAGATATTGGATTAGTCAACTGTTAATGTTCCTTGCTTGAGATTAGCTTCTTGTTGATTGATTAGACATCCTTGTTAGCTCTAGATAGTTTTAGTAAATGACCTTAACCTATAAGCCTTGTCTTTTATCTTGATTGTCATTTACTTAGTTCTCTCTTGCTTCAATTTGTTCACTTGTTTATTGTTAATTGCACCTAGAATCTTTAGGATCACTATTTGAATTTGATTGCTTGACTCTAAGGGTTTAGTGTATTCAAATTGGCTCAATCCATTCCCAAATTTGGTTCGATACCTCTTACTACACGATAAGTAAGAGGAATTGATACCTCTAGGATTTGCAAAAATCTTGTTATCAATTTGGCGTCGTTGCCGATTTGGGATTTAGGATTGATCAATTAGATTTCTATTCCTATTTAGTTCAAGTCTTTGAAACTAAGCTTTTCTTTTTCTTTGCTTTGGTTCATTCATCTCAATTTAAGATGATGAACTTCCTTTCATTTGTTGTTACTAACTTGGTTTATTTGATCCTCTTGTGCTTTCAAAGGTACCCAACCAAAAGGAAGATACATGACAAACCAAGTTCATTTGAGGTGTTGGAGATTGTCAATCAAAGAAGTATCACTAAAGCTCCACAACCTCAAGCAACTTCACCACAACCTCAACCTCAAGAAGCTTCCTTGACACTCCCATTGATACCCACTCCAATCCAAGAGAAAAGGCCAACAATTGGAAGTTTTGACACTCCTCAATGTTGCATGAGCTATGGTATTCATCCTCCTCCTATCAAAGCCAATGCTTACACGATCGAGCTAAGTTTGATTAGATTGATTCAAGACTTAAGGTTCTTAGGGACAAGAGTGGAGAATCCCTATAATCACTTGTACTACTTTGAGAAGTTGTGCAACACATTTAGGATTGAAGATGTGGATGATGATAGTGTCAAGCTCCTTTTGTTCTCATTCTCACTTGGAGATAAAGCTAGCCAATGGGAGATATCATTGCCCTCTCACTTGGTGAATTCTTGGGATGATTGCAAGAGGATATTTCTCCTAAAGTTCTACCCTCCACAAAGAACATCCCAAGCTAGAAAAGACATCTTGAGCTTCAAACAAGACTACCATGAGACTTTTCATGAAGCATGGGAGAGACTCAAGGGCTACACTCATGATTGTCCCCACCATGGGTTCAACAAAGAAGTCATCCTTAGTACCTTCTATCATGGAGTGCTTAATGAGCACCATTGGACTTTAGATGTAGCTAGAAAAGGAAGGTTTTTGAACCTCACAATTGATCAAGGGGAGCTACTTGTTGAGAATCTAGCCCAAAGTGAGGAGAACTATGTTGGTGGGTTTGAGGAGGTTCCAATGGAAAATGGATACATTGAGGATAAAGTAAGTAAAGAGTTGGAAGCTCTTAATGATCTTTTAGATGAAGTCTTACAATCTACCCAAGAGTCATCTATCATTGTAAGGGAAGAGAGTAAAGGCTATCAATCTCAACAAAGCTTTGTGCCTTTAAATCAACAACAAGATTATGCTCCTAAGTCAAAATTCCAAGGACAACTAGGAGGTTTCCCACCTAAGCTTCCTTACAACCCTCAAGCTCAAGCTTCTACTTCTTTGGATCAAGGCTTTGAAATGAAGGCAATGATTCAACAACTCATCCAAGGGCAAGCAAATGGTGCAATGGACTTGAGCAAGAGGATGATTGATATCCACTCTAAGGTTGATGGAAACTTCAAGGATATCACTTCCAAACTTGAGACCTTGACTTCAAGAGTGATCCAAATGGAGAAGCAAAAGGAGAAATTTGATCCCACCAACCATTGCAATACAATCAATTCAAATGCTGAACATGAAAGGGTAGTAGCTGAACTTAAAGCCATTGCCTATGGTTCTCCACTTGAGAAGAAGAAGGATGATAAGTTGGATGAAAAAGTCATCATCGAGGAGTTTCTTCTTGGTCTTTGTGATGAAATTATGAATGAAGACACGGTTGAGGAAGATCTAACCATGACCAAGCTAGATCCTACATCCCTTCCTAAGCTAGGAGCACCGGGAAAGTTCTCACTATCTTGCTCTCTTGGACACTTGAAGATTGAGGATGCCTTGTGTGATACATGCTCAAATGTGAGTGTCATATCCCTTGAGATGGTTGAAGAATTAGGAATCAAGAGCATTGAGAGTTACAAATCTACTCTCACCTTTGGAGATTCTTCAACAAAAGTACCATATGGGGAGATTAAAGACTACCTGGTGATGATCGAGGATTGTACAATCCCAACTGATTTTGTGGTTATGAAGATGAAGAAGGGAAAGAAGCTTCCTCTACTCTTGGGCACTGATTTTCTTAACACTACCGGTACAATAATCGATTTCAACAAGAAGAGGGTAGTACTCACAAAGGTGAATGATAAGGTGTTCTATCCCATGAAGTCATCCTCCATCAACACTTGTGGAACCATCACAAGTGACCTTAATCTCGAGGAGGAAAGGACTTTTGCTAGTCTTGCCAAGCTTGAGTATTGTGCATCCATCATTTTGGGAGATTTGAGGATTGAGGAGCCACAAGTTGAAAAGGTTGAGAAGTTGTACTCCCCAAAGGTTGAACAAGTTGTGAAAGATGCTTTGGTTAGAGAGAGTAGTAAAGAGCTGATGAGTGAACACTTGGAAAGTGTTCCATTAGAGGAGGTGAGTGGAGCAAAGGAAGCTCCTCGTAAGAGAAAGAATAAGAAGGAAAAAGCACCTACAACCTCTACTCATACTCAAGTTCCTAGCACTCTCACTCTCAGCCCTTTGAAGCTTAAGGATGGGACAATAGAGTACAAGGTCAAGTCTAAGGGAAAGTCTAGGCTATTTGCAAGTGCAAAAGCTTTAATCAGTCAAAGGTTTCAAGGTGAATCAGTCAATCTCAGTGAGCTAAGCTCTCAGGTCCTGACCATCAATCTCGAGGGCGGGCCACACTCTTCAACCGCCTAAAAACCGGTTTGCAAAAGTCGAGCTTACCGACTTTAAACAAAAGCGCACTTGGGAGACATTCCCATGTCTATCCTTGTATATATTTATTTCATTTTGCTTGTTATTTTTGATGTTTTCTTTGAGTAAATGTAGGGATTTTTGAACAATTTGGAAAGTTTGGCACAAGGACTTGGAGTTTAAAATGGACAGACGGTGATATGGACCATTGGTATGGACCAACCCGAGTCGGTAATGTGATACCGAGTGACTGATATTGGACAATACCAACCGGTATGAGGCTATGAAGATCAGCTAAAAATCACAGGGAGTTATGTGGAGTTTCAATCCTGACCAAACCGGTCCGGTACCAAACGTCACGACATCTATTTGCTTCAAAGCCATATACCGACTCAGTTATACAGAGCGAATCAGGCCGGTATTGATAAGTAATGAGTCAACTTGAACTTTCTAGGAGTTCATACTGAGTGATGACAACGGACACACGCAGTCGGTATTGAGCAGAGGCAAGTCGACGTAAACTTCCGGAGCAATCCTGACTCAGAGTATGGAGCGAGTCAGCTCAGTATTAAACAACAACATCACGACGCAATTTTTCCAGGGGCCAGTACCGAGTCGTCATACCGGACAAACTCGTTCAGTACCTGTCGGACAAAATCTTGACTTATTTGACAGGGCACCATACCGATTCGATACACTGAGCAAACAGAGTCGGTACTAACCTTCCTGAAATCGACGAAAAATCCCAGGGACTTATACCGGCCCAAAATATGGACCATACCGAGTCGGTATTGGAATGTTCGAAATCGAAGAATTCCTAGGAGCCATACCGACCCGCCATCCTGACCAGAACTGTCCGGTATACGCTCAGGTAAGTCTTCTTCATTAAAAATTGATTTTAACAAACCGAACCCAAACCGATTTTAAACCGATCTAACTTGATTTTAACCGGTTTTCAACCCGATTTTGACCATTGTTTCTTATCTTCTTCTTCTTTCACGTGAATCAAATCACTTTTACTCAAAAAATTTCAAAAATCTTGCAAAGTTTTGAGAAGAAATAAGACAACTTCAAAACCTCACAACTTTTTCATCTCTCAACCATTTTCACTCATCTTTGTTACCAAATCTTTGGTTTTTCGAACTCGTTACATTGCACTCATTCTCCTCCACATCCTCACACAAGCATATAAAGGTAATGGAAATTCTTCTTTTGGAATTCATGGGTCCAAGTATCAAAAATTTCAAACTCCATTCTTTGCTTGTTTCCATGGATACTGTGCTTAAAAATCATTGTGTGAATTATTTGTGATGATTGCCCTCACCAATTTCAACCTAGGAATGCTTGTTAACATGTTTGGAACACTTTTGTTTTACAAAACTTTTGAAAGTTCATGTTCAGAGCTTAATGTCAAAAAGAAAGTGAGATTGGTGATAAATTGGATTTGTTTTGTTGATGAGTTGATCATGATGTTCTAGCTTGCTTGACATCATAAATTGACAAATTTTGAGATTAGCTAGATAACACTTGTCTTGAGATTAAATGAAATTGATGAGGTATAATCATTGTTTGTTGCTCTTATGAGATGATCTTGAAATGATGAGTGATGCTTGCTTGATGCTTGATGATATGACTTGTGCTAATGGATTATGCAAAACACTTATCCTCTCTTTGAGTGATTTGTTGTAGGAAGATGACTAAAGCCTCCTCCAACCCATCATACTCCATGGGAGATTCTTCATCCCCATCACACCACAACTAGCCAAGTAACACTCCATCCTTGTACATATCTTTGTTTCTTTTTCTTTCTTGCTTTTGATTTATTTCTCTCGGTCTTTCTTCCTCTCTTTTATCACACAAGGGACCGTGTGATTTAAGTTTGGGGGAGAGGCCAGTTGCTAATCATGTTTTCTTTGCTTTTATTTTCGATTTCATCACTTGAGTCTCATGCATTCATTTATGTGCATTTAAAAAACCCAAAAAAATCAAAAAATTTCAAAAAAATTTCACAAAAAGAAAGCATTGTAGGATCGAGTCTAGTTCATTATGTAGGATGCATGCATTGGGGACGATGATGATTTTGCCTTGTAGAGGCTCACCATTTAAGTTGCTCGTTGCTTTGATCGATTTTCAAACAAAGGAAAACCCATTACTTGACTTTGAAATCCCGAAACTCCCTATCTTTGTGAAGCATGCTTGAATTTAACTCGATTCCATGATGATTGACTTAATTTGACTTTGAAATATCTTGCTTATGGGCTTGAAATGCGATCCTATGGTCCTTGCCCGAGTTATGCTTTCCCTTTTACCACTCTCTTGATTAACTCGGGCAACCATTGATCTTATGATCATGACTTCCCTTACCCAAAGACCCTAAACCTTTCCTTGAAGCCCAAATTGATTGGTGAGTGAGGCCTGTTCTTGATAGCTTTTGGCATGTGCAAAAACTTGAGAGTATCGGGAACGACAATGGTCTTTTCTCATTTTAGCTAGCTCTATTTACCATAAGAGTCTAGCATTAGGATGGGAAATAAGTTTGGGGGAGAGATGAGAGTTAAATTGGGAATAGAAGGATGAATGAAAAGAGTTGAAAAAGAGTTCAAAAAGAGAAAGAAAGTCACTAGGAAGTCTCATAAGAAAAGAGCTTTGTGCAAAAAGAAAAGAGAATCAAGTAAGTCCCCTAGGAATGAATCAAAGAGAAAAAAAAAGAAAAAAAAAGATCAAGTGATGAGGAGGATAAGTTATGAAAAAGAATGCTCAAGAGCGAAAAAGAATAGAAAATCAATCAAGAGTTTCCTAGTTGACTTAAAGAAAAGAATGAAAAGGCTAATGGGGTGAATGTTTGTTGAAAAGTTTGATCATGGTTGGGGTTTGGTGAGTGTTTGCTTTTGAAAATGAGATTGTATAGAGACATCTTCTAGGGATTGGATAGAACAATGAGAAAAGAACTTTGTATGCATGAATTGTTTCCTTTCTTAGATAGATTTTGTGTAATGTCATTTGCTCCTATTCTTGAGAGTTAACCACCTCCAAAGACACTACTAAGCCACCTCAAATAGCCTCTTTTGAACCTTGCCGATTGGGATTGATTGATTTCCCCTTTGTTGAGATCGCACTTCACCTTTAATGAATGTAAGGAATTGAGTTAACGATTGCTTGTGTTCTATAGGATCTTGGGAGTTAGAGTAGGGGTTGAGAGGAACGGTAATGTGGAAGTACATGGATAGACAATGTGATCAGAGCAACTTGTAACTTCTTTGAAAGATCTTGTATCTTGTTGTGAGCTTTGTGGTTTTGAGTCCCCGCTTTCAAACATTTTCCCCAACTTGTCTTAATTGTCTTATGCTTGCTTGTGGACAAGCAAGGTTTAAGTTTGAGGGAATTGATATTCATGCATTTTGATGCATTTAGACTTGTGTTTTGTTCTTGTTTTAGTCTCATCTTGCATGCATTCAAGTCTCTTTGTTGTTCTTTGTTTGCATTTAGAGTATGTTAGCATCTAGGACTAGGATTTTGCATTTTAGGTTTGTTTTGGTTTGTTATTGGTGATTTGTAGTTGCAAAAGGAGTTTCATAGGTGTTTGAGAACTTGGAGAATGGAGCATTGAAGATTGGAGTTTGAATGAGGAATACCGACTAAGGAATATGGAGCAAACGGAGTCCATACAGAGCGCTTGACACATTGGCAGGGGCATGTACCGAACTGGTACACCGACCAAACCGGGTCCATATGGAGACAGTTGATTTGTGACGAAATCCGCAGAGACACATACCGACTCGTGGCACCGGACAGATTCACCCGGTATGAGCATACCGACCAACCAACACCGACCAGAACCGGTCGGTACAAGCCCTTCGAACCTACTTTTGTCCAATTGAACCGTGTCAATACCCGGTTTGTCCCGGGTTGACCCAGTTCGAGTTGCTTTTCCCTTATAAGCTAAAAACCCTCATTTTGACACTCTTAAGCTTGGTTTTTGTTCTAAGTACTTGGAAGACAAAGTTTGAATCTTTTCTTAATCTAAGAGTTGTTTTGCTTTGATTCTTCATCTCTTTCTTTTAATCTTTCACAAATCATCATGCTTAACATCTTTCTTATGGATTTTGTTAGGCCAAGTATGATTTGTGACTAGTCTTCATCAAGGATTATGAGTTAGGTATATTAGGGCTATTTAGAGTGAATCAAGGATGTTTAGGGCTTATTTATGATTGATCTCACCCTTTTAGATGTTCTTAATGCTAGGTTATCCATGACCAAGTTAATCTAGATCCTTTGGCTTTTGTTGCACACCAAGTGTTTGATGAAATGCAAGCTATGATCTTTTTGGGGATTTTCACATTCTAGCTCATGAGAATGAATGTTTAGAGTGATTATTAGCTTAATGGAATTTGATTGTTAATGCTTGTCTTGTCTTATTTCACAAATGACAATTTGATCTTGAAATATGATTAGGGAAAGTGATTAGTACCAAGATATTGGATTAGTCAACTGTTAATGTTCCTTGCTTGAGATTAGCTTCTTGTTGATTGATTAGACATCCTTGTTAGCTCTAGATAGTTTTAGTCAATGACCTTAACTTATAAGCCTTGTCTTTTATCTTGATTGTCATTTACTTAGTTCTCTCTTGCTTCAATTTGTTCACTTGTTTATTGTTAATTGCACATATAATCTTTAGGATCACTATTTGAATTTGATTGCTTGACTCTAAGGGTTTAGTGTATTCAAATTGGCTCAATCCATTCCCAAATTTGGTTCGATACCTCTTGCTACACGATAAGTAAGAGGAATTGATACCTCTAGGATTTGCAAAAATCTTGTTATCATCGATCGACACTTCCTTAGAAACTCGCCGTTTGAATGCATATCGAATATACATTCACCAGATCCTTCACAAACTTTAGGCATCACAGGTGCAGGTTCTACAACTCTTTATAGATCCAACTGCTGCTCTTCCTCATCAGGTTGAGTAGTCTCCTGTGATTCTCGAATTTCTTCGAGTTGTACTTTACTCCCACTGTTCTTCTTGTAAAGAAAATCTTTCTCAAGAAAACATAGTTCCGAGCAACAAACAATTTGTTCTCGGACCGGTTGTAAAGGCAACATGCCTTGGTCTCGTTAAGATAGCCAATGAAGTAGCAATTATCGGATTTGGGTGTGAGCTTATCAGAGATTAAACGTTTTATGTAAGCCTCACAACCCCAAATCTTCATGAAAGACAAATTAGGAACATTTCCAGTCCACATCTCATGTGGTGTCCTTTTAACTGATTTTGATGGAACCCTATTTAGTGTAAACACAGACGTTTCTAGAGCGTGTTCCTAGAAGGATAATGGAAGATCTAAGTGACTCATCATTGATCGAACCATATCTAATAAAGTCTGATTCAGGAGGAGTGAGTTGTGAAACAATTCCACAATCTCTCAGATGATCACTAAATTCTTGACTCAAGTATTCACCTCCATGATCTCATCGTAGAGCTTTAATACTTTTGCCAATTTGATTATGTACTTCATTCTGGAACTCTTTGAACCTTTTCAAAAGATTCCGACTTGTGTCTCTTTAAATAGACATAACCGTACCTACTGAAAATATCAGTAAAGGTAATGAAGTACTGAAAATTTATTCTAGCATTAGTGCTTATCGGGCCATACACATCCGTATGTATAAATCCCAATAAGCCTCTGGCCCTTTCATTTTGTTCGTTCGCAACCTGTGTCGATCGATGCACACCTTGTGTCGATCGACACTACCTTTGTTGAAAGGGGCCTTTGTCGTTTTACCCAATAAACAAGGTTCGCATTTCTCACATGATTCATAATCAAATGAGCCCAAAAGTCC
Source organism: Orychophragmus violaceus (assembly GCA_030180135.1). Lineage (NCBI taxonomy): Eukaryota > Viridiplantae > Streptophyta > Magnoliopsida > Brassicales > Brassicaceae > Orychophragmus > Orychophragmus violaceus. The sequence goes on along the minus strand of CM058231.1, from coordinate 100,263,331 downwards.
ATCACTATGGAGCTTCTGAATCCATTCTCATTTATGTGGCCCAAACGACAATGCCAAGGAAAAGCTTGATTCGTATCATTTGATTTGAATCTCTTGGTACTAATGTTATAGTTAGGCATGTTTTGGTTTAGAACATAAGGTTCATTCTCTAATGGACTGCTACTACAAAACATATCACTGTAATCAAATGAATAACATGTTGGGATTATGCCCTGAAATCATATTGTACTTACTCTGATGATAGTTGTACCGTCGAGATCGGACAATTCATGTGATACTAGGTGGTCATAATGTTTTGCTAGAAGCCGCTTATGACAAATGAGTTGTAACTCATTGCTAGTATTATGTGAACCTACAGGGTCACACACCTAAGCAAGCTGGATACACTTTGTATGGGATTGATCATTGGCAAATGGTCTGGTCAGTGTGTATTGGATACACATTGAATTCGAGTTTTAAGAGGTGTGTCGATCGACAATATTGATGTGTCGATCGACACAAGGCACAGACCGAAACTGACGTTTCGGTTTAATGACTTAAATTGACCCGGTTTATTTACTGGGTAATTAGGTCGACTCAAAGGCCTATATATATAATATGAGGCACGACTTTGATGAAAAGGGTTCTTGATAGAACAACCACATCCACCTCTCTAGACACAAGGATTCCCAGGAGATCCGATTCCCGGCACTAGCATCCCGGCAGATTCCAACTTGTGTGCGTGTGGACTGAAGTAGAGGCGCAGCAATTGAGGCGCTCTTGATCTCAATTACCCGTTCATCATTCCGCTGCAAATCTCCAGGTAAACACGAGATCCATCCTAATGATTCAATTAACTAAACCCTAGATCCTAGGCTTCAGGAACTTGATGGAATTCTGAAACTGCTAGAATTGGCCCAAGTTCCCTCAGTGGTATCAGAGCCTTAGGGTTTTAATCAATGAATCTGAAGCATGTAATTCGAATAATGATTTATTTGAATAGGTTGATGCATGCTAGTTTTCGTTTTGATGAAAATAATCTCGGATTTTGTTTCTTATCGAAAACGAAGAACCTGTGTTTTCGCACAGTGTCGATCGACACAAGTTTGTGTCGGTCGACACACCGCGGAAACGATCTTAAAACTTTAGGGTTTTCGCACAGTGTCGATCGACACTAAGCTTGTGTCGGTCGATGCACCGCGAATACGCTTATTAAAATTTGGGTATCGATCTTAGAGATCGCACTGTGTCGATCGACACACTGGGTGCATCGATCGACACATGCTGTGTGAAAGGATAGATCGGTTCAATTAGATTGAACCGGTTATCTCGCATGGTTAAATTTCTTGATACCCTACTGTGTCGATCGACACAGGATAAGTGTCGGTCAACACATGCCTTGCGATTGGTTGATCGGTTCAATTGGATTGAACTGGTTATCATGCTTGGTTAAGGTAGATCATATCGGTTTAAATTGGATGAATTGGTTCAATTGGATTGGACTGGTTATCTAAATTAGTATAAACCGATTTGATTGGATAAGATCAGTTTGATTGGATAAGTCGGTTCAATTGGATTGGACCGATTATCGCGATTAGTTAAAACTGATTGAATCGGTTCAATTGGATTGACCGGTTATCGGGTTTTGTTAAGGTTGGATGCGAACCGTAATCGTTTGGTTATTGAACCAAATGATTGAGAAACCAAACCAAATGACCTAACTCACTTTTGTTAGAACAATTAAAACTCAATTAAAATTAAAAGTTAAACATGTTCTAAACCCATTGAATACACATTGGATGTGTATTAGATCAAAGCTTAGTTTTCAATAATGTCAACTGTCAAGACTCATTTCGTTGTTGTGATAGTCTTGCCAAGAGCTTGGTGTCCACAATTACATGAGTAAGGCAGGTAGTTGTGTTGATGGTCTTGCAGTGCTTGACATAAACAATTACATGACCTAAGAGATTGATTTACTAACTTTTTAAAGTTCCGTTTCCTCAACTAAATATCAATTGACCTTGATGTCTTGCCCAATATTGTCTACTGTCAAGACTCATTTCGTTGTTGGATAGTCTTGGAGTCCTTGGTATCTACAATTACATGAGTAAGGCAGGTGATCATTGATAGACTTGCAGTGCGACTGTCAATGATCACAAGACTGAAGAGATTGGTTTACTTGACTGGGCTATCAGAAGTTCTGGGCCCAGAGACATCAGAGTGGATGAGACATGGATTGTCTTATCTGCGACCAAGAGTTGTACTGGGTACAATTAGCAATGATTTGCTTACCTAGATAACTGAAGTTTGGGTGATGGCGAGTCGTCCACTCAGATTTTGGTGAAGTATGGGTCTTGTATCATTATATTCATAGAGGAAACATAGTTTGAATATAATGCGAGTTTTCTTATTAGATAAGATTTCTCATTTCCTGAACTTCATAACTAAAACTTTTCTTTTCTTAGTTTTCAGCCTATGTCTAAAACTACTTTCTCGTTGCGATCCGTCCTTGAGAAGGACAAGTTAAATGGATCAAATTTCCTGGATTGGTATCGGAACTTGAGATTTATTCTCAAGCAAGAGAATAAGGACTATGTCCTTGAGAAAGCTCTCCCGAGAGGCTTGGTACCAATGCCTCGCATGCAGTATATGATGCTTGGAATAAGCATTATATTGATGTGGTATATGTGTGTGGTCTGATGTTGGCTACCATGAACTCGGACTTAAAGAGTCAACACGAGAACATGGAGTCGCCAATCGAGATGATCACCAGCCTGAAACTGATGTTTCAGGATCAGGCACGAGTTGAGAGATACCAGATGGTCAAGTCTCTCATTGGGTGCAAGCTACCAAAGGATGCTCGAGTGAGTCCTCATGTCATTAAAATGATGGGTTACATTGATAATCTGGGGAAACTGGATTCTCCTGTTAGCCTAGAATTGGCTATTGAAATCATCCTGCAGTCACTGCCGTCAAGTTATGATAAGTTTATCAAGAGCTATATCAAGAATGGCTTGACAAAGACGTTGACTGAGCTGCATGGCATGCTCATGACAGTTGAGCAAAACATCATAAAGGGTAAAAGGTTTGAGAAATCTTGTATAGACAAGGGTAGAGGCAAGGTCGTCCAGATTTGGAATCAGGATAAGCATGTGTCATCTTATAAGCCCAAGTCTGGCCCATCTGATGTTGATAAGTGCTGCTATTGTGAAGAGTTTGGGCATTGGAAGAGAAATTGCATTAAATTCTTGGAAGATTCACAAGAGATGAAGGAGATGTACGGAACTTCTTCTTCAGGTATTGTGTTATTACTTCAAGTTCTACGTAGGTATTGGATACTGGTTGTGGTACTGATATTTTTGAAATATGCAGGGCCTAATCAATAGTAGAACGTTGAAGAAAGGACAAGTGGAACTGCGCGTCTGGAATGGAACAATGGTTGCTGCATTAGCCGTAGAGATCCTCCACTTGTAGGAGCCTTTCAAGCTTGGTTTTTGAATTAAGTAATTGTTGCTATGTACCTGCTTTAAGCAGAGATGTCTTTCATTTTCTTGTAAGAATTTGGATGTTTTTCATTTTGGTAAAAGACAAGTTTTGCTCTTTTGATCTTGATGAAATATTCTATAGTAGCACCCCTTTTTGAAATGGATTTTATATCTTAAACCAATGTACGCCTGTAAATAACATAAATACCAAACGGTTTAAGTCTGATGACTCGAACTCGACTTTTCCTTAGCATAGTTGTTTCAACCACATAGAGTGAAGCGGATTCAGAAGTCCCATAGTTATGGGCTTTATGGGCTCATTTGATTATAAATCATATGAGATATGAATTCTGCTTACTGGGCCAAATGACTAAGGCTTCTTTAGCAGAGCTAAAGAAAAAGGGCCAGAGGCTTATTAGGCCTTGGTTATACTGATGTATGTGGCCCGATGAGCATTAGTGCCAGAGGAAAATTTTCAGTACTTCATCACCTTTATTGATGACTTCAGTATGTATGGCTGTGTTCATTTGATGAGACACGAGTAGGAATCTTTTGAAATGGTAAAGGAGTTCCAGAATGAAGTATAGAACCGATATGACAGAAGTATTAAAGATCCTCGATTAGATCGCGGAGGAGAATACTTGAGTCAAGAATTCAGTGATCATCTAAGTGAGTGTGAAGTTGTCTCACAGCTCATTTCTCCTAGAAAACCTGAATGGTGTTTCTGAGAGAATGAATCGGACCCTATTGGATATGCTTCGATTGATGATGAGTCACACGAATCTTCCATTATCCTTTTAGGAATACGCTCTAGAAATGTATGTATTTGCGCCAAATAGGTTTCTATCAGAATCAGTTGAAAGACACCACATTGGATGTGGACTGGAAGTTTTCCAAGTATGTTTTCCTGATTAATTGGGATTGCAAGGTTTATGCAAAGCAGTTGTCAACAGACAAGCTTGAACCCAAATCTGATAAGTGCTGCTTCGCTGGTTGTCCTAGGGAAACCGAGGCTTATTACTTTTGCAACCAATCCGAGAACAAAGTTTCGTTGTTCGGAACTCTGTTTTTCTAGATAGAAAGTTTTTTTCCAAGAAAAACAGTGGGAGTGGAAGTACATCTCGAAGAAAATTCGAGGAACACAGGAGGCTGCTCAACATGCCATGGGAGAGCAGCGGTTGGATCTACAAAGTGTTGTAGGACCTACACCTGTGGAGCCTGAAGTTCGCAGATCCGAATGGATCCGTCACTAATCCGAGAGTGATTTCTCGTGACCGATTGCCGTGATCTGTTGATCATTGAAAAGTGATGAGCATGCGAAATTCAAGAAGCGATGGTGAGCCCCAACTCGAAAAAATTTGCTAGGTATGCATGTTAGATTCACCGATCCATTTCTGGATTGAAGCAAACATCTTGGAGTTGGAATCTACGTTCTGTTAAAACGGTCAAAAGTTTTGACTTGATCAGGAACGAAAAGGAACCGTGCGTATACAAGTAAACTAGTGGGAGCGTAGTTGCATTTCTCACATTGTATGTATATAACATACTTATTCTCTTAAACGACGTTCCGTCGCTTAAGTCTTTTGTGACTTGGGTCGGAAGTCATTTTCAACGATAGACATGGGAGAAGCCACGTGAGTTCTTGGAATAAGGATCTATTGAAATAGATTGGGTAGGCTAAATGGATCGTTTCAGAATCCTTATGTTGATAAGGTATTGGACAGTTCCAATATGCATGATTCCAAGAATGGCTTCACACCAAAGGTCTTATGGCAACAATCTTAGCAAGATGAAGTGTCTTAGACACTGGCTGAGCTAGTATGTATGAGTGTGATTCCTTATGCTTCTGTAATAGAATCCATCATGAATGCCATATTTTGCGCTCGTCTAGATGCAGCTTACGCATAAAAGCATGACGAGAAGATACCAATATGTTCCGATAAAAGTCACTGGACAGTTGTAAGGAATATCCCCAAGTGTTTGAGAAACACTAAGGATAGGTTCTTGTTCAACTGAGAAAGTGACGAATCTGTTATGAGTAGTTAGACGGATAAATACGATTCCCGGTTCCCACCTGGTTATGTCTCTTTGTCTGTGTAGCGGTGCTATCTGTTGGAAGGGCTCCAAGCAGGGGACCGTATGATAGGGCTTATTAAAGAATAACGGTGTGGTTTGTTAGAATGGTTTCAAGCAAAAACACCGCAGCCTCTCTCACAACCTAAGCACGAGTTTTAAACTGTTGCTGTAGGTATTAGATATCTAAAGACGTGGTCTTGATTCTAGTGGGAGTTATGTTAGTTATGATGTTTCACATAGACATGTTATGGTCATGTTTATGAAAAACTGACATCAGCATTATTTGATTATTGGATAATTAAATAATGGTCCCAAAGTATTTATGTTCATTTTATAGGTCGTCAAGTTGAGGACTTGATCATGAAAACCTATAAGTGAAAGATGACATAAAAAATTATGTTTGTCCCGGGTCGTAGGTTGTTAAAGTGGGACACTAACAACCGTTAAGACTAGTATGTGAGCTGACGTCTGACTAAGTTTCATGGAGTCATTGATATGAGTATCAACGTCAATCACATAGATATATGTTGGTGAACATATGATCGGACATGACCCGCTAATGAGAACTCTACAGGATAGTTATATTAGTGTCATGAGAGGTTCTCATTACGACTATAGAGTATAGTCCTTAGACCTGAGTTCATCATTCTTTCTAGCATGTGAATTGGTGCGCTTTGACCTTGTCAAACGTCGTTCCGTAACTGGCGGCTATAACGGCATTACTTAGGCGTATCATGAAGTGTGTGTAGAAACAGGGATGGAAAAAGAAGGGATTTGTCCCTCCTATATAACAGGAGATAAATATCTCAGGGCCCATCGAAGATTTGATACTGAGAAAATGCATGGCCGTGCTCAAACGAGGTGATTGTCAGTCGTTTGTTTTATCAGTATAGATCAGGAGTTCGATGAACATGATGTTGGCTATAATAAGGATGACACAGTCTCTTGCCTTATGCCATATCGAGATATAGCGATAAAGGGATTATGGGAATAGATGTTTCTAGTACAAGTGGGATATTGTTGGGATTATGTCCTGAAATCATATTGTACTTAGTCTGATGATAGTTGTACCGTCGAGATCGGACAATTCATGTAATACTATGTGGTCATAATGTTTTGCTAGAAGCCGCTTATGACAAATGAGTTGTAACTCATTGCTAGTATTATGTGAACATACAGGGTCACACACCTAAGCAAGCTGGATACACTTTGTATGGGATTGATCATTGGCAAATGGTCTGGTCAGTGTGTATTGGATACACATTGAATTCGAGTTTTAAGAGGTATGTCGATCGACACAAGGCACAGACCGAAACTGACGTTTCGGTTTAATGATTTAAATTGACCCGGTTTATTTACTGGGTAATTAGGTCGACTCAAAGGCCTATATATAGAATATGAGGCACGACTTTGATAAAAAGGGTTCTTGATAGAACAACCACATCCACCTCTCTAGACACAGGGATTCCCAGGAGATCCGATTCCCGGCACTAGCATCCCGGCGGATTCCAGCTTGTGTGCGTGTGGACTGAAGTAGAGGCGCAGCAATTGAGGCGCTCTTGATCTCAATTACCTGTTCATCATTCCGCTGCAAATCTCCAGGTAAACACGAGATCCATCCTAATGATTCAATTAACTAAACCCTAGATCCTAGGCTTCAGGAACTTGATGGAATTCTGAAACTGCTAGAATTGGCCCAAGTTCCCTCATAACACTTATTCTTAATTTGAAAACTGATATCCTTCCATATCCAAACAAGGAATAGAAATAATATTTCTGCTCATAGCAGGTACATAGTAGCAGTTCTTAAGTCCAAAAACTAAGCCAGAAGATGAAGACAAATAAAATGTTCCTACAGCTAATGCAGCAACTCTTGCTCCATTTCCACCGCGCGGGTCCACTTGTCATTTCTCCTTAGTCCTACTGTTGCTCAGGCCCTGCATATTTTCACAAAATATGAGCACTACAGCTGGTATCCAATACCCAATAAGTAGAACCATAAGAAGTAACATTTACTTCTATAACATAAATACCTGAAGAAGAAGTCTCGTACGTCTTCTTCAGCTTCTCATAATCTTCCAGGAATTTCTGCAATTTCTTTTCAAATGCCCATGACCATTACAATAATGGCACTTAACATCTTCAGAAGGACCATGTTTAACCTTAGGAGCATGGCCAGACTCGCTTGGATTCACAATCGAGCTTGTCTTGTCATCACATTTGTTCCTACCAAGTTTCTTAAACTTTTTCCCCTTTGTACCATAAGGACATTTTGGGTGTCCTTCTTGATGTTAGGTTCAGCAGTTTTGAGCATCCCATGCAACTCAGTCAAAGTCTTTGTGAAGTTGTTCATGTTATAGTTCATAACAAACTGATCATAGCTTGACGGCAGTGACTGCAGAATGATGTCAGTGGCCAACTCTTGGCTAATGGGACAATCCAGTTTCCCCAAGTTATCAATATAACCCATCATCTTAATGACATGAGGACTAACTGGTTCGTCCTTTGGCAGCTTGCACTCAATTAGAGACTTAACCGTCTGGTATCTCTGAGTTCGTGCCTGCTCCTGAAACATACTTTTCAGGCCAGTGATCATCTCTATTGGCGACTCCACGTACTCATATTGCTTCTGCAAGTCCGAGTTCATGGTAGCCAACATGAGACAACACACATCGACCACATCATTAGAATGCTTATCCCAAGCATCCTTTTCTGACTGCCAGGCATTGGCTCGGTACTTCTTGGGGAGAACTTTCTCAAGGACATAGTCCTTTTTCTCCTGTTTGAGAACAATTCTCAAGTTCTGATACCATTCAAGAAAGTTGGATCCATTTAACTTGTCCTTCTCAAGGACGGATCGCAAGGAGAAATGGTTACGAAGGTTTGTGCTAGACATAGCTGAAAAACAATAAAGGTTTAGTTATGATGTTCAAGAAATGAGAAATCTTAACTATTAAGAAGAATCGCATTATATTCAAACAACGTTTCCTCAAATGAATATAATGATCCAAGACCCATACTTCACTAAACTTGAGTGAGCCACTGGCCATCACCCAAATTTTAGCTATCTAGGTAAGCAACAACTTTGCTAGTTATATCCAATATAACTTTTGGTTGTGGATTTACATCTCATGTCAAATCCACCTGATGTCTCTAGGCTCAAAACGATTTTGATGGTCCAGTCAAGTAAACAAATCTCTTAAGTCATGTAATTGTTGATGTCTTGCACTGCAAGTCCATCAACACGATTACCTCCTGTCTTACTTATGTAATTTTGGACATCTTGCACTGCAAGTCTATGACACAATGAAACAAGTCTTGACAGTTGACAAGATTGGAAAGACATCTAAACATACTTGATATTAAGTTGAGGAACGGAACTGATAGTCTAACGCATATCATATATGCATCCTAGAAGGTTTAGAACTTCTAAAACATCCAATCTAAACAATCTAAGAAGTAGGTTTAAATTCTGGTTTTGTTATGTAATCACAGGTTCAATAACCGAACAATTCAATTCTGTGTCGATCGACGCTACATTAGCATCGATCGATGCAGCATACCAGAACCAATGCGATAACCGATCAATCCAATTGAACCGGCTTTGATAATCGGTTTAGCATCGATCGATGCTACATTAGCATTGATCGTTACCAACCAAATCAAACCAATTGCAATCAACCGGTCTAACCAGCTCAACCAATCGCAATGACAAATTCAATCCAATTGAACCAGTCGCGTCACCTTGTGTCGATCGATGCAACACTTGTGTTGATCGACGCAATGAGACTTTCACCTTGTGTCGATCGATGCAATACTTGTGTCGATCGACACAATGCGATTTCGAAGCTGATCTACGGTTGTGTCGATCGTTGCATGCTAAAAGCAACGATCGATGCAAGGCGAAAAACTCAGGGTACGATCGACTAGAAACCTTAGGCTCTGATACCACTAAAGGAATTTATAGGCAGTTCCTAATCCAATTAGGCAACCCTAGGTATAAATTCCAAGCCTAGGATCTTGGTTCCATGCTTAGAGTCGAATCTACATTCCAGATCTCGAATATACCTGGATTATTTGCAGCGGAAGATTAACAGGGATTCGAGATCAATAGCGCCTCAAGTGATGCGCCTCTACTGGTATCCACACGCACGCAAACTGGAACAGACGGGATGCTAGTGCCGTTAGAGATCTAATCTCTTAGGGTTACCTGCGTTTCTGTTCTGAGTTTCTGGGTCAATTTTGGGCTCGGCTTGTCAGTAACTCGCGCGTTACATATCTTATATATGTGCACTCGTAAAACCCTAGTCCTGTGTCGATCGACACAGACATGCAACGATCGACACAGACCGATTAAACTCTTGTGTCGATCGACACAGATACTGCATCGATCGACACACTCTTCAGAAACGTGTATAACAATTATACATTTATTAGATCATTCCAATAATGATCTACCCTATATAAAGCTTCCAGTTTGTTTAGGTGTGTGACCCTGTAGGATCATGTAATACTAGCAATGAGTTCTAAACTCATAGATCATAAGTGGCTTCTAGCAAAACATTATGATCACCTTGTATTACATGATTGTCTTATCTCGATAACACAACTAACTCTAGAGTGATTACAAGTGTAATTTCAGGACATTCCCAACACATCCATGGGAAGATGGTTTGGGTTGGAGTGTGCATCAAGAATTTCCAACTAAGAAGGTAATTGTAGTGTTGGTAGATAAATTCGCATTTAAGAAATGGTTTGCTTATGTAATAACACATTCTGATAAATGGCGATGGGTGGCTAAATGTGCTCTACCAAGCTGTAAATGGGGTTTACGAGCCGGAAAGATTCAAAACACAGACATTTTCTCTATTAGGACGTACAGGAAGATGCACACATGCAACCGGAATACTAGTAGGGATTATAGGAAAAGCACAATGCAACTAGTTGCAGTCTTTTGAATGATGAATATCCTGAGAAATACGAAACTCCTGTTCCTAAAATCATCATTGATCTTGTCAAGAGAAAATGTGTGATATATCATACTCCACAGCGTTACGAGGGAAAATTAAAGCAGTCTGTGATATGCGTGGTAGTGCAGAAGATAGCTACAGGATGCCGTATTGTTATTTGTGCATGTTGGAGCAGGTCAATCCTGGGACAATAACAAATGTAGAATTGGATGAGGCAGGAAAATTCTTGTACTTATTCATAGCATTGGGAGCAAGTATTGAAGGGTTTCAGTGCACGAGGAAAGTGAAAATGGTGGATGTAACTTTTCTAAAGAACGGAGGTGTACTAGTCTTCGCCATAGTTCAGGATCCTAATCGTCACATCTATCCCATAGCGTTTGGTGTACTAGACTGTGAGAATAATGCTAGTTAGGCCTGGTTTTTCGAGAAGTTGAAAACGTTGTACCCATTGGTATTTGTGAGTGACAGAAATACATGCCTCATCAACGTCGTAGCTAATGTGTATCCAGGAGCTCATCACGGATATTGTTTATGGCATTTGGCTCAAAATGTAAAAGGTCATGCTGGTAGCGGAAACAAATCCGTATGCGCATTTAGATTCCATGAGTGCGGTAAGTCTAACACGATGGATCAGTTCAACACTCGTTATGAGTCGTTTAAGGTGAGATTTCATTCCGCCCACAAATATGTGGAGGAAACCACCAATAACGCAACATGGGCAAGAGTTTTTTCTCCAGTTAACAGATAAAACCTAGACACAAGCAACTCTGTAGAATCTCTGAACAAAACCTTTAGGGAAGCGAGGAGGCACTCCTTAATACCCCTGCTCGACACGATCGTGAGACAATTTCTGTTTGGTTTAACGAGCATAGGAAAGAGGCTGTCTCAGGAACGACTGAGAACAAACTGGTGCCTCTCGTAGAGAACTTCGTGCACGTTAACTAGCCTAAAGCCAAGACGTTAACTGTGAGGGAGGTAAACAATTACACGCTTGAATACAAAGTCGACGGTGAGGATGGAATGCTTTACTTGGTTAATTTGGTTTCGAGAAGCTGCAGTTACAGGTTCTGGGATATTCAGAAGTGTCCATGTATCCACGCATTAGCCGTCTACCACATTTTCAGCAAAGCCAAAGCCGATGGAGCTGGTGATCGTATGCTTGATACCGAAATAGAGTTACATCAGTTATCCTCACAATATTACTGGACGGAATTGTGGGCATTGGCATATTGCAGGTCTATTTATGAGTACCGGATATGTCTACATGGAACGTCCCAGATTACATCAAAGAGAAGCAGATCTTACCTCAGGATAGCATCATAAAGAAGGGTCGAAAGAAAGTACTAAGGTTTCCATCGGTCGGAGAAGCGGGGGAGCTCGGGGAAATAGACGAGAACACAAAATAAAAGGCGGCCAAGATCACTATCGTGGATGGTATTTGGCGACCACTTCTAGCTTTAGTTTGGTTTTTGTGCTTTTTGTTATGTAAAAATACTAAGTCAAGCTTGTTTCCGTTATATTAGTTGACTTTTATAGTTTTATTACGTAAAACTGTGTACTACTAGCATAACTGCGTATTACAGAAATTAGCTGATTTAGAATTAAGAGTAATGTTGACAACCTAAACCAAAAAACCATATAAGATCATTTGTGTTATTAAAACTACGTAAGAATAATGTAAGCAAGCAAATTTCAACAAATTTAGCAAATTTGTGTCACTATGAAATAATATCGACAATACATTCCTTGTACTTCTAGGAACACTTCTATTTGACAAACCAACTTAGGAAGGAAAAGTTAACCAAATCTACATTTCAAATATATTAATGCATAGGACAATCCTAAATCCTAATTACTTGTTGAAACATCAAAATAAACTGTAAAACTAGAAAATTAAAGTTTTAGCGTAGGTTATACTAATTTTACTGGTAATCACCCAAAATAGAACTATTTGGTATTTCTGTACAACTATTATCTTACGTAGAACTAAGGGTTTTTGTTTGGCGAGAAAATTAAAAAAATTAGGGGTCCGAGACGCCAAAATTCGATTATTTTAAACATTAAAGGTATAGCTCTCCCTCGATTCTCGCACTCTCTCTTCTCTCTCCCTCCCGATTTATTCTCGATTCTCTCTCTGGATCGATTCTCTCTCTGGATCGATTATCTCTCGATTTTCTCTCTCTCACTCCCTATTCATTCTCGATTCTCTCTCTAGTTATGGATCCTTATGAGGAAAAGAAACATATGAAGCAGTTGAAGAAGCATATTGACATGTTGGGTTTCGTTGCTGATGCCCAATATGGGATTCCTAAATATTGTGCATGTGGTGGACGAATAATCCACGAAGTTTTTCCTACTCCAACGGATGCGAGCAAATCTGGTACTTTACTAGGGCTCAGATACTTCACTTGCAAACAATTTAAGGTAAATCTATATGATACTATGGGTTGTAGAACTAGTAATACTATGTCGAACTATATGATACTATGGGTTGTAGAACTAGTAATCCTATGTCGAATTATATGATAATCTGTTTTTTATTTGTAGAATGATGGCCTTCATTTCGTTAGCCATGGGTTTTCGGTGTCGAAGAGGAGATACAAATCTTAACTAGGAAGGTTGAAGACCAGCTTGGGATGATACAAGACTTGCGTACTGAGATTTTCAGGCTTAAGGCGTTAGTGGCAAGGCTTACCAAGGATGTTTAACAAGTTGTTAGTTCGGATTTGTGTTTTTTGTTTGTTATCTAAGGATGTTCAACAAGTTGTTATTTCGGATTTGTGCTTTTTGTTTGTTATTTAAGAATTTTAATGTTATCTGGATTTGGGTTGTCAGATTAAAACAAGTCCTTTGTTTTAAAGCATTTAAAGCAACGATTTCTTGTTCAAAGGTAAGATAATACTAGGACAATCCTCCACGATAAGTTACAAATTAAAAAAAAAAATCAAAAACACGGGATGTTCCCAAACATACTAGACGTACTTTAGAAATAGTTACTTTGTGACATCCTTTGCTCCAACCGTTGTCTGATCCTTCACAAAAGCTTCTAGTGGTAACAACATTTTCCCTAACCCGTCAACCTTATCCTCAAGCACATGCATCCGCTCTATCATGGTCTTTATGATTTCAGTCGAAGATGTGTTTCCGGGGACATATCCTTCATTGCCAGCTACTCCCTCCTCATTCACCGCCTTCTTACTTGCACGGCCTTCCAAATCTTCCTCTCACATCTTTTCAAACTGAACAGTTAACCCTTGGTTAAGACGGTTCATCCAGCTTTCAACAATAGGATCGTGTATATCCACGTCGTCATCTTTTTCCAGAATCTCATCCAACAGAGACTTTTCTTCTCTCGTAGGTACCAACAAACTACGAATGTCCTGTGAATTTAAATAATATAACAATAAAAAAAACATAACAATCCAGATTCCACAAAATGATAATATGCAAAGATATAACTAACCGTTGTTACACCTAGTTTTTCATACACTCTCAAGAGGAAACCCTTTCATGTCACCTTTCTCCAACTGTATTTGCACATCCTAGGGCATTCGTCAAGAGCGTCTGGATAAGCTTCTCGGATGCTGTTTATCAATTGCGGGATGGCCTCCACTGCTAAAAGCTACAAAACACACATAAAATAACAGTAAGCTCGATGTATAAGAAATAATATAAAATGAGTGAAACAAATGATTAAGCCAAGTTTAATCCGCTGGAAGGGAGGCTCCGAAAAGTTCCTTCAGTCGAGACAATCTGGCTTATATGGGAGAATAACACGCCTCGAGACCGGGCTTCCTTCGCTAAGGAGCCAGCGCGGAAGTTCTGGGCACGGGGATATAACGTAGATCGAAGAACTCAAAACTCTGTTTCAATGAGTGTAAGATATCCAATTCTGACAAGAATAATGGCCAATCATCGGGATTGTCAATCATCTTAACCAATGATGAACAGTCAGTTTCAAAGTGTACCCTCAAGAGCCCCATCTCATGGAGACAGGAAGATGCCCAGAGAAGGGCATCTAACTCGGCGTGTAAAACCGAGAGGCTTCTACGACACCCTTGGAGGCCGCTCACTTCTCGCCCCATACAATCCTTATAGCACCACCCTAAACCACTGATAAGGCCATGGTCAATCCATGAAGCATCAACTTGGCATATAAGGGTTTGGATGTCAATAAGGGGGGCAATAGGCTCCTGAGACTCTTGCGTCTCTTCTCTCTCCTCTTCATTTTCTTCAGCGGGGGCTAGTCTCCAACTTTCCGCTTCAAGAGAAGCCAGTTGGAGGGTGGTCCTAGGAAAAATTTATTTCCCGTTGAAAATCTTGTTATTTTTCGCTTTCCAAATAAACTATAAAATCCATGGATAGATGGAGTTTTGAGGCTTTAAGAGACCCAACTCTCTTGTTCTCCAAAAGAAGAAGTTCATTTTTCGCTTTCCGAATGGACGGAAGATCTTATCATTCCTCGCAAAATTTCGTACCTTACAATCAAACATATTTGTTATCCATGTAATTTGTTACCCAAAAATAAAAACGAAGGTGGGAGTCGACATGAACATGGCCCATTGGTGTAATCCTAAGCAATGCCATGTGGGCCGTCAGATTAAAGATTGCATCACACGACAATCACACATCGTCTACACAAATCAAATCCTTAGCTGCTCGTTGGATTATATTTTTGTTAAAAAAAAAAAAAAAGCAAAATGGTACATTGAGAGAGAGAGAGCTTTGGGAGGAGAGGGTATATGCTTCGAGTATCTCTCCTTATCCCTCCTCCGGGTCCTCTTCAAAACCCCCAACACTCCTCCTTCATCTTCGTCCTCATCTGTAACTTCCTCTCGCCATGGCTAATCCTCAAGCTTCTCCGA
The DNA here is from genome assembly GCA_030180135.1 of Orychophragmus violaceus. NCBI lineage: Eukaryota > Viridiplantae > Streptophyta > Magnoliopsida > Brassicales > Brassicaceae > Orychophragmus > Orychophragmus violaceus. Next base: position 100,247,956 of record CM058231.1, on the reverse strand, counting down.
TTCTCCACAACCAGAATCATCTCTCCTTCTTCCGCTTCCAAACTACATACTCTCCTCCTTCATTCAGCTCTCTGCATTACAAGAAGCCTCTTCTCTTTCTCCCTTCTTCGTTTCCCTCGCAGTTACCGCTGAGCGAGCAGCAATGTAACCACCAGATAAGACGCGTGTCCACCGTGCCTGTGGAGTACTCCACACCGACTCCTCCCGAATCCGACGATTTCTTATCGGAAATCGATCGGCTTAAGACTCTCCTATCGAAAATAGACGTTTCCAAGGACCTACGGAGGAAGGAAGCGGTGATAGACTCTGATTCCAGAGTTCGTCGATTCTTCAGCGAGAATCGAGGCGGTTTATCTAAGGTTTTAGGTTCTGTTGGTTTGAATTCTAAAGAGATGTTTCTCGTCAAGTGTGTGATCGCGGCGGGGCAAGAACACGCGCTCTGTGTGGGTTACGAGGAAACATTTGAAGAAGAAGAAGAGTATACAGTGAGAAGCTCAGTGAAGAACGCACTTTACGCGTTGGTTGAGATGATAGAGCGATTCGATGTGAATAGTAGTGGCTATAAAGGTAGAAGAGAGACGACTACAGTTTTAGACGTAGAGGAGGTTGCTCACTTTAGAAAGTTCTTGACGTTTCTGGGTGAAATTGAACAGTTCTACGACTGCATTGGAGGAATCATCGGGTACCAATTCTTAACCTCTTTGTTTACAAAAAAAAAATGATGTATTCACTACTGAGACATGCATGAATGTTTGTCAGATATCAGGTTATGGTTCTCGAGCTTCTTCACCAATCGACGAAGAGGCATAATACTAACCGGTCACATCTTGTTGAGGAATCTTTGGGTTGCCAGTACTTAGAAATGCACACTCCTAGCGTTCTTGACCTCACTCAAGAGAAAGAGTATGCCTCTCAGGCTGCACTATGGGGAATTGAGGTTAGGGTTGTTCTATTGCTTTCAGTGTTAGTAGAGATATATATATATATATATATATTTTTTTTTTTTTTTGTTTCTGGATTATAAGTTGTTATACATATTAGGGATTGCCAGTCCTTGGTGAAATATATCCCTTAGGAGGTGCAGCAGACAGATTAGGTTTGGTTGATCCAGAAACAGGAGAATGCCTTCCTGCAGCAATGCTTACTCATTGTGGACGAACTTTGTTGGAGGGACTTATTAGAGATCTTCAGGTACATGTTCACCAAGTACTTGAGTGACTAATAGGTACATTTTGAGGTATGAACAACTGTATTTGTTCATGTGAGTAATGTTATCTGGTTTTACTTTTTCTTTTTGTAATTTATAGGCTAGAGAGTTCCTTTACTTCAAACTTTATGGTAAGCAATGTGTCACACCTGTTGCCATTATGACGAGTGCTGCAAAGAAGAACCATGAGCATGTAAGTTCGCTTTGTAAGAGGCTCAAATGGTTTGGAAGAGGTGAATCAAATTTCCAACTCTTTGAACAGGTATAGGAAATATATATCTTTCTTTTGATTCACATTAATTATCCTTTTGGCAACTGTATATTGAGTACACTCACGGTTAACAAAGCGGCTTTTGATCTTTAGCCTCTCGTCCCAGCTGTCAGTGCTGAAGATGGTCAATGGATAGTATCAAAGCCTTTTGTGCCAGTTAGTAAACCTGGTGGTCATGGTGTGATTTGGAAATTGGCTTATGACAAGGGTGTCTTTAAATGGTTTAATGACCATGGAAGAAAAGGAGCAACCGTTCGGCAAGTTAGGTTAGTCACTTGTACCTTGTGTTGTTGTTATTAGAATAAAATTGAAACTACCTGGAGTTCTGGATTTAGTGTTGATAATTTTGATATTGCAGTAATGTTGTCGCTGCCACAGATGTGACTCTGTTGGCCCTGGCTGGGATTGGTTTACGGTATAAGAAGGTAGGCTTGCATTGTTTATAATCCACACACTGGACATAGTTTCAAAAGTTAAATTTTATCACTTTTGGAGACGAAAAGGATGACATCTGGTGTTGATTGCAAATGGTCCCATGTTGGCTGGGCTTGAAGAAGATTTCTATATCATGTAGTAAAGTTTCTTGAGCTTATATGATGGATAAGTTCCTTTAGACGCATGAGTTATGCTTTCCAAACTTGCTTACTAGTTGTCATAGGCCTCAAACTTTGTTTAGTTGGTTTTGGCAGTTAACTATCTACTAAGATATGGTTAGGCTTTCCAAACTTGCTTACTAGTTGTGAACGCATATTAACTATGTGTCATCACCGCTCTACTACTTCAAGAAAGAAAAAGTGGATTCATATCCTTTTTGTCGCTTAAACAACTGATTACCCCAAACCTTGATATATTGTGAATCTTAATGTGACAGAAACTTGGGTTTGCATCCTGCAAAAGGAATGCTGGAGCAACCGAAGGAATTAATGTATTGATGGAGAAGAAGAATCTTGATGGGAAGTGGGAGTATGGTATATCATGCATTGAGTACACAGAATTTGACAAATTCGGAATCTCCAACAGATCTCCAACTTCAAATGGGTATGAGATTTCTGTCATTGAGTTTGTTCATGCTTAAAAGTGCCTATATCCGAGAACCGATTCATAGTATCTCTGTTCTAGCTGAAAAATGAGAGTGTAGTTACTCTTTTGTTGGCTGACTTTAGTTTAGGTGTTCTATCTTATTCACCGGTTAAATATAGTGCTATTTATCAATATGAACCGTCAATTCTCATTCTCTCTTTTTTGCTTCTGAAGTTTGCAGGCTGATTTCCCTGCCAATACAAACATTCTATATGTAGACTTACATTCTGCCGAATCAATTGGGTCGAGCAGTAATGTAAAAAGTTTGCCAAATATGGTTCTCAATACAAAGAAGCGAATTGAGTATGTCGATCAGTACGGAGACTATCACAGGTTTGTATCTCTGGGCACTTATGCTAACTGATCTTCTGCGTTCCCTTGTTATATTGACCATTCTTCTCGTCATAGTTTTCTTCTAAATAGAAGCCTAGGTCAAATCGAGACTGCTGCATAGCTAAAATGGAATCATATTGAATTCCTCTTGACTCTTCACTTTTTCAAGATCTCAATTACTTTGAAATACGTCCTTATCTAACATCGTCATATTTTCCATTTTGGGCAGCGTTATGGGTGGTAGATTGGAGTGCACTATGCAAAACATAGCAGACAATTTCTCAAATAAATTTCCTTCTAGATGCCAGGGCAGCCTAGAAGGTAGAGTTATTTGAATAAGTTGCAAAGTTTTATGTATATCTGTAATTAGGTATTGCTTACTCTCTTAATATGATCTTACCAGACAAACTGGATACATACATTGTGTACAACGAACGAAGAAGGGTCACTTCATCTGCGAAGAAGAAGAAACCACACGCAAGTTCTGCACTACACCAGGTTATCTATCTCCAACCACTTGCTTAGCCCTCCTTTGTCTTTTTTTATCTTGTCTCATTGCATTGATTTGGATTCAATCGAGGTAATTTCTTTATCCAGCGTTACTTAACTAGTATTCAATCTTATTTCTTTCCTTACAGACTCCTGATGGTGCATTGTTGGATATACTCAGGAATGCATATGACCTCCTTACAGAATGTGATATTGAAATTCCCATGGTTAGTCCATATATACAGCTCTTTTTTATATGAATTGTTTTGGTAATAACCGCTATGTTAGAGCCGTGCAGATGTTTTACATTTCTGTGTGAATCTTATCAATAACAAATTCAAATTGAGAATTAACAGTTTCATTCTACTTCTCCAGGTTGAACCTAATGATAAATATGTAGATTCCCCACCACCGTATCTCATCCTTCTGCATCCTGCTCTCGGTCCTCTTTGGGAAATTTCTAGACAGAAAGTAAGTCAATAATCTGTTCTTAACACTAGAAAAATGCTGTCTGCTTTTGTTTTATGCGTAAGAAATCTTCGCAAATGCGTTACTATAATTGATCTTATTTGATTATTGTTACAGTTCAAGGGAGGGTCAATCTCTAGTTGCTCAGAACTACAACTAGAGATTGCAGAGTTCTCATGGAACAATGTTGAGGTTCTTAAACTTTAACTCTCTGCCAACTATATTTAGCAAATCTTTCATTGCGTTGAGTTTCTTAGATACTAATTCAGCTAATGTCGCATAGGTTGATGGTAGCCTGATCATCAATGCTGAAAATGCCATGGGTTCAACAACAATTAGCGAAAATGGTGAACCAATATTACAATACGGACTAAGGTTAGAGCAGTTTCTTGTACTTGAATTGAATATCTTATTAAGATATACATGTCTAGTATTGGTTTGCATATATGTATTCACAAGGAACCTTTTTTGGGTAGGTGTGGCAAGTGCAAACTGCATAACGTCAAAGTAGTGAACCGAGGAATCGATTGGAACAGTAAATCAAATGTTTACTGGAGAAACGATGTGATTCGGCTTGAGACTTGTAAAATCATATTGCACGGAAATGCAGAGTTCGAAGCCAGCAATGTAACTATAGAGGTAAAGTAACGTTAGAACAGAGAGAGGTTAGAGTTTCTACTTCAAAAGAAGTGATATATACCTCTCTTCGTGGATGATACAGGGAAACCGTGTTTTTGAAGTACCTGATGGCCACAGACTGAAGATCACACGAGGAGATCCAGGTCAGTGAATTCTATTTTTTTAAATGATAGATAAGAAGAAATCAAGTCAAATTGACACTAGTATTGATTGATTTGCATTATATTTGGTGTAAGATTTAGGTTTAAGCATCAAATTGGAAGCAATAAAAGAAGAGGAGATGGAAACGGGAAGCTGGTATTGGAACTACCAACTCAATGGATCTCACATTCGTCTTGAACAAATACAGGTTTCTCAAAACTAACACTCTCATCCAATAATTTAAGCCTCCCAAAGTAGAAAGCTTTCATGTAATAAAGCACATATATGCTGCAAATAAAAAGTAGATAGTGTCCGTCTTTGCTGTAAATGTTGCTCCGATCTCTCCTTGTAAATTAATCAAAATCGTTTCACCATTCTACATCTAATGTGTTCGATTCTGTCTCTAACTGTTGAGTGAAAAACTTGAGAATGGTTGATACTTGCACATGAATACTTGATTTGAAACCATTCCAAAAATGCATCCAAAGGAAGAACCCTAAACCAGATATGTCCCTCAATCTCTGCTTCTAAGTTCAATCTGTAACAATGATGATCGCCTTCTTAAAAATCAATCACATTTGGTCTCATAAAATTCACGCAAAGCATTTCTCATTCTCAGTCCTCTCACAGACATCTCTTTCAAAACCAACTTAGCTTCCTCAAACCTCTTCCTCTTAATAAGCTTACTAGCCAAACTCCCCAAATTCTCTTCATCCAATCTCTTATCTTTTCCAGCGTACGCCATCACAAACTCCACACCCTGCGCATAATAGCCACACTCCACCATCTCCCCAATAACATGCGCATGAGTAGCGTACAGAACCGGTAAACCTTCTTCCTCCATCCTCCTCAAAATCGCCATCGCTGCCTCCACTTTCCCCGACTTACACGCGCCTAACACAAGCGCGTCGTAAGTACGCGTGTCTGCCGACATCCCCTCCTCCTCCATCTTCCTCAACACCTCGCTCGCCTCCGCCACGTCACCGTCGTAACAGTGCGAAGTCAAAAAGTAGTTGTATGACGTCACGTCAACCGGAACCGCGTGAGATCTCATAAGTTCCACCACGCGCCAAGCTTCTTCGATCTTGCTCTTCTTAGTGAGCGTGTTTAGGATCGGATGGAATGAGCAAGGCGAGAGACCGAATCTCCCGATTGCCATATCGTTGATCAGGATCAGTGCGTCGTCTATGCGACCGAGTTTGCAGAGACGAGCGATGAGGGTTTCGTATGCGTGTTTCCGCGTGTAACCGGCGTCGGTTTGAGGTAAAATGCGGCGGAGATCTTCGAGTGAGGAGGAGTAAGAAGCGGTGTTAGTTAGGAATTTGAAAGTTGCGGTGGTGTTGAAACAAGCGTTTACGACGCGGCTGTTTAGGAGACGACGTACGGCTTCGAAATCGCCGGAGTTTCCTGCTTCGTAGATGAGGTTATCGAACTCAATGGTTGTACGGCGACGAGGAGAAGGAGCAATTGGATTGGTATTTACGGTGGAGATAGAACGTCCAGAGATCGATTGAAGGAAAAACCTCGAATTGGTTGCTTCTTTAACGTATCGCCGGAGAAGAGACATCGTCGAATTTAATGAGCCGGAGATTATTAGTAAAAATGAGAGTTTTCAGTTGTGTAGTAGGGTTTTAGCCGAAACATTATGGAAGAAGAAAGTATGGGCCTTTGATTAAAGTAGGTGTGCCTATCAGGCCCATAATGTTTAGCTCATGTGTGTGAATTGGGATATTTGAAAAATTCGGTTCGGATTATTCGGATAATTCGGATAGAGAAAATCTTATCGAAATATCTACACAAAATTTTGTTCGATTCGGATATTGGTTAATTCAGTTTTAAATTTTTTACTGAAACTATTCGAAATTTTAATTTTTTATTAAATTTGGAAAACTTTTGATAATAGTTGAATAATTTCGGTTTGAAATTTAAAATTTAATTTTGGTATAATCCGATTTATTTTGGTATATGTTGGTTAGAAAATTAAAAAAGAAATGAAAATCGATCGGTTTTAGTTGTGCTGACCCAAACCAATTGGATATCCAAAAATATGAATTCAACCTCCTGATCGGTTTGTCTCTTGTAACCAGACCCAATCCAAAAACCAAAAATTTCGGTTCGTTTCGGTCTCATCGGTTCGGAAAAAAATTTGCAGGCCTACTCTGTTTGATGGTTTCCCAACGTTGGAAATGCGTTAAAATCTGTCCAACATTTTATCTTTAGTTTTCATTAAAGTGAATCGCACCAAGTTTCCAGACAACAAAAGTAGTAGCAAACATCACAGTGCTTATGAACACAAAGGAAAAAGCAATGACGAGTATATCCGCGCTTCCTGGGAGATCAAAGGTAAGACCTTTCTTTGGCATACCTCTCTTGCTATCATCAAGTATATTGGTTGGTGCTTCGGGTAGACCCGGTTTCCTATTTGATTTCTTATCACTTTCCTTGAGCACATCAAGTATTTGGCTTCCCATTTTGGGTTTTGATGGTTTTGGTGTTGCTTCTGTGTATCGGCTAAGCACACGAGCTGCTCTTAGCCTTTCTCTTGCTGTCAATGGTGCTCTTTTGGCAGAACCGGTGTTGCCTGGTTCAACGGATTCACTTGGTGTTTTGTTTGAATCAGAAGAGGGTTGATCATCGACCGATGTTGTTGTCATGGGATTGTCATTTGTCTTTAAACAAGATAAAACCGATCTTCTTTTGCTTGAAAGTAAGAGACTTGTTGAACCGTTTAGAGATATGTGGAACGCGAAAGGCCAAGGCTTTAATGGTGTAAGTTGAGTTGAGAATCTTACAACAGGATGGGATCTGTTATGAAGCTTCAAAGAACCTCTCTGCATCCAAGAAATACAGAAAGCATTGGTTTTTCAAACTCTATAGACCAATCAAGAAGATATTCAATTGTGTAATTGCACCGAATTAAAGTATTAAAAACCCAATTCCATGAATTTCCATGGAAAAGGATAAAGCTTTCGATTTTTTTCAGAACAAAAGGAAATATTATTCAAATGAATTTCATCCCAATTAAAGTGGCTTTGGAGCAATTATATACAGTCAGTATGAGAAGAAGAATATTATGGTCATCATAGAAGACGGAGACAGCAAAAACTTACCGGAGAATTGAAGCCGGCGTTGGGAGCGACGGCCATGGTGAATAGATGAACGTATTTTTAAGAGCGATGCATATGGAAGAAGACGAAGAGGAGGAAAAAGCTTTCTGTTTTGTGGCAGTGAAGCTATGCAGAGAATAGAAGATCAGGTTCTCTTCTTCTTTTTTTACTCGCTTTTTAGAGCGCGTGGGAACCACGTGGTCGCCTCTTAGTAGAAGAGGGAAATTGCGAAACACAACCGGAAAGGTCCGGAACTATATATTTTTTTCCATCTACTTTTTTAATTTTTTTTTTTTTTTGTTAACTTTAATATTAAAAATGTAGATTCCACCAAACAGCATTTTTTGTGTGTGTCCCGGATAGTTTTATTGATGGGCCAAAAAGCCATAATACAATAAGTAAAAACAAATGGCGACGCAAGTCCGAGCTGCTGCGTCATCTCAGCCACAGAGTTTGATCAACCTTCCTCTTAGACCGGAGACACTACATGTACATGTAGATGCGGCCTAGGATGAGATCACAGGTATGTGTGGGTTAGGAGGCGTCTTCTCACACGCTATGGGAGTGAATATCTCAGATTTCTCGGCCTCTCAGCCATTTGTTTCATCCGTGCTCACTGCCGAAGCGTTTGCTATCCGCCTAGTTGTTATGACAGCTTCAGCTGCTAACGCACGCTCATTTATTGTTCTTTCGGACTCCCTAACAATGATCAAATTGTTAAGGACCAAAAAGAGTAGAGGGGAGTTAGTCAATATCCTATCGGACATCTTCTTCTTTAGTAACTCCTTTGAGTTTATCGACTTTGTTTTTACTCCTCGTCTTTGTAACAGAGCAGCTGATGAAGTGGCTAAATCAGCTCTAGCTCTTGCTCTCTCTCCCTCTTCCTCCTCTTATGAAGTGTAAACATTGAGGTTTATTATGAATGAATGGTTATTTGATAAAAAAAAAAACAAATATTATACAACTTCTATTCATTAATAATACCGAAACCACAAAATTTTTATTAATTTCTAGTGATATTAATAAACTTGAAGCTTTGATTACTAATATTTGTTATCAGAATAAAATGGATACCAATAGCATACTCGACTATCCAAATGAAAATGATACATGTTCAGAAGCTAGAGTAGAAAAAATTGTATAGACTTAACGGGCACAACTCGTTAATTAATGTTTTTATTATAACCATATTTTTTACATGGAAGTTTTAAAATAATTATTATTTTATTATTTTATCAAATTTGTTAGCTTTTACATTGGCATAACTCTGGACCAGAGAAATTTATTATTTTAAAATGATTATTAATTTATAGAGTATTAATTTATAGATGTTTTATTGTATAGACTTAATAGATGACACATACCAAACCCAAAAGATAAGCACGAGAACACGTGGAAGATCAAAACATGGTACGCCACACGTCAGTCTAGGTGAAGCACTATCATGCAAATCGCCGGTGAAAGATGATGAGTCTCCACCAAGGATGCTGAACCAACTCTCTGCTTTGACTAATTACATCATTTGTCGATATGAACCTCTGACACTAAACCGCCAGAGAAATTCCAGAAAGATGTAATTGCAGCTTCTAAACTTCATCGGCAATCACAGACAAAAGAGGCTCTGGTGCCGGCTAAGCCTAATATATTGACCTAGCTCTTGCCCACCATAAAGATCTTCCTCATCGAGCCAATGGAAGCTTCGAAGATATTAATCTGAGAGACTCGCGATCGAATAGGAAGAAGAGAAGAAAAGTGGTGTTTCAGTGTCTCCGAAGACAGTATAGCCATGGGATCAAGATCAAAACGATTTCGAAAATGGAATCGGAAGAACCAATTTAAAAACCGATTTTTAAAATTAGGAAGAAAACAAAATCGATTTTTAAATCGGAGATTAGTCCGGAAATAAAGTTCGATATCAAATTGGATAACTAAAGTCAAACATCTCAAATTACAGAGAAAAACAGAGATGGAGACGCCAAAAGTTTATTCTTGGACATAGTGAGGTCCGATAAGGTGGTTGGAACCACAAACCCAAAGAAAAACAAGAAAATAAAATTAATCGGACCGTCAGCACGGCTAAAAGCCGACTACCTACAAGTGGAAAAATCGAAAACTAAAGAAAGTTTCTAGTGAAAAGTTGGAGAAACTTTTTTCCACTTCTATGCATAAAATAGCCCACCAAATGACATTTATAAAGATGAAATAAGAAGTTTGGTTATTAATATGATACAAAATAAATTTATAATTAAGTCTAAAAAACATAAACGGAAGCCTCATGTTTCAACGTTTTAAAAAAGTTCAAAACGACATGAAAATGTTTTGAGAAATTTTTCGGAATTAAACACTTTTAAAATGAGACAATCGGTGTAAAACTCTTTAGAAAAAGGTGGATAAGAGAAATAGACAAAACATTACTACAATTCCCTAAGAATGGTCAAGAGGAAAATAACGGAAAAAACGAAAAAAAAAATCAAGGTAAAAGCAACGGTGAAATCTAAATTCAAGCAGGAAAAATGATCGTAAACTACACTAACTTGAGGTCATGACATGAGCACACATCTAGACAATACTAATAAATCTTCAACTACACGAATTATATGTTTGACATGATCACATGTACCAACTAATAAGTGTTATGTGGTTAACACCATACTCATACTTCTCATGTCGAAAAGTGGATCGACTTCAAAATCCGGCACCAACCCAACTCAACCCATTCATAAAAACCGATCCGACCAACCAAAATCTACCCAACTGAAAAAACTAGAACAATCAAATCAAATATACATGAAAGAAAATTTGGTTGGTCGGTTGCAAACTTTGTCTTCTATATAATAGAGTGAATTGTAGATAAATATGAGGTTAATAAATCCATTTTATTTGGTTCTTAATTTTGTAAATAGTTTCAGTAAAATCTATGGATTTTGTTATTAATTTTTGGGTTTGTGGGTTTTGGAAATTCTACAGGTGCTTGAAATCAAGGAATTATCTTCACCATCTTCCTCGAAAATCCTTGATTTCAGAAATTGTGTTTGTGTAGGGAAGCTTCCCATCATGAAGGTGCATCTGATTGTAGTAAGGTGTATTGGATTGGGTTTATTCAATAGCTCAGGCTTTTCACCCTTCTCCTTATATGCCATGATTCTTTCATTTTGAACATCAGAAATTTTGTCCCGTTAGTAAAATCTGATCCCATTAGTTTCCCAAACAGAAAAATCGACAAACGGACATGGTTTTATGGATTATTTTCTCTTATCCTTCCTTGGACTTCTAGCTCTCATCTCCCGCACCAGCATCGTTGATCTCGATCGATTGTCCACCAAAACCCCTGTCGTCTACAAGCTAGTTCTCATTTGATCACTTTGTTTCTCAATGTTGAGGCATTAATACTGCTGATGTGAGTATAATCGGTTGGTTATGATTTAGGGTCGAATGCATTTTTTTTTTGAAACGAGTCTAATCTCTTATGCTTCTTATATTCAGAGTCTTGTTTATCTTGTTAGGAAATAAACTCGAATTTCTTCGAGAATCAGATATTCGGGACCGAAAAAAATGCACACAAATTTGTTAACGGAGTTCGGCCAATCGTGCCTACGTCTCCGGACCTGATACAGATCTTTATATTAATCACCGAAAAATTACAACTCTCTCAACTCATATCCAAAACCCGAACACACTCAAGAAAATTATACAAAATTTTCTTACAATGAAAAATATCTCTCTCTTTTTTCTTCTTTCTTTCTCTCTTCTTGTTCTTCTTTGTTTTTGGGATGATTTACGACAATGAGAATCACTCTCTATTTATAGGAAACCTTGGTGTGAGTTAGGTGAACTATCTTAACCACTTAGCCACCATTTCAATAGTTGTGCCAAGCCACCATTTCAATAGTTGGGAAAGCCACCATTTGAATAGTTGGGCAAGCCACCATTTCAATAGTAAGCCAACAATCTCCCACTTGAAGACTGATTTCAATCAATCTTCACACCTCGATCAATATAGCAGGTCTTCCGTGCTTATTACTCTAACAAGCCAACCGAGGTTACACATAACCTTAGCATATCATACGGCACGACCTTTGTTAACATGTCTGCCAGATTCTTACTTCCTGGGATCTTCTCAAGCACCAACACTTCATCTTCTAAAGCCGATCTGATGAAATGATATCGACGTTGTATGTGCTTCATCCGAGCATGGTAAATTGGATTCTTTGCCAAGTCAATGGCACTCTTACTGTCACAATACAATACACTTTTCTCTTGGTCATGGCCTAGCTCTTCTAGAAATGACTGTAACCACATCATCTCCTTTGTTGCCTCTGTCACCGCAACATACTCCGCTTCACAGCTTGATAGAGCTACAATCTCCTGCAACTTTGAAACCCAACAAATTGCAGTACCACCAAAAGTGTAAACATACCCGGATGTACTCTTCATACTATCAATGTCACTTCCATTGTCAGAATCAACATATCCCTGCAATCCAATCTCTGACTTCTTGAAACATAGCGATAAACTTGGATTTCCCTTCAGATACCTTAAAATCCACTTAACAGCTTCCCAATGTTCCTTTCCAAGATTGCTCATAAACCTTCTAACGACTCCCACTGCATGTGCAATGTCTGGCCTTGTACATACCATCGCGTACATCAGGCTGCCAATAGCAGAAGCATATGGAACTCTATCCATATAAGTCACCTCGTCTTCAGGCATCGGAGACTGGTCTTTGGATAACCGAAAATGACTTGCCAGGGGAGTACTAACTGCCTTCACGTCATCCATATTAAACCTCTTGAGGACTTTCTTCACATACTCCTCTTGTGATAACTTAAGACCCTCCTTGCCCCTACTAATTCTTATCCCAAGAATTTGTCTTGCTTATTCTAGGTCTTTCACCGCAAACTCTTCCGAGAATTTCACCTTCAGGTTTTGTAATGTCATTTTCTCCGTAGGTAAATCACCTAACTCCCACGTGTGATTGGAAATCAACGAGTCCATCTCATCATTCACTGCAAGCTCCCACTGAATCGATTCATCAGCTTGCATTGTCTCTTCATAACATTCATGCTCGCCTCTATCTGTGAGCTTAATGTAGTTGAGTAATGGAGAAAATCTTACTAGTTTCTTGATGATTCTGTTTGACCGTAGTAACTCTGTGACTGGCCTACATGGGATCTCTTCTGAATCATCATTTTCATCTGCCTCACTATTCTCCTCTTGAGAATTTTGCTCTTTTGCTGTTGTTATATCCTGCTGCAACTCTAGTGCCAGGATTTCTCCCAAGTCAACAGCTTTAGGCTCCGTCTTTCCCAAGCTTTCTTTTAGCTTATCCTTGTACAACGCTTCTTCGTTGAACACAACATTCCTGCTGCGGATGATCTTCCGATTTTTATCATCCCAAAACCGATAACCGAACTATGTGTCACCATAACCAATGAAGTAACACTTCTTCGATTTTGCATCAAGTTTACTTCTTGCAGCATCATCAATGTGGACATAAGCTAAGCAACCAAATACTTTAAGATAAGAAAGGTTTACTTTATTTCGGCTCCACACTTCTTCATGGATCTTGAATCACAACGGAACAGACGGTCCTCTGTTTATTAAGAAGGTCGCGGTATTGATTGCATCCGCCCAAAACATCTTGGGAAATCCGCAGTGCAGTCTCATGCTTCTTGCACGTTCATTCAAGGTTCTGTTCATCCTTTAAGCTACTCCATTATGTTGAGGCGTTCCAGGAATAGTCTTCAACATATTGATCCCATTATCAGTGAAATATCTCTTAAACTCCTCGCTGACGTACTCTCCGCCATTATCAGACCTTATGCACTTCAACTTGAGATTCGTCTCAATTTCAACCATGGCTTTCCATCTTCTGAAAACCGAAAACACTTCATGATTTTTCTTCATGAAGTAAACCCACACTTTCCATGTGGAGTCTTCAATAAAGGTCACATAGTAATATGAACTTCCTAGCGATGCAACATGAGCGGGTCCCTACACATCAGTGTGCACCAACTCCAACTTCTCAGGTTTGGGCTCTCTTCCATCTTTTGAGAAACTAACCCATTTCTGCTTTCCAAGGATACAACTTTCACACATCAGATGATCCACCGTCTTCAGCTCTGGAAGCACGCCATTTGTTGCCAAAAGTTTCAATCCTTTCTCACTCATGTGCCCCAACCTACAATGCCATAACTTAGTCTGTTTGGCATTCTCGACAACCGCAACAGTATCTTCATGACTCATCGTCATATAAAGAGTGCCTCTTTTATGACCTCTAGCAACCACCATGGAACCTTTCTTCACACTCCCCGTGCCCCGCATCATCAAGTTGACCTACCGAGATAAGATTTCTCATCAACTTTAGCACATGCCTAACCTTTGCGATCTTCCATACACGACCATCTGACATCTTCAAGTTGATATCTCCAATACCAACTATGTCCAAAGGTAAACCATCAACTAGATATACCTTCCCATAATTTCCAGCAATATAGTTCTCCATTATGTTGTGGTGTGGTGTCGTGTGAAATGATGCTCCAGAGTCTAGAACCCAAGACTCGATCGGGCTATCAACATAGGAGATCGACGCTTCATTGGTGTTTACAGCTGCATCATGAGCTTTACCTTTTCTTGGAGAATCAGCAGGTACTACCAATGCATCAACAATTTCATGTGTGACTGCATTGGCTCCGCCTTCCTTGTTGCCTTCCTTCTTTGAAATTGCCCATCAATTCTTTCTTATGTGGCCCGTCTTTCCACAATTCCAACATTCAGCAGGCTTCTTGAATTTGGACTGACTTCTTCCATTTCTTGACTTCGCTCTGCCATTATTCTGGTTGTTTCTGTCTTGGCTCCTGCCTCTGTTTTCCAAGTTGAAAGCAGAGCTCGTTGAAGCTTCACCAGAGTCAAACCTACGAACTTCTTCATAAAGGATACGATCTCGAACATCATTAAACTTAAGTTTATGTTTTCCCACAGAATTACTAACCGCTGCCCTCATTGGCTCCCAACTATTTGGCAGAGATGCCAACAAAATCAATGCCCGCACTTCATCTTCAAACTCGATTTCAACAGACGATAATTGGTTGACAATCGTGTTGAATTCATTCACGTGTGCTGCAACATGGCCACTTTCTTCCATCTTTAAATGAAAAAGTTTCTTCATGAGAAATACCTTGATATTTTGCCGAAGGTTTCTCATACATATCCGAGAGAACTTTCATGAGCCCTTTTGTGGTCTTCTCCTTTGCAACGTTGTGAGCGACATTCTTCGATAGTGTTAACCTTATAACACCAAGAACTTGTCTGTCAAGGAGCTCCCACTCATCCTGATCCATCTTATTAGGCTTCTTGCTCAGTGGTTGATGAAGCTTTCTTCCGAACAGATAATCTTCAATTTGCATTCTCCAAAATGCATAATTTGTACCATCGAATTTCCTGATACCATGCGCCGAACCATCTTCGCCTCCCATCGTTTCTGATTATCTTTTGCGAATCACCGTGTATTAAAAACACCTCCGAGATTACCGCAACCCCGTGCTCTGATACCAGTTGTTAGAAAATAAACTCAAATTTCCTCGAGAATCAGATATTCGGGACCGGAGAAAATGCACACAAATTTGTTAACGGAGTTCGGCCAATCGTGCTTACGTCTCCGGACCTGCTACAGATCTTTATATTAATCACCGATAAATTACAACTCTCTCAACTTACACCCAAAACCCGAACACACTCAAGAAAATTATACAAAATTTTCTTATAAAGAAAAATGTCTCTCTCTTTTTTCTTCTTTCTTTCTCTCTTCTTGTTCTTCTTTGTTTTTGGGATGATTTACAACAATGAGAATCACGCTCTATTTATAGGAAATCTTGGTGTGAGTTAGGTGAACTATCTTAACCACTTAGCCACCATTTCAATAGTTGGACAAGCCACCATTTGAATAGTTGGGCAAGCCACCATTTCAATAGTAAGCCAACATATCTATCTCTTTGTATCTTTTAATATTGAGCAATTAATAATCAGATTATTTTCTATTGACTCGAAGTAAAAAGGTAAATATTTATGGTCAATGGGAAAATGATAATTGTTAAAAAGATGATGAAGATGGCGTTAAAAATTGAGATTTTTAGGTAGATTTGATTTTATTGTTCTAGTTTTTACAGTTGGGTAGATTTTGGTTTGTCGGTCGGTTTTTAATGATTGTGTCGAGTTGGGTTGGTGCCGGATTTTGATGACGATCCAATTTTCCAACATGAGAAGTATGAGTATGGTGTTAACCGCATAACACTTGTTAGTTGGTACATATAGTCAAATCAACCATATAGTTCGTGTAGTTGAAGATATATTAGTACTGTCTAGATGTGTCGTCATGTGATGAGTCTAGTTTGTGTAGTTAACAATCACTTTTCCTTGTTTACATAGGTAAAGGAAGCAGCCATTCGATTTAGGCTTTTAGGGTAAATAAAAGGATGAAACGAATAGAACTTTTAGAATGGAAAAAAACGGGAAGGAGAAAAGACAGGCTTGAATATTCCAGCACAAATTGTCCAACCTCACATTCTCTCCTGCGAACTACTGGTTGCAGCAGCCTGGAACTAATGAATTCAACTTATCAATGATGAAATGAAAGAAAAAATCAAATCAAAAGCAAAAGTGTGGTGTACCTGAATCCATGAGCCGTGGAGATCTGTCCCATGAAATACATGATTACCTTCTCAAGGAAATATTGAATCGTGCTGATAGGATTCTCGGATCTAAGAGAGAAAACATATATCTAAGATTTAGGGAGAAATAAGTGGCATTCTGATGATAAATTATCAGATCGTGAACGTGATTAAGACATGCAGCTGGAGAACCTGGTTAGAAATCGTCGACGGTGACCGGCGTTGCCTAAATCTCTAGAAGATGAAAAGTTACAACAAAGGGTTTCGAATCTAATCGCAAAAGATGGAGGGACCTTGGGCGAAGGTTTGTAAACCCTTGACAGCTGAGATTATCGGTGAAAGCTTCACGGCAGTTGACCGTCGAGAGACTGCGAGCCAATCGCCTTCTAAGGCCAGAGAGAGAGAGAGAGTTGGTCATGAAAAAAAATTAAAGAGATGTTCGCGAAAAATCTTTTGCTTTTCGGCCATATTTTTTTTTTACAGGTGTAGAGTGATGTGGCAGAAAAATTTGATATAATTGGTTTGAGCTTGTTTTTACTAAGTTGAGTTGGCAGTATGTTTTGTTTTGATTGGTCTTCACAATAAATTCAGTAAATGAGGTGTCAGCTCCACATGCATTCCTGGGGCTGATGTATCATGTCCTGGAGATGCACAGCTTCTATTATATATATAATTTTGGGCTTTATAAATATGTGTATGTGAATGAGAAATAAGTTTGGGCCATGGGCTCATAAGCTATAAGATGTTGACATATTTTAATGAGGAATGAAGTGTATAAAATAAGGACATTTTTATGTCATTGTTCAATAGCTTGGACTACACTATGGAGTGTGAGAGAGAGGTTGGAAAGATCACAAGCGCACGCCGCCACCGTGCCGAGCCGGGCCGAACCAGGCTTGGGCTTGGATCTTGGTAATAGGCCCCAAAGGAGCCTCCACGCGTGTATTATTTTTTGGAGAAAATTTTATTAAACCAAAATAATTTGGTTAGTTGGTTTAGTCGAATTGTTGGTTATGTGGTTTAATCGTTTTGGTTTGAATGTATCGAATGGTTTAATTATCATTTTGGTTATGTGGTTTAATCACAAACAAATGAATATGCCTCGTATTAATTATCCGAATGGATATGCTTCTCGTAACCAACATGAGCCGAGTCTTGTGCTCCACACACGCCAACTCCAAGCACGTGCAACCAATCCCAAGATCCTCGCTCGCACGTTCACCTCTCGACCTCCATTTTGAAAACGTGATTGACTCGTTCTCTTCCTCTCTATATAAACCGAGCTAAGCTCGTTGTTCTCACTTATGATTTAACGCATTAAAAGTTTTCATACGTTCACAAACAAACGTAAAGTTTTGTTCCTTCATCTCTTTTATTTCTTTTGTATAACTCGAGAGTATATCGTAGTTCTTTCGTTTGTTGGGAACGTTTTTCGAGTGATAACGTAAACGTTTTGATATCGGTTTTATCCTGGGATTCGATTATCACGACAGAAACGTCTCAATGCGGGTGATAATTCGAGTTAAGGAAAAAGACTTCGTAGTCTCGACTCCGTTTCATTTCCTTAACCTCTTTTCTTACGCGATTCATTCACCATACGCAGAGTTTCCGTATTTACAGTCTTAACTCGAATTCAAAATCGTTATAAGTACAAGAATAAGGAAAGAGACTGTAGGACCGTAAATACGGAAACTCTGCGTATGGTGAATGAATCGCGTAAAAGAAGAGGTTAAGGAAATGAAACGGAATCGAGACTATGAAGTCTCTTTCCTTAACTCGAATTATCACCCGCAGTGAGGCGGTTTTGTCGTGATAATCGAATCCCAGGATAAAACCGATATCGAAACGATTCCGCTATCACTCGGAAACGTTCCCAACGAACAAAAGAACTACGATATACTCTCGAGTTATAAAACTAAATGAAAAAGATGAAGGAACAGTTGACTAATGTTTGTGCGTATGAACTTTTCAAAGCGTAAAAGCTTGTACTTTAACAACGAGCTTAAGCTCGGTTATATAGAGGAAGCACGAGAATGATCTCGTTTTGAAACGAGTCATAAGCGGAAGCAAGTGAACGTGCACCGCAAAGGAAGGAGAGTGGAGTTACTCGCGTTAGACTTGGTGTGTTGGTTAATTAAATGACGAGATATACTCGGCTTATCCATTTGGATAATTAAACCAAAGCGTATCCTTAACCATTCGATACATTTAAACCAATTTGATTAAACTACAACCAACAAATAATTCGATTAAACCAATTAACCAACTAATAATTAATTTTGCTTTAACATAAAATGTTCTCAAATAATACGCGCGCGGAGGTCCCTTCGGGGCCTATTACCAAGCCCCAAAACCCAAGACCCAAGCTCAAGCCCGGTCCGGCCCGGCTCGGCACGGCACGGCGGCGCGCACATGTGGTCTTTCCAACCTCTCTCTCACACTCCATAATGTAGTCCAAGCTATTTGAACAATGACATAAAAATGTCCATATATATACAAGTGATAAATTTCTCATCTAAGCAATGTGGGACATTTTATACACTTCATTCATCATTAATATATGCCAACATCTTATGGCTTATATGAGCCCATGACCCAACTTATTTCTCATTCACACACACATACTTATAAAGCCCAAAATACTTTATAATATAAAAAATATGTTCCAACAATCCCCCACATGAATAGAAATTACTCTAAACATACGAAGACTCGACAGACTCGAAAGACATATACTAGACATTGACTTTATTTGACTAGACTAGACACTGAATTGACTAGACTAGACATACTTTCGATAGTATATGCGAAAATGTAACTGTGTCTGATAGGTAGCATTTTTCAGCTTTGAACCAATCATTTTTAATATATGTCGGGTTTACTGGCCGGGAGGTGAACATGATGTCTTGAACCAACCGGAGTTTTATGTAAACCGAGACAACAGGTATCGCGCAGCGATATTTTCTCGTAGAACTTTGTTCTCTGTTTTTGTTCATTTTGGCCTTGAACATTCCTGGTTGTCATGAGTGAACTTGGAGAATATAGCCTATCTTTCATTCTCCTAGAAACGGCCCCATTTCACACTCACTAGGTGATCTGCCATTAGTTTCTTTTCAGAAGTATCCTGTCATACTCCACTATTGTGAAACTATATAATTATTAAAAGCCAATGCGTATCCTTATTCTCATACAGGTAGCACTATTCATCATTCAAGGAACTGGGTAAAGACATAAGTCTTGCAGTGCTCGATTTCATTTGAATTAGTTTTCCCTTTGAACCTACATCATGGGATCTCCAGTCACGTAAGTAGGGTTTCCGTCAAATTTTCTCTTAATTCGTAGGGTTCAAACCCATTCCTCTTGATGATTTTAGAAATTTATCTCGCGGCAAACCTTTGGTGAAAGGATCCGCTAAATTGTCATTCGTTCTGATATAATCTACATGGATTATACCAGTGGTTATAAAGTTCCTAATGGATTTATGACGTCTCCTAATGTGACGGTTCTTTCCATTATACAAGGTACTCTTTGACCGCAATATTGCAGATTGACTATCACAATGCATACGAATAGCGGACACAAGTTTATCCCATTCTGGGATATCTTCCAGCCAATTCCGAAGCAATTCTGCTTCGGCTGCCGCTGTGTCTAAAGCTACTAGCTCTGACTCCATCGTGGATCTGGCTTGAATTGTTTGCTTGGAAGATCTCCAGGACACTGCTGCACCCGCAAGTGTAAAGACATATCCACTCGTGGATTTTGAGTTTTGAGAGTCAGATATCCAATTTGCATCGCTATATCCCTCCAAAATAGTCGGCTCTTTACCATAGTGCAGACCATAGTTTTTGGTATGACGTAAGTAATTCAATACTCTAGTTATACCTTTCCAATGTTTATGTCCTGAATTGCTGGTATAGCGACTTAGTACATTTACTGCATGCGCTAAATCGGGTCTAGTACAATTTGTTAAGTACATCAGACTTCCGATCACCCTCGCATACTCCAATTGTGAAACTGCTTCACCTAAATTTTTCTTCAAGTGAAGTTGAGTATCAACATGAGTTTTTGCTGTCCCTTTTGAGTAAGCCTTAAACCTCTCAAGTATATTTTCAGCATAATGTGCTTGTGATAAGGTTATAACTTCAGTAATTTTAATGATCTTAATCCGTAAAACTACATCCGCAAGTCCCATATCTTTCATATCAAATCTCTGGCTAAGCATGTTCTTAGTCTGATTGATCATATCTTTTGTACTGCCAATGATGAGCATGTCATCTACGTATAAACATAGCAAGACATATCCATTTGGAGTACTTTTTACATAGATACACTTATCACATTCGTTTATGCTGAAACCGTTCGACATCATTACGTTGTCAAACTTTTCGTGCCATTGTTTAGGAGCTTGCTTAAGTCCATACAATGACTTCACAAGTCTACATACTTTTTGTTCTTGTCCAGGGACAACAAACCCTTCAGGTTGCTTCATATAAATCTCCTCTTCTAATTCTCCATTTAGAAAAGCAGTTTGAACATCCATTTGATGGATTTCTAGGTTTCTTAATGCTGCTATGCCGATCAGCATTCTTATTGAGGTTATTCTCGTTACCGGAGAATAGGTGTCAAAGAAATCCAAACCTTCTTTTTGGTGAAATCCTTGAACCACAAGCCTAGCCTTGTACTTATCTACTGAGCCATCAGTTTTCAACTTGGTTTTGAAAATCCATTTACACCCTAGTGGTTTAAACCTTTGAGGTAGATCGGTTATCTCCCAAGTGTGATTCTGCATAATTGAATCAATCTCACTATTAACAGCTTCCTTCCAAAAAGGTGTGTTAGGTGTAGTCATGGCTTCTATGAACGTCTTTGGTTCATTCTCTAAAAGAAGACCATCATGAAATCCTCGCCAAAATCTTTTTCCTTACGAGCTCTCTTGATGCGTCTAGGTTCATCTTGTACGACTTCATGAGCTGAAGTACCCGAAGTACTAGCTTCACTTTCATCTCTTTGCTCACGTGTCCGCTTAGGATTAGACTTATCTTTACACAGAAACGACGATTCAAATAAAATGCATTGCGAGATTCCATTACGTTATTTACATGGATATCCGGTATGTCCGATTTATGAACCAAAAACCAATAAGCACTAATGTTGTGCGCATACCCGATGAAAATACAGTCCACAGATTTCGGTCCTATCGTGACCTTTTTCGGAGGCGGCACTGCCACTTTTGCTAGGCACCCCCACACTTTAAGGTATTTATACGAAGGTACAACACCTTTCCAAATTTCATAGGGTGTCTTGCCAGTGACCTTGTGCGGAATTTTGTTAAGAATATAATTTGATGTAAGCAAAGCTTCCCCCCACATGTTCTGGGCTAACCCAGATTCTTGAAGCATTGCGTTCATCATCTCTTTTAGAGTTCGGTTCTTTCTTTCCGCAACTCCGTTAGATTCCGGTGAGTAAGGAGCGGTCGTCTGATGAATAATTCCATGTTCCACGCAGAAAGCATTGAATCGGCCATCACATTCCCCTCCTCTATCACTTCTGACTATTTTATTAGTCTTACTAAGTTGATTTTCAACTTCCATTTTATATTCCTTAAACTTATCAAACGCCTCATCTTTGTTATGTAATAGATATACATAACAATATTTCGTATGATCATCGATAAAAGTTATGAAATAATTTTCCCCGTCTCTAGTAGGAGCATATTTTAAGTCACATAAATCCGTGTGAATTAAATCTAGAGGTGCGTTAGTCCTTTGGACTTAAGGCGATGGCGTTTTTGTGAGCTTAGCCTGTACGCATACTTCACATTTTTCTTTACTCATTTTGCATTTTTGGGATTAGGTTTGAATTCATTAATCGGTTTATTGATTTATAATTCACATGTCATAATCTTTCATGCCAAATATTAAAAGACTCAAGTAAGTAAGCAACGGATTTATTCTCATTCATTTCAGAATCGGTTACAACAGTGGAAACACTTGCAACATTATTCTTAGCAACAACAATCTTATTCTTGTTTTTGGAGGTACTTGCTTCTTCTTTCCTGAGGACAGTCATGACACACATCTTGACCAGTCCATTCTTCACGAATCCTCTTCCCAGGTACATGCTCCACTTCTTGAGGGTGAGGGTATCAGCCTCGAAAATCACCGAAAAACCGGCCTTGCTCAGCAGCGTACCAGAAATCAGATTCTTCCTCATGTCTTTCACATGTTTCACGTTCTTCAACGTGATCTCCTGTCATGAGGTCATCTTCAACACAACCGAACCCTTTCCTTTGATCTTGGAGACAACCTTGTTGCCCATGAAGAGTGCCTCCTCAGACATGTTCTTCTTATAGGTACTGAACATGGACTTATCATTACAGATATGAGTTGTGGCACCAGTATCATACCACCACTCATTGGTATTCTCATCCACCATGTTAACCTCTTTTACCACAGCACAAAGGTCCTCCTCGGTCAGTCTTAACTCGAATTCAAAATCCGTTCTTCGTTTCATAGCGTTCGACGGATTTTGGTGAATTGAGTATCTCGTTTTCGGTTTAAAGGAAAGAATCTGAGAATCGTTTAGCGATTACCCGGATTGAAAGTCTGATTTGAGAACCATTTCTTTGCGGTTACACGAATCGGCTTGCGGTTTATTTCGTCCGCGATTCGCTCATAAGCATCTCCGCGATTGTATATCGTTATAAAACGATTTTGAATCACAGATTTGCGGTTCCGCTTCACCGCGTTTCAACCGTTAATCGTTTAAAACGATTCAAAAACGTTTTCGGGATTTGTTAAACGCATTGAATAGCGCTTATATAAACCGTCTCAAAACGATACAAATCAGTTTTTGGTCGCGAATAGCTTCACGATCACGTTCGCTTTATAGCTTTTTGCGGTCGCGTTTGCATTTTTTGCGACTTATTTCTTCGAACCGCTCTTTTTAAATATATCAATGTCTACGCATACGATAAATATAGAGGTCAGCTTCTGAAATTTTTTGGGAATGAAGAAACTATGAATTTCGTAAGGTTTGTTGTCGGTGAAGCCGCTGTAGTTAAATCTAGTTTGCTTTGTTTACCACTTGATACCGTATGTAGAAATAATCAACATAAACTTTCTTTTTCACCATTCTTGAGTTTTTTAGATTATTTCTATTGTTCTTGAATTACGTTTTAAGGAATTAGATCATAAACAAAGCCTTCGGCATGTCCACTTTCTGGTATTGCCTCTCGTTCACGCTCTCTCTTATTTTGATGATGCTCCCATTGCCATCCAGATCTACAACTAGGTAAATCGAAATCGAAATAGAAATGGAAGAATATGTGTGGAACTAGGATCGGATTAACTACTGATTATTTTTATTTAATTATTATAAATTTATCTTTTACATTATCTAGAAGAAATGAAAAATTCCATTATAACAATTTTATAAATTATCTCTAGCCTCTTATTTCTTCCGTCCGTCTAGTCTTCATCCTGCATGAATACCGTACAAACGATGTCAATTTCACTACGAGATACACATACACACAAATACATATATGCACACACATATATATATATATATATATATATACAGTGGCGGAGCCACATTATATAACACGGGCATATGCCCCTATGCTTTTCAAAATTCTCTTATAAATCCTATATAATTAATAATTCTAACAATGCCCCTTTACTTCTTTGCAATTATATTCTTAATTCTTTAAAAAAAATTAAAATTGCCCCCTATGAAATTATGTCCTACCTCCACCCCTGTATATATATTTATATATTTAAATAGAGAAAAATAGATATCATATTTACCTTGAATTGTAGGTAGTCTGGGTGGCTTGATACGCTTGCAAAACTGAATGATACACCGATCTACGCAACCTGAAAAAATTAGCGATATTTGGCATTTGAGTTCACAGCTGTGTACACATTTAGGATCGTAGTACTTTTTTATCACCAAAGAGGGACTTGATTCTCCTCCAATGGCAGCCATAACCACCAAAACAAACACTATCACCACCACACTCAATTTGTTCTCCATTTATCTTTAGTTATTTTTCTTTGCTTGGAAATTGTATGTATATATGAAGAGGCTTTCATCTTATATATAAAGGAAAAAATAAGCTATATCCATGTAGATTGTTAATACAATGTATTATACATAAATGTGGTCAACAATGTCTTTGAAAAGGAAAATAAATTGTTGACCATATTTATGTATTATAGATATAGGTGTCAAAATGGGTAAAAGTTAATGGATCAACCCAATCCAATCCAAACCATGGACTCTAATGGAAAGAAATAATGGGTATAAATGGATTAATGGATAAAATGGATAAATGATTTTAATGAGTTGGGTTGAAAATGGTTTGGATTCAAATGAATAATGAGTTATCCATATCCAAACCAATAAAATTTATAACCAATATAAATTTAAATAAAATATATAAACCAAAAATAACCAAGACAAATTATAAACCAATTTTACGAATCCAATTCAAACATATTTTTTTTCTCATCTCACATTTTGTTTTCCTCATTAAGCTATTTTTTTCTCTTCAAAGCCACAAAATCATGTATTCTATAAAACCACAAAATAGTAAAAAATATTTATTAGCAAAACCACAAAATCATGTTTTTCTGCCAAAATCGTAAAATCCAGTTTTCCCGCCAAAACCTTAAAATCCGGGTTTTCCGCCAAAACCGTAAAAACGTATTTTCCCGCCAAAACCGTAAAGTCTATTTTTCCCGCCAAAACCGTGAAATCGTGTTTTCCCGCCAAAACCGTAAAATCGTGTTTCCGCCAAAACCATAAAAACGAGTTTTCCCGCGAAAAATATAAAATGATGTTTTCCCGCCAAAACCGTAAAATCGTGTTTTTCCGCCAAAACCACGTTCCCGCCAAAACCGTAGATCGAGTTATCCGGCCAAAACCATAAAAACGAGTTTTTCCACCAAAACCGTAAAGTCGAGTTTTCCCGCCAAAACCCTAAAATCGAGTTTTCCCGCCAAAAACGTAAAATGATATTTTCCCGCCAAAACCGTAAAATCGTGTTTTCCCGCCAAAACCGTAGATCGAGTTTTCCGGCCAAAACCATAAAAATGAGTTTTCCCACCAAAACCGTAAAGTTGAGTTTTCCCGCCAAATCGTAAAATCGAGTTTTCCCGCCAAAACCGTAAAATCGTGTTTTCCCGCCAAAACTGTAGATCGAGTTTTCCGGCCAAAACCATAAAAATGAGTTTTCCCACCAAAACCGTAAAGTTGAGTTTTTCCGCCAAACCGTAAAATCGAGGTTTCCCGCCAAAACCGTAATATCGTGTTTTCCCGCCAAAACCGTAAAAACGAGTTTTCCCGCCAAAAAACATAAATTTATATTTTCCCACCAAAACCGTAAAATCGTGTTTTTCGCCAAAACCGTAGAATTGAGTTGTCCGGCCAAAACCCTAAAACCCATTTTTCCCGCAAAAACCATAAAGTCGAGTTTTCCCGCCAAAACCGTAAAGTCGAGTTTTCCTGCCAAAACCGTAAAATCGTGTTTTCCTGCTAAAACCGTAAAAATGTGTTTTCCATCCAAATCGTAAAATCAAGTTTTCCGGCCAAAACCATAAGAATGAGTTTTTTCGCCAAAACCATAAAGTCGAGTTTTCCCGCCAAAACAGTAAAATCGTGTTTTTCCGCCAAAACCATAAAAATGTGTTTTCCGCCAAAACCTTAAAGCAAGTTTTTCCCCCAAACCGTAAAATCGTGTGTTTTTTTTGCCAAACCGTAAAATCGTGTTTTCCCGCTAAAATCATAAATCGCGTTTTTCCGCCAAAGTCGTATTTTCTGTAAAACTTGTAATATGAGATTAGAGCAAAATCCAACAACCTTATTTTATTTATAGATTAACCATTATTTAATTTATTTATTAAAATACATATCGATCTAATTTAATAATTATTTAAATTCTAAAGTATTATTAAATGGATTAACCATTAAAATCATTAACCCATTAAAATAAATGGGTTATGGATTGACCCAGTCCATTTATCAAATGGATTGGGTTAATCCATAACCCATATAAACTTAAAACATTTGGATATGGGTTGGTTTGGATTGGTTTATCCATTTTGACACTCATAATTATAGATCAATATGGTCAACAAAATTCATGATAGTTATGCTTGATACAACAATAGATAGATAGATTCGATAGTTTTCTTAATGTGTATGTATACAGAAACACTTATTGTTTGACCTTCAAAATGTCATTATATTTAAATAAAAATGGAAAAATGATTGTTACCTATACGAAATAGGCATCACTATATGACAATATATCTGAACAATGTTAATGTATACACTACACAAACTATATGGTTCACATGACAACATATATGAACTAAATGGTGTTATGTTGTTAACATCACGACCAAATTTCCAATAACAAAATAGTGTACCATAAATCATATTATTAATCCCGTAATAAAACGATGCAATTCTTTAACTGTATCCGATTATAAAAATTCAACCCAAAGTAAATGATCATAAACAAAATTTTGGTTTTAGTTGTTTTAGTTTAATATCATTTGATTTGTGTTGGATTTTTATTATCAAATATGGTTTAATAATTGAATTATTTTATTATTGAGTTAATAATCCTAGGTTTGGTACAATATTTTGGTCATCGGAAATTTAGTTGTGATGTTAGCGACACAACAACATTTAGTTCATATATGTTGTCATGTGAATCATATAGTTCATGTAGTTTTGTATACATTAATATTGTTGATAAGTGAGAATATGTAGTGGTGTCTGTTTCATGTAGCTAGCAATTGTTTTTCCATTCAAATACAATGATTATACGACAAATAAAACTGAAACACAAAACTAACTCTCACACCTAATTTTAATTTTAACTAGAATAAACTGAAAACTATGCATTCTTTATTTTTGACAAAGGTTTTACTATTTAAAATGCTGAAAAGAAAATACAAGGATATGACTTTTTGGTCATATAGTTTAGAGAAATAGTTTGTGGAAGTAGTAGACAACACAATCAAGTGGAAGTCATAAAGAAAAGAGGAGAAAGAGTATACACTCTTAACAGCCTATTGAGATGAACCATGACTTAGCGACGTTTTCCACGCCCAAGAGCCGTAGTCCACTGCATTTCTTGTAATTTTTGGGAAGGTTTTATTTGCCTTCTTCCCCGGGTTGTCTGAGAAGCAAGAAGCATTTCCCATTTTATATCTCGAGGCTCCCGGTTCAAAAGCAGAAAATTGATTGCTACCAAAAACCTCTTGGACAGTCTCAGGCAATGAACCTGTTTGAGGAAAGGGAGTCGAGATATTTATCATATCAGAAGGTGAACCAAATGACATAGGAGTGATGGGAGCTGTGTTGCTCATGACATGTATAGAGGAAGCAATTTCTGCAATAGGAGCCTTGGTTAAAGCTAAATTTTCTGATTCAGTGACTGTTGGAAGTTGTTTTTCCACTTCAGTATATGTTGTAGTTGTTGAAATGATGGCCTCATCAATTTGGGAAGAAGATGGTGTAGTGGTAACTACATTGGTGTTATCCAATATAACAGAAGTAGCAACAACATCAACAGTTACTGCACAAGGAATCTCTTTAGTAACGTCAATCATAACATGCTCAACATCAGCGGCAGTAACCTCCTTTGCAACACTAATATCAGCGTTCTTCTCATACGCAATTTCAGAGTTCGTAACATCATCAACAACTTGAACCACTGCAACAACAATAGATTTTGATGTAGCCGGACCTTGCGTAAGACACCTAGATTCCTTATGTCTTAACTGTCCACATATTTTTCATTTGTTCGAAAGCCTAGTGTACTCAACATCTACCTAAGAAACATTGTCTCTCTTATCTTCAGCCAATATCCTTTCTGGAAAACCTTTTTCCAATTCAATCTCTACCATAAGCTTGGCTTCACCCATTGATGAAGGATCTAATCATGGTTTATTAGTTAGCATAAGTTCTCCTAAACCTGAAGCTATCCAGCTAATACCAACATGTGAGTAACAGCGGCTTGGAATGTTTTTTAAAGTAACCCACACTGGAACCGATAAAATTTCAGGAAGAGCTAGAGTGGCATCATGAGTCCAAGGAGCAACAAACATAATACAATCATCTATGTGCCATAATCCACGTTCAAGAACACAACCACGAGTAGATGCATCCGAGATATGAAATAGGTAAGAGAACTCACTAAGTTTACGAGAGAAGATTTTGCACTTCTTTCCCCAAATACGATTTGCCATTGCATTAATGAGACCTCCAGATGGAGTGCGACAATGGTAGAACTGACCGTTGACATATTGCTTCTGGTTTTCGATTCCTTGTAACAACACATGATTTGGAATATGGACTTTAGGTGGGCCATCTTCCATATAGCTAGGAGTTGTGGTCTGATGGAGATTTCGAATGAGGAGTCCATCTTAGCAGCCCATGGGAACCTCAATTGCCCATCTGGTTTTAGCACAGGGGGAAGACATCCTAAACTGGTTTTAGAAGTCTTAATCTCACAAGGATTTTTGAGGTTGATATCCTCATATGATATTATCTCCAGTGGTTTTTCCCATGAACTTAGTGAAGGAGTGAAAGTAGGTGGTTGATGTATCTTGGATTCAACGACCTTCTCTGCACTTGTAGAAGTGACTGTAGTCAGTGGATTTGATTTTATAGGTGAATCCATAGAGAAGGGGAGAACAACCATAGTAATGGAGCTTGAGGATGAGCTAACACCGGTTCCCGAAGAGGAGCCGTACACCGGAGTCACCGGCGTAGCAGCGACGACGGCTCTGGAGATGGCGGAGCCACCGAGGAGGATGAGACCTTCGGAAATTTACTTTGTCGCCTTGGAGAGAAAGATTTGGGGCCGCGTGGTTCTAAAACTATGTATTCTTACACGAGGTTAGTTTTATAACTGATAAATACATATATTATATTGATAAATTTTAAGTCCTTACTTTAAAACTTATTTATTTTTAACTTTAACTACCAAGGCACGAGTTACAACTCAATGAAAAGTTCAAAAAAAAAAAAGTTACAACATATGGACCTTTTGCATTTGTTTTTCCCGTTGACAGCTTAAATATACAGTCGATGTGGGCAAATTTTACCCAATTAAAACATTTGGAATCCTTTGCTTTCCACCTCACTCCAAAGTTCAAGTGTACAACAACACAGTTAAGTGCCCCATCCACCTTCATCCTAATAGACACTCTAATAACCATAAGTAAAAAAAAAGAACATTTCACAATTACAATTCAAGAAAAATTATGAACATTATGACATCAAAATAATAAAATTTCGAGATACTCCGAACTTTTTTTTTTTATCTCTTTGGTCATGAACGGGAAACAATACGTGTGTACAAGAACTCATTCCATGTATCCGGCAAACCGGGAAGACACCAATGTATACAATCAGCATAAGTGTTGGGATCAGCTTGTTGCTCCGGCGTCAGCATTTTGCCTTGTCGGATTGTATGAACCGAAGTGTGAGCATCTTTCCGATATTCGGACAGTCTCGTAATGTTGAGAAAGTAAACCGGAACTTTAAGAGAATGCGTGACGTTTTCCGCTACTGAAAACAGTCGGTAGTCTGTTCCTACACTGAACGGCATTGACATGTTTAGGATCGGTGTCGTCTCCAAAGCACACTTTATCCCATCTGGATTCTCCCAATCCAAACTCCTATAGATATAATTAAACAACAGTATAAAGTTAGGTTAGTTGCTTGGATTTCAAGTTATCTCTTTTTCTGTTAGTTGCTTGGCTTTCAAGTTAAGGGTTTAGTTACTTGATGTGGAGAGGAGACATGCTGGCGAAGAAAACAGTGGTACGTAGAGGATCAATATTTTGGTCCACCCAATCTCCCCATGTTCTTAACACTCTCTGGTAAGCTACTGGCCGTTGGATCTCTTCGTACTCAGTGTCTCCTTTATCGAACGATCCTCGTCTGGTTTTGCATCAATTAACACAATCTCATTTTATAACTTTTTACAGACGAGATCAATTACAGTTGTAGCACTTACAGGACTTTCATGTCGAATGTATTCATCCACCAGATGTAAGTGTTGAATACAAGAAAGTCAACGCCTTTCCAGTTGACTCCATGCTTTTCTATGGACTCGGGCATTATTATACGGTTAAGTATACTATGCATATTTGGATCATCTGAATTTGATTCTACCAAAAATGGCGCCCAATAGAATTCCACCGTTGCATTATAATCCTTTTTTACAAAATAAAATAAAAAGTATTAATTACTAGCAAAAATCCAAGCTTAACTACTCTCATAACTAACAACTCCACCAAATGCATTATCCTATTTATTAGCAAATTAATTAGTGTAAGGTTGTTAATTATACCTCGACTCGGAAGACGGAGAGAGAACCGGTTTTGTTTAAGCTTTTTCGACCGGGAGGAACCACTGATTGAACCAAACAAACCATTGATTCCCATTGATTCCGGTTGAGCGAATCCCCAACGAACATCATTCTCTTGTTTCTTAGCTTCTCCAGCAGCAATTTCGCTTTGAACCTTCACCGAAATCAAACAAAACCAGAGCTTAAATTTAGACTAACCAAAACTAAACCAATCCAATAACCGGTGAAAAAAACAGAGCATTGGTTTACTTTGGTAAAGAACAATCTCTAGGTTGCCATCTCCAGTTCTGATATAGAGAATCTCTTCTTCCATTTCTCATACAAGTCACTTGCGCAGTTAAGAACTCACACTGATCCTCTTTATACAACGGATGCGTTTCGTTATCGAAAACCCATTCTCCGGTGAACAAATCACACTCCTCCGGCGGCAATTCCACGTCGTCTTCTTCCTCCGTCACAGCAAACAGCTCAATCTTCTTCTCTTCCTCTGTTTTCGATACCTCCTCCTGAATTGGCTCTGACTCGCTCACTGAATCTTGATCTGCGTTTTTGACCGATTCCTGAACTGGGTCTGCGTTTCCAGTGGAATCATGAGCTGTGTCTGAGTTCTTGATCGATTCTTGAATCTCTGTGATCGGTTTAGCCTCCTCTTGGCTCTCTTGGACGTTGCTAGGTTTTGAGCTGGAGAAAGGGAACTCGGCGATGGATTTGACGTCTTCGTTGTACATGAAGATCCCGAAGAGGAAAACAGAGAAGACGACTACGAAGATCGAGAGATTACTATTCTTCCTCTGTTTCATCATTCCTGTTTCGAACAATGGAAATTTTCTTCTCCAGGGTTGCATCTGATTTAATAAAAGAAAGAGTAACAGAAGAGGGGGAAAAAACTCTTCAGAGGTTCTCTAAAATGTCAGTATGTTTGTGAGAAAGGGAGAAAGATCGTGGGAAATATATGAGCAAAGAATAAAGGATTAGATAATATTAACTAAATTATACTTATTTTACAAAATGCAAATTGTTATAGTTTGGTGAAATGGGTTTATCTTGAATTGGTTTTCAAAGGCTGTCAGGTGAAGAATATATATACTTTTTTAAAAACTAATTAAGTTGGTCAATGACATGAAAATGTAATCTAATTCGCTTAACTAATCTATTTTTGAAGTTGTTGTTATAGAAAAGTAGAGTTTGGAGAGAAGAGTAGATTCAAAGATTCTAAAGATTGTCTCAATTCTCACCTAAAGAAAAGGACTATAGAAACAACAATTGTTGTTAAATATTGTATAAATGTTACATTTATACCCATTTTCTATAAAGGACTATAGAAACAACAATCGTCTAGTATAAAATATTGTATAAATGTTACATTTATACTTCAACACTTTTAGAAGCATACTTCATTTCATTTTCAATGTCCACTTATTTCTTACTTGTATATATACCACCAGTGTTTATGTTCTATCCACTTATATTTTCGGATCATGATAATAATTTTTTTTTAAGAGTTTGTTTGATCCAAAACATATCTATATATTCAAAATTAGGATCAAACGTGAATTTTTTTTTATGTCTCATATGTGCCAGTTTAACTATGTTTCAGCATCAATCATGTATTCAAAATAAGTTTTTAGAAAAGGTATAGATTAGTAATTAGCTAAAAATCATTCGATTACTGGTTGATTAATATGCATGATAAATTGTCTATGATATCACTGTTGAAGATTCTAACCGGGACGCTTGTGACAGTGGAGCTAATTAGCCATGTTCTTTTCATAGACGCAACGTCTGCGTCAACGTCAACATATCTGACGTACAAATAGGAGACAAACAAAAAAGGTAGATGAAGAAAGATGACGCAACAAGTACATTTATGGGAGACGCCGGTGCCGGTGGTTGACGTTAGCATAAAACAGCGGCAAATATAACCTGTTTTTGAACGCAGCGGTTACTTTTCAGGGTGTTGATGCTGACGTGTCCTTGTGTTTCATGACCGCCATCAACACATGTTGAGGGTGAAGCATCCGTGTTCGTTAAGAGGAAAATAAACATATATTTTCCACTTGTAAAGTAAAAAAGAATATACAATGATATATGAAGCTTTCTATTTGAGAAAAGTAAAGGCTAAGGAATCTCCTCATAACACACACACACATTAAAAAATACAGACCAACCATTACCAATCCATTTTATTACATCATCATCATCATAATCTACATATATATACGACTTTATATATAACATATCTTTATTTTCTTGGCATATATAACATATCTTTATTTTCTTGGCATATATTGTAAACTTTAATACGACTCTATTTGGCTTTAGTTGTTAGTTCAATACTTGAATCCTTTTGCTTTGAACCAAAGCCAAAGGAACCCAACCCTTATTTATGTTTGTGTGAGTCAGACACACACTGACACACAGATACATGTCCCCTTTTATATCTATAATGATTTTGCTTGAAGTTCACCACGTGCGTATGGTGTGTCTGAGGCACACATTCGTACGTTTGTCCTATAGAATTAGAAACTATATTCCTAAATTTCCAAACGTAATCTAGACACTAAATCCCCAAACACAGTGTACATATACAAGTATTACATCCGTAGCTGATTTATTTACATCATCGAAAATACCTCTTCTCGAATCATTTGTAGTGTTATTGGTTCTCCACCATCTAGTAAATATGTGCTTTTTTCGAACAATTAATCTTCACTTTAATGTTTTGTTTATTTCAGCTGCAACCGGTCCACAAAAAACCCAACAAAAGTCAACTCAAAACATCAAGACCATCTACCTATCAATCATCTATATACAAAATGATACGATTTCTCTCTCCTAACTCTCTCCCCTCTCTCTAGTTTCTAAAAAAATTTTCCAGATCTCGTAGCTCCGTCGGATCCGCCGCGGAAGCGTAAATCTCGTGCTCATATTAACAACCGTGGTGGCCGAATCAACCCAGAGTCGTCTCGTCGTTCTGCTTCTGGAATCGCGAGGTGTGGAGGCTCTCCGTTGCGACAGCGCAACTCCGGAGATCTGAGATTGGAACATCCTGGTTAGTCTCGACCTCTTTATCTGCTTGAGGACGTGCGGTGGTGGAGGTTCGAGCAGGACGGAAGAGTCGAAGAGATCTGGGCTTGTGTTTGTCGGCGAAGGGCTAGGAGGGGAGCGGTGCGCTCCAAGAGGATGTTTCGGAGGCAGTGGTCACGCCAACAGGACTACGGTGGAACCGGCGGTGAAGTGCCTCGTTGCATGCCGGTTTCGTCGGAGAAGTCTTCTAGGACGGAAGTAGGACTGGCTGGAGACAATCGGAGAAGATAGACCAGTTCAAATCAGAGTAGAGGTGCGGAGGAGGCGTCGGCAGCAGGTGCTTACTGGGAGCGGCACCACCGAGTGAGACCGGGAGGTTCCGGAGAATAGAGTCGCTTGCCGGGAGGCGGAGAGAGGAGGTCTGGGCTTGCGGAGCTGGAATGTCGGCTGGGGTCGGATCTCCACGCCATGCGGGAAAGCGCCGTCGAGCGCCGCGACTCTCTCCGGTCTCGCATCCGCCAGCGGCGGCTTCGAAATCCGAAATGTCTTCTAAGAGTGACGATGGCACTCACCGTAATTATCTGACCGGTTTGGAGGGTTCTGCTCCGGTTATTTAGGTTTTCGTTTTTTTGCTTTGGGTTGGTTCGGTTGTAAATCCGGTTATCCCCGGTTACGGATCGGTTATTAAATATAATATAATATTTATTAAGAAAAAAAAAAGATACGATTAGGAGTAAACTAAACCAATCCAACTCATACCTACATGGATTGAAGATTAGATGGATAATGGATTAATCCAACTTATTTAGTAAATAGATTGTATTAATCCAACTCAATAAAATCAATGGATTAATCCAACTTATTTAGTGACATGATGATGATATTTGATTCTTTATAGTTCATACAATTGCGGCCATACTAGTTTGAAGTACCCAAATTATAAGAAAAATCCGTCTTTCGCTCACTCATTTGTATAAGTAATGGGAAGAGATTAAAGTAAGTAATGTCTTTTATTATTGCTTGACCATTTCACAAATTGAAATTACAAGAAAAGAAAAAAAAAAAAAACAACTA
Source organism: Orychophragmus violaceus (assembly GCA_030180135.1). NCBI lineage: Eukaryota > Viridiplantae > Streptophyta > Magnoliopsida > Brassicales > Brassicaceae > Orychophragmus > Orychophragmus violaceus. The sequence goes on along the minus strand of CM058231.1, from coordinate 100,213,050 downwards.
ATATAGAGACTAAAGAGCTATTAGTCCAATTAACATTACAAATCATATAACAAAAATTAAAGAATTAAATTGCAGAGATGGACTCAAAACCCAAAAATATAAAACCATCTAAAAGTTTGTTTGTGTTTAAGCCACAGTCTGCTCCTTCTCTCTGTACATCTGCTCAGCCCACGACATTATCCGAACCCTCTCATTCATCCCAAAGCTTCTCTCCGACACAACACTGTCTTTCACCAAAGAGTTAACCCACGAAACATCTGGCTCGTTCCTGTAATCTCTCGCTACATTATTAACATTACCGTTGTTGTTTCCATGGATTCCAAAAGAAACACTTCTTCTCATCTTACTCAGCTCATCTCCTTGCATTCCCCATTCCACCTTCCCACTCGGTGATCCCCAATCCGAGAGATTCGAAGGGGATTGAACTTGAGCAACAGGCTTGAAACTCAAACTGCGTTTCGCAAACGCAGATGATCTAGCGTTCATCACTGCAGCTGCCACAGCCGCTGAAGAGTCGAAGTGGTGAGGAGGTGGTTGTCTTACCGGGGAGGATGGATAATGCTGGTTCATGTTTTGGCCCCTACTTGGAGAGGAAACATAAGACCCGAAAGTCTCTTCAACATTGTTGAAACCTCGGAGTCTCAGTTCCATCTCCATGTCGATATCTAAATCTCTAGCACTCAATGTAGACTTCAATCTACTTCCACCATTGAGCTGCAGAGTAGGTGGAGTAAGAGTATTAACTCGGCTCCCCCATGACCCGCTGTTTCTTGGAGAGGAAGCAACACTATTAGCCATCGGAGAGACAGGAGGAGTCATCATCTCAGTCACTGCAGAGCCAGTTGAAGCATTAACAGGTCTCATCTCTTCACGTTTATGAGCAAAGAAACAAACTTTCCTTGCACAACACGTCTCATCTTTACAAAGCCGAGTTTTGTACTGAGCTGGGTGAAGCCACGACTCGAAAACACCGTGAGCGTACTCGCAAGAATCTCCTTTAGGACATGACCCTTTACGGAACTCAGGACAAGGGACACAAGTGTAAGGATACTTCCTTGGGTCTCTCCTTCTCGCGTTCTCACCAGGATGAACAAAGGCACACTCGGTCCAATCGTGGGAATAAGCTCTCGAACATGGCTTCACCTTAAAGCTATACATCCTAAACTCATCGCTTCCATAGATACCTTCGTTTATATCTGGTAAGGTTGCATCAGCTGGATACTTAGACACTGTCTTGATCTCTTCTTCGACGGACTCATTGATCAATCCACCGCCTCCTCTCAGTAACAACTCAACCGCTTTCTTCCTTGGAGTAGCCAAAAATCTCGAAACCCGAGCCAACAGATCCAAAGGTTGATTCCCGTTAGCATCAACAGAGTTAGCCAAAGCAGAAGCATCAAGCAAAGTGTTGATGACTTCAATCATATTAACAGAACATCCAGCAACAGCACAGTGAAGGGCTGTGACTCTCTCTTCACCGCAAGCTCTGTTCACATCGGATTTTCCAGAGGAAATGATGAAAGTCAAAACCTTTTTGCTTCCGTACATAGCAGCAACCATTAGTGGTGTCCTTTCTTCAAGACCCATCTTATTTGACCCGACCCGTTTGCAATACCAGAGGCCTGGTTCGTCCAAGTCGAGTCCTTTCTCTTCGATCTCGGTCTGGAATGATTGAAGATCATCACAGGCGGCGAATTCGAGGAGACCCATTGGAAAAGAATTCAGTAGAATAAAGTTGAAAGCTTTGTGGGAGTTTGAGGATTAAGTTATGAATGAATGAAGAAACATAAGTGGAGAGAAATGGGTTTATAAGAAGAGAGATTCTTTAAAGGTGCTTCATTGCGATGAAGGAGAGAGGAAGTTGCCTTCTTTCTTTCCTCTTCCTTTCAGTTTCTCGGTCTTCTTTGCTTTACTTTCTTTATTTAATTATTTTATAATATGCTTTTTATAAAACATTATAGTAATATTTGTTTTTTATTCCTCGTCGTGCAAATGGTTTAGGTCAAAAAGTCAAAAGGTTGAAATACGAAACTTTCAAATGTGAGGATGTCGCTCTTCTGCTGACTGTTCTACTGAAAGTTTTTGTATTTTTCTTGAAAATTATTGATAAGGAAATCAACTAATCATATAATTTTTATAACAATATATTTCTTGGTGGAAATGGTAAATTTGGAGTTGGGGAAGTCAGAAGTGTTAAAGGAGGACCCCACCATTAAGAAAATCTGACCGACTAAACCGGTAACCGGTCAACACGCGTGTGCGAGTTCCACCACAGACAGAAAACACGCGCTTTGAAGAGCACGTGAGAGAGACTCTTGCCAGTCAAACTCTTACTACTACATGCTTCCGAGTTGAGCTGTCCGACTTCCATCAAAATCAGTGCCAAATCCAAACGAGTGGAAATAAAAAGATTATGTTAGGCTTTTAATTATTTAATCGTAGTTGAATCGAATTTATCATATCATATCATTTTATTCCATTATAGGTAGAACTCAAAACATAAATGTTATGCTCGATTGATTGACGTTTATTTTATTTTAGTTTTACAAACCATACTTTCATTTAAACAGAAAGAACTATACAAAGTTCGACAAGTGAAACAAAGTTTTTTTAGCCAAAACATCTGCCTCAACATTACATAATCCAGAACTAAAACAAACGAGATAGAGACAAAGCAATTACAAAAATTTGGATGTCATGTACCTATTGAATTAGTAAGTGTGATGAAAAATTTAGAATCTGAATAGATATTATTGCTGGCCATTAGAAAAAATGTTATGATAGCTTTGTTATTAACATACACTCTGGTTGTTCTTTCAAATTCTCAAATAAAGTAAAGTCCAAAAAAGTAAAGGGGAGTTAGTAAACACCTTATCGGATATCCATCATTTTAGTAACTCCTTCGAGTTCATTGGTTTTTTTGTTTGTTCTACGTCTTTATAACAGGACGACTGATTATGTAGCAAAATCAGCCTTAATCTCTCTTTATTTTTTCTTTCCTTTTTCAGAGTGTAAACGCTAGTTTGAATTAAAATCGTTGTTTGTTCAAAAAAAATTTGAATAGGTATTGATTTATGTTTTGTCCAAACTTCATCAAAAAGAATAGTTTTTACCACCAAAGTTTCGGCCACAAAAGCGGAGAAGACATAGGTAAGGTTTGCAGAGTTGAGGTGAGTGGTTAGTTACCTCTTTTGAATAGCTAACGGAGACCACCAACTCGAGCATTCCCGTTCCATGTCGTATCCACGAACAAGCGAAGCTCCTAATCGCAGAAAAAGGGAAGAGCAATGTGGTGTGTGGCGAGGTCTCAGAACAAGTACTGCATTAGATTTCTGAACGTGCATCTGTGATGGCGTTAAGGAGAAATTTCTTCTCAGTATAAGATCTATCATCAAAGAGCATGCAATTTATGTTCTTCCACAAATGTCAAAAATATCCACGGATTATTATTTCATAATACAACAACTTTGCTGTAAATATTAGAATACTGTCATCTTGAGTTTTAATTTTTGTACGACCTAAACCTAAGATTACCCTCAATCGAACGAATTTAAGCAAGAGATGAATCAAACAAACACACACAAGAAACTTTGTTTACCTGGTGTTCACCTCCTCTCTCGATGTGAGAGAGAGCTATACTCACCGGGGCTGAGATCACTCAGCAATCCACTAGAACCGAGTTCTAAAACTTGAGCTCAATGAACAAGATAGTACAAACCCCTATCTCACCGGATTACTCTCACCAACCTCGCAATCACTCTGAGAAGGAAGAAGAAGTATATAAGAGCTTTATATTTAGCTCAGATATTTACACTTATCCCACACGCTTTTAGCAATACGTGTGTGAGGTAAACCAATGTCAAACCGACATTCCCATAAACTAAATAACCGGTGAGATGGATTGGTTAGCTTGGTTTAAGGACATATAAATACTTCAAATCTCCACCTTGTCCTTAGAACCTCTTTCCTTCTTGTTCAAGTTACTTTCGGTGGATCCCTCCTGTCGGAGCTTGAGTACAACACTCCACCTGAATCAGATATCCTTCTCCATTCAGCTTCCTGAGTTAACCCACTCAGCTTTCAACATTTTCTGAGTAAACCCACTCAGCTTCATATCTCGAGCTCTTAAGAGCTCAATCTTCGTAACTCTGAGTCGCTTCAAGGCACTTTGAAGCTTCCCAACTGGTAAAACCTTCGTAAATATATATGTTGGATTATGTTCTGTTGTTATCTTCATAACCTCTACGATGCCATCTTCTATTAGATCTCTGATAAAATGATACTTGGTGGATATGTGCTTTTTCCTTTCATGGAACACAGCGTTCCTAGCTAAGGCCAAAGCATTTTGAGAATCACAGTATATCCTTACTGCTTCTTGCTTAAAACCAAGTTCTATCATCATGTTCCTTATCCATATAGCCTCCTTTGAAGCCTCTATTAACGCCATATATTCTGCTTCTGTCGTAGATAGAGCAACCACCTTTTGCAGAGACGATCTCCAACTGATTACGTTTCCTCCTACTGTGAAGACTAAACCTGTTGTAGACCTTCTTCTATCATTGTTTGCACCATAATCCGAATCACAATATCCAACTAATTCAAACTTACCATTTCTTTTGAAGCTTAGCTTCCTTTTCAGTGAACCCCTGATGTATCTAAGGATCCACTTAAATGTCTGCCAGTGCTCTTTAATAGGATTGCTCATGTACCTACAGACCATTCCCACTGGATGAGCTAGGTCTGGTCTTGTTCTTATCATAGAGTACATGATGCTCCCAACTGCGCTCTGGTAAGGGGTTTCTTTCATGAATTCCATCTGGTCTTGGAGTTCTTTATCTATTGCAGCCTTTAACTTGAAATGAACACCCAATGGTGTAGCTACTGGCTTGCACTGATCCATGTTGAACCTATCAAGCACCTTTGTCAAATATCCTTCTTGAGATATTGACAGAGTGCCTTTAGCTCTGTCCCTACTTATCTCCATTCCTAGAACCTTTTTAGCTCCACCTAGGTCCTTCATGTCGAATTCCGAACTTAGCAATGCCTTTAGATCGTCCACGTACTTTTTGCTCTTAGCTGCAATCAAGATATCATATACATATAGCAGTAAGTATATGTAATCTTATTTCTAAACTTCCTTGTAGTATACACACATATCCATTTCACTTCTCTCATAACCGTTTACCCTCATGAAGTCGTTAAATCTTCTGTTCCACTGTCTAGGGGAGTGTTTTAATCCGTATAGGGAATTCTTCAAAAAGCATACTTTGTTAGGATGTTGTTTATCCTCATAACCTTCGGGATGATCCATCATGATCTCTTCATCCAAGAACCCCTGTAAAAAGGCCATCTTTACGTCTAACTGTTGAAGCTCCATATCAAAGTGAACCACCATTGACAGGATGAACCTTATTGAGACGTGTTTCACAACATGAAAGAAGATTTCATGATAATATATTCCTTCACGTTGTGAATACCCTTTGGCAACAAGTCGAGCTTTAAATCTTGGAGCTTCAACCCCTTCTATTCATGCCTTTCTTTTGAATACCCACTTGCATCCTATTGGCCTTTTGACTTCATTTCTGTCCACAATAATCCATGTTATGTTCTTCTTTAAGGATATCATCTCCTCATCACAAGCTTCCATCCATTTTTCATTATCATCATTTGCTAATGCCTCATCGAAGCTTGTAGGTTCAGTTTTCCCACCATATTCTGTCACCAAATATGCATAACATGCAATCTCCTCTGCATCCTCATCATTTCCATACACCACATAGTTTTTGAGTCTTTGAGGTAGCTTAGATTTCCTTCTTGGTCTATCTTTAATTTGCAGACAATCACCCATACTCTGTATACTCAGGTCATTTTGATCATTTTCTCTGTTGATCTCTTCTCCTTGTTGAGATAAACTGCTTTCTTCTATGTCTGTATGAGCTCCACCTTGAGCTCGAGGATCTTCTTCATTTCTCATACATGCAGAAGTCATACTTGAAAGAATGTCAGTAGTAAATAAAGGTTCAGAGATACCTGTTGATCTCTGTTGTTTGGTGTCTTTATACATGATATCCTCCCTGAAGACCACATTTCTGCTTATTACACATCTCTGATCCTCTAAGACCCAGACCCTATAGCCTTTGGTGCCATCTGGATAACCCGTGAAGACACCCTTCTTAGCTCTTGGGTTTAGTTTTCCCTAATTTGAATGTATATAAGCAATGCATCCAAAGATTCTCAATCCTTCCAAGCTCGGAACTGCTGATGTCCATTTCTCTTCTGGTATACTGAAGTTCAAAGCACTGGACGGTGTTCTATTAACCAGATAGACAGCGGTTGATGCTGCTTCTGCCCAGAAGCGTTGATCCAAGCCTCTCTCACTTAACATACTACGCACTTTGTTCATTATAGTGCGATTCAGACGTTCAACCACTCCGTTTTGCTGAGGGGTGTATGTGCACATTCTGTACCTGAACATGCCTTCATCTTTGCAGAACTGATCAAATTTCTGATTACAGAATTCGAGTCTGTTATATGTTCTAAGTTTCTTGACCTTTCTTTCTGCTTGAATCTCTACCATCCTTTTCCATTCCACGAATTTGTCAAACACTTCATCCTTCGTTCTTAGAAAGTATATCCAAAATTTCCTAGACCAGTCATCTGTGAATGATACAAAGTACTGACATTTCCCTAAGCTTAACGGAACATTCGGAAATCCCCAAAGGTCAGAATGTATGTAATCGAGCTTCTCTCTTGTTACATGTTGAGCCTTTTCAAAACGAACTCTATGTGTCTTTCCTATGAAACAGTCTTCACAAAACTTCAGGTATGTTACTTTATCTCCTCCAAAGCAACCTTTCTTGGTCAGAACATTCATGCTTCTCTGTCCCACATGTCCCAGTCGGCTGTGCCATAATCTTGTCTGATCCTTTATTTCTGTGTTGCAGCTTTCTGCAACTCGCGTTGTACCCTGTAGTATATACAATGTATCTTTATCTTTTCTTATTCCTTTCATGATCACTGTGCAGCCCTTCACCACTTTGATCTGACCATTTTCACCCTTGAATTCGCTGCCTTTTTCTTCCAAAGTACCCATAGAGATCGGATTCCTTGACATGTCTGGCATGTATCTTACATTGTACAAGACAAATGTGGTGCCATCTTGATTTTCAAACCTAACTGATCCGGTTCCTTTTATATCACATTGAGAGCTGTTGGCCATCCTTACCTTCCCACAGTTTACATCTTTGTAGTCAAAGAGAATTTCTCTCCTAGGGGTCATGTGAAAAGAGCATCCCATTTCCATTACCCATTCCTCTCTCTCATCCTTGACCATAGATGACTCGCCTTTACCTGATTGTTGTTTATTCTTATTCCTTTCCAACCACTTGTAACACTGCTTCTTGTAGTGTCCTTCTTTCCCGCAAATCCAGCATATCTTCTTTCCTTCACTGGACTTGGAACTTGACCTGTCGGATTTCTTTCCTTTCTTGGAATCACGATGTTCAGATCTTCCTCTGACAAAGTGTCATTCTGAGGATTTTCCTTGAGAGTTATTGTTCTTGAAATCCTTTTCCTTATATCTCGCCGAGCTGACAATATCCTCAATCCTAATTGTATCTCTATTATATTTCAGAGTTTCCTATAGAGATTCAAACCTTAGTGGTAACGAGTTTAGAAGCAGAATTGCTTGAACTTCTTCTGGGACTTCAATACTGAGATGACTTAATTCTCCAATAATCTTGAGGAAATCATCGATGTTCTCATCGATCGTTCTTTGATCTTGCATCTTGTATCTGTATAATTTCATATGTGAGTCGACTCGATTAGGTAGAGTCTTTGACATATAGAATCACTCTAATAAGGCCCACGCATCTGCTGCGGTGATGCATTTCTCGATCTTCCGAAGTACCCTGTCTCCAAGATTCAAGCATATCACATTCAGAGCCCTCTCGCATCTTTCAGATCTTGCTTCTTCATCTAATTTCTTCTGTGCAATCTTCTCTTCTAGTTTAGCGCCTTCGGCTACTTCTTCATCTTTCATCGAGACCTCTTCTTCCGTTCTTGGAACCAGAACGTCTTTTAGTCCCTGTAGTCTGATGTAAGCATACATTCTTCGCTTCCAGAGCGAGAAGTCTCCTTCTCCATCGAACATCTCGATATCAGGTCGAAAGACTGACATCTTGGATTTCCCCATCTTCGATTATGTTCCGATTATTGTAAGATCTCAACTCGTTCTATCCGAGAATAGAAAGAGTTTTAGGGTTTGTGAATTAGGGATTCTAAAAGAAGGATTAATGAACGCGGTGAGATGAAGGAAATTAGGGTTTATAGCCGGCGTTTCCAAGTCGGAAGCCGGTAAAAGAGTGTTTAAAGTCGCCGGAGAGATTTTAGGTCAAAAGTCGCTCTAAAGTCTCTCAAGCCGACAATGTTAAGAAAAGCGTGTTTATTGAATGAATATCCAGTTCCCTTATATAGGGTTACAAGTCGGTTTACATAAAAAAGGAAAATAAGATAAACACGAAATATTTCCTAGAATCTCGACTTTTTATCTTTATCGGAATATTTCCCTTTCTTCCGACTTCGGCGCGCGGCGCTCTTACGTTTGACACCTCCCAAACCCTAATGTAAGTCGGCCGCCCTAAGTTTGGTTTAACCTAAGTTTTACCGACTTGGGCTTTATTTCCGACTTTCCATTTTGGGCCGACCTAAACTCATGAATAGGCCTTCTTAGGAAAGTGCTAATCTTGACTCTAACAATAAGCCCCCCCCCCAGTGTGGCGACTTGAAGTCAAGTCGGCATTACGAGGAGTTAACCTATGGTTTGAGAAATGATTTAGGTTAGGCCCACGTCATATTTAAGGCATGTATTCGTCTTTCTGCGAATTTTATCCCTTTTCCAGCCCATATTCTTAATGGACCGTCCTAGCTTGGCCTGGAGAAGTAATATCTGCTGAACCGGTCCTGGATTCGACGATGGTCGATTAAAACCGGAATCAAATTTTCGGTTTAAACACGATACACGAAGCGTCGCCTAGGTAACGATGCGCCTCGGTTCGTGCGCCGTCATTTTTGCTTATAAATACCCTTCTCCTTCTTCATTTTCACCATTTCGCTCAAGTGGAAGAATTTGTAGAAGGTACTCTCCTCTCTCTTTTATTTATTTCCGGCTGTTGCTCCGCCTGGTTTTTTAGGAATTTTTAGATCAAACACTCCTTGTTTGCCTGTGTTCTTCGTTCGTTCTTCCGAAAGTATGTCTTTGATCCGATGTTCGACAAGTAAAGACAAGGAGATCGTTACTGTCTCATCTGCTGAAGATTCGTCAAGCCGACATAGCAGTTCTTCGACTTCGTCATCTGCTTCCACCTCATCGGATTTAAGGAATCACCCCGGATACCGCGCGGCTGAAGATTTCATTCGTCGTCGAGAGGTCGCTCAATGCACTGATACCGCAAGTAGTTCGGGCCGAGATGCCCCTTTAATTCCGAGTTTACGAGATTCTGATTCCGACGACTTGGATGGGACTGTGAACGTCGAGGGTTCTGAACCAGTCTCTGATGCTCCATCTGTTGGTGCATTCCCTGCTTCTGCCGAGTTGTATGGAAATGTTTTCGAGACCCGCTCCGACATTGCATCAGTGACTTCTGTGCTTAAAGGATGTGGAGCTGATCCTAGAATCAAATTTCTCATCCCTTGCACGCTTGATCGTCCTTGGACTCCCCCATCCGGCTACATGACTCTGTACGAGTCTTATTTTGCTAACACTCATGCCGGAGGGTCTCGTCTTTGGCTGCCTCTTCCCGATTTGCTTGTTTCCTACTGTCATCGTCGCGAGATTGCTATCTCCCAGCTTTCAGCTGTCGCTGTCCGTCATATGGTCAGCCTTCTTGTGCTTGGTGCCGAGGCCGATGTGACGATTACGGCTAGCTTTTTTGAGGAGGCGGCTTCCATCAACCGGATGAAAACCAGCCCGGGTTGTTTTGCTGTTAAGTTGAAGAGTGGCAATCGTGTTGTGACTGACGCTCCGAACAAGATTAGTAACTGGCAAAGAAGTTATTTTTATGTTGAGTTGTCCTCACTTGTTGTTCCTGACGATCATCGGGAACTTATCAGGACGGCATGGAATATGGATTTTGGTAGACATCGTTCTGATTTGATTACTCAGTCGGTCGTGATGATTTACTTATTTCTGTTTTGCTGTTGCAGTGCATCATCCATTTTTGAAGCCGTATCCAGACCATTTCTTCCCCATTCTTCAGAAGATCCAAGCTCTCGGCCTTCGTAAGTGGTCGGATTTTACCCGAGATCGCATCGGCAAGTCTCTCCCGAGGATCTCTAAAGGTAATTCCCTGGCCCCTTTTTTTGTTCCTCTGTAGGTCGTCTTCTTTCGGTTATACGTAATATTGTTTCTTCGTTTCTTTTCTCAGTTAAGTGGAATACCAAGTTGAAAGTCGCTCCGGAACAGCTAATTAAGTCGAAGAAGATGGGCAAAGTGAAGAAGATCTCCACCGTTGATTACTCTAAAAAGATCTCTGCCAAACCTTCCTCATCTCAAACGCCGAAGGAAAAGGCGACGTCCTTGTCTACTCAAGATAAAAACAAGGACAAGGCGGCCGTTGGCGGGAAATCTGTTGACCCTCAAGTCGAAGCCGCTGCTGGCCCGGTAGTGGCGGCTTTGCCTGCCAAGACGTCTACCGATGTTCCAACCAAGAAGAGACCAGCTGAAGGGGCATCGATTCAAGAGAGGCCGACGAAGAGAGCCGCTACCGATGGTGAAACTGCTATTGAAAGCAGTCTTCAGACTAAGGAGGCTAGCGAACCCGGAAGGCCTAAGAATCCTTGGAGGCGATTTTACGAAGATTCTGGGGACATTGCTGATGCATCTGGCGTGTTGAAGCCGTTTGTGACTCGTAAGGAGTTGATCCTCGCTCGTCCTCGGGGTCCATCGAAAAGCGGGGCCGTCCATCCGTCAATCCATAATTTCACTTTTCAGTACGAGAGTGAAATCCCTTTTATCGACAATCCAAAGGCGTGCTTTGACATGCTTACGTGTATCCGCGGGAACGACTTGGATTGGCCCAAAATTCAGGATCTCCCTCATTCTGACGCTATTGTCAACTTAAAGCAAGCTGAGGCAGCGGTAATTCCCACGACTTCTTTTCTTTTGACAGTTTTTGTTTCTGCCTCGATCTGATTCGATTCGTTTTTCAGATGATAGCGGCTTCCAATCGTGTGGCCCTCGAGGGTACTCATACGGCTAAGAAGCTCACCGATGCTGTTGTGAAAAGAGATGGTCTTCTGAAGAAGGCGAAAGAAGAGAAAGACGCGTTGGAGGCGAGAAACTTGGTTCTCGCTAACAAGCTCCGGGATGCTGAAGAGAAACTTCGCAAGTCTGAGGAGAAAGCGAAGGCTGACCACGTCGCGTTTCAGAAACAGCGGGAGTCCTTTACGGATTTCGTTAGAAAGGAGCGGGATCGTGTTGACGCGGCAGCGAGAGCCAAGGCGCAAATCCACTTCGATCTTTTTCAGCAATATATAAAGGATCAGGAGGTTGCGACTTCTCTTCAGATCGAGTTTGGCCAGATTTCTGGTCTTAAGAAGTGCCTGTTGAAGCTTCATGGTGAAGGTATCCCGATACCTCAGTCGATTTTAGACCAGGTTGCGGCCGACGAAGCTGTGGCTGATGCTAAGTTCGACAATCTGAGTGTCGTAACTAAGGATGAGTTAACTTTTGCTCTTTCACCGATCCATCATCCTCTCCTGAACCTTTCTCGCGACTCTCCGCCTCGTACTCCCAGAGACGTGGACGAATTTGGTACTAATCTCGGCGTGATTCCCGACGAAGTTCCTAATGATCTTGTAAAGTCAGTTAATCAGGAGGTCGCGGATTTGAGTGGCGGTCCAGATGCGAACATCGAGAAGGATGGTGTCGGGAAGTCGGCAGTTTAGCCAGGATAATGTAGCCTATGCTTTGATGTATTTTATTTCTTTCTTTTGTAAAACCCTTGATTCTCCTTTTGAGTTTGTAACAAACCTTAACTTTATTCTATGGAACTTTTTAGTCTAAAGGTAGTTCAGTCTCAGAGGAATCGGTGGTTGACTTTTGATTGGTAAGCCGTGCTGGCTACTAATATCTTGGATAATTTTTAACCAAGTCATGATAACCGAACTAATCTTGTATCAAGTGAGTTTTGCTGGTTTCAATTCAAATTTGAAACGCTCGTGCAGACTCATCATCATACTAAAATAATTAGTAATTTCGTGACTTTTTGAGTAGTCGGACTAATCTTGTATCAAGTCTATTGCCAAGTTTTTAAACGATTTAGCGACTTTCAAGTAGTCGGACTAGTCTCGTATTAAGCTTGCCATTTTTGACTTGAACAATTTAGCGACTCTCTGTCATGAGGCGGTTTGCGAGACTTACAAATGCTCGGCTTTGTTCTAAGGGCGGGAGAATGTGCGAGTCTTTTTACGCCCGACTTATTCATTATCTCCTACCACGAAGAATTCGCGGGACGGATCCCGGCTTTTCCTTACCACGATGTGCACCTCGTGCGCAAGGAAGACCACGCCCCTGGCCAGGAGGCGTGATGCTAATGGTGCGAGTTGATACTCGGCTTTTTTCGAGTTGATACTCGGCTTTTTGCGAGTTGATACTCGTCTTTCTGCGAGTTGATACTCGTCTTTCTGCGAGTTGATACTCGTCTTTCTGCGAGTTGATACTCGTCTTTCTGCGAGTTGATACTCGTCTTTCTGCGAGTTGATACTCGTCTTTCTGCGAGTTGATACTCGTCTTTTTTGCGAGTTGATACTCGTCTTTCTGCGAGTTGATACTCGTCTTTCTGCGAGTTGATACTCGTCTTTCTGCGAGTTGATACTCGTCTTTCTGCGAGTTGATACTCGTCTTTCTGCGAGTTGATACTCGTCTTTTTTGCGAGTTGATACCCGGCTTTCTGCGAGTTGATACTCGTCTTTCTGCGAGTTGATACTCGTCTTTTTTGCGAGTTGATACCCGGCTTTTAGCGAAAAGTATCTAAATGGACTTACCTGGCCTGTTCTGGCTTTTCGTAGCTTTCAAGACGGTAATTTTATCTGAAAAAAATGAAGATTTTATTAAGATTTGTGACTGTGCCGGTAAAGGCTGCCTACGTATCTTCCGAGGAAGAATCAAGTCACTCGTAGTTCATAATTTTTTTTTTTTTTTTTTTTTTTTTTTTTTTTTTTTTGGCGTCTTAGCGTCTTAGAAATATTCCTTCAGACTCGCCGAGTTCCAGGATCGCGGTAAAGCTTTGCCTTTCATGGACTCAAGCTCGTAGACTCCCGGCTTGACTACTTTCGTGACTTTGTAAGGTCCTTCCCATTTCGTCCCGAGTTTGTCTGCTCTCCACTCTTTAGTGTTCTCATAAACTTTTCGGAGGACATAGTCACCGACTTGAAAGTGTCGCTCCTTGACCTTCTGGTTGTAGTACCGAGCCGCGAGCTGTTGGTAGTTCTGAATTCTGAGTAGGGCTCGATCCCGCTCTTCTTCTATGGTGTCAAGGGCTTGGATCAGCATTTTCTCGTTGATTTCGGTGTGATGCGGCATGAGCGATCGACGGAGAGTATAGATGTTAGCTTCTGCTGGTACCATTGCTTCCACGCCAAAGGCTAAGGAAAATGGGGTGGCTCCTGTTGCGCTGCGGGGTGTCGTTCTATGCGACCAGAGGACACCATCTAACTCATCTGCCCAAACCCCTTTTTTGCTTTCAAGGCGTTTTTTGATGCCGGCGAGGATGGTTTTATTTGTAGCTTCAGCCTGGCCATTCCCCTGAGGATACCTTGGTGTCGACTTGCTGAGACGTATATCCTACTTTTTGCAGAATCCTTCGAATACTTTCGAGGTGAATTGGGACCCGTTGTCTGTGACAATCTCGTAAGGCAGCCCAAAACGACATATTATATATTTCCAAACGAAATTTTGGACCTGGACATTGTGGATCGCGACGTAAGCTTTGGCCTCTACCCACTTTGTGAAGTAGTCGGTCATGATGAGCAAAAAACGTCTTTGATTGGACAGCGGCAATGGTCCGACGATATCCATCGCCCATCGCATGAATGGATAGGCTGCAGTTGATGTTGTGAGCAACTCTGTCGGTCGATGTATGAAAGGCGCATGTCGCTGACATTTTTCGCACTTGTTAGAGTAGGTCTCGCAGTCGGTTATCATAGTCGGCCAATAATGACCGTTCAACTTGATTTTGAGAGCGAGAGATCTGCCTCCGGAATGGTTTCCGCATGCTCCAGAATGTGTTTCTTCGAGAACTCGGTCTATTTCATCCCCGTTTATGCATCTGAGAAGGATCTTGTTAGCTGAGTACTTGTAAAGGATGCCGTCATGGATGGTGTATCGCGCGCTTTTGACTTTAAGTTGTCGTGCTTCCCATTTGTCCTCGGGAAGCTTTCCTTCTGTCAGGTATGCTCGTATTGGAAGTCGCCAGTCTTCATTACTGTCGGTTAGGACGGCGATGAGATATGCGCTTTTCTCTTGAATGTTGCAACACATGTCGTCCTCGCCGCTTTGGATTACTTCGTCAGGTTCTTCCTGGTTGCTTTCAGGGGGAGGGATGCTTGGTTCATGGATTGTTTCTACTGGGATTCGTCGACAGAGATTGGGATTAGATGCCAGCGATGCGAGTGCATCTGCCGGGGCATTCTCCTTTCTTGGTATTTGAACAATGTCGAAGAATTCGAAAGAACTGGTGAGTTCCAACGCCGTCTTTCGGTAAGCCTCCATTCATTCATTTTTAGCTTCGTAGTCGCCGTTGATCTGGTTGGCTACCAGCATGGAATCACAATGGGCCAAGAGATGTCGTACTCCGATTTCTCTGGCTAATCTGAGACCTGCTAACAAAGCTTCGTACTCGGCTGTGTTGTTGGATGCCGTGAAACCCAGTTTGAATGACTGCTCTAGTATCTCGCCGATTGGTGATATGAGACGTATTCCTATCCCGGCTCCTTTTTTGGACGAAGCCCCGTCAACGAACAATTTCCAGTTTTTGTCTTCTATCTCTGTACCGACATCCAATTCGGGTGATAATTCGACAAGGAAATCGGCTATCACCTGCGACTTGGCGGTTGTCCTGTTCCTGTACTCGATGTCGTACTCACTTAGCTCTATTGCCCACTTGGCTAGGCGGCCAGACTGCCCCGGGCTATGAAGGACTGTTCGAAGAGGTTGGCTGCTCAATACGGCAATCGGATGTGATTGGAAATACGGTCGCAGCTTTCGTGCCGAGATGACGACTGCGAAAGCTAGTTTTTCCATTGCAGGATACCTAGTTTCGGCTCCGTTCATCGTTTTGCTGACGTAGAAGATCGGCTTCTGTTCTCCTCGATCTTCCCGAACTAGCACGCCGCTCACTGCTGTCGTTGAAACGGCTATGTAAAGCAACAATGTCTCACCATTCTCGGGTTTAGACAGTATCGGTGGATTCGACAAGTAGTCCTTGAGTTGGATGAAGGCTTCTTGACACTTCTCGTCCCACACGAATCTTTTATTCCCTCGTAGGAGCTCGTAAAAAGGCAGACATTTATCCGTTGACCGGGATATAAATCTGTTCAAGGCGGCTATGCGGCCAGTGAGGCGTTGTACCTCTCGAGTGTTCTTGGGAGATGGTAAGTCGATTATGGCTGTGATCTGCTTTGGATTAGCTTCTATTCCTCTCTGAGTTACCACGTATCCTAGGAACTCTCCCGATGTCACCCCAAATGTACACTTAGTTGGATTAAGTTTCATGCCGTATCGGTTAAGGATGTTAAAACATTCCTTTAAATGACCGACATGTTGAGAGGCGATCAGGGATTTGACTAGCATGTCGTCGATATAAACCTCCATCGTTGTGCCAAGTTGCCCTGCAAACATCCGGTTTACCAGCCTTTGATATGTGGCGCCGGCGTTTTTGAGGCCGAAAGGCATGACTTTGTAGCAATACGTGCCGCGCTCGGTGATGAAAGCCGTCTTTTCTCTGTCGTCTGGGCTCATGAGGATCTGATTGTATCCAGAGAATGCGTCCATGAACGATAGTAATTCGTTTCCGGCTGTTTCCTCAACAAGTCGGTCGATATGTGGCAGCGGGAAACTGTCCTTGGGACAAGCCTTGTTTAGATCTGTGAAGTCGACACATACTCTCCACTTCCCATTCTTCTTTTTTACGACTACCGGGTTAGCTAACCAATCGGGGTACTTCACTTCCTGGATCGAACCGGCTTCGAGCAGTTTTTCTACATCGTCATTGACCGCTTTAGCCCTTTCAGGACCGAGTTTTCGCCTTTTTTGCTTAACCGGCTTGTAAGTCGGATCGACATTCAATTCGTGAGTTGTAATGGTGGGATTGATACCCTTCATGTCCTTCATTGTCCACGCAAACGTTGTAACGTTTTGCTGCAGGAAGACAATCAGTTCTCGTTTGATGTCGTCCGGTAGTTCAGCGCCGATCCCTACACACTTACTGGCATCTGAGTCGTCGATAACGACTTGCTGGATTAGTTCTTTCTCTGGTCCTTTCCTTCCGTGCTCGGTGTTGATCATGCACGAAGGTACTCTGATCCTGTGTTCTTTTGCGAAACACGACCGGCTTGCGCTTTGGCACCCCTTGACTGTCTGAATTCCTTTAGGCGTCGGGAATTTCAAACATTGATGATATGTCGAAGGTACCGCCTTCATGCTGTAGAGCCATGGAGTTCCGAGGATGACGTTATAGATGGTTGGCTTGTCGATGACATGGAACCTCACCAATCTGTTAACTCCTCCTGCGAAGACGGGCAACTTAATTGTCCCAATCGTGTACGTTGTCTCACTTGTGAACCCGGTGAGCGGCCTAGCCTTCTGCTTGATATCCTCTTCTTTGATGTCCATCTTCTTGAGTGTATCCAGGAAGATTAGATCTATCGGGCTGCCGGTGTCTACCAGTATTCGAGATACTTGGCAACTTCCGATCAGGAGTTCAACCACTAGTGGGTCGTTATGAGGGTAATGAGTCCCATAGAGATCCTGGTCAGTGAAGATGACAGGCGGGTCATCTGACAGGATTGGTTGTGGCGTCTTTTGCGCGGCCAACGCCAGACGCTCGTAGACCTTGATTGATCGGACCGAGTCATTCACAGAGATCAGGCCACCCATGATCATATTGATTCTTCGGACGGTCCTGGGAATTTCTTCTTCGTCATCTCCCTCTTCTTCGTGGTTACGTTTCAGAGCTACGCTTTTGATACGTCGGGGCGGCTTATCCTGCTTAGGAGCCTGTTCGTCGGTTTTTTCTCCTTTCTTCTGTTCTGACTCGTCCTTTTTCAGCCTTTCGATGGCCGCCTTGATCTCTTCACTCGAAAGTCGGGAATAAAGTGCGTTCCTGAGATTTCGACATTCAGCCGTGTCGTGAGACGTAGCTTGATGGTATTCACAGTACTTATCCCCGATAGCCGTTTGTTGTGCCTTCTTTGACTCTTTTCCCTTTTTGTTCCATGGTTTTGATGACCGGGATTTGTCGGAACCGTCAACGACCATTGCTTTTGCACCCTTACCGTCATAGTGCTGTCTTGGTTCCCTCTCTTCCTTCTTTTCATTTAGCTTGCCGGAACCAAACCTCTTTGCCAGCGCGACCTTTTTCTCTTCTAATTCCACGAATTTGTTCGCCCGATGGAGGGCATCTTCGATAGTCAGCGGCGGGTTGACGACTAGGTCTTGGTAGAAGGGGGATTCATGCCAGACGGCGTTGGTCAAAGCCGCAATAGTGAACTTGTCTGGTGCTTCGGCTCGTGTCATCACCGCTCTGAATCTTTCTACGAAGTCTTTCAAAGTCTCCTTCTTTTCCTGTGTCATCGACATCAATGCGTTCAGCGAAGTGTCCTTTTTCACGTAGGCGAAGTGATGCCTTACGAATGCCCGTGTGAGGTCGGCGAAGCTGTCAATTGATTTGGATGGGAGTCGGGAAAACCAGTTTAACGCGTCTCCTTCCAGGGTTTCGGTGAACAGTTGGCAGAAGCCGATGTCACGTTCCTCACTTGATGAGAACCGCGCCTTTGCCGCCATGATTTTGAACGTTGTGAGATGGGTCGCTGGATCTTTTGTACCGTCGTACATTGGTAGCCTGAGCTTCTCCCTTTGCCTGATATACGCGTTTGTGATGCGTGAGGTGAAGGGCGTCCTACGAGTTTCCTCGATGATTCGGTCGATTTCGGGTTGAGATCCCTTTACGCCGTGAACCTCCCCTTTTAGTTCCTTGAGGGTGTCTTTGAGTTCGATCAGCTGTTTCTCGACATGGTTGCGACTTGCTCCGCGAATAGACGTTTCATGAGTTCTCTCATGTGATGTACTTCGCTCGTGGCGATAGTTATCACGGTGCGAGTTTTTCTCACGTTGCGACTTTCGTCTGTGGTGCACGTCCCGTGTCTGGTAACTGGTACGTTCTTCTTTGTCGGGTGAGTATCTATCGTCGATCCAGTCATCTCGTCTTCGACTCTCGCTACCTCTGGGTTCTTCAGACCCTTCTTTCCGATGTGAGCTCCGCTCGCGAGTGTCCTTCTTGCTGCTTTCTTTACGCGGGTTGCTTCTGGACTCGCTGCTATGGCTCTGCTCATGGTGACTTTCCTCAGATGTGCTATAGACCAGTCGTCTAGCGACTTTGTCTTTCACCTTTGAAGGCACCTCCCTTCTGGGTTTCCTGGATTGTCGGTCCGATCGGATCTTTGCTTGCTCCGACTGCAGTAGGTCGATCTTTTTTGAGAACGTATTGATTACCTCGTTTTGCGACTCGATTTTGGCCAGCAAAGTCGCCATCGTTTTGTCTTGTTCAATCTGAGCCGCTGTTTCGCTGAGTGACGGGGCGTGTTTACCGTCATCTCGAGCTTTGTTTGTTTTGGCCGCGCCTTGGGGTTGCTTGCCGCTTTTTGCCGCGCTGTCTTCGTGATCACTTTGGTCGTAATCACTTTCATCATGAACGCTTAGGTCAACCATTGGGTTTTCCGGATCGATTTCTTTCCTTTTTCCCGACATCTCGTTCAGAAATTTCTCTTAGAAATCCCCACAGTCGGCGCCAATTGTAAGATCTCAACTCGTTCTATCCGAGAATAGAAAGAGTTTTAGGGTTTGTGAATTAGGGATTCTAAAAGAAGGATTAATGAACGCGGTGAGATGAAGGAAATTAGGGTTTATAGCCGGCGTTTCCAAGTCGGAAGCCGGTAAAAGGGTGTTTAAAGTCGCCGGAGAGATTTTAGGTCAAAAGTCGCTCTAAAGTCTCTCAAGCCGACAATGTTAAGAAAAGCGTGTTTATTGAATGAATATCCAGTTCCCTTATATAGGGTTACAAGTCGGTTTACATAAAAAAGGAAAATAAGATAAACACGGAATATTTCCTAGAATCTCGACTTTTTATCTTTATCGGAATATTTCCCTTTCTTCCGACTTCGGCGCGCGGCGCTCTTACGTTTGACACCTCCCAAACCCTAATGTAAGTCGGCCGCCCTAAGTTTGGTTTAACCTAAGTTTTACCGACTTGGGCTTTATTTCCGACTTTCCATTTTGGGCCGACCTAAACTCATGAATAGGCCTTCTTAGGAAAGTGCTAATCTTGACTCTAACAATTATCCGCGATTGAATCTTCCCAGCTGAAGAACCACAAATCTGATACCAATTTGTACGACCTAAACCTAAGATTAACCTCAATCGAACGAATTTAAGCAAGAGATGAATCAAACAAACATACACAAGAAACTTTGTTTACCCGGTGTTCACCTCCTCTTTCGATGTGAGAGAGAGTTATATTCACCGGGGCTGAGATCACTCAGCAATCCACTAAAACCGAGCTCTAAAACCTGAGCTCAATGAACAAGATAGTACAAACCCCTATATCACCGGATTACTCTCACCAACCTCGCAATCACTCTGAGAAGAAAGAAGAAGTATATAATAGCTTTATATTTAGCTTAGATATTTACACTTATTCCACACGCTTTTAGCAATAAGCGTGTAAAGTAAACCAATGTCAAACCGACATTTCCATAAACTAAATAACCGGTGAGATAGATTGGTTAGCTTGGTTTAAGGACATATAAATACTTCAATTTTGTTTATCTAAACTCTCAAACCTAGCTTTATTTGGTTTGTAATTTTATAATAATTGATTTTAAATGTATTTAAATAAAAACATTCAAATGACCACATATGCCTTTTTGTTTCTTCCAAATAGTTTTAGAAAGTTGCACTTATGTAAATAAACAATCATTATTATCTATAGACATTTAGAAAAATCAAGAAAGGAAAGAGAGTCAAGCACGCGTTCTTCTCATCTTTGGTCCCTTTGGGTGGGCGACAGAAATGTCTTCTTCACTCTCAATTATGTTACCCCTTGGCCTTACTTTATTTCCCCACTACTAAATTATAATTCTTCCAAAATCTTTCATATTCTTTATATTTATACGATAAGATGATCACACAAAACATGATTGCTTTATCATTCTTTTATTTCCTAAAACGATCATGACTTTGTGGGGGTAAATAATATGGATTTCGAAAACTTGGGGTCATATTATCTACCATAGGACAAGTGGGTCGAAGAGTCGAAATATTGAAAAATAGAGTCTGCATGCATTCTTGGTCAGAATCATTATTATGAATATATGTAATGTCATCATCCAATTATTGGGGTACTCACATATTTTCCACAACATTTTCATTAGGTCATATTTTGGACTACACAAAATATTACAAATAGTATGATGGAGGTTATCATTTGAATTGGCCCAAAAACTAGCAAGTATGTTATGACGGATATGTCGTATACTGTCTATTATAATACTCGTCTATAATTATCTTTAATATTAACACGAAGTGAATCATGTCTGATTATCTTTTTATGAAAAATCGAGTTATGGCCTTTTTGGGGAGTAAGGAATTAAGGATGCTTAAAGAGTAACTATGGAGCAGGAAATATATTTATATATGATCATTGATCACAAAGGCCACTTTGTTAGTTTTTATAGATTTTAATCATGGTTTTTATAAATAAAAAATTAACCAATATCGGAAAACACTTTTTTTAAGTTATCTCATCGATCCCATTTGGGTTATTGCAAAGGATCCCTATTATATAAAATATTAAATGAATAAACGACATGGTTAGACTTAGTACGATATAGACGACAAACAGGGTGATTTCCGTTCTTCTTCTCCGGCCACCAGTGTGGGCTCCTACAACCACATTGGTATGTCAGTTGTAATATATTTTGTGTTCTCTTTGTACCATATCTCTCCGGCTGTGGTGGCCGGTTTTGTTTCCATCGTTTTGGGTGATAAGTTTTCCGATCGTTTTCGGATCTCTTCGGGTTGGTCTATATCGGCAAGATCTCTCTTTGCTGGAGGTTTTGGTGTCATAACACTTGAGGAAGAAACGAGACTTGGTGTCCGTTGCCTTTTAAGCCTAAACAACCTCTTTGGTCTGAGGAATAATTTCCTCTGATTTAGATCCTTATATTATCTCATACTACAAAAGAGCATCATTCTCCAAACAGCTAGACAAAAACAGTAGCACCAAATCTCTCTCGTGCAGCCACTCAAATCAATCGACTTTACCAGAAAATGTATCTTCGAGTCCACAGACTTTGGAAGACCAAGATGGCTTGAACCAGAAGACAAGAACAAGAACAAGATAATATTGCACTTCACTAGCCTCAGTGGAATCCGAAAGACTTATGAGGATTGCTGTTACGTTAGAACGATGCAAGGTTTGTCCCATGTACTAATTGTGGCGGCAGTACTAAAGTGTTTGAGAAACAAGAAGAGGGATTTAAGAGATGCAATGGATGTAATGAGAATGGATTAGTACGTTGTAACAAATGTTGTCTTTAGTGATTGATGAAGTTGTGAAGCAAAGAAGAAGAAAACGAAGAAGGATTTAATGAAGTGAAATTTACTCAGAATAACTCATATTTGTTGGTTAATTACTAATCTAACTTCTACAAAATCTCTCGTCATAAAAAAAGCTTAAAAAGACCGTAAAACTTGATAACATCTAATTAATTACGTACTTGCCATTTTCTCTTTTATAAAACATAATCTGTTTGCGTATTTTTTAATAGTAAGTATTTAAAAACAAATTAAAAAACAACATCTTATTAGAAAAAAAGAGAACCGACTTCAACAAAATTAAACCCATAACACCCAGGAAAAAAAAACCCTTATCCCTTGTGTAGCTGTAGCCTCCGCCGTAGAATCTCACCGTCGTAGTCTCAGCCGTCGTTCTCACCGTCGAAGTCTCCGCCATAGAAGACATCGCCGAATAGCTCTCCGCCGTAGAAGTCCGCGCCGTAGAAGTCCCTCGCCATTTTAGTCTCCCTCGAAAACCGTCGAGTGTCTGCAAGTAATTCCCTTCTTCGTAAGTCTTCAAAATATCTTTGGTGGTGCCGGTATGTAAGTTCCTCCTTTTTGTACTTTCCACCATGTGCTACTGAGCATGTATCTAAGCTTTTGAATGTCTTCATTAATTACATGGTTTATCTTTAAATTAGATTTTGATATAATTATAATTTAAACCGTGGTTTGGATTGGTTTAGTAAAAAATATTTAAGTCTGTGGTCAAAAGGTTACACAAATCTGTTAAAAATACGTAAGTTTGTCGCTATAGTGTAAAACAAATCTATGAAAACCTAATAAATCTGGTAAATTTAGATAAATCTGTGGTCAAAAAGTAATAAATCTGTCGAAACCTTAAAAACTCTGTCAAATCTAGATAAATTTGTGTTCAAAGAGGAAATAAATTTGTTGAAACCTTAATATGCCTGTCAAAATCAAGTAAATCTATCGCCAAAACAAACAAATCAATGAATCCTTAATAAATCAGTCAAATTGGTATAAGTTTGTTGCTAAACAATAATAGATTTGTTTGGAGAAACCTAATTAAATCAGTCAAATCTAGTTAAGTTTGTCGCTTAAGTAAAAAAAATTCGGTTGTTAATAAGTCTGTTGCTTCATGTAACGACGATTAAATAAGTCTGTGAAATGGCAATTTCGTAATATTTTAAATTTTTCTGCTGACCTGGAAAATATAGTAATGGCATTTTTGTAAATACGATTTTCGAGTACAAATGAATTATGGGCAAAATAGGTAACAAAAACTGACTAATAATTAAAATAAAATTAGAGTTAGTCTAGTAATTAACTGATTAATTAGGGTCAAACTAACTTTTTTCCCTTTAATGAATTAACGATATAACTTTTGACTTAAGATATGTTTGGTTGGTTAAGTTATTTGAATGAATTTGTTGTTTTATTGACTAGGTTTTTATAATTTGATTATCATATTTTTATTGTATAATTTTAAATTGTTGAAATAAAATTATAAGAAACTGTATATTTTTTTCTGTTTTTCTATTTAAATTATAAAAAGAAATTTCAATATATTGAAATTTTTTGGTATTAACTTTTTCTAAAATATATTGAAAACATTATGTTCTTTTTAATCATATTTGTTAATATCGAAAATTTTGCTATTCTTATAAAAATAAAAATACATTTTACTAAAATAATTTAGGTACAATACTAACATGTAACTATTTACTTTCATTTTGTTAGTTTTTACTCATTTGTAATTATATTATTTCTAACATAGTTTTAAGTTTGTACAATCATTTAAACGAAATTACATTTTTACTACTTTTAAGATTTTATTCTAATTTTAATATTTTGTTATATTTTTATTTGTTATTTTTTGTAAACTAATAATAATTTTATTGTTAATGAATTTTTTACATAATTTATATATCTTTTATATTTAGGAACGAAAATCTTAAAATTAGTAAACATATAGTTGCATGTTTGTCTTTTTGGTAAATTTGTTATTAAATCTTAACAAAATAAAATTTATTTGTTTTACTATTATGAAATAAATAAATTTATTTCATTATTGTTATCACTCCAATGAATTTTATTAAAAATTAAATACAATAATCAATATGTAAATCGTTATTGCCACATTTTCAGTTTATTAATAATTTTTTTAAATGACATAAATTTGTAAGTTTAAATTTTGAATATATATATTTTAATATTTGATAAATAAATTAAAATGCTATATTATTTTTTAAAAAAAAAATTGTAAACTTTCTTAATTTTACAATTTTTGTATTAACGGAATTTACCATAATTATCATATTATCATATATTTCCATAAGCTAATAGAATTTTTTAAAATTCTTAAAAACAAATTATAAAACATTTATAATTTGTCGACTTTCCTTAATTTTGAATAATGATGTGAATTATTTGAATATTTTGAAAAAAAAATTGCAACCTTTCTTAATTTCAAAATTCTAATATAAGTTATATAACATAATTTTCCATAATTTTTTTTTAAATTTTTATTCTTTTACTTTCACAATTTTAATATAACATAATTTCCATAATTATCTTATTACCTTATTTTCATAAGTTAGTAGAATTTTCTATAAATATAAAAACAAAATTTATACATAAATACAAATTTGTAAATTCTCTTAATTTTGAATGATAAGTAGACCAATAAAACTTAGTTTTAAAAAATCTATGTGGACACCTAATTATCTTACTATCTTACTTTTTCATAAGCTAATTGAATTTTCATAATTTAAAAAAAAAAATATATCTATATAATGAAAATTTGTAAATTTATTCAAGTTTAAAAGATGAAGTGGACTAATAAAATTGAGTTTTTTAAAAAAAATTCATATGTGGACACCTTTAAATATATATAGCTTCAACTTTTATTAGTCTGTTATATATATATAATTGGCTCAAGACTCAAACCTATAAACACATATGCTTCCAACTTTGGTCTCACGCATTTGTGTGTTTTGCTATATATTTGATTAAACATCAATGGATTAGGAAACCAACTTAAAGAGATATTGGGATATGTCTCAATCTGTACATATTGAACTGTTCCCCTACTCACCTCGTTATTATCGTTTGCTCTTCCAATACTCAAGTCATCTTTTTTTTTTTTGGCAACAATACTCAAGTCATCTCTAACTTCATTTTAGTATTTTACCAAGGTTTGTCATCTCCAACTCATCTTCAATCAAGTTATTTTGATTTCAATATCAAAAGCAGCATCTGATATTTTCTCTCGAAATGGCGTGTACCAACACTAGGCCAAAGAGGCAATGTACTTTCGTTGATATGGAGATGAAGAAGAAACGCACAGCGACACTGCTGGATTTAGATGTTATAGACTGTCCCGTTTGCTTTGAAACTCTGACCATTCCTATCTTCCAGGTTACATTTCTCATAATGTACTTCTTATTTTCATAATGACTAGTTGAATTCAAAGATTTTCAAGTGTTGCATGGTTGATTGATGATCCAGAATGTCATGGCAATTGATAAGCTAGTATGAGTAAGCTAAAGAAAGTCTTGCAGTTCTTGCAAACGTGGGTAAATAGACAAGATTTAGGCTTTGAATTGTAGTAATGGTCAAGCCGAATTAGTCCGTGAATAGTTGAGACCGTTTTTGTTTACTATTTTTAGTCCGCGGTGGTTTGAAAAGAATAAACTAAAAGAAATTCGATGCAGACCAAATATGGACTAATTTTGTGAACAAATAAATTTGGTCCGTAACGGACTGATGTCCGCCCAAAAATAAAATGGTTTAGACTGTAGATAATTTAGTCCGTATTGACCGCTGCTACCATTCAAACCTCTAGTATATATATTTATGAAATACAAACTCTATATGGTGATACATTTAGGGTGAGATCAGCGTATATGCTTACTTAATGTATGATTATCAATTCTCTGAATCATATTAGTGAGCTGTTGAGATTTTTATAAAGTTGACACTTTGGCTAATAGTGTGAAATGCTATTCAGTTTTTCGTGTTTCATTTCTCAATGCTCATGTTTATGTTCTCGTGATGGACTGAAAGTAGTCAGAATGTACAAGCCATGTGAAAATCTTTGTTAGGTTGTCCATTTTTCCTGAACAAAAGTTATTGATCATACAATTGTTTTGGCTTTTAGTGTGATAATGGTCATATAGCATGCTCTACTTGCTGCAAGAAGTTGAGGCAGAGATGTGCAACATGTTCGTTTCCCACTATCTCCCGCAACAGAGCTATGGAGAGGATTCTTGAACTTCTTATAGTTCCATGTCCAAATTCAGAATTTGGTTGTTCTAAGGACGTCTCGTACCATGAAAAACCAGAACATTTGGAGCAGTGCTTGTTCACCCCATGTTCATGTCCTTTTAAGAACTGCAACTTCATTGGCTCGTACAAAGATCTATACAAACACAGTGTTGCTAAACACCGCGAGTCCTTGGGCATGTTTAAATGTGGTAAGCCCGTGTATCTTTGCTTTGGTACTTGTAAGAGGGTAGTTCTTAAGGAACAGAGTAAGGATGGAGGTGAACTTGTGGTTATTGAGCGGTTCAGAACGCCGCATGGTGCTGCGATTTCTGTTAGTTGTATTGCACCGAAGGTCGAAGGAACAGGAGAATTCTCATACATCTTGACCTCGAAGTCACGTCCCGCTGATCGCTTGATTTATTCAGATGTCAAGAGAGTTCATGAAGTGAGTTGTGAACCACCGGTTCAGCATTTTATGTTGCTTCCTGCATACATGCGGTCTCACAGGAAGATGACAATACGCATCAAGCGGAAGGTTTAGTAGGATCATGAAGGAGGTTCGACATCATCAACATAATAATATATATCTAATACAATCTCTACTCTTGTTTTTTTTTTTATATCTAAAAATGGTTCTTTTGTCCATACGGCAGTGATTTAGTGGTAAGAGGAGATTTGAAAATGTGTTAAGAACATTTTTCCGATTCGATTTTTCGTAAATAAAAAACCACAATTATGTGAAAAATTCGGGTTTGAGCCCATTTTGGTCTAAGCAGTGCAGACCCAGCCAAATTTTTAATAGGGTCAGAAAAGGAAAAAAAAAAATCTCTAATGGGGTCGCTAAGGGTTGAACCCAAATTTATGGAGGTTCACTTATAAGATTCTACCATTTCATCCACACAATTTTACATGATTTTAAGCCAAAATTAATTTATATTTTAACTTTATCGGTGTCATCTGACACCCCACCAGTTTTAATGGGTCCGCCCCTGGATAACATAGTAGTCTGTTAATAGACGATATGTTTACTATATGGTAATAATCGGAAAATAAACCAAACTCGAACATATATTATGGTATCCAGTCCACTTTTTAGCACTTTGGTGTGTTTTTTTTAGATTGATTAGAAAACCGATATGGTTTATTAAAAAAGGCTTTGGTTCAATGTGTCTTTGTATAAATGAATGATAAATCATGTTTTTGTTTAGTCAAGAAAGTGTGACAAATCTAAATGTGATTAAGTTGTAATTTGAGTTCTGTAAATCTTATCCAAAATTGTTGGTCTATGTGCGACTACTCTATACCAAATGAATATGTAATAAGCTTTGGAGATAAGACAAACATGTCCCCTTCTATATCACATTATAATTGTCGATTTGGGATTAGAGAGAGCGACTGAACGTTTAAAAGTTGCACGCATGTGCTCGTGTGTATGTGTGTACGTACGTCTGTCTCTACTTCATAATAGCAATGAATGGATAGAATTGTATTACGCACACTTTAAAATAAGAAAAAAAAATGTGTCACGTGGATGGTTTTGAATTGGTCAAATTTGACGGATTGGAACCATTTAGAAGATTAGTGCCATATGATTTGTTGATAGATCAAATATCTCAAACCGGTTTAATCTGTTCCCCTGAATTGAGAGCCAAAACCCGAAATTTTGAGATGGTTTGTTAAACCGAATTTAAATCAAATCAAACCGTGATAGCGTCAGGTTAAGGAAGATGCGTACATGGAGAAAAGGACGAAAAGAAAAATCATATAATACCAAATAAACGAATGATCGAAGCTTGCAGTTTATAAATCTGTATTTTCCTATTGGCTATATCTGTATCTTTTAACTCACACTCTCATTTTTCTTGCGCGTGGTTTCACGTCTCTTCTTCTGATTAGTGTTTTTATCGTTTTTAATATTTACATTTTATTTTACTTTTAAACTATATTTTATCTTATAAAAAAAATAATTTTTGTGAACTATTTTTTTTTTAATAAAAAACTGTCTGATGTACATGAAAATATATCCTCAGTTCAATTTTTAATAACCGTTCCAAAATTTTAAATACAAATATATATATTTGTATATATATAAATATTTGTATATATATATATATTTTTTGAAACCTTGCCTAAATACATAAATTAAATCAAATTTAGGTAAGAAATCTGGCCAATTTATAAATCTTCTAACATATCCACCAAATTGTAGATTTTTTTGTCAACACCAAATTGTAGATTTATTCCCTTATTTTAAGTATCAAGCTGTTTCAAAAAAGTGTTCCAAACAAAATAATAATTTTGTAAGTGTATTTGTGTTACTTTACCCTTAAAACTTTGAGCAGTTAATAAAAATATAGTCATGTCTAAACTTTTAGTCTTCACACAATATTTTGTAAATAACCATATTGATAACTTTCTTAATATAAATATACATTTTAAAAATTAGAAACTTAATGAACAAATCATTTATGTATATTAATTAAAATCACTCTATATTTAAACATTTAGAGTCTTCATACAATATTTTGTAAATAACCATATTGATAACTTTTTAATATGAATATATATTATAAAACATATGTAGATATCTGGTTAAATCATATCAAAATGAATATATATCTTGATTTGATCCGAGAATCCACTAATATGAAATTAGTTTTGATTTTAAAATCATTGTTTTGTAATGTTCATTAAATTACACTCTAAATTCATTGAATGTAGTGTTTTTAAATTTTAGACAGTAATTTATTTAATCTATCTTAAATCTTAATTAAGTCATAATTAATTAAATATATACTTTTATGACAAGAACATTATTGAACAATAATTATAATTCCAAAAACTCCCAAGTGGGCGCGTGGATCATATATGTATCAAATAAATGCAACTTCTGAAAGGACTTCATCCGAACCATCGCCATAGACACACCTTCTCTCTCTAATTTTTTAAAAAGTATTTTCCAGAGAGAAGAAGAAAGGAAGCAATCAAAGTTCTTCTTCAGGTTTTGTCTCACCTTTTACAGATTCGATTCGAAGTTTCTTTCCACCGTAAATCGTTCCGATTCATGGCCGAGTTGACTCAGGCCGATGTTGTTTACTCGCCACGGTCGCCTCAAGTGTGGAAGACTTTGATGAACTGGCTCGCCTTTTTCTATCAGATCTTCCTTCAGATCCTTCGCGCCGTCGGTTATCATCCTCTTCTCTCTTCCTCTGCTAAAGCCGCCGCTGATGGTTTTAAACCCTTACCTGCCATCGAATTGCTCGATAGAGCGGCTGAGTCTCCCACCACCGTGGAAATCGCCTCCTCCACGACCAGCGAAGACGAACGCAGCCGCTTCCAGAGACTCAAGGTATATGCTTCGAATTTGGTCTTCTTCTTTTTCTTATCGATTGGTCAAAGCTATCTACAGTTAGTTTGATTTTGACCATTTATGCTTGAAGAAATTTGCTCTGTGGAGTTCAGAAAATCTATGAACTCTTATTATGTAAATTAGTATATGTTGATTGAATCTCACTAACCTGACTGAGTCTGAGTGTAAGCGATTAGGGATCGTTTTTAGTAGCTAATTGGTAGTGTTAAGGAGTAGTCTTAGAACTGAACATGTGTGTTTGCAGGTAGTTCTTGACCTTGATGAGACGTTAGTGTGTGCATATGAGACGTCTAGTCTACCTGCTTCCTTACGAAATCAAGCCATTGACGCTGGATTAAACTGGTTCGAGCTGGAGTGTTTGTCATCTGACAAGGTTTGCTTCCACTCTCAAGCTTATTTTAGTTGAGTTTGCCGGGTTTTTGTATGACACAATGTCTTTCTTGTTGTCTAGAAGGAATCTGATGGTAAACCTAAGATCAATTACGTCACGGTGTTTGAGCGTCCAGGATTGCACGAGTTCTTAGAGCAACTTAGCCAATTTGCTGATCTTGTTCTGTTTACCGCTGGTCTTGAAGGTCACCTTAATTCTCTGTCCTTCTAATGCATACTCAAATATGTAATATATGCTTTATCGACCACAGGATATGCGAGACCGCTTGTGGATAGAATAGATACCAGGAAAGTACTTAGCAACCGACTTTACCGACCTTCAACAGTCAGCACGTAAGTTATACTGAATTTGTGGTTGCTCTGTTTTATACTTTCAAGAACCGGTTTGTTGTAGGTGTATTAAGATTTGTGTACATTGTAATCAGGCAATACCGAGATCACGTGAAGGATCTGTTAAGTACATCAAAGAACATGTCTAGGACTGTAATCGTTGATAACAATCCTTTCAGCTTTCTATTGCAACCATCAAATGGGATTCCATGTATTGCATTTTCCGCCGGCCAGCCAAATGACACTCAGGTCTCTATTACTTATCTTACTCTTCTCTCATACATTGTTTACACCCTGAAGATTGTATTATTAGTCTTGAAACTAATAAAAATTTCTTAAAATTTGAAGCTTTTGGACGTTATTCTTCCACTTCTGAAGCAACTGTCAGAAGAAGAAGATGTAAGAGCGACACTTTATGATCGGTTTCGCATGCCTGAATGGTTTGAGAAGCAAGGCATACCACCTTCTTGCTGGAATACTTAACCGGTTAAGCAGAAACTAATGGTGAAAACCGAAATATATATCAGAAATCTCTGGTCCACACAAATGGGCAAAGGACTTGTTTGGTTCAGTAGTTTCAGCAGTGAAAAACTTGAGAAGGAAGGCACATAAAACTACCATTCGTAGTGTTTATAATATATGGTAGATTCCTTTTGAGAGATATATGTTACACATTCTTGATTTCGTGTAATTCTCTAGCTTTCTCTGTAATTTTGTTAATGATCAAGCATTTTTTTCTTTTCGGTTTGGATATATCTAGTTATCAATTAAACCGAAGTAGAAACTGGGTCTGGTATGAGAAAAATAAACAAACGTTGGCTCCCTTTGAAGTACTTTGCTTTTGAAAAACAACTTATACCCTCAAATCTCAATAATCAATAATAAACTAAGAAAAATTCAGGAATGTGAGTAATTAGTATTCATGCATTGCACACTTGACAGCTAAAAACTCAGTTCCATCTTTCTAGATTTTGTTTGGTTCATACTTCCTAATCGCTATATATTTTGTATCCATGAATCAAATAGTTGTTATTATTACTACCTCCCTATGTGCAGTTAAAATGCAAATGACAATCTATTATTGTCAATTTTAACCCCAAAAAATAGAAAATAATCTATTATTGTCAATATATGTGAACAAACTATTTTCAAAATGGTTGTCAAGTAGAATTTGATCTGATTTTTGCGGTTTGGAATCATTGCTAAAGTTCTCGCTAATGGTTTGTTTTAGTTTTAGGCTTCGATTAGTAACACTTATGGAATTGTGGAATGGTGGAAAATAAAATAAAGTTGTGAAAATAATTTAAAATTTGCTGAATAAAAATTGTGGAATAATTTTGTGTGATTAGATGGGTTTTGTGAAATGGTAGAATATTAAGATTCCACAAATAATCTATTCCACAAGTTTTTTTAGTGGTAATTTTTTTGCGAAATCGCGTTTAAAACACAATTTCACTATTCCGCACGTTACCAATTAAGACTTTAGTGTTATTTGATTTTACTCAGAAAAGAAGAAAATGATAGGACTTTGATTCTGTCAAAAAGTGAGTGAAAGGAACTCATTCTATCTTTTGTTAGCCTCTCTCATTTGAGTTTTAGTTCTAATATCGATTTTTGATTGCCAATTTCGATAGTTTGTTTATGTATTCAAACAATATATTTGATCATTATAATGAAATGATTAATATTCTGGAAATTTCCAAAATGGAAAGTTTACTATGCGCGATATAGGACCTATTCAAATTCTTACCTATTTCAGATTAGGTAATTTTTTTTTTTTGAAAAAGATTCAGATAGGTAATTTGATCCGCGTTCTAATTACTCCAAGACACGATTCAATCTACAATCCTCAATCTGAAAATAACATACTATATAATGAAAACATTGGCTTTCGACCTGTAAAAATGAAAACATTGGCTTTTTTAACAAGATCCAGCAAAAAGTATTTGCCTTAGACTAGAATCTGAATTGGAGCGTCTAAGAAAGATTGTGAATGTTACTATTCTTAGCTAGCAAACATTATGACACTCTCCCTCAACTAAACAATGCAATATCCTTTTAAATATGTGAACACATTTTTACAGGTCGAAAGAGTTCGTGAGTTACATCACAAGAAGACCTGTCATGTCTATTTTTGCAACTAATTAATCATTAATTCGATGGGGACTATGGTCGGCCTTCTCATGTTTGTTGTTAAATATAAGTGGATCGTTCTGAGCTGTGTGTTTAGACTTCTAAGGCATTTTCACATCTAAATTTAGCCTTAACTACTCCCACGACATTTACTCCATTCTTTTTTTAATTAGCTACTTTATCTCTTTATTTTATAGTATTACTAATAATCTAATAGTATTAAATTATTAATGGAAAGACCGCGTGATGTGAATTCGTTAATTGCATTGAGAGATACATACATTAATTTTTTGAAATTAATTTCATTTTGTGTTTTTTTCTATGTTTAAGAAACTAATTTATTTTTAGTTTTATCAGTCGGTCACACGTTTGAGCTTTATTTTAGTGTCGAATTATATTTTTCGAACGCCTATTCATGATTTGAGAACTAGTCTTGCATGTGTTTTCTTATTGTTTGGAGCAACTTTGCTATTATATATTGTAAACGGGACGTTGTTACGGAATTATTGTCATGAAAAACAATATAAATGGTTTGACTATTTTGAACAATAAATCGATTAGTTAACTTAAGTCCCATAACTACTACTATATGGTACGGTTTGACATTATTTGTTCCTTTTTAAGAATTAGACTATTGCATCGAATACCAGAACTCGTATAGTCATCGAAAAGCATGGGTAAGAGATCTACGAATACACACACACCGGCACAGGGGCGGAGCTGGCGTAGCGGAGGCCATAGGCCGAAAAAATAGGGGCCTTCTACTTATATTGTAAATATATAATAAAAAAAATTAATTCGAATAATTTCAAAATATCCAAAATAACATGAAAAATAATTTCTGCAAAACAAAATAAAAAACACTTATAATCAAACTATTCATTCATAAAAATTGTTTTTTTGCATTTTTTCTCACAAAATCATTCATCAAGTTTTGGTAATCGAGCTTTTGAACCATATACTGTTCAATTGATAATATAATCAAACCATTGAATATGTCTTGTGACTTATCAAGTTGTCTTTATCTCTACCATAACTGCAAATGGGATTCTTGAAAAAACGGGGGCCCTAGACCAATGCCTCAAATGTCTTTGTTCAGCTCCGCCACTGCACCTGCATGAACTTCACGTCCTCCAATATCATTTCTTTTAGAAAGTAAAATATTATATAAATGTGTTCAATCGCATATTTAAATATATAAGAAATAAAACTGTGAAAAAGTTTCAAACTAAATCAGCTACGTTAGTCGATTTGGTAAAAAATAGTTAATAGCATTCTGCCAATTTAGATTCGATTCGCGTTAGTTATCTATAAACATTTTTAGTGAGTTTTCTATGAGTTTTCTATAAAGAAAATCCAGTTAATATCTATAAAGAAAATCCAGTTTTCTATGAGTTTTCTGAGATTAGTCTTTGGAACATTTTTAAGATCCCATGATTCAAAAAAGAAAAAAAAATCAAAATAAAGGCAACCTCAAAACTTATTTGTTAATGAGTCTTCGAAGGGAGAATCATGTATGGAAAAGGTAGGAGATGTTTGCATACAATTGAGAGAAGTCTTCCCCCAAGTTTCATCTAATTTGGTTTAGAGCTTTGACAAACAAATTTTCGCTCAGCCACCCCTATATATATATTTATGATTTTAATGGGAAAAAACCTGAATTTAAATGGATCTTAAAGACTATTCAAGAATTTGTTTGAAAATGACCTCGGTTATAAAAAAATATATATTGTTTTTGCAAGATACACAAATTTAAAATATGACCAATTTGAGATATATTTTTAAAAACTTTTGAGATAAATTTTCGCAGTCTAGAAACTCCTTCAAAGTGAAAATATAATCTATCTTTATATTAAGACGGGTAAAAAATTATAGTTTTTTTCCTATAAAATGAAAGCTTTAGTTTTCCAAAGTACAAAAACCGAAGAAAAATGACTAAGATACTAGGTTAAGTTTGAAAATTTGCATGTAAATATCTAATCAAATTTCATCATTATTTGGAATAATATACTGAGTTCTCTTATTCCATAATTTCTTTTTAGTTATTTTCATTGTTTTATCAAGTTTCATTGTATTTATATATAACTACGAGGGATGTCAACGAGATAAGATCGGCGTTGGAGACTTCAAATCAGAATATTGTTGCGAGGAATGAGTCTATGCATATTTTTGGTCAATATTTGGATGATTTAGGGCTGTTTGACTTGCCTTCTCAATGTCCAAAGTATACATGGTCTGACAAACGGCCTTCAAATCCAATCGCAAAGAAGCTGGACAGATGTTTGGGGAATGATCAGTTCATCATCAGTTTTCCTTCTATTCACTATGTTTTTGAGCCACCAGATTTCTCGGATCACACTCCTTGCTTGGTCCATCTGAAAATGCATGCCCCACAATTTGGTAGTCGCTCGTTCAAGTTCTACTCCTTCCTAAGTATGCTGCCGCAATTCTGTGAGGTGGTGCGTTCAGAATGGGATTCAGCTAGCCCCTTTGTTTCCTCGCTTAAGGATTTCTGCTTCAAACTAAAACAACTGAAGGCCCTCTCAAATCTCTCTCTAAAGAGAACTTAATCTCAATTGAAAATATGGTTTCAAAAGCTGCTCTTTCTCTCCAAATGGCTCAGATTGTGGTCTTAAACGATCCCTCTCCCCAAGCGTTGCAGGTCGAGCATGATGCAAGAGAGGTTTGGTTGTTTCTTCGGACCGCGGAAGAGATTTTCTTCAGAATTAGATCAAGAATCAAATGGCTTCAATTCAGAGATTTCAACACTAGGTTCTTCTATTGGGTGACAAAGGTTCGTAATCCGCTAATGCAATCAAATACCTTTGAAAGGGAGATGGCTCTGTCACTGTTTCGCTTGAAGAAGTTCACCTGTTAGCTCAAGCTTACTATGCTGATATATTCTGCTCCATCAAATGTGCTTATTGCTCACATCTTAATGCGTTCCTGAAAAGGCTTATCACAGCAAGGTGCTCCTCGATTCACCAAGCAATTCTTGCAGCGCCGCCTGATGCGGATCAGATCTGATCGTCTCTATTTAAAATGCCCTTGAATAAGACCCAGGCCCTTGATGGTTTCCCGGTGGAGTTCTTCAAATCATCATGGAGCATTGTGGGCGAAGAGATGATGGCATCGGTAAAAGACTTCTTTCAATCTACGTTCATGCCTTCCTTGCTCAATGCTTCAACCTTTGTACTTATTCTGAAACGAGTAGGAGCAGATGACCTCAAGGATTTCAGGCCTATTTCGTGTCTCAACACGATGTATAAGCTTTTTACCATGCTCTTATCAAACAAGATCAAGCGAGTGCTTCCATATCTGGTCGAGCCGAACCCAACGACATTCATTAAAGATAGGCTAATGCTTGAAAATGTGCTCCTTGCTACGGAAATTGTTCAGGGGTATCACAGATCTGACTCAACGATGCGCATCACACTTAAGATCTACATAGCGAAAGCTTTTGACACAATACGTTGGGATTTTATTTTGGCTTGTTTGCAGACATATGGTTTTCCTCAGACCTTTATAGACTAGATTAGGACCTGCATCTGCTCGCCCTCCTTCTCGATTAGTATTAACGGAAGAACATCATGTAATTTAAAAGGAAAGCCGGTTTTGAGGCAGGCGCAAAGGATGAAATTTTTTTTCTTATCATCCAAAGTGTGAAGATCAAAAGCTCACACACCTATCGTTTTTGGATGGCTTACTCATTTTTGTGGAAGATATTGCCCAATCGGTTGCAGGCATGTTTACCATCCTATCTCAATTCGAGAAAATTTCTGGTCTTGCTGTAAACATCTCAAAAACTTCTATGTTCACTTTAGAGGTCTCTCAACAGGTGCTGGATCAACTGAGAAACATGCATTCACTTATTTCGGGTTCTCTTCCGATATACTACCTCGAAATTCCTCTGTGTTCTAGGAAACTCTCGGTCAAGGATTTCGACTCGCTTGTGCATAAGATCCGTCTGAAGTTAAATAAATGGATGCATAAAAAGCTAAGTCTTGCGCGTCGCCTTCGACTCCTTGAGACTGTGATTTCCGACATTATTGGATTTTGGACATCTGCTTTCTTCATTCCGAAAAAGTGATTAAGAAGATTCACTCTATGTGTAGCTCATTTTTGTGGCATGGTGTCGTTGATATACCATCTGGTGCAAAGGTCGCATGAGCGATTGATTCTTGGAATGATGTGTGTGGTTTGAAGCTTATTTGGTTGATTTTCTTTAAGGTAGGTGTTGGGATTATGTCATGAAATCACATTGTACTCACTCTAGATATAGTTGTATTGTCGAGATCGGACAATTCATGTGATATTGGGTAGTCATAATGTTTTGCTAGAAACCGCTTATGACAAATGAGTTGTGACTCATTTCCAGTATCGTGTGAACCTACAGGGTCACACACCTAAGCAAGTTGGACATAGTCCATATGGGATTGATCATTGGCATATGATCTGGTCGATGTGTATTGGATACACATCGAATATAGTTTTGATGAGGTGTGTCGATCGACATTGTTAAGTGCGTCGGTCGACACAAGACGTGTGTCGATCGACACCACTAAGTGTGTGATATATCATGGTTTTTACTAGTTTTAGGCCATGATATAAGTGTGTTTTTAGTGTCTTTTGTGTTCTTTTAGAGTCTTTTACAGGTATAATCAGGTTTGGAGCTAAATTGGAGATAATGGAGCATTTTGGAGATTTTTGGAGTGATTGGCCGAGAGATAGAGTTCACTGTCCGAAACAGAGAAAGGTGTCGATCGTTGCACTCTAGCATCGATCGATGCACCAGCGAGATGGACCAAAACTCGGAGGTTTAGAAGAATCAAGATATTGCACTTTGATCCAGAAGTTCCTGATATTTACAAAGAAGCCCCTGGCCGAGATTATACCTATATATTAGAGTTTTTGGTGTTTTAATTAGATACGCTTTATACGCTTTACATTACGCTTTCATAATTAAGAGCAGAGGATTTTTAGAGCTTTTGGGGCTGATCTGAACCTGTTACATCATCTGTATTTGGAGAAGATT
Source organism: Orychophragmus violaceus (assembly GCA_030180135.1). Lineage (NCBI taxonomy): Eukaryota > Viridiplantae > Streptophyta > Magnoliopsida > Brassicales > Brassicaceae > Orychophragmus > Orychophragmus violaceus. The sequence continues at coordinate 100,175,667 of CM058231.1, read as the reverse complement.
TCGAACCCCTTTACTCTTATTCTTTTATGCAAATTTATTCATCATATGATTATGTTTTCATTACCTATGTCTGAGTAGATTCCTTGTTAAGTTTAGGGTTTCTCACATAGGATTTCATGACTTGCTAGACTTGTTCAAATTCAGTTAAGGATTCAAAATATATCTGTTCTTCAATTTAATTGTGCTTAAAGCTAGTTCTAACCTGATCAATTAGAATCTAGATCTTAGGTTGCTAAATACGTCACGGAAGTGGGGTTTAGGAATCTGAACTAATTAAATTGGGCAATTAAACTTTGCGCAACGGAAGTTTGGTTTAGGATAATTGTGAACATATCAAACTTGGGATTAATGCTAGTTTAATCTGTCAGTTCTCGCAAACGAAAGTTTGGTTTGCTGCACTTAGACTTAGAGAATTATCGCAAAGGAATTTGGTTAATTCTATATCTGTGTTTTGAGTTCTAGAACTGTGCTTAATTAGATCCTTGCTGAATGAACTGTCTGCTTGTCTGATTTCCTGAGAATACCCTAGGCTTGACGCTTTTAATTACTTGCTTTCACAACCAACTTGCTACTGTTTATTTTCTTGCTTCGCAATTTATTTACTTCACCATCTGCTTATTTCTAGTATTAGTCTCTACTGTTCTGATCTATCGAGACCAAGTGTCCCTGTGGATTCGATAACCCTATAACTACTTTGACATTGCTGTTCACTTGCAGTTTAGAATAGGGATTAATTCTTGACCTATCAGTGTGTCGGTCGACACAAGGCCGAAACCGAAACTGATGTTTCGGTTTATGTCGAGGTTCGTATATAAGTGATCTTATATTTCGACCTAAACAACGGAGCCGCCTGAGACACCTTTTCTCAGAGAGAAAAACACAGAAACCTCATAGAAACTGAGTTCCCAGGAGATCCGAGCCCCGGTACTAGCATCCCGGCGGATTCCAGCTTGTGTGCGTGTGGACTATCAGTAGAGGCGCATCATCTGAGGCGCTGGAGATCTCGTTTACCTGACCCTATTCCGCTGCCAGAACAAGGTAAACACGAGATCAGATCCTTAATTCAATTAACTAGACCTTATATCCTAGGCTATCTGGAACTCACGAGGATTCTGAATACGGTAGAATTGGCTCGAAGTTCCAACAGTGGTATCAGAGCCTTAGGGTTTTATCATTGAATCAGACATGTATATTGAATTTGATGATTTAGATTCGCAAACTAGGTTGTTTGGTTAGAACAGGTAAGATCGATTTCGATCAAGATCGAGTCTGTGTTTTCGCACAGTGTCGATCGACACACTAGGTGTGTCGGTCGACACAGAACAGCGAAAACGACAGATTCGGCGGCTATGGTTTTTTGCGAAGAAAAACCGAAAGCCTTCTGTGTCGATCGACACAGGTTGAGTGTCGGTCGACACAGAGCAGATTCGGACGAGTGTCGATCGACACAGGTTAGTGTCGGTCGACACAGACTCAGCGAATGGTTAATCGGTTCAATTATATTGAACCGGTTATCATGCTTGGTTAAGACCAAATAAATCAGTTTAAATTGGATGAATTGGTTCAATTGGATTGAACTGATTATCTCAATAAGCAAAAACCGATGGTTTGAATCAGTTTGATTGGATAATACGGTTCAATGGAATTGGACCGGTTATCGCAATTAGTTGAAACTGGTTAAAACAGTTTAAATTGGATGAATTGATTCAATTGGATTGAACCAATTATCACAATTAGAATAAACCGATTTGAATGGTTAAGATCAGTTTGATCTGATAAGTCGGTTCAATTGGATTGGATCGGTTATCAAAACTGTTTTCGGTTAAGGTCTATGTCGACCGCCACACACGGGTTGTGTCGATCGACATGACCGGTTCGATGAACCAGGTTAATTGGATTAACTGGTTATTGAAGTCCGGTTTTGTTTGGTGGTGTCGATCGACAGACAGAGTCTACGTCGATCGACACAGTGCTCGAAATTCTGGTTATTGAACCTTGAATGTAAAGAAACCAAACTCGACCTAAACCTTGATCAAAGCTTAGCTTCAATATGGTCAACTGTCAAGACTTGTTTCATTGTGTGATGGTCTAGCCAAGAGCTTGGTGTCCACAATTAGGTGAGTAAGGCAGGTAATTATGTTGATGGACTTGCGGTGCTTGACATCAACAATTACATGACCTAATAGATTGATTTGCTAACCTTTCAGAGTTTAGTTTCCTCAACTAAACATCAAGTGACCTTGATGTCTTGCCCAATCTCGTCTACTGTCAAGGCTCGGTTCATTGTTGGATAATCTTGGAGTCCTTGATATCCACAGTGATCTGATCTTGCAGGTGTTCATTGATAGACTCGCAGTGCGACTGTCAATGATCACAAGACAGAAGAGATCGTTTTACTTGACTGGGCTATCAGAAGTTCTGGGCCCAGAGACATCAGAGTAGGCGAGACATGGATTGTCTTATCTGCGACCAAGAGTTGTACTGGGTACAATTAGCAATGATTTGCTTACCTAAATAACTAAATTTTGGGTGATGACGAGTCGTCCACTCAGAATTTGGTGAAGTATGGATCTTGGATCATTATATTCATAGAGGGAACATTGTTTGAATATAATGCGAATTTTCTTATTAGATAAGATTTCTCATCATATACATAACTAAATCTTTGTTTTCTTGGATTTCAGCTTATGTCTATGACTACTTTCTCGTTGCGATCCGTCCTTGAGAAGGACAAGTTAAATGGATCCAACTTCCTGGATTGGTATCGGAATCTGAGATTCATTCTCAAGCAGGAGAGCAAGGACTATGTCCTTGAGAAAACTCTTCCAGAAAAGCTTGGGACCAATCGCTCGCATGCAACATATAATGCTTGGAATAAGCATTATACTGATATGGTAGATGTGCGTGATCTGATGTTGGCTACCATGAACTCAGACTTGAAGAGTCAGTATGAGAACATGGAGTCACCAATAGAGATGATCACCAGCCTGAAACTGAAGTTTCAGGATTTGGCACGAGTTGAGAGATTTCAGATGGTGAAGTCTCTCACTGGGTGCAAACTACCAGAGGATGCTCCAGTAAGTCCTCATGTCATTAAAATGATGGGTTACATTGATAACCTCGGGAAACTGGAATGTCCTGTCAGCTTAGAGTTGGCCACTGACATCATTCTGCAGTCACTGTCGTCAAGCTATGACAAGTTCGTTAAGAACTATATCAAGAAAGGTTTGACGAAGACGTTGACTGAGCTGCATGGCATGCTCAAAACAGCAGAGCATGACATCATAAAGGGTAAAAGATTTGAGAGATCTTGTAAAGACAATGGTGAAGGCAGGGCCGTCCAGATTTGGAATCATGATAAGCATGTGTCATCTTATAAGCCCAAATCAGGCCCATCTGGTGTTAGAAAATGCTTCTACTGCGATGAGTCAGGGCATTGGAAAAGAGATTGAATTAAATTCTTGGAAGATTCACAAGAGATGAAGGAGATGTATGGTACTTCTTCTTCAGGTATTGTGTTATTAATTCAAGTTCTACATTAGTATTGGATACTAGTTGTGGTACTGATATTTTAGAAATATGCAGGACCTAAGCAACAATAGAACGTTGAAGAAAGGACAAGTGGAACTGCGTGTCTGGTATGAAGCAATGGTTGCTGCATGAGCCGTAGAGATTCTCCACTTGTAGGAGCCTTTCATACTTGGTTTTGGAAATTAAGTAATTGCTACTATGTATTTGCCTTGAGCAGAAATGTCTTTCATTTTCTTGTAAGAATTTGGATATTCCTCATTTTGATAAAAGACAAGTTTTGTTCTTTAGATCTTAATGAAATATTCTATGGTAGCACCCCATTTGGAATGGGTTTTATATCTTGAACCAATGTACGCTTGTACACATAACATAAATACCAAACACTTTAAGTCTGATGACTTGAAGTCGATTTTTCCTTAGCATAGTCATTTAACCACACAAAGTGAAGCGGATTCAGAAGTTCCATAGTTTTGGACTCATTTGATTATTAATCATTTGAGATATGAATTCTGCTCACTGGGCCAAATGACTAAGGCCCTTTTAGCAGAGCTAAAGGAAATGGGCCAGAGGCTTATTGGGCCTTACACATACTGATGTATGCGGCCCGATGAGCATTAGTGCCAAAGGAAATCTTCTGTACTTCATTACTTTATTGATGGCATCAATAAGTATGGCTGTGTTCATTTGATGAAACACCAGCAGGAATCCCTTGAGGAGTTCCAAGATGAAGTGTAGAACCGATTTGACAGAAGTATTAAGATCCTCGATTGAATCGCGGAGGAAAATACTTGAGTCAAGAATTGGGTGATCATCTAACAAAATGAATCGGATCTTATTAGATATGCTCCGATTAATGATGGAGCACATGAATCTTCCATAATCATTTAAGGATACGTCCTAGAATGTCTATGTTTACGCTAAACAAGTTTCTATCAGAATCAGTGAAAAACACCACATTGGATGTGGACTAGGTGATTTCCAAATTTGTTTTTCTGATTAATTGGGGATTGCAAGGTTTGTGTAAGACATTAGTCAATAAACAAACTTGAACCCACATCTGATAAGTTCTACCTCGCTGGTTGTCCTAAGGGAACCAAGGCTTGTTACTTTTGCAACCAATCCGAGGACAAAGTATTGTTGTTCGGAACTGTGTCTTTTTGAGAAAGATCGTACTTTCAAAAGGAACAGTGGGAGTAAAAGTACACATCGAATAAATTCGATAAACACAGGAGGCTGCTCAACCTGTTGAGGGAGAGCAGCGGTGAGATCAACAAAGTGCTGTAGGATCTACACCTGTGGAGAGTGAAATTCGCAGATCCGAAAGGATCCGTCACTAACTCGAGAGTGATTTCTCGTAATCAATTGTCGTGATCTATTGATCATTGAAAAGTGACGAGCATGCGAAATTCAAAGAAGCAATGGTGAGCCCCAACTCCGAAAATTGGCTGGGTATGCATGTTAGCTTCACCGATCCATTTCTGGATTGAAGCAAACATCTTGGAGTTGGAATCAACATTCTGATAATGTGGTCAAAAGTTTTGACTTGATCAGAGAGAAATAAAACCATGTGTTTACAAAAAGACTAGTGGGAGCGTAATTGCAATTCTCACACTGTATGTAGACAACATACTTAATCTCATAAACGACGTTCCAACGCCAAAGTCTTATCAAGATTTGGGTAGGAAGTTAAGTTTAATGATGGACATGGGAGAAGGCCGTAAAAGTTCTTGGAATAAGGATCCATTGGATTGGATCAGAAAGGCTAATTGGATCGTGTCAAAATCCTTATGTTGATAAGGTATTGGACAGTTTCGATATGCATGATTCCAAGAATGGCTTCATACCAAAGGTCTTATGGCAATAATCTAAGCGAGATGCAGTGTCTTGGACACTGGCTGAGCTAGTAATTATATTAGCAAGATGAAGTGTTTTGAACACTAGCTGAGCTATTATTATTAATGAGTGTGATTACTAATGCTGCTGCAATAGAATCCATCATGAATGCCATATTTTGCGCTCATCTAGATGCAGCTTACGCATAAAGCATGACGAGAAAATACCAAAATGTTCCGGTAATAATCACTGAACGGTTACCAGAAATATCCCAAGTGTTTGATGAACTCTAAGGATAGTTTCGTGGTGAACTGAGGAAGTGACGAACCAGTTGAAAGTAGTTAGACGGACAAAGACGATTCCCGGTTCCCACCTGGTTATGTCTCTTTGTCTGAATAGCGGTGCTATCTGTTGGAAAGGCTCCAAGAAGTGGACCGTAGAATAGTGCTTTTATTTGAATGACGGTGTGGTTTGTTGGAATTGTTTCAAACAAAACACCGCAGTCTCTCCCACAACCTAAGCACCAGATTTATTCTGTTGCTGTAGGTATAAGATATCTGAAGAGATGATCTTGATTCTAGTGGGAGTAATTCTAATTATGTTATAATCTTTACATAGACATGCTATGGTAGTGTTTATGTAAGTTAAACTGACATCAGTATTATTTAATTATTGGATAATTAAATAATGGTCCCAAAGTACTTTATAGTCATCATATAGGTCATCAAGTTGAGGACTTGATCATGAAACCCTATAAGTAAAAGATGACATAAATTATGATTGTCCCTGGTCGAGGTTATTGAAGTGGGGCACCAATAACCGCGCGAGACTAGTATGTGAGGTGACTGCTGGACTAAGTTTCATGGAGTCAATGATATGATTATCACAGTCAGTCACATAGATATATGTTGGTGAACATATGATCGGACATGACCCGCAAAATGAGAACTCCACAGGATAGTTATATCAGTGTCATGGGAGGTTCTCATTACGACTATATAGTATAGTCCTTAGACCTGAGTTCATCATGCTTTCTAGCATATAATTGGTGCGTTTTGACCTTGTCAAACGTCGTTCCGTAACTGGCGGCTATAACGGCATTGCTTATGCGTATCATGAAGTATGTTTAGAAACAGGGATGAAACAAGATGGGATTTGTCCCTCCTAGAACGGGAGATAAATATCTCAGGGCCCATCGAAGATTTGATACTGAGAAAATGCATGGCCGTGCTCAAACGAGGTGATTGTCAGTCGTTTGTTTTATCAGTATAGATCAGGAATTCGATGAACATGATGTTGGCTATAATAAGGATGACACAGTCTCTTGCCTTATGCCAAATCGAGATATAGAGACGAAGGGATTATAGGAATAGATGATTCCAGTACAAGTGGGAGATTGTTGGGATTATGTCTTGAAATCACATTGTACTCACTCTAGAGATAGTTGTATTGTCGAGATCGGACAATTCATGTGATACTGGGTAGTCATAATGTTTTGCTAGAAACCGCTTATGACAAATGAGTTGTGACTCATTTCCAGTATCGTGTGAACCTACAGGGTCACACACCTAAGCAAGTTGGACATAGTCCATATGGGATTGATCATTGGCATATGATCTGGTCGATGTGTATTGGATACACATCGAATATAGTTTTGATGAGGTGTGTCGATCGACACTGTTAAGTGCGTCGGTCGACACAAGACGTGTGTCGATCGACACCACTAAGTGTGTCGGTCGACACAAGGCCGAAACCGAAACTGATGTTTCGGTTTATGTCGAGGTTCGTATATAAGTGATCTTATATTTCGACCTAAACAACGGAGCCGCCTGAGACACCTTTTCTCAGAGAGAAAAACACAGAAACCTCATAGAAACTGAGTTCCCAGGAGATCCGAGCCCCGGTACTAGCATCCCGGCGGATTCAAGCTTGTGTGCATGTGGACTATCAGTAGAGGCGCAGCATCTGAGGCGCTGGAGATCTCGTTTACCTGACCCTATTCCGCTGCCAGAACAAGGTAAACACGAGATCAGATCCTTGATTCAATTAACTAGACCTTAGATCCTAGGCTATCTGGAACTCACGAGGATTCTGAATACGGTAGAATTGGCTCGAAGTTCCAACAGTAGGATCCATCTGGGTGGCGTGGATCAGAAAGCAATATTTTTCGTCCAAGAGCTTTTGGGCGTTAGACGACAAAAACGCGGGCTTCTCTTGGTTATTTCGAAAGCTTCTCAGATTTTGCAAGAAGGTGCTTCAATTTATCCGAATCAACATCAGAAATGGTGAAGATTATTTCTTATGGTGGGATCCTTGGACGCCGTTTGTTTCTTCTTTTATAGTCTTAGTTATGTCTTTAGTAGTTTCCAACTTTGTTTGTAATTTTAAAATTTAAAATTTCATATTTTCTAGTTTTTTTCTTTGTCTCCGTGAACATATTTTAGTCGGCCACCTTTATTATCGGAACGTTTTGTCTTTTATATATCATTTATTAATAAAAAATTTAACAATGGATGTTAAGGGGTTGGTCTCTGCAAGTTTGGTAGTTTCGTGGCGTTTTGCGATTTTTAGATTTGGTTTAAGACGCTTTTTTATTTTATAGTCTTAGTTATGTCTTTAGTAGTTTTTGACTTTGTTTGTAATAAAATTTTAAATTTTCATATTTTCCTTTTTGTGCTTTGTCTTTGTGAATATATTTTTGTCTGCCACCTTTATTGTCGGAAACCTTTGTTTTTACCGATCATTTATTAACAACAATAGATGTTAAGTGGTTAGTCTCCGCAAGTTCGGTAGTTTCGTGGTGTTTTTCGATTTTTAGATTTGGTTTAGGACGTTTTTTCTCCTTTAGAGTCTTAGTTATGTCTTTAATAGTTTCCGACAATGTTTATAATTTTAAAATTTCATATTTTTCTTTTTTGTGCTTTGTCTTAGGTAACATATTTTTGTCTGGCTTCTTTATTGTCGGAAATCTTTGTTTATTATTGATCATTTATTAACAACAATAGATGTTAAGTGGTTGATCTCCGCAAGTTCGGTACTTTCGTGTCGTTTTGCGATTTTTAGTTTTGGTTTAGGACACCTTTTCTATTTTATAGTATTAGTTATGTCTTTAATTGTTTCCGTCTTTGTAATTTTAATTTTTTTTAAAAATTTTTATTTTTATTTTTGTGCTTTGTCTTCGGAAACATATTTTTGTCGACCACCTTTATTGTCGGAAAGCTTTGTCTTTTGCCCATCATTTATTAATAACTATAAATGTTAAGTGGTTGATCTCCGTAAGTTCAATAGTTTCGTGTCGTTTTGCGATTTTTAGATTTTGTTTAGGGCGCGTTTCACTTTTATAATCTTAGTTATGTCCTTAATAGTTTCTGACTTTGTTTGTAATTTTAAAATTTAAAATTCTAAATTCTCTTTTTTGCGCTTTGTCTTCAGAAACATATTTTTGTCTGCTATCTTTATTTTCGGAAAGCTTTATTTTTTACCGATCATTTATTAACAACAATATATGTTAAATGGTTGGTCTCCACAAGCTCGATAGTTTCATGGCGTTTTGCAATTTTTAGATTTGGTTTAGGACACTTTTATCTTTTATAGTCTTAGTTATGTCTATAATTTTTAAATTTTATATATTTTTGTGTTTTTTCTTCGGGTACGTATTTTTGTCCACCTTCTTTATTGTCGGAAAGCTTTGTCGATCATTTATTAAAATATATATCAAATATATTTTATTGAAAATATTTTAACTAGTACATTTTATATTTTTGTTATTTTAAGATATTGATTAAGTTTCTTTGTTAATTATATAAACTCATCTCATGATTTTAGATAAGACGTATTTTAATTAAAAAAAACATCATACCAACTACTCAAATTCACCAAAAATCACCAAAATGATTCTGGTTATAAAGACTAGAAAAAGGAAGCAGAAAATAATGATCACAAGAAAAGGAGGGTAAAAAGAAAATTAATGGTAAAATAATGTGGTCGTAGTTAATTTCCACGATATTGTGTGAAGGTAAAGATATGCTTTTATGGCAATAAAAGTTTCCATTGATATGCTTATATTTAATTTCCTAAGTTTCCTCAATACTTAAATTGACCCTTAGTTAGGATGGATATTGATTGCACTAATTTTTTTTCTAACAAAATTATGCATAAGAAGAAAACTAGTGTAGATTTGTAATTTGCATATGATTCAAAATAAAAAAGTGTTAAGGTCAAGGTCAACAAACAGAAATTGACAGTTTAATTAATTTTAAAGAACAAGAAAATAAATGAGTTCCACCATCACCATTTTGGAAATATGGACTTCTAGTCATACTTTGAATTATATTTACTGTTTACATGGAGTTTACATTTATTTATACTATTCACATTAATTTTTTACCATTATGAGCGGTTGTTGCATGACAAATATAAATCTAGCATATAAATACGACAAAAAAAGATATACGACAAAATATAACGTAGCAGTTGGTGTACTTAAAATATTGAAACGGTCGTAAGAATTCAGTTCAAATTACTTTGAGAATCACTAGAAGAAATCGGCCACTAATAAGCAATATTAACACGTATCTTAATTAATTGCCAAAAAACACTCGTGTTTTTATTCATAAATAGTCCTAAATTTCCTTTTAAAATATAATAATAATAATGTTTATTTGTTAGTTTATACAATTAATTTAAGAATTAATAAAAAGAAAAAGGGAAAAAAGAAAAGAAACGTGACTCAACATAAATGAAACGCATTTCTAAAGCAAATCCTACTAATACTATTTTGTCTCTCGAATCTTACAAACGCATTTATTCTTCTTCTTCGTCGTCTTCTTTCTTTTTCTTTCTCTCTATCTCTCCTCCAGAGTACTATTTGACTCCTGAAAATGAACCAGTCTGACTTAGAATCAGCAAAGACGACAGTCAAACTTAACCTCTTTAGATGAAGAGGTTTATCTTTTCAACCGTGACGTTTGCCGTCACCGTCGCTGTTATCTTCATCGTTCTCTTCTTCCTCTCAATTCCTTCCACCGCCTTAGGCTCAGGCTCAACTTACGCCATCGTCTACGGCTCCAACACCGTCTGCGCCTTGATTTCCGGCCAACCCACACAACGTATTCTCTGTTACAATACCCGCCTCCGGACTACCATCACTCTCAATCCCGGCGTCTCGTTCTCCTCAATCGCCGCCGGTGAGAATTTCCTCTGCGGCATACGCTCCGGTGGTTACAGCCTCCTCTGCTGGGATGACATCGGAAGCTACGCTTTCAACCCAAAGCGAATCTACCAGAGTGACACCGTTTTGCTCGAGAGTCTCTCCATCGGCGACAGTCAAATCTGCGCCACCGTTAACGGCACAAATTCCTTAAAATGCTGGAGAAGTGATCAATCAACGCCTACTCCGAACGAGGGATTCTTGTCAATTTCATCCGGCGTTGGTTTCTCCTGCGGCGTTTCGTTTCGAAACAACCGAATCCTTTGCTGGGGAAATGATCCGGTGAAATCGGGTCGGATCCAAACCGGATTCGGAAACACGACGATGGTTAGCATATCGGCAGGTGAATCACACGCTTGCGGATTAAACTCCACCGGGAATTTGATCTGCACCGGAAGCAACGAGTCTGGGCAGCTCAATGTTCCATCGAATCAACCTTTCGTTTACTCGGATCTCACTCTCGGATCGAATTTCACTTGCGCGATGCAAAATTCGAACAATTCTGTAATTTGCTGGGGAGGAGGAGCAGAGAGATTCAACAATGTCACGGAAGGGATCTCCTTCGAGTCAATTTCATCCGGGCCGGGTCTAATTTGCGGGTTAATCTCCGGTAATCTCTCCGTCATGTGTTGGAACCCTTTTAATTTCTCAAGAATCTTCCTCCCTTTCTCAGATATTTTACCAGGCCCTTGCGATGATTCATCTCTTTGCTCTTGTGGTGTGTATCCACAATCCGATAAGCTCTGTTCAGGCTCTGGTTCGATCTGCAGTAAATGCGAAATCACAATTCCGGCGAGCCCTCCGAGCCGATTTCCACCTCCTCCACCACATTCACAGTCAGCTTCATCTCCGCCGTCAGATACGTTAACAAAAGGATTATTAGCGTTTGCGATCGTTGGATCAGTAGGAGCAATCGCAGGGATTTACAGTGTGATCTACTGTTTATGGACTGGAGGTTGCGTGGGCAAGAAGAAAGTTCATAACTCAGTCCAACCGACGATAACTCGCGGCGGTTCAACTAGCCGGTCAAACAGCTCGTCTCGGTCCATGACAATAAGACGTCAAGGCTCGAGAATGCTATCGATGAGGAGACAAAGAAGCGGAACATCATCGAAACATCCAGATAAAGCTGAAGAATTCTCCTTCTCCGAGCTCGCTTCCGCCACCGGAAACTTCTCATTAGAGAACAAAATCGGTTCCGGAAGCTTCGGTGTTGTTTACAGAGGCAAACTCAACGACGGTAGAGAAGTGGCGATCAAACGCGGCGAAGTAAACGCGAAACTGAAGAAGTTTCAGGAGAAAGAAACCGCGTTTGATTCCGAAATCGCGTTTCTATCAAGACTTCACCATAAACATTTGGTTAGACTCGTTGGGTACTGCGAAGAAAGAGAAGAGAGACTTCTGGTTTATGAATACATGAAGAACGGTGCGTTACATGATCATCTTCACGACAAGAACAACGTTGAAAAACATAGCAATTTGATCAATTCATGGAAAATGCGGATCAAAATCGCGTTAGACGCGGCTAGAGGAATCGAGTATTTGCACAATTACGCGGTTCCGCCGATTATTCACAGAGATATAAAGTCATCTAACATTTTACTCGACTCGAATTGGGTCGCTAGGGTTTCGGATTTCGGGTTATCATTAATGGGTCCTGAATTAGGGAAAGATCATAAGCTCCATCCGACGAAAGCTGCTGGAACGGTCGGATACATTGATCCAGAATATTACAGTCTTAATGTTTTAACTGACAAGAGTGATGTGTATGGACTAGGAGTGGTGTTGTTAGAATTGTTGACTGGAAAAAGAGCGATTTTTAGGAACGACTGTGATGATGGTGAAGAAGAGTGTGTTCCGGTGCATTTGGTTGAGTACGCCGTGCCGGCGATTACGGCGAGTGAGCTGGGTAGGATTTTGGATCTTAGAGTTGGGTTGCCGGAGCTAGGGGAAAGAGATGCGGTGGAGCTGGTGGCTTATACGGCGATGCATTGTGTGAATATGGAAGGGAGGAATCGGCCGTCGGTGACTGACATTGTCGGGAATTTGGAGAGAGCATTGGATTTGTGTGGTGATAGTCATGGGAGTATCTCTAGTGGCATTTTGTGCTCTGTTATCTCCGAATGATAGAGATTAAAAAAAACCGGGATTTGACTATTTTTACATAGTGGATTTTATTTGTTTTTCTAGTATTTTTTTGGCTTTTTTGGATAATATTTTTGTATAGTGTTAGGTGCTTGGGAGAAATCGAATATTCAATATTCATGGTCTAACCTTTTGGTTGGGAAATGTATAACTTGGAGAGCGGAAAGCGAATTATTAAAATTGAATTGTTTTTAGAAAGAAAAAAAGTTTGTGTGAAAAAAGATGGGGACTTTTTATGATTTTGTTTGGACCATTTGGTCAAACTGGATGTGTTGTTGTTGATACATATGGAGCCCGCATGGTAGCGATGGCTATAGCGTGTGGATTTATATAATGTCCTCTGTGGGGTTATAGTTCGATATAAAAATTAGTTTTTTTTGTCAACAATAAAAAAAAAATTAGTTTTGGAAGCAACCATAGACATTCCACGAAGAGAGAAAAAAACAATTTAATTTGAAATGAAAGTAGAAGAGTGGGTCCAAATTAATTTAAAAGAAAAGTCTAAGAGTGGGTCCAAATATTACACGTGTATATTATCTTAGATCGACATGTCAACATGCCAAACAAACAGACCTGAATCTATTGACTTTGAAGAGTCCAATTTATTACCGGTCAACAGTTTCTTCTGTCTTTTTTTTTGTTTCCAAATCATCAAATTTTCCTTATGCCTTGAAGAAAATTATTATTCTTGACTTTTTGAAAATATTTTAAGTAGAATAATTAAATGGGGGAAATGTAAAATTTATTATTTGGTGTAATATATTTTATGGCCTATCATTTGCTAAACAAAGACAGCAAATAATACATTAATTAATTAAGGTTTCGAAAAATGTCCTGCTTCTTCATTAATTCTGTCAAATGCATTTGCTATAAAACGACCACAATTTCAAGGACAATATTCAGTCATAGTTAAGTGGAGTTTCTGTGATGCTTCCGTAGTTCCTAAAATAGGAACACCAACAAAATTCCCAACGAAACGTTTTAGTGATATGTAACTGTAAGGGAATATATCGGGCAAACCACAATGCAATAAAGTCAGTGTTACTAGCTTTTGTCGTGACATTCTAATGTAACTTCCATTCATTTAAGTTTCTTAACTTCAAATTTGAATTATGATTACGATGGACATTGGAACTAACTGTTAAATTTAAATTACGTAGTGTTATTAATAAAAGTTCTGTCACGCGGAATTAGCTTATATAGAAGATAGTATACACGAATAAATTTAGAGTAATATGAATATATGATTCTAGGACAACCAAACCACCACACCATCTTAAATTTGGCGGCAGCACGGTGGTGGGGCAATCCAGGGACGTAGCTGATTTAGCTGAGGCTATAGACCGGAAAAAAATAGAGGCCTTCTATTTACATTATAAAGATACATAAAAAAATTAAGTCGAATGATTTTAAAATATTCAAAATAACATAAAAAACCAATTTTTCTAAGACAAAAAAAACACTAATAATCAAATTGCAAGCGGGATATTTGATTATTAGTTTATCAAGTTGTCTTTATCTCTACTATAACTGCAAACGGAATCTTTAAAGAAAAAAAACGAGAACTCTAGACAAATGTCTCAAATGTCTATATTCAACTCCGGCACTGGAGCTGGCGGTGAGGACAGCCAACAACTAAATGACTTCTTGTATAACTTATTAATTTTGTTATTTTTCTCTATTTTGTGTTTCATAATTAGATATCAAACCTTTACAAACAACGGCGGTCTAACAATAATACAAGAGACATCTCCATTAGATTAATAGAGGGTTTAATTTGACATAATTTGACATAACTCAATTTAGTTATTTCTCTAAGAATTCTTAGAGTTTCTCAAGTAGTAATATTTTTCCCTGCTCAATATTAGGGTGGGGCATTTTATCCGGAACTCAAATCCAAACCCGAAATCGACCCAAAAAATCTGATTCTAAACCGATTTTTTTAAAAATATCCGAATAGGGTTTAAGTCAAAGTAATTTGAGTATCGGGTAATACCCGAATCCGAACGAATATCCGAACGAATATACAAACGAATACCCGAAGTAATCCAAAATTTTATCTAATTTGATTAGTTTTGAAATTTTGTTTAGCTTGAGTAGTTTTTTATTCATATTTTGAGTAATACATATATTTTGAGTATTTTTAAATATTTTGAATATATTTTTTTTTGATTTTCGGGTAAATAAAATATTTTTGAATATTTTTAAATAATTTTTTCGAGTTTTTAGATATTTTATGATAATTTTGAATACCCGAACCAGATAAATCCTGAATCGAATCTGGCCCGATATACAAAAATACTCGAAAGAATTCTCTAACTCTAAACCCGAATAACTCAATCCGAACTCGAACGAATATCTGAATATTCACGCCTACTCAATACTCTAAATTCACTCTACTTTTTGTAGATAATTATCTTTATTAACACATTTATTGAACTCGTTTAACTAAAGAATCAGCTATAACATTAGCTGATCTTAAAACAGTAATAAAAAATTTATAAAATCAAAATCACAAGCAATGACATCAGAAAGGTAATTAAAAATTTTCTACTCTTCTCATGCATTGTTAATGCTCATCAATGTTTGACAGTAATAGTAGAAATGAATCACTTTTGTAAGTTATAGCTTCTGGCTTACAGCATACTTCGTAGCAACGTTTATGTTTGAATCTTATAATCATGTTCGTTTGTCTGTCATCGATAATAATGACAACGGCTGATTATTGTCTGTTTATCTGTCACAACTGCTAGTCTCTAATTGCAGTCTCTTGCGTCTAACGTTGTTTTAATTAGTAATCAGAATTTCGAACCGCATCAGACTTCAATTGGATGATGGTGGCTGTTGTTGGCGATTGCGGCAGATAAACGAATAATAATTTGTCGCTATTGCCAACCACAACCGCTAGCCGCAGCCGACAACAAAAAGGCAAACGAACAACCAAATAGTTTATACCTCTAGGATTCATTAACTCAAAACAACAACATCCATTTATGTTACCACATAAAATACATCCTATTCTACAATCAAAATATCCAGCATTCCACGATGCATCAACTATATGTGGGATATCCATTAATCTATTATGAACCTTTGCACAGTTCCGATACAAACTCTTGTATAGCTTTCTTGATTGATTAGTTCAAACACATGAGCCAAACATTCCCACGCAAAAGAGGTCAAAACATGAACCAACAACAGTTTCACACATAAGCTTGGTTTACAAAAGAGGACTTTAGTCTTCAACTTATATGGAAAGCAGTGTTAAACAAAGAAACTACACAAAATCATCCTAAAACACACGATAATACACGAAATTGGTATCAAAACAATTGAAATATCATTAGAAAACCTAGTTCAAAAAAAAAAAAAAAACAATTGAAATATCAGTAAAGCATTGATCCAAAATAACAGGAATAAAAATCAAAGTTATTTTGTGGTAATGTTTTTTTTTAAAAGGATATTCAATTTTGTGGTAATGTTACGTTTGTGGTAACAGCTAATTTAACTTCCATTCATTTAAGCTTAGCGGTGCTTCTAACTTCAGAATTGAATTATTATGATATGCGATGGGCCATGGAACTATTAAATATACACACATAATAAACATAGTACTAATAAAAATTCTTGAATGTGGAATCAAATTACATAGAAAATAGATAGATATGCATGAAAGTCATGAATAGTTTTATTTTGACAAAATGTGGCGGCAGCACGGTGGTGGGGAAATCATAGCGGTGACCAATGAGGACGGCCAACTAATAAATGGCTTCTTATTTAAATACTACTCCGATCCATCTAAAATCAGCATAAAGTTTTTTTTTGTTCACTCACACTCGCACAGCTCATCACTACATGTATCTGCTTTTGTGTGTGTCTAGTTCATCTCATAATTTGTTTAAGTTTAACTGGTTAGATAATTCGTTCATTAACCCATTGCTTTGCAAAACCATTAATACTTTTACATAAGCTAATACTTTATCATTTAGAGTTTTACCTTTTTATATGGTTATCAGCTAATAGTTTTCGATCTATATATGCAGATTGAATGATCTTTTTATGATTTATAGCCTAACATTCCTCTCTCTGTATCATTCAAATTGTTCAATGTGTAGTGAAGATGTGTTGCTAAGATTCAGAATTGATCTTTTCGGGTTTCAATAATTTCGATTTATATCGGATTTTCGGTGATTTTCACCGGCTTTCTCTAGAGAGCATTTCCCGGTTTTGCTTTGTCCCGTTTTATTTTTCTGATGATAGTGTTTTTCTTCAATCTCAATCATACTCTCTTTTTCGGTGGATTCATATTTTCGTGACTTTCATCTGTTCTCGGAAGCGGAGCTTTATGATGAACAAAAGTTAGAGCCAATAATTTAGTCTCGTGCGACAGCGGAGCCTCCTCGACACTGGCGATGTATGGTGGCGGTTTGAATCTGAGATCTCCTTTAGGCGTTTATTCCTAGCGAGCATCTTTACGGCCATCCAGATCACCAGATGAGTTACGGTCTTGCAGAGATCAAAGTTGTGGTCACCAGCGACGTTTCTCTCCCCCTTCGGTGATGGTGCATGACGGTGATTTTCTTCAGGCGCATGTAGAATCTTTGGTCTTGTTCGTGACAGTTATGCCACGTTTTTAGGCATTGGGCTTTTACGTTTTTCGGCTCAAATATCATCTTTGTTTGATTTGTACTCATTTGGGCCCAAAATTAATACTACAACACAGTTGATAAAAAATACTAGTTTAATACTAATTATGCCACGTAATTATGAAAATGGAAAAAGAAAATGTGATAATGGAGAGCATTCATATGTCTCAACTTGCAACTAATTTATATTAGGGGTCATGTTGAAAAAACATTTAAAATTTGAGGGCATATTTTCAATATTTCAACTACTCTGTAAATGTAAAAGCCAAGCAAAGGCAAAACAAACAACAAAAATCTCATTGACTCATTTCCCAAATTCCAACACGAGGAGCTCTTTTGTTTGAACATAACTGTTGATAGATCTGGGCGAAACTAAGAAGGACGAACATTGTTTAGTTTGATCCCGGGAAATCGAACGAATGGCGATTACGGCGACTAGATTGGTCTCGCTCACTCTCTTGTGGATTGTCGTCCTCTTCGTCACACTTGCTCTCATACAGGTTAAAAATTTGATCCTTGATCCTCATTTTCTGTTAGTTTCTCGAGCTGGGTCTGCGAAATTACTTACCTTTGTGGCTTCAATTTTGCAAATTTGTTTACTTCTCAGATTAAATTGACTGATGTTGCGGATCCTATTGTTCCTGACAAGATTGCTAGCCAGGTGAGCACTGTGCTGATAGCATTTTTTTTTTGGTTTGGTCAGACTTTGTTATTAGGGTTTATGCCTTTGTAAATTTCAGGTAGGAGAGGAATTAGGAGTTACCCACAAAGTTTACTTTGACATTCAGATCAATGGCTCACCAGCAGGTTAGAAAGTTTCCTCCTTTTTCTATTTAATTTGGAATATGAACTAAAAAGTCTGAACCTTTAAAAAAATATTGTTTAGTGAATCGGATAGTTGATTAAGGATGCTTCTAGTTCAGGAACTGGCTCAATTGCTTAAACAGATTAGTAATGTTAACTGTTTGCTTGAAGCTCAGAACTCTTTGTACAGATCAAAGAGTAAACTTTTGCATATATGTCTTTCATGTATAGGGCGGATTCTCATCGGGCTTTTTGGGAAGATAGTTCCTAAAACTGCAGGTACAGTTTCAGCCAAGACTTGATGGAAAAAATATTCAAATTGTCTCTCTTTCTTTCTTGATGGATCCATGATTTTTCATATCTTTGCAGAGAACTTTCGAGCACTTTGCACGGGTAGCCAAGTAACCTTTGTTTCCCTCTTTAAACACTCAATGAGTCTTTGAATTCTCTGAGACAAGAGAGTCTTTGGGGGTTTGATGTTTGATCCTCCTTTGGTGCAGGAGAGAAAGGAGTTGGGAACAATGGGAAACCTCTTTATTTCAAAGGAAGTAGCTTCCATAGGATCATTCCTAGCTTCATGATTCAGGGTGGAGATTTTACACGAGGCGATGGGCGAGGTGGAGAGTCGATCTATGGTGATAAATTTGCAGATGAGAACTTCAAACTCAAACACACCGGGCCAGGTACGTGTTACAGCTACCTCTTAAGGCCAGTAAACACTCAATACATAACTAAAAGAAAAAGGCTTATTGGGTTGAGTCTGCAAATGGATTTCAGGAGTTTTATCAATGGCAAACTCGGGACCAGATTCCAACGGTTCACAGTTCTTTATCACAACCGTCACCACGAGTTGGTAAGTAGTCGAGATGATTTATTTGACTGTTCTCCAGAATGTGTAATCTTGGTTGCGGTTCTGTTTTTTTCGACCATGTGATTATGACATCTTTAATGTGTGTGTTTGGCAAAAAGGTTGGACGGACATCACGTTGTGTTTGGGAAGGTATTGTCTGGCATGGAAGTAGTGCGCAAGATCGAGTCGCAGGGACAAACCAGTGGAGAGCCCAAAGGAAAAGTTATCATTTTGGACAGTGGAGAAGTTTCTTTGTAATAATATATTTCTTCCAGTTTAAAAAACTTTAAATATAAGTTTTTCATTGTTCCAAAATACACAAAGGTTAAGTTCATCAACAAAATTACTCTCATTTTCGTCCTGTTATCATATTCTTGTTTCTCACATTGTTCACAAATTTGAGACATGTTACAAAATTCTTTTAGCAATTCCAAATTTCAGATGGGAATGGAAATTCCAAATAAGTTTTTTGATACAGAACCAAAAATAAATAAATAAGAATAAGCTAAGGTCGGTCCTGAAAAGGAAAACCTTCTAGGATTTGGGATTTCGGTCCTCTCTTCCATCATCTATCATGAGTGGTTTTCTTGGGCTTCCCCTAATAATGTTTGGTGTCAAGTCGGTGGTGTCTCTTGCTTTGTTGTTCAGTGTTCGGGATACTCGGTTTGCCTTCGATTTTCGGTTTTAGTCTAGCTCTTTTTAGTGATTTGATTGTTTTGGCTCCAAGAAAGCTTTGGCTTGTGGCTCTAGTATCATTTTGTGATAGCTGGCTCTAGACTTTAAGGTTGTATTCGAACAATATATTCGATCTTTGGTTATGAATTGAAAAATCTCCCAGTAAAAAAAAACAATAAGCTAAGGTTAGAGAATGTACATTTTAAAAGAAATCTGAGAAAGAGAAACAAAGAGCTTAAGCATCATCTGAATCATGGGAATATCAAATCATAAGTCTTGAAATTTGTTGTCAGACCAAGTCGTTACTATCGTGAGGACCAACAATCTTATACCTGTTGCAATAAAAAAAAATATCAACATTTGGGATCAAACCTCTAAATACATTCTTGAATCAATATTTGTGTGTTGATAAGATAAAATCAAGAAAGGGCTCTCACAATTCAAGAACAGATTTTCCTTCCTTGTATTTCTGGCTCATATCATGAGCAGTCACCTAGAAACATAAAAGATAAAACAAAGTTTAGAGGTTTGTCTACCAAGTAAACTAAATAAAGGTTTGTCTTACGTATTTCCAGCCAACGTTTGATCCACAACCAACACAGAAAATGTCAGTTACGGTATGAAGTCCAGTTATCATCATTTTGTCTTCTTTAGCTCCAATTGAAATATTTACCCTAAACGATCATCATCATCATCATCATCATCATCAAAAACCATAAACTAGGAGAGTATAAAGAACAAACTAGTAGCCCAAATTTGATTATAAGAAATAAGAAAGCTTACACTTCATCGAAGAGATAAGCTTGTCCATACGAGCATTGAAAAGTCTGCACAATCACAAAGTCAGTACTACTTAATCTATATGTATTATATAGTTCTAATGAATCACATGATCAATCCAAAAGGAATCACTGAAAGTTGGAAGGAAACGGATAAACATAATCAGAATGATGACAAAAGATGATGGAGATTGAAAAAGGATGAAACCTTGGAGATGATGTCTTCTTCTTTAGTAAGATGGGTCTTACAGTGTCTGCAACTATAGATTTGACCTTCCAGATCAACCATAAAAACCCTTCCCATCTTGGTTGAAACCACAATTCTCTCTCTATCTTCCGTGAGTTACTTATATAGCAAGAAACGTGGATATATAGTTCAAACGTAAAGATTTTATACTACAAAACTTCAAACTTCAAAAGCCATAAGAGCAGATTTGACGACTCAACTAAAACTCTAGGAAAATGGATTTAAAAAGGGAATATCTCTAGTTTATATCCAACTAGATATCCGAGATATCAGGCGACCAAAAGATATATTCTTTGACTACGTATATATATATATATATGAACAATATTGTTTACGACTGATTTGATTAAATCCGAATCTTCTGTATTGTTACAATTTTCTGATGATTTGTAATCATCTTTTTTTTATTTGATGTCTCTATTTTGAACTGAATAATTTATAATTTTGTTATTTGTTTATTATAATTTTTTGACTATGTTTTACAAAACAAATTCATATTATTTGCTTTTTCTTGTCAAGTTGTTTTTTCTTATTTCCGATTTCAAAAGTAATTAATTATATTAATATACTATTATTAAAAGGCATTACATGTAGTTAATAATAATGTATCATTAAAAGCATGACAAAGTAAATGATCTTTACAAAAATATAATTATATTGATTTTCAGAACTTAATATTATTGTTTTCCTTGGGATTTTTACTTCCCGCGATTTACCTTAGTTTTAACGCTTTCTCATTATTGTTTTACACCCGTTAGATTTAAGTTTTGCATATAATTACTCGATTTGCTTTTTTCTTTCATTTTGGACAATCTTCTGTCAAATTGCAAGAAAGAGAGCACACAGACATCAATGACAATGGCTTTGGCTGATGAATACAGCCCATTCAAAAAGATCAAGCAAAAGCAGCAATCCATTCTTAACTTTTGAATTGTTTCTATAGATCAAAATACTCCGGTTTCATTAGCTTACATACTTGGCTTTCTGCGAAAAGCTGGTTGAATAGCAAGTCATTCCTAGGAGAATACAATGGAAACCTCAATCTTGTGAAGAATGCATCTCCACTCCGTTAAGCTTCCATGATGCGAATGACTCAGCCAGATCCAACGCTGCTTGCACTCGTGTAGCATCTGTTCCCTGAGAACCAAAACATGTTGAAGCAATTGAAATTCACAGGCAAAAAGAAGAAAAGAAAGAGACTGTTTCCTGGTCAACGAAGCCGGGTCTTATATGCGACCCACTGGAAACGGAAGGTAATAAAGACATGTTCACAAACACTCATACCTGTCCTGATGCAAGACCATCTTCCCCTTTCTGTGTCTCCCATTTCCCATTTAGAGGTTTCCTAACATATGCCAACCATTCAATAACATTTAAGTTCTTGAATTGATCCGACTTGCCCGGAACTCCTGCACACACAACCACCTTGTTTGCGGTTTTGTCTGCGCTGAACACCATTATCGGCATCCCCTGCCACCAGATTCACCAACTCCTTTGTTATTCAACTCATGTATAGCTACTGAAAGTGATGCATTGGGAAAGTAAGGATACCTTTTTTTCCTTGACTTCTAAAACAGCCTCTCGCACAGCTACCCAGTCCAAACCCACATCAAGCTGGATTGCACAGAAGGATGTTGTTGCAGACTCGGCTGCCTCTGTTGCCACTTTCACAGCTTTCTTTAGGTTTTGCTCCGCTATTTTCTTTTGAGCTTTCTTCACCTCATTCTGCAAGGTAAAAACAAGAACGCCACTTTATTATTTTGGATCTTAAACTAGGCCAAAGTGTAGACAAAGGCTACACAAACTCTAAAAGGGCGGAATGAAAAATAAATTCACCTGAAGCGAAGCAAGCTTGGCCTTGATATCTGCCTTTCTAGCAGCTGGGATAACTGCGTCATCACTACGACTTTTCAAAGACTTAACAACTTTCTCTTCCAATGCACTCACCTCCAGTTTAGATGTATCCTCTACTTCTTTTTCAAGCAAGGTTGCCAGCTTCATAGCATCAAGAGCACACTCACCGGTCATAGCAGTTATCCTACGAATACCTTTAGCCACTGGATCCTCCGATACAATAACAAAAGCTTTGGCTTCACCAGTATTTGTTATGTGGGTTCCTGGAAATGTTGGTCAAAATAGCCATACTCAATACTGTTTAAAACAATGATCTCTTGGTCTCAATTGCTAATGCAAAACCCACCTCCGCAGAACTCAGTGGAAAGTGATAACCATTCGTTGTTTTCAGGATTTGCCACAAGATCATCCACATGTCTCCCAATTGCCACCACTCTAACAGGATCATAGGAAGCCTAGAAATGGAACAAAAGAAAATGTTTTAACAATGCGTTGAAACAAAACTGAAAAGCCTAACAAGAGAACTGATATAACAACTTACTTCCCCCAATACTTCTCTTAGACCCTTGATGCGCTTGGCTTCAGAGAGCGGTGCTTTCTTGGTAAATACATCCAGTTTGTCCTTGATCTGCTTATTCACTATAGATTCGATCTCTCTCAAATCATTAGGATCAATCGGCTTGCCTAGTCACAAATAAGCAAATCCATCAAATTCTCAAAATAGACCATCCACATTAATACAAAATTGTCACATTATTGACTGTACCTTGGGAAAAATCAAATCGTAACTTTTCAGGAAGAACTTCTGATCCCTTCTGTTCAATATGGTCCCCAAGTACTTTCTGGATTCATGAAAAAAACACATACTTTTAAGGACCATCATGAAACTAATGCAAGTTTTTGTAACATATAGTGTACTTAAGGCCTACATACCTTCAAAGCAAAATTTAAAATGTGTGTACAAGTATGATTAGGAGCAATGAGTTTACGTCTCTCGTAGTTAACCTGCCCACATTAGACAGCCGAGATAAATAAATAAACTACTATATTTAGATAGTACCAAGTAAAAGTGAAATGAGACAAACTACTTTATATTACCTTGCAGGTCACCTTATCCCCCACCGATACCTCCCCAGTTTTGTTAGAGAGAGACCCAATATGAAGAACAAAGCCCTTAGCTGTTTTCACTTTGCACACTTTGAATGTACCAAATGAGCCTTCTATAATTCCTGTGTCATAAATCTATTGCAGGAGTAAAATGTCAATAGAGTCCACTCGAAGATGAACATGATGCATACAGCAGTTTGATGCCTACATTCATACGATCGGGCATGTAAAACAATTAGCAAACTAAATAACATATGAGGTATATACCTGACCACCCTGTTCAGCATAAAAACTTGTAGATGCTAAAATCAGCCGCACATTGTCGCCACTAGCTAAATTTTCCACTGAAGGAAGAGTGTAGATAGCTTTTACTTCAGTCTCATGATCCTGCACCGAAATTCAGCAATTAAGAGGCCTACATGGAGAGCAAAATCCATTTAAAGCTACATGCCCAAGCTAGCTTCTTTCTTTCTAGGACAAACCTGAAACCAAATGTATTTAAAAGAATCATCTGTTGCTGTAACGCCAGTTTTGAGCAACGTAGATGTAGCATCAACATCCATATTAATGGAAACGCCAGCTTGCTGCCACATTATTAACACTGTTAGTTGCTAATCAAACACCCAAAAATTAAAATGTTAAAAGAGAGAGAGAAACGGTGGAACACATTTTTCTGGGCACTTCTCGACCTCTCCTTTGACTCGTTCAAGGCTTTGTTGAAACCATCAACATCAACCATCAATCCTATCTCTTCAGCCATTTAAGAGTGAAAGCATATAAATTGTCATAAAGAACTAAGAATGAGCTGAATACCTGAGTCAAATCTAACGGGAAACCATGTGTAGCCCACAAGTCAAAAGCAACCTGCAACAACAAAAACAGTATGATGAGATGGCAGTGACTGCAACACTCAAAAGTGGAAACAGCATAAATTTTGTTAGATGCATGCCTCTCCAGTCAGTGTATTCTCCTTAGCAGCCTTGCGAAACTTCTCAAGTCCCTGCAGTGAGAATTTGAAGTCATCAAATCAGAGCTGTTCCTGTACTCACTTTTTCAAACAAAAATTTCATTGAAATTGAAGGTAAGATTTGTTTCTAAAACATTGGTGCAAGCCCCCACCTTTACCAAAGTCTTGCAAAAGGATGCTTCCTCTTCTTCTATTATCTCTGTGATCTTCTTTTCATGCTCCTTCAACTCTGTAAAGACGTCTCCCAATGACCGGACAACAGAGCTTACAAGTCTACAGGTTAAGCACTGACTGATCAGTAGCAAAACAAACATATTCCAGCCCTAAAACAATGATAGTGAAAGAAAATATACACCAACAATCCATCTTACCCGCTGAAAAACCCATTCTCAGCTTTTAAAATCTCTTTCCCAAAGCGAACTGCTCGACGAAGAATATGCCTCAGAACATGCTCACGACGTTCATTACCTGCACGAGGGAGTAAAATAATATTCCCTAGACTTCAAGAAAGCATGTAACCTTTACTTGGATACCACAACAGAAACTTGCAAGAAATGAGAGACAAGAAATAATGGCAATACCAGGACGAGATCCATCAGCAATAGCAATTGATAGAGTTCGAATATGATCAGCGACCACTCGATATGCCGTGTCTACTTTGTCAACATCGTCCTGGCCAACTTTTCCAGAGTATGGCCTAGCACCCGTGGCCTAAAAGGTTCAATAAGATTTTAACACCTCAAGTTAGATTCAGAGCAACAAAGAAACACAGAGAAATACATGAAAATTTATAATGCTGAAAAAGAAATGATCTCCAGGAAACACATACAAATGCGACTTAACCATGTTACTCCAGAATCTCTGGATCAAAATAATTCATGAAAATTGGAAGAAAAAAAGGGTATTGCAAGCAAGGAGAATAACTGTAACCTCCCATAGAGGACAGAACCAGAGACAATCATAAAATTCGTAGATTTACCAAGACTCGTAATCCCAAGGTTAATAGATAGACCAGATGATCCCTATGAGTTGCATAACAGTTGCTCGCTATATAAACAAGTAATAACTAATATGTAAACAGAATGTCATGAAACACTCAACATAAGGTTCCACAAAATACCTTTTGGATGTCATCGAAGATAGGCAAAAAGACATCTGTATCATAGTTGCTCATTTTATTCTGGAGAATAGAAGTCAATCTCTCCAAACCCATTCCAGTATCTACGTGCTTAGCAGGCAGCGGTTTTAGTGGCCCATCTTTAATTTCCCTGTTGAACTATAACGAAAACACACATAAGAAACCCACTATAGGAAACAAAAAACTTGAGGGCTACTAGAAAAGCTAAAGAAACAAGAACATGTTCTAAAGGAGACAGAGAGAGATAGTACTTGAATAAACACAAGATTCCATATTTCTAAACATGTTGGGTCGTCCTTGTTAACCAATGATGCAGCATCACGGTCACCAACACGATCGTAATGTATCTCGGAACAGGGTCCACATGGACCTGTGTCTCCCATTTCCCAAAAGTTTTCCTGCAAAAACCATCAAATATTACTAATTGAAATGAAGAAAAAGGTTACCATAAGATGTTTTACTTAGTTATAGATCAGGTAGAAGTTTTAAGAGAGATATCAATAAAATATGCAATTCCATAGAACATTATGAGAGAAATGAAGCAAACATATATACCTTGCAACCAAAAGGTAGTACATGTCCAGATGGGAGAAGTTTCTCCCATATTTCTTTAGCCTCTTTATCAGGTTCGATGCCAGCTTTCTCATCCCCCTCAAAATAGGTAGCATAAATCCGATCAGGTGGTAGCCCATAGACCTGAGGCAAGAAAAACAGGGAGGCCTATACATGAGCTCTCAATCGCTTCAGTGTGGAAAAAGATTGCAGTAATTCTAATATTACCTCGGTTAAAAGCTCCCAAGCCCACTCAATGACTTCCTTCTTGAAATAATCTCCAAAAGACCAGTTACCAAGCATCTCAAAGAAGGTGTGATGGTAAGTATCTTTACCCACATCGTCGAGATCGTTATGTTTTCCACCGGCACGAATACACTTTTGGGTGTTACATGCACGCTTTAGCTTGCCAAGCTCGGTATTTGGGTCAGCCATCTCCAGAAATATTGGTTTGAACTGATTCATTCCTTCAAAGACACAAATTTTACATAAAGTTTCAACCTTTTTTCCCAGACATATCGATAAGCTAAAGGCTGGAGTATAAACTAAATTACCAGCGAGAGGAGACTCAAAAGCAGAAAGAATAATGATTTATCCGAATACAAATTCCTATAAACCTCGATCAAACGTTTCTTACCAGCATTGGCGAAGAAGAGCGTCGGATCCTTATGAGGAACAACTGGACTGGATGGCCAGTTCGTGTGAGATTTCCCTTTGAAGAAATTGATATACGTATCCCTGACTCTCTTCACTGGCCACTCGACGATTTCTGATGGATTCCCCATGACTGTCGATGGAGTTAATCAATCGAAACAAGGAGAAGAAAGCAGACACGACCTTAGGAAACCCTAGAGACGGCATATATATACACATGGCGACATTCGCTTATCTGCGTTACGCGGGCTAAATTTTAGTGTGTTTATTTGGAGAATTTCCAATTTTTTTTTTCCCATTTTAATACACCACTTTAGTTATTATTATAATTTAGTCCATAAATTTTTTTTATTTTTAACTTAATACATGAAATATTTTTTTTTCCAATAACAATACATCAAATTTTAAAATTATAACCCAACTAGCACCATAGACTTAAAAGGAAAGTTATTTTCGGTTAGCTTTTGATTTTTTATTTCAAAAATATTAATATTTAAATAAAAATCATAATAAATTTTTAAAAGTTATAATTATTTTTATAAATTTCATAAACCTACCAAAAATCATAAAAACTAAAATAGTTTTAAAAAGTAAAAATTTAAGATTAAAATAAAAATAAAAGTTATTTTATCTAAAATTAAAAAAATACAAATATATATATATCAACCTATTTTTAATTAAATTTTATATTTTAATATATATTAAACATCATATGATTAATTATCAACTATATTTTTCTTTTCAAGAAGAAAATAATAATTAATTATATAATTTTTAATTATATGAAAAACTAAATTAGTGCATTGGATATTGGCCACTACTTTGCAAAATATAAATGAGCTCACTAAAAAAGTTGTACACATGTGGTGAATCTGAAATGGATGAAATAAGATCTAGTGGACAATATTTATTTTTTTAAATAAAAATAAGACTGATTAATATCAACCCATTTTATTAATTGTTTTTTCTTCCTTAAAATGAATCATAGTTGATAATTAATCATAAAATATTTTCGTATGAAAATATTATTTTAACAAATAAATCTTATGGGCTCGGTTCTATCCAGTACCTTGAGGCTTCACCAAATGAGATTGCACTTGCTTTACTTCTTAAGCATGTGGAAGTTAATGCTAGAATAACCAATATAGAGGAAGACATTGCAGGAATGAAACATGGGATTTCTGGGATGAAGCAAGGGTTGGCGGTTATCCTAAGCCTTGCTGGAGTGGATCTGGTGACTTTTCAGCCCATTGCTCGACATAATCCACGTGAGAGTGCTACTTCTGCTACAAGCTTCCATTCAGAGTTTTCCTAGCATATGCGAAACGACCCCAATGACATGTCTCCGATCAATCTTGCAAATGCCACTCCTCATTCCTTCTCAATCCCTAATGAACAAGTTCAGAACTAAGTTTATGTTTTTATTTAAGTTTGTAATTAATTAGGATATGTAGTATATTATCTTCTTTTTGTGAACTCAAAACATCATTAGATGTTCTTTTTGTAATGTATATAATGGATATTTTGAATCAAGTAATGTAATGAATTTGTGTGATAAATGTAGTTTAATTTTATGTAATTTTGATTAATCACAATAATTAGGTAATAGTTAATTGTGTCTATTCATGAAAATATAGAGAATTTTTTTGTGGGTATTCGAGTTTAGATTTCCACGGATTGTTACAAATAATTTGTGGCTAATTGGCTACGAAAATTATTTGTCGCTATTTATGGTTATATAGCCACGAACATGTTCGTGGATATACACAACAAAATAGCTACAAACCAATGTCGTAGCTTATTTGTGGCTAAATTAGCCACAAATCGTTTGTGGGTATATATAGACAAGCCACAAAAATTTATCGTAGCTAATTTGTGGCTACTTATCCACAACATAATTGTGGTTATTCGTGGTTAATATCCACGAGATATTTGCAGCTATTTCGTAGCTATATCCACGAACTATGTTGTGTCTATCGTGTCTATAGTAGCTACGAATATAGGTTATAGTTATTCGTGACGAATTGCTACGAACCCGTTCGTGGTTAGACCGTGGAAACGCGGCCATGAATAACCACGTTTTTTCAATAGCAACGAGTCCATAACCATGAAACACATCCGTAGTTATCTGCGGTTATGGGCAAAATAGCCACAGATAATTGGTCATAGCTACGAATAATTTTGTGGCCATGACCGAGATTTCTTGTAGTGTCTTGTTAAAACCTTTAAAATATCCCACCATGAGACGGTGAAAGCTGCGCTGCACCCATGACTTCACCAACTAGCTCCTCCCATATTATAAAGACAAGCAAAGAAAAGATGTTTGCAAGTTTGCAAAAAAAAACATTCCATGTTACAATTGACATTCTAACGCTCCATTCGATCCCCGATTGATAACCGATTTTTTACTGTGAACCATGTGACAAAAAAAAATTTAGGAGTATCATAAGTGAACCAAATACCTTGGTGATAGTTCCAAGTTGAGTTTAGATTCCTCAACAGTCTCCAAGTCCCTTTTGTACTAAACTTTAGCTTGTATTCATCCCTTTTTACTCTCCATAAGGCCCCACCTCCCATACCACTCGACCGCTTTTGCTTCATCTTTTTGTATTTCTGCCTCTATTTGAATTAACAAAATGTGTCGGTGTCTTCTTCATCTCTCTCTGTTCATGACTTCACCCAGAGAGGCGTTTATGGACACTCCAAGATTTCTGCATCCATGTGAACCCAAAAGAAAACCTAAAGTGGATTGTGTAAAAGTAAAGGAGACATACCCTCTTTTGTCTCTGAAAACTGGTTTTATAAGCCTAATACACGACCTAGGGCCATAGGGAAACTATGGAAAAGTTTTGTGAAAATATGAGGACTTAAATTATGGTCTGCAGGACAGTCGGACGAGTGTTTTCCTTGTCGGACGACACTTTTCTTCAAGTGATTTTATGCACTCGTCAAATCAGACATGTTTTCAATAAAACATGCATGCATTGGTGGAAATGAAATTTAACTTCCATATCGCTCTTTTGGTATGTGGATCGTTTCCTGGTTCAACCATTACATTGTCAATCGATTGTAAAGCTTCTGGAACTCGTATCTGCCTCTTCATCTCCTTTGTCGGTTTTGCTCAATTTCAACCCAATTTAGCTCCAACTGCTCAAACTCATTTAGATTTGTAAAACCTATAAAACATCTAAAACATTGAAAAAGTCTTTAAAAGCTATCATGAGTGTTAACGGCTATCATGAGTGTTACTTAACTTATGCGTAGGATAGTTAACGTAATTAGCGTATGTTAGCTGAGTCATAAGTTTGTATATAACGAGAACTATTTTTACATTTACGGTTTAATCAGAAAATTCAGTTGATAACAAACTTTTCACTGTGCTTAGCTCACTTCGTCTCTCTCTTCCGCCATTGTTACGATGAAGCTTTTCTGATCTTGTTATGGTATCAGAGCTACACGATCTTTGTTATCATGAGTTCTCCTTCTGATTCAATCATTTTCATTCGATTCTTTTCTTTAATTCGTATCATCTATCGATTCGCGATTCTTGCGATTATGATGCTTTTGATTTCTCTTGATTTCTGATTTCGTTGCTGTTCCCGCTTCGATTTCTGTTTCTTCGCTTATTCTTTTGTTCTTTCAATCTCTGATTCTTGTTTCAATGGGATCTCAATCGCATTCATCTTCGATTCCGAATGGTGGATCTTCACCCAGCGAGAATCATCCGTTGGATCATTACAACAATCCATTATATCTACACAATACTGATCATGCTGGATTACAGCTCGTCACTGACCGTCTCTCCTCTGGTTCGGATTTTCATTCCTGGAAAAGGTCAGTTCGTATGGCTTTGAATGTTCGGAACAAGTTAGGGTTTATATATGGAACAATTCGTAGACCTCCTGATAATGATAAAGATGCTGGATCGTGGTCTCGCTGTAATGATCTTGTGGCTACTTGGTTAATGAATTCCGTTTCTAAGAAGATCGGTGCTAGTCTTCTATATATCTCTACAGCTGAAGGCATTTGGAAGAATCTCTTGACGCGTTTCAAGCAGGATGATGCACCTCGTGTGTATGAAATTGAACAGCAACTCAGTTGCATTCAACAAGGACCTAATGATATCAGTACTTACTATACTGAATTGATTACTCTCTGGGAAGAGCACAAGAATTATGTCGATCTTCCTGTCTGTACATGTGGTCATTGTGAGTGTAACGCAGCTGGTTTATGGGAGAAACTTCAACAGCGTAGTAGAGTAACCAAGTTCTTGATGGGATTAAATGAGACATATGAAAACACTCGTCGCCACATTCTTATGATGAAACCAATACCGGATATTGAGGAAGTGTTTAATATGGTTGCTCAAGATGAAAGGCAAAGGAAAATTAAACCTGTTATCAAGACATATTCTGTGGTTTTCCAGACATCTAGTGATTCTTCACTCTCTGGTACGGAGCAGTTTGAGTATGCAGCTGCATATAACACTTTCAGACCTCGAGCTAATAGACCATTATGCACTCATTGTGGCCAGCTCGGTCATGTTATTCAAAAGTGTTACCGTCTTCACGGCTATCCACCGGTTATAAATCTCCAGCCAACACCACATCTCAGGCTACTTCTTATCAAAACAAACCATCGTTTGTACCACGAGGCTCTGGTTCTAGACCCTCATCTCAGTTTTCTCAGAACAAGACCGTAGCTAATGTGGTCTCTGACATGGTCTCTACACCATATCTTCCACCTCCAGCTCAACTGGCAACAGATCTCAATGTTGCTCAGCTCTCTCCTAATCAACTCCAGTCCTTACTTCAACAGCTTTATACTCATGTTCAATCTTCAGATCGTCATTCATCATCCTCAGTTCCAACCATTACTGAAAATGGGGTCATGGCCTGTCAATCTTCGTCTGGTACTGTTTTTCCCATCTCAACTAATATTCGATTTGATCATCACATTCTCACTTTTAACCATCAATGTCTTTCTACTCTTTCACACACCTTACCATCTAATGTTTGGATAATAGATACTGGTGCAACCAGTCATGTTTGTTCAGATCTTTCTCTTTTTAGAGAAGTTAGATTGGCCGCTGATATCATGGTAACCTTACCGAATGGCACAAAGGTTCAGATAATGCATATAGGGACCATTCATTTATCTGCATCTCTTGTTCTTTATAATGTTCTTCATGTGCCAACATTTCATTTCAATCTCATCAGTGTTAGTACTCTGCTGCGTGATAACAAATGTTCCGCTCATTTTTACACTGATCACTGTTTTCTTCAGGCATCTTCTCTGGACTTGATGATTGGGAAGGGTGACCTCCAACATAATCTTTACATTCTTGACATCTCTTCTCTACATTCGTCCTCTACACTGCCTGCTTTCTGTGGAACCTTGTCGGTTGATGGCTCTCTTTGGCACCAGCGCCTAGGACATCTGTCAACTGCCAAGTTACAAGTACTCTCTGATGCATTATCCATTTCTAAGTCCAATTTATCTTTAGAATCACATTGTTCTATCTGTCCTCTTGCTAAACAGAAAAGATTATCATTTCCATTTTACAATAATCTGTCTTCAAAACCGTTTGATCTTTTGCATCTTGATGTATGGGGACCCTTTTCTAATGAATCAATTGATGGATTTCGATATTTTCTTACTGTTGTTGATGATTGCACCAGAGTTACATGGACTTATATGCTTAAACAGAAAAATGATGTTCTCCATGTGTTTCCTGTTTTTCTGAAGTATATCAAAACACAGTACAATGCTGAGGTAAAAGCTATTAGAAGTGATAATGCTCCTGAATTGAAATTTCCTGTTTTAATCAAAGAACATGGTATTCATCATTACTTTTCGTGTGCATATACACCTCAGCAGAATTCTGTTGTAGAAAGGAAACATCAACATCTTCTTAATGTTGCTCGTGCTTTGTTGTTTCAATCCCATGTTCCTATTACCTATTGGAGTGATTGCATCCAAACTGCTGTGTTCTTGATAAATAGAACTCCTTCACCTCTATTACAGAACAAAAGTCCATATGAGATGATGCTAAACAAGGTACCTGATTATTCTTTTCTTAGATCTTTTGGATGCCTCTGTTATGTATCAACTTTGTTGAAAGATAGGCATAAATTTTCTCCTAGGGCTAGACCTTGTGTGTTTCTAGGATATCCATCAGGTTACAAGGGCTATAAGGTGCTAGATTTAGAGAGTTATTCCATTTCTATATCTCGTAATGTGGTGTTCCATGAAACGGTTTTTCCTTTTAAACTTGAACAGAACCGCTTTACTGATTTTTTCTCACAAACTATTTTACCCATGTCTGTGCCTTATATCCCTGATTCATCTAGCTCATATAATGATCATGTTTCTGTATCATCTGCATTACCATCACCTATATTACCTGCATCATCTAGTTCATCTACATTACCATCTTCTCCCTTTCCATCTCATGCATCTGTGCCTTCGGAGAGTGTACCTGCTGTGTCGGATGGTCCTCTTGCTTCTTTACCAAGAGACAGACCAAAACGACAGACTAAGGCACCAAGCTACTTATCTGAGTATCATTGTGCCCTTTTACAATCCCATTCCACTTTACCTTCATCCAAACATACTACCCCATATCCCCTTTCTTCTTATCTTTCTTACCAGAGATTTACACCCACTTATTACATGTGTCTCTTGTCCTATTCTCAAGAAAC
The DNA here is from genome assembly GCA_030180135.1 of Orychophragmus violaceus. Lineage (NCBI taxonomy): Eukaryota > Viridiplantae > Streptophyta > Magnoliopsida > Brassicales > Brassicaceae > Orychophragmus > Orychophragmus violaceus. The sequence continues at coordinate 100,141,972 of CM058231.1, read as the reverse complement.
AGAACCAAAAACTTTTAAACAGGCTGTGGCTTCTAAGGTTTGGACAGGTGCTATGAATGACGAACTGCAAGCTATGGAACTGAATAAAACTTGGGATGTTGTTTCTCTACCACCAGGCAAGAACTTAGTTGGCTGCAAATGGGTTTATACACTCAAGTACAACTCAGATGGCACTATAGAACGTCATAAGGCCCGGCTGGTAGCCAAGGGTTTTACCCAACAAGAAGGTGTTGACTTTGAAGAAACCTTCTCTCCTGTCGCTAAGCTAACAAGTGTGAAGTTGTTGTTAGGCTTAGCAGCTTGCAAAGGATGGGAACTCACACAAATGGACGTTTCCAATGCTTTTTTGCATAGTACCCTTGATGAAGAAATCTACATGAGCATTCCTCAGGGATACACTCCGGGTAAAGACACTGACCTTCCTTCTAATCCTGCTTGTCGTCTTCGGAAATGCATTTATGGGCTTAAACAAGCGTCTAGGAAGTGGAATCAAACGTTTACTAATGTTTTACTAGCTGATGGGTTTACTCAATCTCAGTCTGATACAACTTTGTTTGTCAAAGAGACATCTAGAGGTTTCCTGGCCTTACTTGTCTATGTCGATGATATTGCTATAGCTAGTACTAATGCTGATGATCTTGCGGCTCTGAAAGCTGTTCTGGCTAGGGAGTTTAAGATCAAGGATTTAGGTCCTCTACGATTCTTCTTAGGATTGGAGATTGCTAGGACATCTAAAGGTATCTCGGTTTGCCAACGGAAATATACATTGGATCTTCTTGAAGATGCAGGGCTTCTTGCCTGTAAACCCAGCTCTATCCCGATGGACCATATGTTAAACTGAGCAAAAATACTGGTGTTCCATTATCTTCTGCAAGACCTTATCGTGAACTCATCGGACGATTGTTGTATCTCACAATCACACGTCCTGATATCACATTTGCCGTTCACAAGCTCAGCCAATATCTTCAGGCACCAACAGATGTTCATCTCCAAGCAGCTCACCGTATTCTCAAGTATCTTAAAGGCGACCCTGGACTTGGACTATATTACTCGGCTGACTCTGAGCTTTGTCTAAATGCCTTTGCGGATGCTGATTGGGCTTCCTGCCAAGACACTCGTCGATCTACTACGGGTTACTGTGTCTACCTTGGCAACTCTCTCATCTGTTGGAAATCACGCAAACAACAAGTTGTCAGCCGGAGTAGCACGGAAGCTGAGTATAGAGGTATGGCTGATGTTACACGAGAGATCCTTTGGTTACAACAGTTATTAAAAGACTTCAAGATCTCTGTTACAACGACTGCAAAACTGTTTTGTGACAACAAATCAGCACTATACATTGCCTCTAATCCTGTTTTCCACGAAAGGACGAAGCATGTGGAAATCGACTGCCATATTGTGCGTGATCAGCTGAAGCTTGGGAATCTAAACACTCTTCATGTTTCTTCTGAAAATCAGATGGCCGATATTCTTACGAAGCCGTTACATCCTGGACCATTTCTTTCTCTGCTTCGAAGAATGTCTATGACAAGCCTATTCACTCCTGTTCCGGATTGAATGGCTTGAGGGGGGCTATCATGAGTGTTAACGGCTATCATGAGTGTTACTTAACTTATGCGTAGGATAGTTAACGTAATTAGCGTATGTTAGCTGAGTCATAAGTTTGTATATAACGAGAACTATTTTTACATTTACGGTTTAATCAGAAAATTCAGTTGATAACAAACTTTTCACTGTGCTTAGCTCACTTCGTCTCTCTCTTCCGCCATTGTTACGATGAAGCTTTTCTGATCTTGTTAAAAGCAAATATACCATGATGAAAAACCTTTAAAAACCATGATATATCAATAATGCGTCAAGTTTCTAAACCACTAAACTTACACGAGAAAAATAAATCCTTGTGTTCTTATGTTACTTAAACGATCATCATTCATCAGTATGGATGTTATACACTTCTGCTTGCTCTTGTCTATGTCTGCTTTTCAATTTTTTATTAATTGATTTCTGTTGGATTCCATTCGCCTCATCAAAAATCAAGAAATAAAGATTGGTTGGTGAGTAGGATGCAGTTCCCTTGACTGCTGGGCCTGATGGGTGGTGGTATCACACACCCTTCTTTCATATGCTTAATACAAAATTCCTTCCTATTTTTAGTATATAAAAAAAAGAGCGAAGTGGAAGAAAAATGCCTTCGACTTCTTATCTCATTGATGAAAATATGGTTTTATATACAACAAACAAAAACAAAAAGACAAAAGTGTAACGGTTGATCATTCATTAAAGTAAAGAAGCAAATAAGGTGATGATTCGTTTTTTTTTTTGTCTATGTTTCTACCTAACTTAGAAACTACTAATATAGTAACACTGCCAATTCATTGGAGTTGTCTTTTGTATTCTCACATGGAAAGCATAGTGTTATTATAGTAAGCCCCATTCGTTATCTGTTCTTCCTTCCTTTACAGATTATCCTTTGGACCTTTCTGTAACGAAAAATACACAATAAACAACATTATCAACATAAATATTCTCAAATTGGTTACCTCTCCACTATAAATGACTCACACACTCCGAATTATAAACTAACTAAAGCAACTTTGGTATTTAATAATCAAGTTATTAGTATATGCAAGTTGGTGGTCCGCATAATACGGAAACTAACACTATAATATAAATATGAGGTCGATTTGTTACCTGAAACTTGAAAGGAGAGACTAAAACCCATAAGATGTTCCATTTGATACGTATATTTATATACATATGGCTGTCTTTTAAGTATTTACATGTGTACAAGTGTCGATCGTCTTCTACTATTAGCTATTTGAGTCTCTCTTGTAGGAGGATCTTCTGGTATCGAGGAAACACATTTTTACAAGCTGAAACCTGCAAATTGGATTACCACAAACTCAAAATTAAAACCTTAATTTATACTTTATTAGTCACAGTTCATTAGAAAATCACGAGGCATATCTTATAAGTTATAATCTTAGGTGTTAGTGACGTTGTCATGTCCTAATTGTTTATATAGTTCAGTCTATAAATTTTAATTAGGAAAATAATAGTGAAATTTACTCAAATTAACTCTTATTTGTTCAATATTTACTAGACTAACTCTGATCTACAACTCACGTAATGCTTAAGCCATAGAAAGACTTGAAAACCTGTTAATCTATAATTAATTACGACAATGTCATTTATCTTTTGAAAAATATAATTATTTGCATAATTTGAATAACAGATTATAATAGAAACATTAAAAACATAATAAAACAAAGAAGATTCATTGACCTGAAAAAAACAAAAGTCGACTTTATTTAGAATCAAAGGCAGTTCTTTGTCGTCAACACCAGACATAAAAAATCACCGTCGAACATCACCTTGCTTTCTGCCCGTCGTCTCTTACCCTTCGTCGAGTGTCGCCGTCGAATCCAACAGTAGAATCTCGCCGCCAAACTCACCAATTCTTAGGTCTCCACCGTACAAGTCTGTGGTGTTGTTTTCTCCGCCGCTTACCGTCGAGCTTCTTAGGAGGATTGGGATGTTTCTAATCCGTAAATTGCTGACCTGAAGCTTGTAGTTCAGGTGAAAGTTTATATCTTTCATCAATTGGAATCAGATATGGGTCAAAATTAGGGTATTGTCTTTTGCTTCAGTGTCGTGGGATGATTTACATTGTAGGAATGAAACTTGAATCTATTTTAGTGTGGAATTGATGGGGGTTTTGTTGTTTGGGTTTCAATAATTGCCTGCTAATGCTTATTTTGCTCTCTAATAGTTTAATTTGTTATGGATCGGCAATGAAATTGGAACCCTATGTGTCTATTTGCAACTGTAAAAAGTTTTGTTTTTTGATTGCTCCTGTCCAGGCAATTATTCAAATGAAATTGGAACCCTCAATACACATTTATTTGCAACTGTCCAGGTGGAAACACGGCATAACACATTTCTACAGTGATCTATAACTTGTTATCCAGTAATTGGAACTCCGTTCTTAATACTAGTACGTTTGTAAACTTGTTAAAATGCTTGTTAGTTCTTAATGTGGTATATTGAGTTCATGACTTATATTAATTTTTTCCCCAGCGTATGCATATTTTATTTTGTGGAATTATTGCTTCTGAAGCTATTGAGAATAGATAGTAGCAGCATAGGATCGTAAAAAGTTTGTTCTTCCATGGACTAAGAGTAAAGGGTTTTCTAGCTTAGAGTATTGCTGGATTGGGATCACTTGTGCTTGTTTAATTGCTGTAGTTGAGAACAACTTCTGTATATGCTGAGAAGCGTATCTCAGCCCTTTTGTTTTAGGAAAGTCGTGAAAACCTGAGTTTCTCTCTGTAGGTTGGCGTATCTCTTGTTTTTAACTGATTGTTAGTATCTGAATAGAAACTTAACTAATCTGTCGTGGTGATACTTTGTTAACTATGAATGACATTAACAATTTATTAACACCTTTTTGCTTAAAGTCTTATGGGAAAATTTCTGTTTAGTAGCTGCTAGTTATCTCATTATGTTGCTGCATTTACTGACATTAGTTTTGATCGTATCAAAACTAATTACTGAAATTAGTTATGTTGCTGAAATTTCTGTTTAGTGGCTGCTAGTTATCAAGTACATGAATTTCTGTTTTGAGTGCCTGTTTAATTAGTTATGTTGCTGAAATTAGTTATGTTGCTGAAATTTTTGCATTTTTATATAGTTTTGTAATTTTCTTCTTAGTGATGTCTGCATGTTGTTCATCTAATCTTGTTATATAACGAAATCTTTAAATTTCTATTGTTAGGTATGTCTTCAGGTACGCGTCGGACTAACTACCCTCCACTGCTCTATGCAAAGGGGAAAGCACCAAGCCAACAGAAGAGTATGAGTTACTATTCCTACATGTCTAATTTTCAAGTGGTGAAAGCAGTTGGGGATGATGCATGGGATCTGATGAAAGCGTCATCTATTGGGGTTCTACTTCGGTTTTATGAGCTTAACTTCACATGGTCTGCTAAATTGGTCCATCATCTGCTTACGCACCAATTAGTGGTTAGGAGGAATTATGAGATATGGGCTCTCATATGGAGGCGGCCAATACGTTTCTCCTTGATTGAATTTGGACACATCACGGGTTTAAATTGCAATCAGTTCGATGATGGCGACACTTGGGATGTGGATCACACAGACCGAACCCCGATGCTACGAACGAAACTAACGCAGCCTTCTACGAAATTATTATTAAACCAAGGACAGAGTGGCCTAAACCTGACTTTGGGTGGCTGACAAATTTGGTATGTTTTCATATTACTGTTACTATTTGCTTGTAGATTTATATCTGATAGGTTGCTGGTTTAATTTCTATGTTAGGTGTAGTTATCGGTTAGAACTGAATATTAAGAGAACAACATATGTATGTGGGCTGTTAGATATATGATCTATAAGAGATACTGCTTATTTTTGGATGTATAAACGTACTGGACAAGGTCATTTTTTTACTGTTTCTGTTTTTTTTTTATTGCAGCATATGTGGGCTGCGATGTATATGTTCTTTAAGAGATCACTTCTTGTTCCGTCTCCGTACCACTCTCAGCGTATTGCCTTCATGAACCAGTGGTTCGTCCACACACTGGTACAAGATTTCAAGACATTCGACAGGAAGACATGGAAGCCAAATGAGCGGTATAAGGGTGTTTTTAATGGCACGTTTCCGAAGGGTTTTGTCACAAACAAGCGCTGGTATTATGATTTTGACCATTTGTATGCTTGCCATTTTGTGAATGGAAATCATTGGGTGGCTTTGGACATCGACTTGAAGAAGGAGGAAATTCTAGTGTATGACAGCATTGTTGGTGTTGTTCCGGGTGATAGAGGCATTAGGAAAGCGTGCCAGTCTATTGCAAAGATGATGCCAATGATTCTAAGCGCTATGGTACCGGATAATGTTAGGAAGAAGAGTGAGAAGCAATTCACTGTTAGAAGATTGAAACAAATTCCACAGAATGAAGACCCGGGAGATTGTGGTGTGTACACCATAAAGTACATCGAGTGTCTTGCTATCGGTTGTACCTTTGAAGGGCTGAATGATGCGAATATTCAGGCAATCCGGCGGAAGCTAGCGGCTGAGATTTTTGAAGAGGTGGGAAGGCCAGAGATTGAAGATGAATTCCCTAAATCGCCGTAGTAGATGTTTTTATGTTTTTTTGGTTTTCCTTTAGATGTTTATTTAGTTGACTTTAAATGCTCTAGCTACGGGATAATAACTTCTTGTTTTTATTTGATAACTTTTCCAAATGCGTTTTAATCACTGATTTCTTTTTTGGTACAAACTATTTCTCAAGTCTCTAATGGAACATTTTCTTTCATTGAATCAGAGACAGTGAGTATTGAACAAGCTGTTGTAATAGAATGCGTTCATGAGCAGGACTTGAAAATATCCTCCATAAAATCAGTAAGCTACAGTAACCGCATATCATCTGATGCAAGAAAGGCCATGATTGAAGTTTGGGACATGTACGCAGAAGAATAGGGTTTTGGCCGATGGAGTATAAACATCTGTGTGGACTGTTACATTGTGTGTTGTTATAGCTTAATTTAATAGTTGTCTAATTTAATTTAAAATTTAAATTCAAATAAATCTCCATGTCTCCAAAATCAAATGTTGCAGAACATAATTATGTTGTAAAATAACAGAGTAAAAACAGAGTAAGACAAAAGAATAAAATAGATCGAACAACTAGGTCTTACATGTCGTAGCATTATGACCACTCTTTAGACATCGAGAACATGTGTGTTATTTTTTTGGACGCTTTTTCCCTTTAGCTTTCTCCAGCACTGATTTTATTCTTGTTTTTTTAGGTCTCCCGGGTGGTGGACGTACTGCTGGAGGCAAACACAACGTGGTGGCAACATTTTCAGGAACTGGTGTAGCAGCATCCCTTGGCATTATCGAAGAAGAGTAAGCATTTCGCAAGTAAGATGTGTGATAATAGGGATGACACAAAGTTATTCGAGATTTCCTACAAGCTTCAGCGGCTGCAATTGCGTGAACACATGGTATTTTCTCGATATCAAACCGGCGACAAGTACATTTCTTCAAAGTCAAGTTAACTACATTAAGAGAAGTTTCTGATGTCACTTGGGTATGATGCAAATCGATTGGTTGTACCGTATACGACTTAGCTAGTGGTACACGTTTCTGAAGAAAAAAAAAATTATATTAACACTAGCTTCTCTTCTTTTTGGTAAGGAAATAAATTGAGATAATTAGGATAATTATACCTCCAGCAGTTTCTCCACTCCGCGAGTCAGTGATGTCTTCGTTGATCCTGCATATGCCCTCCTATCTGCGAACCATCTAGTCATCATTAACCGAATTGCATCTAGTAGTCTAACAACTGGCAAACTCCTAGAACTTGAAATGACTTTGTTGATGGATTCGGCAATGTTAGATGTCAATAGATTGTATCTATCACCAGGAAAATACACACGCATCCACTTTTGTACATCTGCACTTTCCAGATAAGTATGTAATGCCGGATTCAACGCTTGGATCTCATCATATAAGGTGTTGAAATCAGATACTCTATAAGCATTAGCTGCCTTTTTCACCAGTCGATATGCATCTCCGCTTCCGAATCGTAACAAAATGTTTTTGTAAAGATGGTAAGTGCAAATTCCCTGACTTGATTTAGGATACACCTTTCCTATAGCATTACCAATGGCTATATGCCTATCCGAAATAATAGCAAGTTCTTCATCATCTGGAATCACATAACTAAGCTGTTGGAAGAACCATTCCCAAGATTCATCATTCTCTGTATCAACTACGGCAAAAGCAATCGGAAATATTTGGAAGTTACCATCTTGAGTTGTTGCTGTCAGTAGTGTACCTTTGTACTTTCCCTGGAGAAACGTGCCATCCACCACAATAACCTTTCGCATGAAAGGAAATCCATTCAAGCTAGCACCAAAAGAAAGGAACAAATACTTGAATATGTTTAACCCATCAACTTCTAAACGTGTGAAAGTGCCAGGATTTTGTCTTCTAATATGGTATAGATATGTCGGCAACTCCGAGTATCCATTCTCTGCTGAACCTCTAACCATATTTCTTGCGCATAAAAGTGTTCGATGCGCCTTCCAATAGTTCATCTACTCAGAAACATTTTGTAAGAAAAAAATTGTTAGCCAATAAGACGATCCTAATATTTAAACAAAACCAGTAATAGAAAAATGTTTATACAAATATGTACCTTCACACCAAATCTCATGTTTAATGATTCACCAACATGCTTCGGGAGAATTTTTGAATCAACACCTCCTACAGAGTCCATATATAGTATTGCAAGAATTTCTGGAGTAGCTTGTCGGGCACGGGCAGAACGTTCTGTAACAGAACATGAATGTACTGATTCGTACACACGAATACAAAACTCAGAAGAAAGACCAACAGGGGATGCTCTTACTCGCCATGTACAACCTTCTACCCATCACTTGATAACGTACAAATCTTTCGTTGATTTATCAACGCTAAAATCAAATTGTTCAAGGACAGAAAATATCTTCATTCTAGTTTCCAAAGCATCTTTTGATTCATATCTTTGTCCAACAGCTGGATTCAGCGCATCCAACTCTAGCCTAACATGTTGATTAACCCCTTTAACCTGAACGCTTGCAGGTGTAGATCCCTCATTTGAATTTGTTTCTTCTCCTTGCGGAGGTAAACCGTAGTCTCTAAAATCCTCATCGCCTGAAGATGCTCCATCTGAATCATCACAATAATCAAATATGGGACCATCATCATTGTCACTGACCTTCTCATCTTCTTCGTTTTTTGTATGGCATCCATCTGCATCCACACCTCTTTCCTTTAGTTCGAGACAGATTTGCAACGCTTCAGATTTGAGTTGTTCCAATAATCCATCAAATTGCCTTTGATTTCCAATATCAATGGGTGGTGTTTTTCCAGGTAATGTCACTAATACCTTTTTAGGAAACATATAGCTCAATTCCACATTGTAAGCTTGCATATCCACTTGGTAGAGTCTGATCACCATCTCAACAAATTCCTCATATGAAATTCCATTGTTAACATCAATGAGTTTGACCTTTTCCTCTTTAACAACCCCAAATACCCATCTCCCTTGCTGAAACAACCACTTGCCTAAAACAATTTTAATCTGAACCATGAATGAAAAAGGAAGCAAACAATTGTGTGATTGCAAATTTAATGTGACGTCTTTGGAATTGAATAGAGGAGATGACGTTTTGGACGCACGTTTTTAAGGTTAGGGTTTTAACTGAAAACGTGTTTTGTTAATAACTTATGGTCTAACTTATGGTCTGATATTTAAATGGTTTATCTTTAAATTAGATTTTGGTTTATTAATCTAAACCGTGGTTAAGTTTGGTTTAGTAAAAAAAAAAATATGTCTGTTGTCAAAAGGTTAAACAAATCTGTTAAAAATACGTAAGTTTGTTGCCATGGTGTAAAACAAATCTATGAAAACCTAATAAATCTGGCAAATTTAGATAAATCTGTGTTCAAAGAAGTATTAAATCTGTCGAAACCTTAAAAACTCTGTCAAATCTATATAAATCTGTGTTCAAAGGGGAAATAAATTTGTCAAAACCTTAATATGTCGGTCAAAATCAAGTAAATCTATCGCCAAAAACAAACAAATCGATGAATCCTTGATAAGTTTGTCAAATTGGAATAAGTCTGTTGCTAAAGAATAATAGATTTGTTTCGAGAAACCTAATTAAATCAGTCAAATCTGATTAAGTTTGTCGCTTAAGGAAATTTTTTTTGCTGTTAATAAGTCTGTTGCTTCATGTAACGACGATTAAATAAGTCTGTCAAATGGCAATTTCGTAATATTTTTATTTTTTTCTGCTGACCTGAAAAATATAGTAATGGCATTTTTGTAAATAGGATTTTCGATTGCAAATGATTTAGGGGCAAAATAGGTAACAAAAATTGACTAATAATTAAAAAAAAATTAGAGTTAATCTAGTAATTAATTGATTAATTAGGGTTAAACTAACTTTTTTCCCAAAATAATATCAGAAGATTAGTAAAGCAGTCCATTATACATCCCACACGGTTCCCACTCGGAAACATCATTTTCACTATCTAATTAGGTTTGAATTAAATCGTTTTAAACATTAAAAGGTGTTAATCGTATACAATTTGTTTTCTTTGGGGAGTGAAAAAGTCAAACCTTCTTAATTGACTAGTCATTTTCCAACCTATAAAACTACATACAAACTTCAAGAACCAACCCTATAGTGCCAAAAAATGTGTAAATTAATTCAATCGTTGACTAATATATAATATCTAAAACCCACATGCTATTTCTGACTGAGTTTGATTTTTAATAATACAAGATTTGAAAATTAAGCAATTTGATACGTCCCTTATCAATTCTTAATACTACTAATAATGTTTCCCATAATGTTTCCGTGACGGTTTAAACTAATTTAATGAAATTAAATTGTATGATAATAAGTTTAGAGAAACTTACGGTTTCGATGTCGATTTTGAAGACTAGGAGTTTTCTTCTCTCTCTACAACTTGTTCTATACGCAACAACTATATGACCGATGGCTAAGACCGACGAACAGACAAACAGAGCCACTTCCTCTGTTCGAAAACTTCCTCCTACGCCGCCGTCTCCGATCACTGGCTCTCCAAACACAATCGCTGCCTTACAAGATACGTAGATCAACGAAGAAATCGAGCAAATCATCGTTATTATCAGATATGGACCCCTTGATAACTTCGGTCCGTCACAGAGTCCGTAAACACCTGTTATCAAAAAACAACAACAAATCATTCAGTCTTGTAATGATTATGTTTCTGGGTACGCTTAGTTTTCTATAAAGATCAGACTTTTCACACAAAAATACGAACTTTAAGAACAGAGCTACGGATTTTCACAGTTCTAGTCACTTAAAAGTTTGCGTGATGAAGAAGTTTGTGGGCTACTTACAGAGTATAATGGCAGATCTAATGATGGAGATGAGAGGAATATCGATGAGTGAGTATCGGAAATCGTAGTTGCTTAGATGAGAAGAAACCGTCGCCGGGAAGTTAGAAGGAGAAAGGCGAAGGAGAGAGGAGGAGAGGAGGGCGGAAGGGAGAACGGCGTCTGCGAGGGCGAGGAAGATGGGAGCAGAGAAGAGGATGAAAGAGAGGAACATAGTGAAGAGAACAAAGATCGTCTTGATTCCTCTCAAAAGAGAAGATGAATATCTTCTTGTTTTGCTAGTTTCTTCTTTGCTAATCAGACCCATCTTTTGATTTTCTTCTCTTAGGGTTTTTTGGTTATTTACAGAGGATTTTTATATTGAAGAGAAGTTTTTGCAGAGATTTTTCTTTAGGGGTTTTTAAAAGGGTCGAAGAATACAAAAAATTTGATGATGCTTACGATAATGCTGATGTGTACTTTTAATATAAATTAATTAATTTTTGACAATGATAATGACGTTTTTCTGTTGTGTTTTTGTTTGGTCGTTCTGTTGAATTATTACATATATTTGAGATGATGTTGTTGTTACGGACGTCTTTTCCAAGGAAGATTTATTCTAGAACATGAATGATTTGGTGCGTAAATAGGAACGAAACGACAAGAACTTTCTATACAGTACAATTCTCATGTCAGTCATGATTCGATGAAAGACAGGATTTTATGGGAGATGGAACAATGGAGGTGAATCTGGAGGGAAAGGTTGTAGTGCCTGAACTTGTTGATTTAAGGTGATAACGGAAACTTATTTTACTTTCAAGTTTAGCTGAGTATAGAAATCATTTGCCATTGTTGATCAGGTTTGAGATTGTCTAGTGGCTGTAATGCTTATGTCAAGCAATGTCTATTCATATGCTTCCAATGTACTTTGAATTGTAGAGAAGCTTTTTTTTTTTTTGGGGGGGGGGGGGGGGTCAAACTTGTGAAGCTTTCTATGTTGTGATTTGTATCCAAAAATCAGTTGGTATTTGCTTTTTATGAATGACTTGCTGGAGAGCATACAGGTCTTTTGATCTATGCTGCTACAGATGAGCTCTCCTGGAAAGACTTTCAAGGTGTAGTACATCACTGAGTGGAATGATTTGTTTTTGTCTAAACTCATTCCTGTTTATGGTACATGTTGGGATTAAAGCAAACAAAGTCCCATATTGAAAGTTTAGACAAAGAATGTCTAATATATAAGTAATGTCCAACTCTGATTAGTATGAGGCCTTTTAGAAGGAAACTAAAAACAAATCCATGCGGGCTTTCTCTTCGGCCCAAAGTGGACAATATCATACTAATAAGAGAGAGTTGGACATGGGCTTGGAAAAGCCCAACAATTGGTATCAGAGCCCAGGTTCAAACGTGGACCGGGAGAAGTGGGTTGGGCTGCAAGTTCCTTGTGGGAGGAGTCCTCAAGGTGACCTCGCGAATAAGGGTGCCAAGGCCTTGTGTCGAAAGTAACGGTTTATGTGGTCCTTGGTTTGAGGGGAGGTTTGTTGGGATTAAAACAAACAAAGTCACACCTTGGAAGTTTAGACAAAGAATGTCTAATATATAAGTAATGTCCAACTCTGATTAGTATGAGGCTTTTTGGGAAGGAAACCAAAAACAAATCCATGCGGGCTTTCTCTTCGGTCCAAAGTGGACAATATCATACTAATAAGAGAGAGTTGGACATGGGCTTGGAAAAGCCCAACAGTACATATGTCTATCTATGGGTTGATTCCTCAGGAATATCTTGATACACCTAATAATTGTGGGTTAGAACTGATGGATCATGAGGAGCTTTCCAACCTCACAATAGCATCTGACAAATCAGAGCTTCTGGTGTTCCATTGTGCATTGCTTGTTCATCGTACTAGTCAATATATAAAGTCCATGTATGAATCTATAAGTGCATTCAACAAGAACAAGTCATATAAGTTGCTTATTTTCTTGTGTTTAGGGTTTAGGGTTTAAGATTTAGGGTTTAGGACCATGGGTCATCCCATATACTCACGTTTATACCATTGCCAATGGTCCAACTCAGGTGCTTAGTGATGAGGTCTCTGCCAATAAGGATGCCAGTCTATCCAAGAGAGGCAGAGCTTGGATTTGTGCACGACAAGAAGAATGTTCCTTTGCATTTCTTCCCAAACAAAACATGGGTTAATAAGCATGTCAGATTCTTGTGTAATCTCCAACCGAGCTTGGCTAATAATGCCTCATTGAAGCACGGTAAGTCTCTGAATCTTAGCCCACCTTCATTTTTTGCTTGAGTCATATTGTCCCAAGATATCCAAGCCATCTTTCTTTCACCTTCCTTGTTATCCACACAAACTTTATTCTCTTTCCGGGATTTTGGAAACTTGAAGCATCTCATGGCATGTGATGACATGGAGGAGAGGACACTTTTAATCATGACCAACTTGCTTGCTTTTGATAGGAATTTCGTAGACCAACTAATCGGCTTCTGTCTGATTCAGTCTACTATAACAATAAAATGTCTTTTTTCTTTCTTCCAAAATGTTCATGGAGTCCAAAGTAATTCATATACCATAAACCCTAAACCCTTTCTCTAGTGGTCCTTCTCTCTGTTTCATACTTTGAGAGACGGAGAATCTGCAATAAACACAACCTCATCTTGTTTTTTCGGAGACTTTATGGGTTTACTCTCTTGCAAGGAGATTTTCTCCATGGTGGACCGAACCTCTCAATCAAACTACTTCAACACGACCTCAGCACGATGCAGGCCGACCTCGAATCCAGAAGATCTCAACCCTCGAGTGCCTAGAGTTCACCCCCACGTTGAGCTTAGAAGCGGCCTAGGCTCACATCAAGCACCTTAACCCCTTCCTAAGAACCAAAATCTAAACGGATGGCCCATTAACGAGCCGAAATCCTAAGATATATTAGGATGGTACACCCAACATTACCGAAACAACTAGAAGTAAAAAACTTATATATAAATGTTACTTTTATTTTACAAGGCTAATGTAAAAAATAATTATTTATTCTATAAAACTATATATTTTTTTTTTTATCGTCTGGAAGACTATTACAATCATGATTTATATTTGATCTAATCCTAACACTAAGAATCTTTCGATCAAACGAAATCAACTACCTGCATCACCTACGATTATGATGAACAGCTTCATGGTTCAGCTCTCCAAATCTCCAAAGCAACACTCAGATCTATGACGAACGGCTTCACATGTACCACACCTATGATGGACAGCTCTTCCGCAACACATGAGACCACAACGGTTGATTTTCCTGTAATCCTGAACCTTCTACAAGCTTGCATCCATTAATCTGGCTAAACTGCATTCTCTGGGAATCGAACCCCAAACCTGGTGTAGAAGCCTTTAAACCCTTGACCATTGGGCCAAGGGGCTTCCATAAAACTATATATTTAGAATTCATAAAACCTTTTTAATTTTTTTTTTTGACATGCTCAGATTTATTGCCTAATAGTATTTGATCCGCGCTACGCGTGGGTATGTCAATCAATATTGTAGTCGGTTGCATACTGCATTTACCGTTTCACTTTTCGCTTTTTTAATTTATTTGATTTGTATCTCGTGTTGTTCTTACATTTTTATCATCTTTCAAACTATTTTTAAAAAGTTTTTCTATGTCTTTACATTTTTTTTCCTTTATAAGATTATGTATACCATGAATACCTCTTGAGACATCAACATACGCCATATGATTTCTTCTCCATTTTCACAGGTGTCAGTGAGATTCAATGTCAGTAATTGTGTTTAGTCTCGTTAGAAGTTCTATCTTAGGTTTCGGTGGAGAAGGAGGTCGCCTCTCATGTTTTTCTTCTCAGTTCTATATTTTTCCAGTCAGTGAGTATCTGGTTTTTCTTATCGTCTTGGAGTTTGTGTATATGGCCTCAATCAGAGAAGTATTATTTGTCCTTGTTCTATGACGTTTTGTCGGTTTTGCTGGTCCTCGATGTTCTTCGTGTCCGAGTCATGGTTCTTACGTCAAAGGCGGTTTGTCTTCCTTGGAAAATCGGTGGGGTGCTCGTGCGTTCTGGAGTTGTGGCTGCTTCTCCTTGATGTTATTGTTTTGGTTTTCTCTATTGTTTATGATGTTTTGTTGTTTTGGTAGACGGTCTTATTTTGTGGAATCAGTTATGAGGCTTGTATTGTTTTGGCTTTGCGTGATTTTTAAGTAGTAATAGTCAATGCAAGCGGATTCTGAAACACTTTTCAAGGTCTGAACGGTTTCCGAGTAGTTTTGATGGTTCCAGGCTCTTTTGGCTTCAATAGATTGGAAGCAATATATTAAAGTGCTCTAAGTTCTCCAATTCTTAATGTTATTAATGTCTAGTGGCTTATTACTCTCAGTTTCACTTAGATTGTTGTTAAGTACTTCTTTGAGTAGTTATCAGTTTAGTGTTGGTTTCTATGCTTTAGATATCGTTTTAGTCTCTCTTTTTGGGCTTAATATTTTACTTATGAATTTATCGGTTCTATCTCTGAAAGATTTCAATTCTTGTTGGCTATATGTATTTCATCCTTGAATTTTAATATAATCCATTATATGTGAATAAAAAATTATGTATGTGTAGTTGTTAGCTGACATTTTCTTAGTTTTTTCACTTTGGTATTTATTGTTGGGTTTGAGTTTGATAAATGTGTATTTTGACTTAATTTTAAAATAAATAAAATAAATTAAAAATTAATTGATGATATGGATGATGATGAGACAACATAAGAAAAAAAGAAAAGCTTACTTTATATATATATATTTATTTAAATTAATGCAAAATTTGTTTTTAGTCAAAGTATGTAATTAATGATACATAATAAAATCTGGTAAAGCTTCATTTAAAAAATATTATCACTAAATAGAGAAGATTTATTTCCTGTGAAATTAAGATTTTACTATGTAATTAATGATACATAATAACATCTGGTCAAATTTCATATAATTTTTTTTATCACTAAATAGAGAAGATTTATTTACTGTGAAAGTGAAAATTAAGATTGGGTAGTAAATTGAGACCCTCCCCCACGAACAAGTCATATAAATAGAATTTCTGGTGAAAAAATATTATAGAACATTTTTCTTTTAAACATATCTAAAACTAAAGAAAAAATAATGGATACCGGAAAAATATTTGTGACTCTTTTTTTAGTAGTAATATTGACAGCTTCATTGCATAACCACTGTGTTTCCGCAAGTATGATATTTTTAACAAAATGTTTTTTTTTTTTCCAATTTTTTCATCATTCAAAGAGCAATTGTTTAACATTTTCTTTCTTTTCATTTTAATAAAAATGTCTATGTGGTAATAGCTATTTAAATGTAATCTTTTTAAGAACTTTTGATAAAAGAAAATTTAAAACTATTATTTGGACACATATATAGTCTTAATATGGTGTTGTCTATCTGCAGTGGTCATAAAGACAACATGCCTTGAAAAGAAATGTGAAGGAGGATATGGGCATTCTCAATGTGATCTCGACTGTAGGAGAGCGGGGTACCAAGTTGGAGCATGTTCGCAAGTAAAATGTTGTTGCGTGAAGGGTTATCCTCCTAAAACTTGAGCATGATGTGTTTTTAATATCTCATCTAAAAGATAACTTTCATTGCTTTTCAATATTGATTTGTACAATGAAATCAGCTAAATAAAATTATCTTATTATACACCACTTTTAGAAAATATATATTTGGCATAGATTCAGCGGATTTTACACAAACGTTTTAAGAAATATTAACACCAATCACCAAAAAGGAAAACATAAACTCAAAAATCTACACAGTGGTGATACCCACGGATTGGAGAACATAAAAAGGACTCATAGTAATAAAAAAGGCTAAACGCGAGATTGAACTCACAACATGAAGCCGAGAAAAAACAAAAATGTAGGCGAAAAAACATGAAGCTGAGAAAATATTTGACCAAAGGATGTTAACATCGATGAACAACAACCAGAACGATAAGCCAGGCGGGTGCAAGTCAAATGTTTTTGTTTTGCGGGTTTGATGGGATGAATTTAAGCGGATCAAAAATTTACTTAACCCGCCATGGAGTGGTTGCGGGTCAAAATTTTTGTTTTGCGGAGTTGGTGGGTCAAATTTTAGCGAATCAATATTTTACTTAAACCTGCCGCAAGGCGGATCACGAGTTGACCCGATTCCCAAGACTACACTTTAGTATCTCCAAAAGAAACCCATCATAACAAAAAAAAAATCCGCGTATTAATAGCAGTTGCAAATACCGTTTTTAGTATTTATGTTATGGTTGATGTATTTTAGGTAGCGTTTACAAATATACAAACGCTATGTTTACTCGGTTTGAAACGCTATGTATAATTGACGCAGAAAAACGAGCATCATAAAATTTTACTTCCCTTCTTTGTTTTTTAGTTTCCCCTCTCTATTTTGTTTCCTCTTACTTTCTTTTACCACTAATAATATAGAGTTTCTCTTTTTCCCTTTAATATTAACAATAAATATAAAATATTTTTATATAAATTAATGAGTGTTATTATATACAATTTCAACATATTGAATTAATTTATAATTTTTTTTTTTCAAAATCTTAAACTATAGACCACAAACTCTAGACCATAAACACAAACTTTAAACTTTTAATCTTTATTCAAAACACTACATTTTAAAACTCTAAAACCTTTATTTTACACCCAAAATACAAACCCTAAACTTCTAAACATTTAATCATACACTAAATATTTAAACATCAAATAATATAACAAAATTATATTTTTTTTTAATTAATAAATCTTTGATTAGTTTAGGGTATAGAGTCTGAGTCTTTGATTAGTTTAGGCCCTAAACGTAAAATAAAACCTTTATTTTACGTTTTTCCGTCAAAAATGTAAAATTCCGTTTTCCCGCCAAAAATATGAAATTTCGTTTTCCCGCCAAAAATGTGAAATTCCGTTTTCCCGCAAAAAACGAAGAATTCTACTTTCCCGCCAAAAACTTAAAATTCCGTTTTCCTGCCAAAAACGTAAGACTCTGTTTTCCCGCAAAAAAATACGAGATTCTATTTTGCCAAATTAATTCATAAATTTAACTAGAAATTAGTCTAGAAAATAATAGTTATAAGTTATTAATATTGTATAAATAAAAGTTAGGGTACCCGTGGATAACCCTAAAACTATAGGATTTTGTTTGGGTTACCCTAAAGGGTATATGGTATATACCTTGTTCGAAATTGCGCTACGCGCTATACGCGCGGCCGAGCTGGGCCTAACGATTTTTTGGAAACTCGGGGATTAAGCGGAGAGTAATCGGGGCCTAGTTTTTTTTGTATTTACCTATATTATTAGTATATAAATTAGTTTTGTATATCATTTTCGTAAATTTGTCTAAGTCCATTGGTCAGCGTTGGTCTGCAGGCGTCCTTTAAGCTCCGGTTCGACTCCCCCTTCCTACGATTTTGCTGTTTTTTCCAGCTTTATTTAATTAGGTCGAATTTACAAAACTAACCCTGTCTTCTTCCTCCTTCCAAGTCGAACCTGCAACCTAAAACGCGCAGTCAAGATTTTTTTTTTTCGTTATTTTAACTTGTATTTGATGTTTATAACACTGAAACATGATAGATCTATGACTAAATTTCAGTTTTCAATCATAAAGCTTCAAAAATAGTCGAAAAATGTGAAAGGAACGATTTTTTCGGCGACTAAGAGCGAATCGCGGCGGTGGCTTACCACCCACCGGTTTTCCGGCGATTATACGGCCGCCTTGGCCGCGATTTAGAACAAGGGGTATATATAAGATTTTCAAAATAGAGTTTTTAAAGGGTAGAGTACCCTTGAAACTAGGGTAGGGTAGGATATTTTTACCCACCACAACATCCCTAGTTTAGGGTATATGATTTGAAGTTTAGCATATACACATATAACCATATCTAATGTGGTTTATGATACAAACCCTAAGAGCTTAAATCCTATACAAAAACAAATCCAACATTTATGACAAATTTCAAATATTATTATTCTTTCATCTTAAACTTTAAAAAACTAACTTTATACCTTTTGCATAAACCCTATATCCTAAATTTCTTTCTCCTAATCATAAATACTAAATTTTTAAACATCGAATAATATAAAAATAATTAATACTTATAATAAATTTAGAAATATAATAATTTTATAAATCTTAAACTCTAAAACTAAACATAATATAAAAAAAAATATAATCATTATGTACATAATATTAATTATAACTAAAATATACTATAAAAATGTGAAATTTTTTATTGGCTAAACCACATATACAAGGATTAGTCTTCCTTAATCATCCACCATTAATATACTATATTCAACTGATCATATTTCTCCTCTTATTTTTCTTCTTCTCATTTTTTTCATTTGGTCAAACATTAATTAATTAACAAAAAAATAGATGTGTAATTGCTTCAACCCTGAATCTAAAGTTTCTAAACGTTCTTCTTCTTCTTCTCAAATCGTCTATCTCTCTATTATTCTTGTCCGAGTTGACTCAGGCCGATGTTGTTTACTTGCCTCGGTCGCTTCAAGTGTGGAGGACTTTGATGAACTGGGCTCGTGTTTATCAATGTATCATTTTTATTTGTTGAATGTATTTTTTTTATGAAGAAAGCAAAATTCAAAATCTATTAACCAAACTCGAATGTGATACAAAACAAATAAAATTGAATGCAAATAAAATTGAAATGAACAAAGCATAACAAAACTATGAATGTTATAGTAAAACAATTGATAAAAAATAACGATTTTAAAATGCTATTATATAATATTTAGTTGCAGACAAAAAACACTTTAGTATATGAAAATATGATAGCAGAACAAAAAATCGATATCTAAGTGTCTGACCTATTATGACGAGCGATGATACATCACTTGTTAAAACGCTATGGTATTAGGGATGTTAAAACGTAAAACGGACGGGCCCGGCCCGTTTAGACTCTTACCCGTTTAACCCCGTTTATATTTAGACCCGTTTAGACCCGCCCATTTAGACCCGTTAAGTTAATACATACCCGTTTAAGCTCGTTTAGTCCCGTTTAAAAATATATTTTTATTATAAAAAAACGACAATACAAAAAATTATACTTTTATATTATAATTTATATATTTATCAACATTCAACACCATATTAATGAAATATTGTTAATTGAGTATTTTATCATTCTTATATAATTCATATTTCATAATAATTATTTTTTTGTCCTCTTAAAAAGAAATTATTGTCAATTACTAGCATGGTTGATAATTCATTATATTATATTTAATTACTTCAATACTATATTTTATATTTAAAAATAAAAAGTTTTAACTAAATAAATGTGTTTATATATCATTTATATTTTTATTGAATTTTTTTTAATTCTAGTTCGAATATAAAATATAAAATAATAATTTATTTTAATACTAAAACTTAAATCTTTACTTTTAAAAACTATTTTCTATATTTTCTGAATTTTTACATATTTTTATATATTCAAAAATAAAAACTTAATCAAAAATGGGTTGATGTTTATCATTTATATTTTTATTGAAATTCTTTAATTTTAGATGGAATATAAAATATAAAATAAATATTTTAAATATCTAAATTAAAATTTACTTTTAAAAATTATTTTCTATATTTTCTTAGTATTTTGGATATTTTTTTTACCGGAATTTTTATAATTTATAGTAGTTTTTATGATTTATTTTTAATTATTAAAATAAGTTTTTAAAGCTAAACAACGGGTACCCGTTTAAAAATCACAAAAAACTAATTAATAAACATGCTTAAATGGGTAAGCCCGTTTAGACCCGTTAACACATGTGACTTAAACGGGTCTAAACGGGCTCAACTTTTTTTTAACACTAAGCTCGTTTAGGCCTATTTACAAAAGAGTCATTATAACATCTCTATATGGTATTGTTAGATAGCATTATTCAGTCGATAAGAAAAATATTTTTTCTTCTATTGCATTTATCATTTGTTTTTCATGATTGGTTCACATTTTATAATTTAAATTTAATTATAACTAAAATTTTATTATAAATATTAATATTAAATTGATAAGAACCTCGTCTAAATTTCTAAACCATTGCAAATGCACTTATCTACTAGACTACTAGGTATTTGATAAGTTCTATGTTTTCTATAAGAATTTAAAACATGGGTTTTAGAAACCTGCATTCACTCTTTACTTTTTCTTCATCAAGATTCTTTTAGCTCTTTACCTTTACATGAGGATTCAAAACATACAGATCCCGTCTCACTAAACCTTTCGCGGGATGAATGCTGGTCAAAATATTTTTTCTAAAATTTTGAGAAACAACTGTGGATTTATTTTTTTGCGGGGCGGTTGCGGATTGAAAGATTTTAAAATACATGTTAATAGGTATTTGCAATTTTTCACATTTTATTAATATTTTTAATAAAAAGTTGGTACTTAATTTTAGAAATTGAATAATATATATAAATTTATTTAAAATATTTCGATTTTTATATAAAAATTATAAATTTAGGTTTCTAATAATAAATTTATAATTAATAAATATTATTTTTTATTTAAACTATATATAATTTAAAAAATATATTTTTAATATTTTTGGATTACTGGTTAGTAAACATAAAATTAAACCGGGTGGATGCAATTCAAATGTTTTTGTTTTGCGGTTTAGAAGGATCGGATTTAAGCAGAACAAAATTTTACTTAACCCACCGTTGGACAGGTCACAAGTTGGTCAGAGAGATGGCCGAATGATTGAAGGCTGAACCGATTACAAAGAGCATACTCTATTATCCCCATAAAAAAAAAACTCATTTGTCATTTGTTTTAAAATAGTTTAAAACAGTTTTAATTTTATACTTCCTATGTTTCTTTAAGGAAATCTTTAATAAAATTCACTATTAACAAGGTTTGTAATTTTAAAACAAATAATTCATATATATAAACTCCGCTACATACTAATATATTAACTCTATAGGTTATCAAATGATTCATTTTTGGAAGAACATCTCAAAACTCAACGATAGGAAATATTTTGAAATATTTACAAAATAAAATTAAAAATTTAGAGAAAACAATATTTTAAAAGCTACAACAACATTGGCCTATATAAAAGTCCAAATATGAAAAAGCTCAAACATCCACAAACCAAAAAAATAAATATACACATAAAAACATGCAAAATAAACAAATGCATCAACCTCACTACGAACATTCATTGTCATTCAAATAACAAAAAGCACAAGCTCACACCCCATCGATAGATATGTCATTCAAATAATAAAAAGAATTAAGAACCATACAAAAGCAAACCTCTTTATGGACCAAGTTGATTTTGAACCTGCCAAGCAATGGATTATAACAGAGAACTAAGGAGAGAATGAAAATGGTTTATGTAAATCAGCCTCTCTTTCTCTTATTCCATCGAAGAGGTTAAGCTTAAGCTTTTATACAAGAGTAATCAGACCTAAGTGTATGCTAAGGAAAAGACAAAGATATCCCTAATTACATATAGTAATACCCCCCCTCAAGTTGGAGCGTGCAAATTTTGTATGCCTAACTTGGTGAGAAAAGACCGGAATTCCTTTGCACCGAGTGCCTTGGTAAAGATATCGGCAAGTTGCTCATGCGTAGAGACATGTCGAGTCTGAAGAACACCATTTTGAATCTCATCTCGAATGAAGTGACAGTCAACTTCAATATGTTTAGTCCGCTCATGAAAAACCGGATTGGCGGCCAAATGAATTGCGGATTTGCTGTCACAATACAAAGTCATCGGTTGAGTGTTAGACACTCCAAGATCCAAGAGGAATGCCTTAATCCATAGGAGTTCCTGAGTGGTTAATGCCATGGCCCGATATTCAGCCTCGGCAGAAGATCGAGAGACCACATCCTGCTTTTTCGTTTTCCATGAAATCGGAGAAGAGCCCATTTGAATGAACCAACCAGTGAGGGAACGACGTGTAAGAGGACAACCTGCCCAATCTGAATCACACCATCCATAGATCTTAAGATCACAATTAGAGCTGAGGAGAATACCTTGCCCTGGAGTCCCCTTAAGGTACCTGACAACCCTCAAAGCCGCATCCCAATGATCTTGTCGAGGTGTGTGCATAAATTGTGAAAGGATATGAACACAATAAGACAAATCTGGCCGGGTAACAGCAAGATAGATAAGACGGCCAACAAGGCGTCTGTACGGTTCTGGATCGTCAAGAAATACTCCAGAGGCAAGTGCCAAACGATGATTTTGGTCTAGTGGAAATTCAACAGGTTTAGCTCCCAAAAGACCCGCCTCGGATACTATATCAAGTGCATACTTTCGTTGGCAAAGATAGATACCTGATGAATTTCTTGTGACTTCAAGACCAAGGAAATATTTAAGAACACCTAAATCTTTCATATGAAAGCAAGAGTGGAGATAGTTCTTAAATGCCCGGATCGCAACACCATCATTACCCGAGATGACCAGATCATCAACATAAACAAGGACATATATGTGGACACCATGCTCAGAGAATGAGAAGAATGAGTAGTCAGACCTTGATTGTTGAAAGCCATAAGATTTCAAAGCAGTACCCAACTTAGCAAACCAACATCGAGGAGCTTGCTTTAACCCATACAATGACTTCTTAAGACGACACACTGTTGAAGAAGAAGATGTACGAAATCCAGGTGGTAGTTTCATAAACACTTCTTCTTCGAGATCGCCATGGAGAAAGGCATTATGCACATCCATCTGATGTAATTCCCAATTCCGAGCTGCAGCAACCTGAAGGACAATCCTAACTGAGACCATCTTGGCTACAGGAGCAAATGTCTCATGGTAATCAAGGCCTTCTTCTTGGCGGTTTCCAAAAACTACAAGTCTAGCTTTGTACCGCTCAAGAGAACCATCAGACTTATACTTCAGTGTAAAGACCCACTTGCACCCAAGTGCTTTCTTACCCGGAGGTAAAGCTTCTAAATTCCAAGTTCCATTTTTCTCTAAAGCTTCGATTTCTAGTCCCATAGCCTGACACCACTTCTCATCTTGAACAGCCTGTGCAAATGTTTTTGGCTCGGAAAGAGCAGTAATAGCCGCCAAAAAATGTTTGTCACAGCTTGAAAGTTGTGCACAAGAAACATAATTTGCAATCGGATAAGAGATATCAGTACCATCAGGGGGTGAAAGGAGCGGTGTAGGGTTAATAGTGGGAGTAATGAAATCTTTGAGAATCACCGAAGGAGTTTTACGCCGATAACCCCGTCCCATCTGATTATGCACAACACTTTCTGTAGCCGTTTCAGTCTCTGCATCAATGGTTGTGTTAGGTGTTGTCTCCACAACAATATCTGACATCGTTGGAGCCACTGTATCTTGATTTATCTCGGCCATTGTATTGAAACCACTTGTAGCCGGTCCACTAGAACCAGTAGCGGGTGGGGAAGTAGATGGTTGAACAAGTGGAGTCATGTCATCAACCGAAGCCAAAGGCTCAGACATCGGAGCATCCCGCATAGAAGTCGAAGATGGAGATGTATCTAGTATATAAGGAAACGATGTTTCACAGAAAACAACATCACGAGACACACTAAATTTCTTTGTCTCAAGGTCAAAGACTCTCCAACCTTTCTGAGAAAAAGGATATCCAACAAATATACATCTCCGACTACGTGGGGCAAACTTGTCACCACCATGAGACTGATTATGCACAAAGCACAAGCACCCAAATACTTTCAAGTGATCAAAGCATGGAACAGAGTGATGAAGCATCTCATACGGAGTCTTGCCATGAAGAATCTGAGAAGGCGTCCTATTAATCAAATAAGCAGCCGTCAGAATACACTCACCCCAAAAGGAAATCGGAAGGTTTGCTTGAAAACGCAAAGCTCGAGCAACATTAAGGAGATGGCGATGCTTGCGTTCTACTCGACCATTTTGTTGTGGGGTGCCAACACACGAGGTTTCATGCCTAATACCTTGCTGCAAGAAGAATTCTTTTAGACACATGAACTCTGTCCCATTATCGCTACGCACAATCTTAACCGGTCGAGAATATTGTCGTTCAGTCATTGCAACAAATTGACGCAAATGAGCAGCAACTTCACGTTTTTCAGCCATTAAAAATAACCAAACTCCACGAGAATAATCATCAACGATAGTAAAAAAATAGCGAGCACCACTAAAGGCAGGCGTGCGATATGGCCCCCAAACATCACAATGAATAAGCTGAAAAACATCTGAAGTTTTATTAACGCTTGTACCAAAACAGTCTCGTGTTTGTTTTGCGCGTAAACATACTTCACACACTTGCTCAGAAATTGACATAGTCTTATCACTACGAACACCCGGAATTAAAGCAACAATTTTAGGTGATGGATGCCCAAGCCGCTGATGCCATACATCAAAAGATACTGTCACCCGCAGCGATACAGCTCCAAGAAAATCCACAGCTCGAAAATAGTAAAGACCATCTCTTCCTTCACCCGCTCCAATGAGCATCCGCGAATGGTCCTGAATAGCACAAAACCCATCACCAAAGTGAGCAAAGCACTGATTTTGTCTAACCATATGAGAAATGGATACTAGATGACAACTTAAACCGTCAACAAACAAAACGTCCATTAGCTGAATATTCTTTCCTAAAGCAACAGTTCCTCTCTTGGTGGCTATAGTATGTCTACCATCAGGAAGACCCACAAGACATGGTTGAATATCATGAACATCCATCAAAATTTCCAGACATCCTGTCATATGATTTGTAGCACCAGTATCTAAAATCCAAGGGATAAGTAAGGTGTTACCGGTTAGAGTTTCAGATGCCCCTGATTTTCCGCTCTGAAACATCGTCAATAGTAGCTTCCATTGATCATTGGTAAAGCCACCCGTGTTCACAAGAGACGAGACGTCACTTGGGCCAGAAGTGCTTGTTGTAGCTTGCAGCCCCACAGCTTGAGAATGACGCATAAACGGTTGTTTAGCTCTTGTGTCAAAAGATGTTTTGGTAGTGTCATCTCCACGCCTACTCCCATCTAATCTAGCACCACGCCACCAAGATGGATATCCTTTGATCGCATAGCACTTATCAGCTTCATGACCCGTACGACCACAATGTGGACAAACTTTGTCTTTGTCTTTGTGAACGTATGAAGGTGCAGACTTAACAGCATAGCTTGCAACATCGATACTGATATCTTGAGTTTTGTTTCCATTTCGAACAGTCTCTTCACGTTGGAGTGTGCTGTATGCAGCGTTCAAAGTCGGCAATGGATCACGAGAGAGAAGATTTGACTTGACTGTGCCAAAAACAGATTCGTCAAGACCCATCAAGAAAAGGTGAACCTTGTCGTTCTCAACTTTACGAGCCGCTTTTGCTCGAGAACCACATGTACATCCACAAGTACATAAATCCTCCTTGTCATAATCTGCTAATTCTTCCCACAATCGCTTCAACTTACCATAATAAGCCTTGATTGTCATGCCCTTTTGCTTGCAATTATAGAGCTCATGCTTCAATTGCTGGATGCGAGGACCATTAACAACACAGTATTGTTCTTCAATATCATCCCAGAGGTCCTTTGCTACTTCAAAGAACGAGATGTCGCGACGCAGCCCTGGATCAATTGTGTTACGGATCCAAGACACAAGAAGGGAGTTGATAGTCCACCAATCTTCAAGATCCGGAGATCCATCAGTAGGACGAGCAATAGAGCCGTCGATGAATCCAAACTTCTTCCGGGCACGAAGAGCAGTGCGTAACTCCCGAGACCACTCATCAAAGTTATCACCATTGAGTAAGACTTGTGAAATCAAGCTTCCTGAGTTATCTGCTGCTGACAAATCATACGGATGTATTTTCCGTCTATGAAGGTTGCCGTCGATCGCAAGTGTGTCGCTGACGTCAACGTTAGGCAAAGCTCCTGTATTTGCCATGGCTAGAGCAGAGTTTATGCAAGGAAGAAGGAGAAAATTGAGCCAATTGGCTCTGATACCATAACAGAGAACTAAGGAGAGAATGAAAATGGTTTATGTAAATCAGCCTCTCTTTCTCTTATTCCATCGAAGAGGTTAAGCTTAAGCTTTTATACAAGAGTAATCAGACCTAAGTGTATGCTAAGGAAAAGACAAAGATATCCCTAATTACATATAGTAATAGATTACAAGATGAAGTCCACCATTCCTCAGAAAATCCCACAAACAGGTTTGTTAGATTTTCACAGAATTGTTATCATGAATACTTACTCAAGCAAATCGTCCTAACTTGTTATACTGTCTCTCTAGGTGTCTGTGATCTTGGTGGACTGATACCAAATCCGCCAGTTAAAATCCGATCTGGTGAGAACATATTCACAACTATCTCTATAAGTTATTCCCATATGCAGTTCTGTCTGGGGCTATGGGTAAACTAAATTCCAGGAAAGTAGTAATATCCTGGGTAAATTTCAAATTACATGGTGCAAAATTTTGGGTGAACCTAGCCGCTTACAAACAACAAATTCTTGGCGATGTAATGTAAGTTCATGATCTTTACTTTGTGAAAACAAGAAATGAATAAGTGGCAATTTGTTGATTTCTTTCTGTTCCTACTATGTTTGAAGTGTAAAACTCTCAGAGCAGATGGAAACAAACCTCATAATGGAGTCTCCAATAGACGTGAAGGAGACAACATTGAAGACTGATCTTGGTTACTCCAACTCGGTCTTATATCACTATTAAAAATCATCAACTTTCATCACAAAGCAAGTGAACTTACATTATGTACAATTAACTACACCATGTCCTCCAACAGAACAACTAATATTGAATCTTGATTAAACTATGTTTTGTAAACGGCATTCACTTAAACAAAGAATCGTAGTTACATCGATTATGAAATATAATGTGTCTACCTTTACTTGCGGGCCACAAGATAAATTCATCGATGAAAAGGGTGATCCACATAGACGTGGATGAGGTACAAGCTAGCCGTTGGAAGAAGGTAATATTGTCAACATTTTTCTTCATATTTCAAGACACATTTTGGTTGTGCGAGATTCTAGGCTTTGTACACAATAGATAAATCAAAATAGGTTTTTAGTGTGATACTCACCAAAACCATATTACGAAGCAATACCAAGAAGGTTCAGAACAATCTGATAAACAAAATAAACAAATATAACAAGCTAATAGCAAGGGATAACAACACAGAACACCTTTGACAATAAAAATGGTCCAACTAACAATAATGGCATCAAATCAGAATTGGAAAAGGGAAGGAGACTGCGAGAGAATGCACAACTAGAGTGGGATTAAGACATAGACGAAAAAAACGTCTAACAGAAAAATACCAAAAACATATTTTCACGATGGGCTTAAACAATAGAACAAGGCCCAGATGCAAACCATAATATATAAGAAATAAAATACATCGATATTGTTGAAAGAATAATTATCCATTTAACATTGGATACTAATCTTGTCATATCTCATTATGACATAGGATACTTATTGTCTATCCAATGTTTAATTATTTTGTTTCATCTATAAATAAGGAATCATTCTCCTCTTGTAATGGACACTTAAGACAATAATATTACCACCTTCCATAATTCACTCTCTTTCTCTCCTTCACCAATACTTTCAATTTCATTCGTTCACCACCATCCACCTTCAACCTCATAATAACACTTTTTCACCAAAATCAGATAATATTTGTATAATAAAATATCAAAGATATCACTCTCTATTGGTAATATTTCTCATTCATTATTCAAGACAAATTGATTGATTCTTACATCAAGGCAAAATTTCAACACGTTATCAGCACGATCACTCTATCAGAACATTTTTCTTTGTTAATTATCGGAACATTATCATTCTGCCCGTTAACTAATTTCTTAATGGTTGCTTATGACACCATAATGGTCGGTTTAACCGCCTAATTTATTAATTTATTAAAGGTTGCTTATGGCACCTTAATGGTCGGTTTAACCGCCTAAATATTTATTTAATTGTCTATAGATGGATGACTTTGTCACCATAATTTATTTATTTTGAATTTTAACAATGGATGACTACGGTCATCATAATTTATTTATTTTAGCAATGGATGACTACAGTCACCATAATTTATTTATTTTGAACTTTGGCAATGGATGACTACGGTCACCATAATTTATTTATTAATTATGTTTATATGGATGAATCAAATCACCATAATTTATTTACTTATTTCCGTCTTATTATGGATGATTTATTCACCATATGTTAATATATTACAATTGTTATAAAAGGAGGCTCGGCCACCTATATATAATTTTATATTTGATCTGGTATGTTATCTTTGATCGTATATTAATATATTCAGATTACTCTTTTTTTTTATCTTTTATATTTTTACTCCCAACGGTCATAAATAATTTTTGTTTTTAAGATTAAATTATTTTTACTTTTCAAACGGCTATTTAACGGCTAATGAACATTATTTTTAAATCTATAAATATACTTATCTTTCATTATTTTCACTCATCAATTTTCTCTTCCTCCAAAACCTTCTTCAACAAATTATTTTCTTTTCTAAAAAAAAAAATGCTTCATCCGTTTTTAATTTTTGTAATAGGTTATTTACTTGTTTCCTTTTATTGTTTACTCATCGGAGAATTTTCTCCCGAATAATATGTAATGATTTTTATGTTGATGTTTTATGCACTTGTATTCCTTGTAATCGCACTAGTTATTCCGGCACCTCAAATATTTTAATAAAATCATCCATCTAAAATGTATTTTGTTCTTTCATTTTTGAAATCAAATGGCAAACATCGAGAAGCTCCAATTTCCAGCACTGGACATCACTGGTGCAAACTACATTTCTTGGACTACCAATGTTGAACTCCATTTGGAATCTGAAGGTTTATCGGAAACCATTAAGGAGAAAAATACCTCAACAGTCCGAGAAAAGGCCACGACGGTGATCTTCCTTAGAAGACATCTTGATGAGAGTATCATATACGACTATGCCAACATAAGGGATCCCAAAGAGCTCTGGAAGTCTCTGAAAGATCGCTTTGATCATCAGAAAGACATAACACTTCCACTTGCTCGGGACGAGTGGCAAAATTTGAGGTTCCAAGACTTCGATAAAGTGATGAACTATAATTCCGCTATATTAGGAATTGTGGCCAAGCTGAGATACTGTGGTGACACCATAACGGAATATCAAATGCTGGAAAAGACTTACACCACATTCCACAAAAACCACATCACACTCCAACAACAATATAGGTTGCGTGGATATACCAAATTTTCAGATTTGGTTGTGGCTCTCCTCTTAGCGGAAAAGAACAACGAGCTCCTCATCAAGAATCACATGACTCGACCCACTGGATCTAAAGCATTTCCTGAAGCAAATGCAATAAATGTTAAGAATCCAGCGAGAGAAAACAAGACATTTCGGGGTCGTGGACGTCGAAACTATCGCGGACGTGGGAGAAAATTCACCCCATATGTCAGGAAATCATTCCAATGGGTCCGACCTGAACAACCCTCTAAGGAAAAGGAACAACAAGGAAGTACCTCCCAGAAGCGAGAAGAAGCGTGTTTCAGATGCGGTACCAAGGGACATTGGTCGCGGGTATGTCGCACTCCTGCACACCTTTGTGCATTGTACAAAGAATCCGCCAAAGGCAAAGGAAAAGAAGTAAATCTTGCCGAACATTCTGAGGATACAACGCACCTTGATGCGTTTGACTTTGCAAATGATTTCGATGAGACCGCAATTACCGAAATCTAAGACGCCCACCATGTGACTCTTGAAGATCCATGTGATTGTAACATAAATAATTATCACTCATGTAAAATATTAGTGTATAATTATTGTGGTCATAATTATTGTATAATTAGTGTGTTATCTTTGTTTAATAATGTATAATTATTGTAAAATATGTGCTTTCATAAATAAAATTATCTTATTAACTTATTTTGTTTATCACAGAAATGGATTACATTGCAAATGGAACAACTTTCAAGACAGATGCTAAAGATATTTGTATACCAGATAGTGGAACAACACACACTATCCTAAAACATAAGAAATACTTTTCTTATACCAGATAGAAAATAGGATATACATGAAGCTTGGGTTAGATGTAAGTATGATTAAGTTGCGATTGACCTACATTCCAATGCTGGTGGGATGTGAGGAAGAGTGTACTATTTATGATGATGAAGAACTTTGTGTTTACCTAACGTCTATGGATAAAGATAACCGTAGATGTGTTTTGTATCTCGAGGTCATCAATGTATCGGAACTGCCCGAGCAAGTGTCGAGAGTGGACAAAAGTTCTATTGGTATGAACTATAAGGAGTTGCAGTCAAAATATGATGAAATCAGAGCTAAAGCCATAACTCTATAAGTAGAAAAAGAAGAAGCAGTACAACAACAACATGAGGCAATAGAGGATGAGGATGAGGATGAGGATAAGGATGATTTATCACGTGATGTAGGTAATAATATATCGGATAAGTGTGATAGATATGTCGAGCCTACACATGTTGTACAATCAAGTCAGTTTATAGAGACATGGGACGACTGTTTGGGTCTGAGTGTGCGTCAATAATTTCCAAGTAAAGCGGTCTTGCATGATTTTGTGGATAGAGGCGTATTTAATAAGTGTTTTGGTTATGCAGTAAAGAAGTCGGATAGAACACAATTAGTGCTAAAATGTCGTGTAGCAAGCTGCAAGTGAGGTCTACGAGCTGCAAAGGGTAGAGAGACACAATTTATTTCGAATAGAACGTACACAAATATGCATTCTTGCAGTCGAAGTAGTCAGAGTGGAAACAAATCGAAGAGGAAAGGCACACCTCAGTTATTTGCATCTCTTTTGCATGATGATTATCCAAGACAAATGGAAACTCTAGCTCCTAGAATTATCATGGATCTTGTTAAGACAAAATCTAGCGTTGACGTATCGTACTCCACAACGTTGAGAGGGAAAATCAAGATGTTCATGATTTGCGTGGTAGTTCAGAAGAAAACTGTAAGATGATGTATTGTTATTTGTACATGTTATAGAAGGTCAATCCAGGTACAGTAACAAGTGTGAAATTGGATGAGCAGAAAAGAAAAAATCAATTACCTATTCATAGCTCTGAGAACTAGCATTGAAGGGTTTCAAGTGATGAGGAAAGTGATAATCGTGGATGCAAGTTTTCTCAAAAATGAATATGGTGGTGTACTAGTTTTCGCTTTATCTCAAGATCATAATCGTCACAATTATCCCATAACTTTTGGGATACTGGATGGTGAGAATAATGAAAGCTGGACTTGGCTTTTTGAGATGCTGAAAATTGTGGTTGCATACTCTTCTGAATTTACGTTTGTGAGTGTCAGACATGCAAATCTCATCGATGCCATAGCTAATGTGTATCCCCAAGCTCATCATGGGTATTTTATATGGCATTTGTTCTAAAATGTGAAAGTCCATGCTTCTAATGTCAACAAAGATGTAGCTGCCATTAGATTCGTAGAGATGAGTATGCTTTACATGGTGATTGAGTTTGACGACACTTATAGTTCTTTTAAGACGAGATACCTTTCGGCAGCCAAGTATCTGGAGAAGAGTACCGTGAAAGAAAAATGGGCAAAGTGTTGTTTTCCTGGAGAAAGATACAACATAGACAAAAGCAACTATGTATAGTCTTTGAACAGTACTTTTAAGGAGGCCATGAGGTACGCATTAATACACTTGCTAGGTACGATTGTAAAAAAAAATTTGATTTCGTTTAACGAACATCGGAAGGAGGCAGTGTCTGGAACGATTGATAATAAAGTAGTGCTTATAGTGGAGAACCATATGCACGATCTGTGGGAAGAAGCTGAGAAATTAATTGTCAAGGTGTTAAATAGTTTTGAGCTTGTGTACGATGTCACTGGTAGTGATGGAAAGCCTTATTTGGTGAATATGATGTTGAAATCGTGCAGTTGCAGGTTCTTTGATATTGAAATTTTTTCTTGTGTGCACGCACTTGCCGCTTTCATTAAATTCAAATTTGATCCCTATAGAGGTAAGGATATGGAAGTACATGAGTTGTCTTCGAAATATTATTGGATGGAGATGTGGGAAATGGTGTATTACAAGTAAATTTATTTAGTGTCGGATATGTCAGAATGGGATGTTCCGGATAACATCAAAGATTTGGAGATAATACCCCCCCCCCCCCCAAAAAAAAAAAACTCAAAAAGAAGGGAAGAAGAAAACTAAAAGGTTTCCATCGGTAGGGGAAAGATCATGGAAGAAGAAGACGCAAAACAAGAGGCGGCCAAGACAATCACTCCAATGGTTGTTATTTGGATATTATTTTTGTTTGTAATCTTCCATTTTTAATATTACTTGTTTGACAGATACAATTGACTCTGGAAAACTAGTAACTATTTGTCACATCTTTTTTGTTGGTCAAACTGGTAATACTTTGAAATATTAAGTGATTATCGTAATTAGATTGAAAAACTATTCGAGGAATTAGTAGACATATAAATATATAAAATTTAAACTTTTAAGATAACTTTTACTATAACAATGATCATATATTGCTATTACGACAAATTAGATTGAAAGTTTAATCGAAAAATCGCTCAGCTAATCCCACAAACAATGTTCATATAATCTCGAGATCATTTTGGAATAATAGAAAAGTTAGGAGAATAAAGTTTCAAAATTTGAGAATTGTAACATATTAATGCTCTAAACTACTAGAATGATATATTGATTGAGAAAAATTAATTGTAAAACTACAAAATCAAATTTTAAATGCCAATAAAACTAATTAAATTGAAAACACCCAAAATATAACTATTTGGAATTTAGTAAAACTATTATATTCTGTAAAATTAGGTGTATTTTTTGACAGCCAAATTCAAAATTCACCATTTTTTAGCTGCAAAATTCAAAATACACCAATTTTTTGGCGCCCAAACTCAAAATTTCACCAATTTAACTGTTCTCTCTCTATCTCTTTTTGCACTTCTCCTTCTCTCTCTCATCAGTTTATTCTCCTCGATTTCTCTCAATTCTTCCCTCATCTCCTATTTCATCCTCTCTCTCTTGAATATAGGCAAATTCGAATCCGATCCTTATTACAGTGACATGATGAGGGCGAAGAAGGAATACGACATGATGTACCTAATTGCAGATAGTGACAATGGTATACCGACAAGATGTCTATGCAGTGGTCGAATCATTGTGGAGCCTACACAACCCGAATCTAACGTGGGAAGGAGGTACTTTGTTTGCAATGCGTTTGAGGTGAGATATGCTGACTTGGTGCTATGTTGATGTGGTTCAGCATCGTTTGAAACTATATTGTTTTTATGTGCAAAATAATGACCTACACATTTGAAAATTGTGGGTTCAAGGCGTTGAAGAAAAAACCACTTAAGGAGGGTGGTGGACTATCAGGCTGAGGAGCTTCGAGTCCATGAATGCCGTATTGAGCAGCTAGAAATGGCGCTTAAGAGCAAAGGCGAAGAGATTGAAAAGTTGAAGGAGGTGGTGACGAGCATTGTGGGTCGGATCAATGATTAACTGTCTAAGTTGTCAATTCGTATTAAGACTTAACTATGGAATCATCAAAATGTATGCTCTATTATTTTATTAGATTTATTTATGTTCATTTTAGTAATAATGCTAACTTCAAAACAGAGCAGATCAAAATGTATTTTTACCTAGTATTACCATTTTTACTTAAGAACATATCCAAATGTAGTTTTACCTAGAATTACCAGTTTTGCTTAAGAACATATTCAAACATAGTTTTACCATTTTTACTTAAGAACAGATCCAAGCGTAGTTTTACATAGTTTTACCAGTTTTACTTAAGAACATATATCCAAATGTAGTTTTACTTAACTATAGATCCAGTTGTACCTAACAACACCATTTTTACTACAAATAAAAAGTTCAATAATGTACTTAAAAGTTAAAACCCACAAAATTCAACAAAGTACTTTAAAAAATTTGCAAAGTACTTAAAAACCAACATAGTCTTAAAAAACAAAAGAGTCCTAACATCCAACCAAGTTCTAGCCACTCCTCGACCTTGTGTTAGGCATGCCGACTACAGTATCCGCCACTTTCTGTTTACCAGCTGCCTTCTCTGCCGCGTTCTTCTGGATCTCTTCCTCGACCTGCAATCAGATACAATTAGAATATAGTTTTACCAAGTTTTTCAGTAATACTTGAAACTATTTTTACCATATGTTCTTCAATTTCTTTCATATGTGTCATGTAAGCTTTTATCGGTGTGACTCTCTTCGCCAACTCGTCAACCTTCTCATTCAATAGCTTAAATCCATCTTCTATGTCTTTCTTCATCCCCTACAGAAACTCAACAAAATCATTAGGATTCGTTCCTCCATGTGTATCAGTGGCAACATGTCCCTTTTCCAAAGCTTTTTGAGCTTCCTCTTTGTTGTACATTTCCTAAAAATATCGTCTTTCCAGTCAAAAGACGCTTCATCTAAATTTCACTCTGGACCAATCATTAATGTCACATGAATGAATGTTATCCAAATTACCTGAAACGGAAATTGGTAGATTTGATGATAACAAGTCTTTGATATCATCAAGACTATTAACAATCGAACAATTAATTTAAACGGTTAAGACTTAAAAGTTAAAACAATTGTTTCTGTCATGTCGTATCCAAATTTTATAAGAAAAGATTGTGTAACTGAAATTCGTAATGCGAAGACGTTAACAATTACACACAAATTAGAAACGGCTCAACAGAATTTAAGTTTAGTTATTATGTTTAGACATTCTTTAAAATAAAGTTATTATGTTTTTTAAGAGAATTGATCTTCGGATATGGTGTAAACATGTCATGAGTTTAATTCATGTTAAGAACGTTTCTCTGTTTTGGCAGGCAAAAATGAAGTTATATTTTAGGTTTAATTAGAAAACTCGAAATCGGATTAATCATGTCAGTAGAACCGTCGGGTGGTAGAAGCATAAGAAGCTGAGTAGATTATTTTTTTTAGTCTAGTTATATAAATCTTGAATATTTCCCACACGTTCGATCCTTACCATATGTAATTGTTTTTTTTTCATGCGAAACTGGTTTTTTTCTTCTAGTTTGCGGTCCTTTAAATTTTAGAAATGGTTCTTGGTGTCGGTTTTGTTTTTTGTTTTTAAATTAGTTGGTTGATCTAAATATCTCAGTTTAAAAAAAAAAAAATTGTTGGCGTCGGCCAGAAAAGCAAAAAAATAAAAGAGGTTGTTTGGTGAGAGTGTGAGACAATAACAACTTGAGAGAGACAACAACATTTGCAAAAAGGTTGCTTGGTGAGGGGTCTACGCACGAGTCGAACGCGGATGAAGAAAGCCAATGAATGAGACGTGAAGCTAGCTGTTCTATCTAACGTGGCTATCTGGTTCCAGCCGTCAACTCGGTTTGGTTCCACCACGTGGCACTTAAAACTGAGCAGAGCCCCCATGTATGGGCTTTGTCATGCGCAAAATCACTTGATTGGTCGGCTTTATAATATGGATTCCTAGTTGAAGTCATAATTTTTCGCCACGTAAAAATCTGATGATTCTATTTTTTTTTTTTTCACGCGAGCTAGAGGAAACCTACGGAACTGATCTCAAATTACAAACTCAAATCAAGATTTTTCTTTACTGTATATCTTCAAAACGTGAGCTTATGAGTGGGTCTATGTCATGAGAGGAATGTGTGACATCATATAATGTCATATGTGTGTGTGAACCTGTGCACGTGTATAGAATTGAATTGTTGAACTGCATGTCGACTATAAAATAAATCTTTACTAATTAACATGTCATGTCTTGGCGACAGGTGGCTGATTGTTTAGTATGATGATCTCCAAATTCGATATTCAATGGAATATGTTCCCATTCGTTTCCTGTCACCACACATTGTGTCGATGACTTATCTTCAGTGTTCTCAACAGCTAAGCAATATAATGATTTCCTTTTTCTATTTATTTTGTTCTCACTTCACCTATATGAGTCTATTCACTAATTCAATGTAAAGTTCCAGTTTGGATATCCAGGAATTTTAGTGTATGGTACGTGCAGAAAAAATATATTTACAACATATATATAATTTTCTTTGTTTTTAAAACGCGAACAACTTTTATTTTAAAAATACCAAAAACTATATAATTAATAACCTAAAAACAGTTCTCCAAAAGCTCATTTAAAATTGCTAATTTGCATTTACATTCATGGCCTAAAGACTATAAAAATATGTACATTCTACTTTTTTGTATATCAAACAAGAAAATTAAGTCAACTATTTTCTTCCTATTTCAAAAATTGATATTTTAGATTTTTTCTTGTATTTTAAAAACTGATGTTTCACATTTAATTAATGTATTCATTTAAAATTTAAATAGAAATTAAATATATAAATATGGTTGGTAGAATATTTCTTGAGAAACAAAAAGAAAATAAAAAGTAAATAAAAAGTAAACAATAAAATCAAATATTTATTATTTTAATTAAAAAAATATATTTATTATTTTAATATATGTGAAAAACTCAAAACATCAATTTATCAAATACATAAAGAGTATCAAATACATCAATCTTATTGTATTTAAAATTGCGTTTTTAGGACAAGCTATTGTTATATATTGATCAATTATGGATTTAAAGGGTGATTAGGAATATTTTGTATATATAGTCAACTATATATTAGTGTATACATACCAATGGCTATACAATTGAGTTATGATGTATTTTAAATAAAACTTAAATGTGATATTTTAAGTTAGTTGGTAAATGACCATTTTGCTAGGGACAAATAAAAGTTTTAAAAACGTGATTGGATAGATTTTTGAAAAGTTGAATATTAATAATAGGTATAAAAATCTGGTTAGCTGCATGTAATTTTCAAAGATCTTTCTCATAAAAGTAGATACGATAAGAACAAATATAACTTTCAAAGATTGAGAAGGTTGATATGAACGTTTTCAATAACCAAATCCACTTTCCTAGTATATTAATGAATAAAAAGATAACACCGACAAAAATATTTAAAAAATATTATTGGAACATTACATTCGGAATGTTGATTTTACACAACGGGAATGGATTAAGAGACAAAAGTCAAAGGCTAGCTAGGAGGACCCGTTCCACACTCTTTTCCCAAAGTCCTTAAACGCCATCGAAAGGGATTCCGACCTAAACCAACCTCATCTGCCATCTTATTTTATTTATACTTGAATTTTCAATTTCTTTACGCTAGGACTTGACATATTAAAAGTAATACCTCATTAGATCTTATCCATTGTTATAAATTTACGAAACAACAAATACAACAAAATTAATAAGTAACTAGATTTTGATCCGTGTTTAGAAAACACGGATTTACTTTTTTTACAAATATAAATTTTATTTATTTTGTTATTAGTAATTATTATTTTTAATTATGCAATCTAATTTTGTTTATAATTATTTAATCCGTATTATAAAAAATAACTAATAATTCGGTTTTTAAAAAAAAATTATGTGTTAGTTGGAAGGAGTTATATTGTAAAGATAAAGAGATTAAAATAACAATTTTGCATTATAAGTTTTAAATGTGTTGTATCGTAAGATCATAGTTTGTAAATAATGTTTTTATGAAAACAACTATTGTAAAAGTTATATGATATAAGTTTAATCTTTATTACATTTATCTAAAAAAATTGAAAAAAACATATATATATATATATAATTTATTATGTTTTTAATATTTATATAATTAAATATTTACGAAAGTAGAAACAGAACAATATGTTTATATTTTTAAATCTATTTAATTTTTAATGTTTATATAATTTAAATTGGTTAATTCGTTTTAACCTTTTTCAGCACATATTGTAGTGGTATATAGTTTGCAAATTTGTTGAAACAACCTGTTAAAAATGCAATAAAATGAATCATAATTTAATGCATCAAATATTTGATTAATATAAATATTAAATATTTTATATTTTTATTAAGTCAAAAAGATATCAATTGAAATTAGTTAATATATATTTTAAACTTGCGCAATGTTTTTTGTATAAAAAATTTAGTTAAAATTTCCTAATTTATTTTTCAACCTGTTTGTAAAGGTTTAAATGTTTTGTAATTTGATGCATAATCCGTTAAAAATTGCAATCGTAATAACATCAATCGTAAATAATCGTAATTAAAAAAAATTTGTATGTTATTAGGAGGAGGGATATCATAAAAAATATTAAAATAATGATTTCGCATTATAAAAGTTATCTAATATACGTTCCATCTTTATTGTATTTATCTATAATATTTATTTATAACGAACATATATTTGTATATATAATTTATTACGTTTTTAATAATTTAACATTTTAAATAACAGTATATTTATATTTTTGCATTTGTAAATATTTATATAATTAAAATTTATTAAATTTAAAATTTTAACCTTTTAACAAAGTTTAATTTTAATATTTTATAATAGAAGTTGGCTAATCTATTTTTTAACACGTGTTGTAATGATATATAATTTGAAAATTAATAAACAACCCGTTAAAACTGCATCCAAACATGAATTATAATTTGACGCATCATATAGTAGAATAATATAAATATTGAATAATTTTAATATTTTTATTAAATTAAAAACATATCAATTAGAATTAATTTATATATATATATATATATATTTGTTTTAAACTCATCCAAAGTTCATTTTTAGAATTCAAAATTAGCTAATTTATTTTTAACCCGTTCTTATAATAGTTTAAATATTTTGCAATTTGATGGAACAACCTGCTAAAAATACAATCGTAAAAACAAAATTCTTACGAAATAAATTAATTAATTTAAACAAAATTCTTATGAAATCGTAAAATTTTATTATAATATAAAAATAAATATTTTTATTTGAAACAAAAAATAAAAAAAATATTAAAATATATTATAAATGGATTTTGAATATAATCATAATTAAAGAATATTATCTTATATATACAAAAATAGTTGATGTTTAA
Source organism: Orychophragmus violaceus (assembly GCA_030180135.1). Lineage (NCBI taxonomy): Eukaryota > Viridiplantae > Streptophyta > Magnoliopsida > Brassicales > Brassicaceae > Orychophragmus > Orychophragmus violaceus. The sequence continues at coordinate 100,102,022 of CM058231.1, read as the reverse complement.
ATTATTTAGTTATATTTATCAATTGGTTTAATAGCTTCATGTTTATATATATATATATATATATATATATAAATTAATTAGAAAAGTGAAATACATTATATTTAATTTGTTTGGATACATGTAATTGTCTTGTTTGGAAACATGAATAGTAGAGAAATGTTGGGCCTCATTGGTAAGTGCTGTAGCTTTGTATTTTTTGCTGTATGATTTTAGCTGTAGAGTTTTTTGCTGTAGCTGTAAGATTTAAGCTGTAGGATAGTGACTGTAGAAATTTGTCTTTGACTTTTTTAAAAATAAAAGCACGACTGGTAAACAAAGACAATATGATGTAAATTAGTAATTTATATATATTTACTATATATATAATTTATTTACATGCTTAAAAATTAAATAAATAATAATTATATAAATTTTTGTCACAAATAATTTCAATATAGTTTTTTATTTCAGATATAATATATAGTTTTTTGCTATAGAATTAAAAAAAAAAAAATTTGCTGTAGAATTTTCAAATACGTTAAAAAATAAATATAAATAATAAATACCATATATAATTTTATTTAAAATATGATATATATACTACCATGTTAAATATTATAATACATAAATATAATATATTTAATTATAAAATATTGATGTATTAATATATATATATATATATTATGGTATTACTATTAAATAGATACTCATTAGTTTATAAATGGACTATCGAATTACAAAGTATATTGTATTATGGCAATATTTATAATCATATTTTTGACAAATATAATCATATATATATGATCAAACAAATAAATTATAAAATTATGGAGAAAATGTTAAAAGGCTAGAGGGAGGAGGAAAAAAAAAGCAAAGCTATCTTTTAAGTGCTCTGTAATTTTGGATGTCTATAGCCAAAACAAAAAAAAAAGTTTCTTTGTGCAGCTGTGACTTTAAAAAAATGTCTACAGCATGATTGGTTGGAGTTACTGCTGTATAAATACAAAATGGCTGCGTACAACATCTACAGCCTCCACCAATCAAGCCCGTTATCTTTATATTAATTAAGAAATGCTTTTGGCCTTATATTCATTCTCAAAACGGTTAATTACTAATTTACCATTAATGAAATTAAATTTTTTACAGTATTAATCTTAATTTATATTTATACTTTTGTTATTTATTATATTAATTTTTAAAATTAGTTTATTTTAGAAATATACATCATCCGAATAAAAAATAACCAAAAAAATAAAACTATAAATACATAATTTGTTTTTGATTATGAGTTTTTAGTATTGATAACTATGATTGTTGTGGTAATACAAATTTATATAGTAAATTCATATTAATTATATAATTTATAAATTTGTATAAGTATAAGTGATAAAATATTTTAATAAAAATTATAATATTTATACACATATAATTATATTATATTTTAAATTTTATTTATAAAATATACATAACTTTGGATAACAAATAAAAGTAAGATGATAAATATGAAAATATTTATGAAGATCTTTAAATATTAATAAATATAATTGTTATAGATAATACAATTTTGTAAATTTGTATTATTTATATATAAACGATAAAATATTTTCAATAAAAGTTATATATTGATATTAATACATATATATATATATATAATTTATTTTGTTGGCATTAATATTATTTTAGAATAAAGTATATAATACTATAAGAGGTTAATAATAATGTTTATGTCTATGTTTAATTAAAAATAGTCTAATAAATAATTATAATATTATTTTTGTTAAATTAAAATGGTGATTTTTTATTTTTAGAAATTTTGTATGTTAATAATGTTTGTGTTCGCACACGGTGTGAACGAATCATACTAGTATTCTTTAATTACCCTTAATGAATATTAAAAATACTCTTAAATCTCTAATGGCACAAATTGTAAATAACACATGTCCTAAATGTTAGTTTATTTTTGACTCTAATTTTTTAATAGTATTGATAACCATTACGAAACCGAACATGTCAACAGAGCTTTATCTACAGATCATGCATTATCCATATGGACCATATCCATAATTCCATATAGAGGAACTTTCCAATGAAGAAATAATCTTTTGAGTAAATACCCCCAAAGTAACGAAAACGTACATAATTGAATGTATTCGTCAATACATAATTGAATATTTTCATTATATCAAAACAAGAATAATTAAGAAGGAAAATAATAAATAAGAGAAACAGCCGTTGTTGTACGTTGACTTTCAAACTATATGATCTTTGTCTTTGTTAATTTTCCACATAATGACGTCTTTTTTCCTATCCGTTTCCTTCTCACATGTCTCATAATATACTCTCATTCCTTTCCTCGTATATATATATATATATATATATTCACCGAAACCAACTATGTTAATGCAAGACATGGCTGATTTGGATTTGCAGAGGAATATGGTATCTCCCAAGAACCTCCACGTCACCATTCCGGAGCCTTTTGAGCTCTCCGTCCACTCCTCTCCAATCTCCGCCTACGAGCTCTACCTCCGTTTGCCGGAGCTCAGAAACCTCTGGTCCTCTCTTGATTTCCCTCAATGGATCTCCGAGCCGGTCCTCAAACCAGCTCTTCAGGCTCTTGAGATCACTTTCCGTTTAATCCTCACCGTTGCTTCCGACACACGTCCGTACATCAACCGCCGCGAGTGGCTCCGACGTTTGGATTCGCTCGCCACGAATCAGATCAAAATCGTGGCGTCAATCTCCGAGGATGAAGACGATGACAGCGTACCGGTCAGCAATGTCTGGAGCTCGTTGAGCTTGCTTTCCGAAATCGCCACGTGTCGGACATCGGAGAGCATAGGGCAGAAGATCATGTGTACGATCGAGAACGAAATGCGTTGGTGTAAGTATACACTCGGTTTAGGTGAACCGAACCTCGCCGGAAAACCGTATCTTCAGTACGACGCCGTTTGTCGCCCGGAAGAACTACACAGTCGTCTCAAGAACAATCCTTACGCCGATCATATTGAGAACCAGGAGAATCAAACGCTATACACTATTCACCAGATTCTCGAATCGTGGATTTACGCTTCTCTGAATCTCCTAAACCGAATCGAATCGAGAATCGACGACGGAAGCTTCGAAAAAGCTTCTTCCGGCGTTTACTTGCTAGAGACGATCTGGAACCTTCTGACGGAGATAGAGGATCTACACATTCTGATGGATCCAGAAGATTTCCTCAAGGTGAAGAAACAGTTACAGATCAAATCGACGTCGTTTTGTTTCAGATCGAAAGGGCTTGTAGAAATGGCTAAGCTGTCGAAAGAGCTGAGACAGAAAGTGCCAGCTGTCCTCGAGGTGGAGGTGGATCCCACCGGAGGTCCGAGGTTGCAGGAAGCGGCGATGAAGCTTTACTCAAGGAAGACAGAGTACGAGAAGATACATTTGCTTCAGGGGATGCAGGCGGTTGAGTCAGCGGCGAAGAGATTCTTCTTCGCGTACCAGAAACTGGTGGCGGCGATGATGGGGAGTGCGGAGGCGAATGCGAATAGGACGGTGGCGAGTCATCACGAGACGTGTGACTCGCTGACCCAGTTGTTTATGGAGCCAACGTATTACCCGAGCCTAGATGCTGCAAAGACGTATCTGGGAGAGTTCTGGTCCAATTTGATATGCAATGGAAGACACTGACACGACTAAAGGAACACACTTTCCACAGATGTAATGTAACACTACTGAAATTTTTTTGAACACATTAAACAATCAGTGTCTGAATATATACATGTAACTCATTTTTTCAACATAAAAACAAAATCTGATGTTACAGTGTGACAAGGGAATATGATATCATCATCTATTGAGAAGACAGCATCTGTTTTCAAGTCTTGAATTTCTTTAAACCTGTTGTTCAAACTGTCTTCTTTGTTTATATCAAATCTAAGCTCAACTTCATGCCCATCTCGTGAGTTTTTCTTTAGAACATTTTGAGACAATATGATGCAGGGTTAGGTTCACTCCATATAGTTGTGAGAAATTAGAGTTTGGTAAGACTCATATGATATAACCAAATAGGAATAGTACATTATCCGGTTTATGGGGAAATAAACATGCTTTTCGTTTTTTTTTAAAGGGGTTCTACGCAGTAACTCCAATGGGAACATTCTTGAGTCTTGATGTTCCGTAAAGGGTTTCTTCAAAGCGAATGATCTCATTCTTTGAACCATAAGCAACTTGAGTTCTATCGTCGAGGTTGACGATGGTCTTGTCAAGCACAAACTTGTATCCATCACTGTTGAATCCACCAGCATTCTCAATGAGTAGACCAAGAGGAGCCACTTCAAACAACAGCCTTAACTTTGCCTTAGCCGTAGGAGAAGTCACGTTCGTGAAGATTCCTTTCTCCTTCACAATAATCTGCATGCCACAAACAAGTAAGTGTTTCATTCATAAGTAGATATCATGTTTTAAGTGCTAAAAGAGAACGAACCTGGTTAACGTCAGGAACCATTCCTCCTGTGTATCGCAGTGTGTACTTCTCTTTCACGTAGTAATCAATCAACTGGTTCAGAAGAAGAAGAAAAGCATTCAGAGATTCAAGCAGAACAAAAGTCAAGGTTGATAAAAGGCAAGAACCTTGCTGTACTCGGAGTTGTCAAACGTGGCTCGCAAGTTTCCTGGTGAGAACATTTTCCCTTCATTGATCTCTGTTGTCTCCTTAACATGCTGCCATTTCCCTGAGAAACATTTTGAGCTTAGTCTAAAGCTAACAAAGGGTGAATCTTTTTAAACCATGATTGGACTAAAAGCAGAGGAGTACCTTCATCAAGAAGCAAGAACTCATGAGTTCCTGGAAATCCCTTAACAGCCACAACATAAGTGGTTCGTGGACCATAGATTCTCATGGCTGCAGCCACTTGATCTCCTCCCGTGACTCCGGTTAACTTATCTCCAGGCCAAACCCCAAATATGGTTCCCACAGTGAAATTTGTATCCACAATGCTTGATCCATCCAATGGATCAAAAGCCACACTAAACCCACCTGTCCAAAACAATTTCATATTAACTATCTTTGCTCTATTTAGTTAGGAAGCAGAGTATATTATGAACTGACCTTCCACTGGACCACCCATGTCTTGAAGCTCAGGTACTTCTTCCGAACATGCATACTTACACACATGGGAGTATTGCAAAGCCTATAAAACCAACACAGAAATCAAAACCTAATGATTATTCCTAAACTTATGAAACAAGTTATCGGAACTGTAATAAAAACCTCAAAGAGAAGCTTATCATCGAGCATATCGACAGCGAGTTGTTCATCACCAAAGGAATTAACACAAGCTGTTCCACCACAAGAAGCTGTCCTAACTTTGAAAGCTATTAAAACTGCGGAGACAGTCGAACGCAAGAATTTGGACAATTACATATTTAAACTCAATTCTATAAATTTTTAATTTTAAAATTTTGATATTAGTTTTAAAAATTTATGTGTATGGATTTTAAAATCTCTACAATATATTTTAGATTTTGTTTTTATTTATTTACACATGAAATCCATTGGAACAAAACGAGAGTATATTTGTAATTTTGGTCTCATTGAACGGAAAAAAAAAAAGAGATAAAACTGCAAAGGGAGACAAAGAAAGAAAATCGATTTGGTCGGTTTCTGGACTAGAGAAAAAAACAAAGCTATTTCGAAAACTGAGACAAAGCCAAAAGGTGAATCTTCAAGTAGGTTAGTGAATATAATGCCGAACATAAAAATCAATACTATTAAAAAATAGAGTGCTTTGTATAATAACCTTTGGTTCATGTTTATATTATAAAATATGTCATTAGAGATTTAATAGTGCTTTTAATATTCATTAAAAGTAATTAGAGAATATAACATTTTCTATATTATTCATGTTTCAAAACAACATGTTTCCAAACAATACAATTACTAAAATTGTATCCATACAAGCTAAATATAAGAGATTTCACGTTTCTAATTAATTAACTAAAAATAAATAAATATATATATATATATATATATATATATAATGAAACTATTAAACTAATTGATAAATATAACTAAATAATTTAAACATCAACGATTTGTATATATAAGATAATATTTTTAATTATTATATTTAAAATATATTTATAATGTATTTTAATATTTTTATTTCAAATATAAATATTTGTTTTTATATTAATAACAAACCTTATGAACTATTTTAAATTTGTTTATTTCTAAAAAAAATATTATTTATTATTGTACTTTTTAGCGTGTTGTTCAATCAAATTGCAAAATATTTAAACTATTATAATAAAGGGTTAAAAAATAAACTAGCCAATTTCGATTTCTAAAAATGAACTTTGCACGAGTTTAATATATATATATATATATATATATATATATATATATATATATATATATATATATATATATATATATATATATTAATTAATTCTAATTGATATAATTTAATTTAATAAAATATTTAAAATATATATATGATTCAAATATATGATGCATCAAATTGTGCTTCTTGTTTGAATGCTGTTTTTAACAGGTTGTTCTATAAAATTTTCAAACTATATATTCTTACAACACGTGTTAAAAATAGATTAACCAATTTGGATTATAAAATATGAAAATTGAACTTTGTTCAATGAAAAAGGCTAAAGGTTGAATTAATCAATTTTAATTATAAGAATATTTTTAAAATGAAAAATTTAAATATATTGTTATTTTAAATATCAATACTATTAAAATATTAAAAACGTAATAAATTATATATATATATATATATATATATATATATATATATATATATATATATATATATATATATATATATATATAGTATATGTTGGTTTATAAAAATAATTATAGCTAAATGCAATAAAATTAAATGTATGTTATATAACTTTTGTAACGGTTGTTTTCATATGAAAAATAAAATAAAAAGTTATTTCCAAACCATAATATTGCAATACAACATAGTTAAAACTTATAATGCGAAATCGCTATTTTAATCTCTCTTTATGATATACCTCCTCCCAAATAATACACAATTTTTTAATCTAAATTATTATTTATTTTTTATAATGCGGGTTAGATAATTATAAATAAAAAATTAGATTGAACAATTTTTTTAGTCAACAGAAATTGATTCATGGGCTAGGGTAAAATACAAATGGGCCTAAGCCCGATACAAGAAAAATATTCGAGCAACTCGGTACACGATATAAGTTGTGTATGAGGATGCCACGTGTCGTCCCGAGCTTGTAGTTGACATGCACCACGCGTCGCCCCTCTGAAAGACCGCCATGAAGAAGCACCGACTGCGGAGGAAAGCGAAGGCTACTCTTACCGGACCAATTTCCTGTAACAGCGAAGAACCACTTGCCGATCCATACTTCTCGAAGTCGCCATCTGCAAATACCTGCATCAAAGAAAAAACAGTCACTGGAGAAGAAACAGACAACCGCCAAGCCATAGAGACGCCGACACCGTTGGGTCAAGGACCGAACATGAGCCACCAAGAGCGTGTCCTCTAACGCGATGGCCACGAGAGCGATATTAATCCATACGAAACGGAGGAGCCAAAGCATAGCAGTGAGAAATCATAGCAGAAGGCAAGGAGAGAGAAAAGAAGCAGGATCAAAACGAAACCAAACCGGGAACTCCCGGTGAAATCCGACAAAGCGGAAAAGGAAGCCGACCATAGAAATAACTCATGCGACTTATTCGAAGGAATATGTAAAGATAAAGCGGATGGGGAAAAAGGTCTCGGCCGCGAAAGAGGAAGAAGAAGAACAACAAAAAATCAGAAAAAACCCCACACCAAAACTATGCACACATCAACAAAAGTAGAGCCGCGATTCAATCAAGCCCCATAACCCCTTCTAAAAAATGGAGATCCGTGAAGAAGGGTGAAAAGGATTCGAAAAAAATTCTTCTCTCTAAGAAGAGAGAGAAACCAACTCTTCCCGAGAAACATCCACTTAGATTGAACAGTTAAAAATATTAAAAATAAATAAAATTATATATATATAAATATACGATGCATCAAATTGAGATTCTTGTTTGAATATAGTTTTTAACGGGTTGTTCCATAAAAATTTCAAACTAAATATCATTATAACATATCTTAAAAAAATAGATTAGCTAATTTTGATTATAAAATATTAAAATTGAACTATGTTCAATGAAAAAGGATAAAAGTTGAATTAATCAATTTCAATTCTAAGAATATTAAAAATGAAAAATATAAATATATTGTTATTTAAAATATCAATACTATTAAAATATTAAAACGTATTAAATTATATATATATAAATATATGTTGATTTATAAAAAATATTATATCTAAATTCAATAAAAATTAAACGTATATTATATAGCTTTTATAATAGTTGTTTTCTTAAGAATAAAAATATTTCCAAACCATAATATTGCGATATAACGCGGTTAAAACTTATATTGCGAAATCGCTATTTTAATCTATTTTTTATGATATACCTCCTCCCAAATAATATACAATTTTTTTAATCTAAATTATTATTTACTTTTTATAATGCACGTTAAACAATTATAAACAAAATTAGATTGAATAAATAAAAATATTAAAACACAATAAATTATATATAAAAATATATGTTAGTTTATAAAAAATAGTATAGCTAAATGCAATATAAAATAAATGTATGTTATATAACTTTTATAATTGTTTTTTTCATAAAAAAAACTAAAATATGCCGTAGAGATTTAAGAGTGTTTTAATATTCATTAATGGTAATTAGAGAATATAACATTTTCTCTTTTATTCATGTTTCTAAACAAGACAATTACTAAAAATGTATCCAGACAAGCTAAATATAATGGATTTCACGTAATTAAACTAAATATATATATATATATATAATCATATATATATAATCTTGAAACTATTAAATCAATTGATAAATATAACTAAATAATTTAAACATCAACGATTTTGTATATATAAGATAATATTTTTAATTATTATATTTAAAATTTATTTATAATATATTTTAATAATTTATTTATTTTTTTGTTTTAAATATAAATATTTATTTTTATATTATAACAAAACATGATGAACTATTTTAAATTTGTTTATTTCTTAAAAAATATTATTTACGATTGTACTTTTTAGCGGGTTGTTCAATCAAATTGCAAAATATTTAAACTATTATAATAAAGAGTTGAAAAATAAATTAGCCAATTTCGATTTCTAAAAATGAACTTTGCATGAGTTAAATATATATATATATTACTTTTAATTGATATATGATATTGTTACATTTTAGGCATTTTAAGCTTGTTCTTAGTTCACATTTTGGTTGCATTTTCATTCGTATGTTAGTTTCTTGCATTTAGAACCTTAAGTGCATTTAGAGTTAGGATTTGCATAATTTGTTGTTCTTGTGAGTTTTTTCTTATGTTTTGTAGGTTCTTGGAGTTGCTAAGGAGGTTTAGAAGACTTTGGAGGCCAAAGGAGTGATTCCAAGTGAAGTGGTGATGAAGGACCAAACCAATGAGCTTGAAGAAATTGAGTCTTATGAAGCCCTTACGTTGACATTTAGCTTTGAGACGACAAATGGAAGTTGTGAGAAAATGAGTCAGCTTTCTAATGGAGGTGGTTTGAAGTCATATGGAGATATATGGAAAGAGTTATGCCCAAAGTATTAGATGCATCTCAACACAGTCCGCAAATCAGCATCATGCCCAAAAGTGACTAGAGAAAGTATCGGCATGATGCATCAGGCAAATGCGCCTGATGGAAATTCCATGAAGGTGACCAGAGATTCCATCGGCATGTGGCATCGACTAGAATCGCCTGATGGATCTAGTCTGCACACATCGGCCTGTGGCATCGACCAAACCCGTCCGATACTTTTTCCTTGTGAAGACCAAATCAGACCCATTTATTTACGAAACTGTCATTGCGTGGCTCCCAACTATAAATACTCGCTTTAGGGGATTAAAACCCCGAAGCTACCTAAACCTTAGTTTTGTTTTAGAATTTGAATCTTGTAATTTGATTTGGAGTTTAATTTAAGTACTTCTTTATTTCTTCTCTTAATCTCTTGTTAATCTTGTTATCTCATACTATCTTTACGGGTTTTGTGTGAACAATAAAGATTAGAGAGTAGAGTTTTTGGGTCTTGTGGATGAGGTAAGTGGTTTATGTGATGATTAGTGATGCTTAGTACTTATTAATGCATGATCATTCTCTAATTTTGTGTTCTTTATGCTAGATTCTCAAGAGATTATCAATATTCTAGGATGTTTCTTGTCCACAAGGTATTTGATGAAATGTCTCAATGAACTAAATTAGAGGATTTTCATTCTTAGCCTACGAGATTAGTTGTCTAAGGTGATTATTGGTAATGAGAACTTGTTTACATTGCTTGTTTATCTCTAAATCACAAATGAGAATTTGATCTTGATTAGGGAATAGACAAATGAATTAGTGTCAAGAGATTAAATTAGTCTAATGATTAGTGTTCTTAGCCTAAGGGTTAACTTTGCTAAAAAATATTTGATGGATATTAATGCATTCTTGTCTTGTAATTTACAAATGAGAATTGAATGATTGTGTGATTAGTATAATAGTTATGAAAATGAGAATGACATTAGCTTGATTGATGATCATTAACCTTGTTTAGCATTGTTTGATTGATTGAAGCATCTTTTATTGTCTCTAGTCCTTCTAATTTCCATAGCCTCATATTAGGACCTTCTTTTAGCTTATTTGTTTTCTTGTTTAGTGTCTTGTTTGTTTCTTTCTTGCTTTGTTTCCTTTCTAGATTGTTTAGGTTGTTAGGTAAACCATTTTTATTTGATTTGCTTAGCTTAAGTAGTTTCTTGTATTCTTGACTAGTTGTTCTTCTTGTCTCCCTGGATTGATACTTTAAGTATTAGAATGACACGAGTATACTTGAGGAATTGATTAATGAAAAAGGGTAAAAGTTGAATTAATCAATTTCAATTATAAGAATATTAAAAAAATAAAATAAAAATATATTGTTATTTAAAATATCAATACTATTAAATTATTAAAACGTAATAAATTATATATATATATATATAAATATATGGTTTATAAAAAAATATTATAGCTAATTGCAATAAAATTAAATGTATATTATATAACTTTTATAATGGTTGTTTTCGTAAGAAAAATAAAAATAAATTATTTCCAAACCATAATATTACGATACAACGTGGTTAAAACTTATAATGGAAAATCACTATTTTAATCTTTTTTTATGATATACCTCCTCAAAGATAACACACGATTTTTTAATCTAAATTATTATTTACTTTTTATAAAGCGGGTTAAACAGTTATAAACAAAATTAGATTGAATACTTTAAAAATATTAAAAACTTAGTAAATTGTATATATAAATATATGTTGGTTTATAATAATATATATTATAGCTAAATGAAATAAAAATTAAATGTATATTATATAACTTTTATAATAGTTATTTTCATAAGGAAGAAAAATATTTCTAAACCATAATATTGCGATACAACGCAGTTAAAACTTATAATACTAAATTGCTATTTTAATCTCTTTTTGTGATATACATCCTCCCAAATAACACACAATTTTTTAATCTAAATTATTATTTACTTTTTATAATGCGCATTAAACAAAAATAAACAAAATTAGATTGAATAATTAAAAAATTAAAACGTAATAAATGATATATAAAAATATATGTTGGTTTATAAAAAATATTATATCTAAATGCAATATAAAATAAATGTATATTATATAACTTTTATAATTGTTGTTTTCATAAAAAAGAATTTTAAAAAATTATTTCCAAACCATAGTCATAGCAGCTGCAAACACATAACAGACTACTCAGTTGATACGTGGGCGCTTCCCATCTTTCTTTGTAGTTTCACCTGTATCAGGATCCTCCACATGAGCCACTTCATATGCACCTGCGGGGTCAGCGTTGTCCTTCATAGCAACAGTCTGTTGGTCATCTTCCTCTGCACCCTTAACATTAGTTGCTCCGTCTTTGACAATACGGGAGACGGTGATTGTCTTGCGTGTAGCTTTGAAAGTGAGTATGTCCACCTTAACTTGGAACTTGTACCTCTGCCCTACCATTGTCTCCAAACATTGGGGTCCTGGGACAGGGGCATGGTCATGCAATAGTGTTTAGGAATCCTGCAGGAGATAAATCTTAATTGATCATAGTAGCTGGTAAATGAGCCTTCAGGGTCTGGCAAAAGGTATGTATCCCTTGACAGAATCGTCAGATGGAGTTGCTATTAGCTTCAAGTTGTTACATTTTCATGGGTTTTTTTTTTTTTAATTTCTTCACAGCTGAGGAGGTTGTGGCTGAACCTGAACCAAAGTTCAACCCTTTCACGGGATCTGGAAGACGGTTAGATGGGAGACCTCTTGCCTATGAGCCGCCACCTGCATCTTCTTCCACCTCTAGCTCAAAAGACAAACAGCCTGCTGTTGCTAATGGTAATGGACAGTCATCTGTAGCAAGTAGCTCAGAGAAAGCTGCTCGACAGGCTCGAGGAAAGCTTGTGTTTGGGGCCAACGCAAATCGTGCTCCAAAAGAAGTTCCAAAGGTACTCTTTCAAACTTTCTGATAAATTAGACGCTGCCGTGGAACTGAGGGACAAATAGAAATGACTGTTCCTCTTTTACTTTTTTTTTTCCCTTTCAGGTTGGTGCTGGAAAAGAGACAAAACAAGAGGAACAGGAGAAGAAAGAGGAGCCCAAGTTCCAAGCTTTCACTGGGAAGAAGTATTCGTTGAGGGGTTGATCAACTTACACTATCAGTTTGCTCAGTTTATTTGTGATCCTCTCATGTTTTTGTATTATATAAGTACCAAGTGCTTTGAATCGAACAATGAAAACAAATAATTTAATAAAGCTGTGGCTTCTTTCTACAGTTATCTGCTCTACTAATGTTGTTAATGATTTCGAAGCTCATTGACTTGACCGGATATGGATCCTGATGGTCCATGAACGTCTCGTTCTCTTCCCACAACATCATCAACAGCCTTCACTTCGAGACCAACCACAATAGTACTAATAATAGCAATACTAGCGCAGCAATCAAACATGTAAATCTAATTTTCTCAATCTAAAACAATGGTTTGAAACTACAGGAACGGTTATCATTCGTTTTTGAAAGATCACAAGAAAAATGTAAACGGTCTTGTCTACACATAACCTGTCCAATACATGACATGTAAGCAGATGAGAAAAATGTAAACAGTCATAACCTGGTTTCACTCCAGTTGCACACCACTTGGAGTATAAGAGACCACAGTCGGCTCACATTGCTTGTACATATATTTTCCGAGATCCTCTGTTTTGTAGTAATGACTCTCACCTATAATTTCAAACATCATCCATTTATCGCCCAAGAGCACAACTATTTTCTTGTCCTGCAGTATGAAGAAAGGTCTAGATGCAGAGTCCATATATGTCGAAATTTGCAGTGGCTCTATATCAAACGTGAACAAGTGAGTCCACAACACCGCATCAGGCTCGATGTGATTAGTAACCCAAACCTCTGTCTGAAGAGTATTATCCCACTGTACTAACAGGCCAAGTTGCTCTTCTCTTACGGAACGCAGAGACGCATCAAAAGCAAAACGCTTATGTGGCATAGGCAGACGCGTGAATCTCTCTGTTGTGAAATCAAAGCATGCCAAGTCAAACACGTGTGATTCATCATCTTTATCATAGAAGTAGACATCTCCCTTCAAAGACACAAACTCTCCACCACGATGATTTACATCCAGGCCACCAGGAGTGTCATTAATTCCACTCTTCCATGAGTCACAGTAAGAGCTCCAGATTTGGTATTCGAAGGTTTCGAAACCGCTTTGGTAGGAAGCCATCAGGATTTTGTAACTTTGGCATGAGGAGGATTTGTCAAATCCCAAAGCAAACTTGTCAACATATATCCTATACTTAGGACACTTTATCAATTTTCTTTTATGCAGATATGGATTGCAGACAGCCAACATATCATCAGTATATTTGGGTATACAAAGCAGTAAACCATTGCTGTGACAGACCTCACCTATCTTCAAGAAATGACCTGATTTGTCTCCCTTACCAAGTGTGCCTTCATGAATCACCGACAGATGAAACTTTTTGTCTTCAGTTTCCTTGAGATTCGTGCGAAACAATTGAACCCTAAAACTCAAATCATTGCTCGTGGCCATCACAAATTTGTTGTCGATATCTATCATTTTTCTTTTAGGTTTCGGGAGAGTCAATATACCACCGTCTCTCAGCAGTGAATGTAATTCATCATAAGTCGATTCCGTGAAGTCATAACGTGAATGTACTAGGGTATCGAGGGTCAGATATTGGAAGTAGTCGTAGCGATCGGGGTCAATCAATTCAGCCCAATATTCCAACATCACAGACTCCTTTTCTCCTCTTGATGCTAATTGGGCGGCGATGTGCTTCTTTATAAAGAAGCCATCTTTGGATACAAGATTCCAGTTTTGGCAAGTCGATTGCACCGCTCCTACTGATTTCATAGGAACCCTACACAAAATCTCCTCCACAATATCTTTCGGAAGTTGTGATATGGTCGTCGTCTTCATCGTTTCAACAGGATCGATCGATCTACACACGGATTAAAGCTAGGTCGATTTCTTTGATTTCTTGGAGAGATAGAGAGAGAGGGAGAGAGTAGAGAGAGAGAGACAGTCGATAGTTTGAAGAATAGTACTTTACATAAAGGATTAGTGACTTCATTAGTTACCGTTACTGTTAGATTGAAGTAACAATAATAATAATAATAATAAAAAAAAAAATTGATTCTAGCTCTACCCTAACTAACAATTCGCCCAGAAGTAAACAAAGATACAAAATTATAAATCAAGAATGTATCAGAACGTAAATGCGACTCAATAAATGGAACTCTTCATTAAACTGCAATAAATGGAAACATCACCAATAGATGAACGAGACATTATTTTAAACTATATTAGAAATTACCATTCACGAGTTTACTTATTTATATTTTGTTTAAAAAAATAAATAAGTACTTTACGTTGAATTTCATATGTTTCTATTTTTTGAAATTTTAAGTTCCACTGGATCTCATTTGTTTGATCAATTCATGTGTGTAATTCAAAAATTTCCGTACTATAATTTCATTACTTATTGATGTATTTTACGCATGGGAAATCCATTCGCGTTCTAATTAATTACTGTAGATTTTGATTTAATCTGTGGTTGGTCACATATTATGTTGTGCATGGTAAGAAGATCTGGAATGGAATTAATTAAATACATTGGGCTTCAACATATAATTTCCCCAGTTACAATAGAAACTTGTGAAATATTAAAAATCAATGACCAGATAATATAATTTCCCCAGTTAACAACTAATATTTGTTTATAATCTTTATATTAATTGAAAAGTATTTTTGGTCTTATATTCATTCTCAAAATGGTTGATTACTAAATTACCATTAATGAAATTAGGATTTTTACTATGTTAACCATAGTTTATATTTATAATTTTATTACTCATTATATTTATAATTTTATTACTCATTATATTAGTTTTTATTACCACAAAAAGAACTACGCTCGACTTGATCTCTCGTAAGAGAGTACGTAGGCAGCCCTTACGAGACCCAGTCACCCCATTAAAAAAATGCGTTCTCTACTTGAAACGTGCTCGGTTTACCCGAACTATTAACATCGACATTCTGGCCAAATGATCGATATAATTGAAACGCGTCCCAAGGCGCAGTGGCATCGTGCCACGTTGTCAAATTTTGACAACATCTAAGCCGGGGCCAGACCCGCACAAGTCGACAGAATAGATTGATTAAGCCGAACCTCCTTCGCACATTCCAATTCCGAAACTTCAGAGGATAAGCCGGGCACGTACTCGCACCTAAAACCTAACAGATGACAGGGTAAGCCGAGCCCAAGCCTGCATTTAAGAAAACATCTGTATATAAGGCGAAGACAATTCGTACTTAAGAAATCCGAAAGAAGACAAGTCAAAGACTGAACTTGCCCTCGCCAACGCTCCAAATTTCCCTCAAACAAAAACAATTGCACCCAAGGGCGATAACCTAATATATATATGAATACATATACACGTGACAAGCTCGAAACTTCTCATCTCGCTATAAACAACAATCCAAGAACCAAAGTACAACAGCAAGACCGAAAGCATTCATACAAAAACGACACACATGCACAAAAGGAAACAGCTAAATTATTTGGAAATTCCCAGAGCTCGCAAACCAGCAGCCACTTCAGGGGTAATGAGCACGGCGTTCGACCCATAGGGAAAGTCAACCAGCGCCCCAGAATAAACATCCTCGTACTCGGGATCGCCAAGAGGAGTCATGAAAAAATCATTCTTCCCAAGCTCTCGAACCGGAAGCGCGGATAGCTCAGCTCGCAGCTGGGCGTCGTGTTCTTTTAACAGCTCAAAACGAGCGGAGGGAACTTCGAACCCTTCCTCTGCAAGAAGCTGGAAAGCACCCATCACGGCAACAATTTGATGCATCTCCAAAAGCTTACTCATCGCTAGAGCGTCGTCCCTCTTCTCAACCCTGATTCTATAAAGGCGATCAGAAGCCTTCTCATACATCCTTCGCTTTTCAAAACGAACAGCCTCATCACACGAAGAGCACAACAGATCACGCTCAAGCTTAAGAGATTCGACCTCAGCTTTCAAAGAGTCAACTAAACTACCACTCTGATCTTCGGACTCCCTTTTTTCCTTCTCAAGCTTAAGAATCTTGGCCTTACGCTCGACATTCGCGATCTTGGCCTCAACAAGCTTCTTCTGAACACCTTCAGGCCCACTCAAGGACCGCCGCAAATTCGTAACCTCCCCCTTAAAATCTTCTTCCCTGGCCTTGAACGCCTCAAGCTCCGCAGTATAAGAATCATTAAGATGATTAGACTTAGCCAAAGCCTGTCAAAACCAAGAAAAACACGGTAGCATAAGCAAAACCTCCCTCGCATGTCATCAAAAAGGGAAAAGACCAGAAGGAAACGCTTACCATCGCAAAATGGAAGTTTATGTCCTGTTGGACCTCGGCATTA
Organism: Orychophragmus violaceus; assembly: GCA_030180135.1. Classification (NCBI taxonomy): domain Eukaryota; kingdom Viridiplantae; phylum Streptophyta; class Magnoliopsida; order Brassicales; family Brassicaceae; genus Orychophragmus; species Orychophragmus violaceus. The sequence continues at coordinate 100,084,938 of CM058231.1, read as the reverse complement.
AATAACCGATCGATAGGGGTCATTCTAGGACGAGGCTTCAGCGACAACTGACGAAAGAAATTCATACAAGAAGCCCGATCGTGTACGATCAAGTCAGGACCAGCATGGCGAAAGTTGAACGAACCATCCAGGGCATTCAAACCTTCTGACACCTTCGAACTGTCAGTCGCTAACATATTATCAACAGTCAACGGTCAAGTCGCCCTGTGCTTTCCAATGCGAGCAAGAGCCGCCCAGACAACCGGATCAACGTAATCCCCTAAGCGATCCAATTCCGCAGCAGACGCCTCATCGGTATCCGATCTACATATTTTTCTGCTCGGGCAAGCATCTCCCTCATCAAGACTAGGAACATCGTCCTCTTCCCCAAAGGGACCGACATCATCGAGAGCCAACTGTTCATTGACACCATTTCCGTCCGAGAAGGACAGCTCCTCCTCGACATCTGCAGGACCATTATCATTAAGGGATAGCCCCCTCATAGCATCACTGCCACCCTGGGAATCGACCAACAGCTCTTCTCCGGCACCATCATGATCTTCCCGAACAAAAGTTAAGTCTCCTTCGATAACAGTCTCGCCAACACCACCGTTGATGTCGACATTACCAGCCTCATCAACCCGACCGCCAAGCTCGACGGAACTAGCAACCTGGCTTTCGACAGGGACTATCTCTCCTTCTTCACGACGGCCCAGAAGAGCCAACGAACCCGATTCCGCTTGAATAGCCGGCCAGGTATCACGACCATCTTCTATTGGTTTCTGAACCAAAGGAGTATCAATAACGGCAACAAGAACTCTCTGAATGTAATCAGGAAGCGAAGCGTTTCTCCAACTCAACTCCGAAAAAGATTATGAGCAAGAAGGGGAAAGAAGACGGTACAGGAAGAAATCCCAAAGTAAAAGCTCGTAGAAAACTACACCCCCGAAGCCAAGAAGAAACCAACTAAGGAAGAACGGCAACCCGGAAAAACCGAAGCAAAACCCTAAGAGCGCAACCGTTAGGAGAAAGATGAGAATCGAAGGAATCGAATTCAGAGAAAGTCTCAACTCCCCATATAAAAGAAACCACGCCCTTTCGCTGTCCTGAGGAGAAAAATAAAATCCGACAAATGTGGACATAAAGTATTGAAATAAAACTGACCTAATTAGATCTCCTCCTGACTTAAAATACTCAAGGAAATTCGCCGAGCTCAGCACCATGACTCGACGAACTGGGGGGGGGGACTAATTGTTGGATATAGGTTTAGCACCTATCCATAAGCCCATTGGAAATCTAATTAAATCAACTATGTCACCTCGGCCCAAGAAAACAGGCCCGCTAAGGAGTCAGCAGCCCAAGAAAGAGTCAGCATCCAAGCGCTATAAATAAGACCATTCATTCTTCATTTGAGACAGATTGTAACTTACGAGAGGCCGAGCTACTCATATAAAGCTCCGACCTCAAGTACTGTTTAGTGAGTGAAAGTAGATGTAATTCCCTTCGGGATTCATGTATTCACAAGACCATTATAAAGGCCATATTGTTACAATGTTGTTACACAAAACGTGGGATCACAAAATCTAGTTACAAGATATCTAAAATATCGGAACTGACTAGCGGCATATTCTATCACCCTCCCTCAGTTGAAGCATCGAGTTTTCGAATACTTAAACTGGATCTAAACTCTTCGAATAAGCTTGATGGGAGGCCTTTTGTGAATATATCAACGTACTGTAGAGTAGAAGGAACATGTATAACTTTAACCTCGCCAATTGCTACCTTCTCTCTGACGAAATGTATATCCAATTCAATGTGTTGTGTACGCTGATGCTTAACTGAATTCCTTGCCAAATATACTGAACTTATGTTATCGCAGTAGACAACCGAAGCAGTGTTGATCGTACAATGCAGTTCCTTCAGTAAATTTTGAATCCAAGTTAACTCAGCCACTGTGTTGGCAACTCCCTTGTACTCTGCTTCTGATCTTGATCTGGACACGGTATGTTGGCGCTTTGCCGACCATGACACCAATGATGGTCCAAGAAATACGCAGTATCCAGATGTAGATCGTCAGGTATCGGGACAGCCAACCCAGTCTGCATCGGAATAGGCTGTTAGGGAGGTGGTCGAGCCGCATGTTAGCTGTAATCCATGATCGAGTGACCCTTTAATGTATCGAATGATCCTTTTTAGAGCCTGAAAGTGTGGTACACGAGGATCATGCATATAAAGGCACACTTGATGGACTGCGTATGAAATATCAGGGCGAGTGAAGGTCAAGTACTGAAGAGCTCCAGCGAGGCTGCGATACGAGGTTGGATCGGGTATCAGGTCGCCATCACTCGCAGACAGCTTGGATTTCAAATCAACTGGAGTAGATAAGGGCTTGCATTCGGACATTCCTGAGCGATCGATTATGTCATGTGCATATGCAGACTGGGATAAGAAGAGACCGTCCTTTGTGAAATGAGCCTTGATTCCTAAGAAGTGTTTAATTTGTCCCATATCTGTCATTGGGAAAGCCTTTTTCAGAGCTTGAATAAGACGCTGCAACAGTGTAGTAGATGAAGCAGTAAGAACGACGTCATCAACGTAAAGAAGTATATACGCCATATCTAGACCCTTTCTGAAAACAAACAAAGAAGCATCAGCCCTGCTTCTGATAAATCCCAGAGTTGATATGAAACCTGCAAATTTGGAATTCCATGCCCTCGGAGCCTGCTTCAAACCATAAATTGCTTTATTCAATTTGCAAACATGTTTAGGATACTTTTTGTTCACAAACCCAGGTGGCTGATGCATGTACACAGTCTCCTCAAGATCACCTTGTATGAACGCATTTTTGACGTTAAGCTGATGGATAGGCCATGACCTCGAAATCGCCAAGTGAAGAACTGTTCTAATAGTTGCTGGTTTTACAACTGGTGAGAACGTCTCTGTAAAATCAATCCACTGTTCCTGTGATTTACTATTGGCAACCAAACGAGCTTTATGTCTAGTTAGTTTACCATCAACATCAAATTTATGCTTAAAAAGCCACATAGATCGAACCACATTTGTTTTATGTGGACGAGGCACTAAACTCCAAGTCTTTGTTTTAAGCAAGGCATCATGTTCATCAGCCATTACTGGTGTCCAGTTCGAGTCCGAAAGAGCTTGAACATGGCTTTTTGGAAGAGGAGAAACTGTCTGAGCAACAAGAGAGAAGGGCTTTTTCTGCTTATGGATTCCAGATTTCGACCGAGTTTGAATTGGGTTTGATGGTCGAATTACTGGTGCTCGTGTTTTGGCTGGACGAGAACGAGTTAAGATAGTTTGAGAGTCACGATTTATTTCTGGGGCACGACTGATTTCTGAGGCACGAGGAGGCTGTGGTAGTTGCTGTGACATAATATTTGGAGTCTGATTTTGGAATGGAGATTGTAGCAGAGATTTAAACATCGAAGATGTCTCTGCTTCTATCTCAAGAAACTGATATGGAATAGTTGTTTTTGTGGTATAGCTTGCGCCAGGGAACTTAGACTCATCAAAATGCACATGTCTTGCGATAATGATCTGATTTGTTTTAAGGTCCAAGCATCTGTAACCTCGATGGTTAGAGGGATAAACGAGGAACAAGCATGGCGTTGAGCGAGGAGAAATCTTATGACGATTGGAGTGGTTGATGTTTGGGAAACAAAGACAACCAAAAACTCTCAAATGGTCATAGCTGGGCTTTTTATTGAATAGCAAAGTGAAGGGAATTTGATTGCTTATCGCAGACGATGGTATTATATTCAAAATGTGCACAGCAACATGAAGTGCCTCCACCCAATAAGTTGGTGAAAGCTGAGCTTGGAAAAGAAGGCATCGAATGGCATTATTGATGGTTCGTATCATCCTTTCGGATTTACCATTTTGCTGCGATGTGTGGGGACAAGAGAAACGAGCTAATATCCCATGATTAGCGAAAAAAATTTCAAACTCTCTGTTTCTAAATCCCCACCATTATCGCATTGAAAAGATTTGATCTCTGTTTTGAATTGAGTTTTGATAAATGCTGTGAAATGAAGAAACTTTGAGAATACTTCACTCTTGCGTTTCAGAGGGTAAACCCATAGAAACTGAGAGTAATGATCCAAGAACAACACGTAGTAATTGATACCACTTATGCTCGAGATTGGTGAGGACCACAAGTCTGAATGAATGAGATCAAATGGAGCTTGCACAGTCGACACTGATTTTTGAAAGGGTAATCTTATTTGTTTGCCAAGTTGGCATGGTTCACAGAAAGATGGTAAACCATTTTTATTACAAAGTGCAGAATTCTTAGACAAAACAGATTTCAAAACAGAGTTATTGATGTGTCCTAGACGTTTATGCCATAACGTAGGAGACGAAGCCAAAAGCGCAGAAGAAGAAGATTTATTTGGTGTTGCTGGAATAGGGTAGAGATCCCCAGAGCTGTCACATCGGAGCAGAACCTTGCGTGTTTGAAGATCCTTCACAGAAAAACCACAAGGATCAAATTCAACACTACAAAGGTTATTTGTCGTGAACTGACGAACAGAAACAAGATTTTTATGATTTTAGGAGTGACAAGGATGTTTTTAAGTGATAAGGCACGATCTTTAGAAGGAATAAAAGATGTACCAATGGAGGTGACAGGGAGACTCGAACCATTGCCAACAATTACCGAGTGTTTGATGGATGGCTTAAAACTAGAGAGGAGTTTACATGCATTAGAAGACAAGTGCGCCGTTGCTCCCAAATCCATGTACCAGTCCGCATTCGCAGGGTCTTGGATCATGTATGTGGAGTAAGCCTCGGTGTACACAGTCGGCGCTTGCATTTCAGTGAGGTGAGCTTGCTGTCCATTGTTGTAATTCCATGAAAGTAGATGTAATTCCCTTCGGGATTCATGTATTCACAAGACCATTATAAAGGCCATATTGTTACAATGTTGTTACACAAAACGTGGGATCACAAAATCTAGTTACAAGATATCTAAAATATCGGAACTGACTATCGGCATATTCTATCAGTGAGCACGTCATTTGACGGACTCACACCTCGTATCATCCTGTTCATTGCTCAGCTCCGGCCTTAAGATTAATAAAGAATCATTTCGTCCTCATATTGTATTTGTATTTCACCTCGTAGTTTAGATACTCCAGATCGCAGCCCGTAATATTGACTAGGTCAGATTTCTGTAACAACACTTCATCCCATAAATCCTCTGCCTTTGCAATGTTTTCTTCCATATTGGTCATTCTAGCATTAGTTTCTACATGCTTGAGAAGTGAAGCAGCTACGGTCTCATTTGGTGAAGTCTGAAGATATTGGATAAAACCGAGCCCATAAAATCTACTTGTCAAAATAATATTTTCAAAAAAAAAAAATTATGATTAATTATCACCTATGAATTCATTTTAAGGAAGAAAAAAATTAATAAATGGGTTGATATTAATCATTCCTATTTTTATTTTTAAAAACTAAATATTGTCCACTAGATCTTATTTCATCCATTTCAGATTCACCACATGTTACTTATATTTTGTGAACTAGTGAGCAATATCCGGTATGGTTGAGCTCATCCCGTAAAAGTCATATGACTAATTTAGTTTTTCATATAACTAAAAGTTATATAATTAATTATTTTTTTGCTTCTTGAAAAGGAAAACATAGTTGATAATAAATCATATGGTGTTTAATATATAAAAATTTAAAAATTTAATTAAAAATAGGTTGATGTATATATTCATATTTTTTAATTTTAGATAAAATAAATTTTACTTTTATTTAATCTTAAATTTTAAATTTTACTTGTTAAAACTCTTTTAGTTTTTATGAATTTTTGGGAGCTTATAAAAAATTTAAGATTTTTCTTTATTATTTTTAAAAAAATTTATGATTTTTATATTTAAATCTTAATATTTTTGAAAGAAAGAAAATCGATTTGGTCGGTTTCTGGACTAGAGAAAAAAACAAAGCTATTTCGAAAACTGAGACAAAGCCAAAAAGTGAATCTTCAAGTAGGTTAGTGAATATAATGCCGAACATAAAAATCAATACTATTAAAAAATAGAGTGCTTTGTATAATAACCTTTGGTTCGTGTTTATATTATAAAATATGTCATTAGAGATTTAATAGTGCTTTTAATATTCATTAAAAGTAATTAGAGAATATAACATTATCTCTATTATTCATGTTTCCAAACAACATGTTTCCAAACAATACAATTACTAAAATTGTATCCATACAAGCTAAATATAAGAGATTTCACGTTTCTAATTAATTAACTAAAAATAAATATATATATATATATAATAAAACTATTAAATCAATTGATAAATATAACTAAATAATTTAAACATCAACGATTTGTATATATAAGATAATATTTTTAATTATTATATTTAAAATATATTTATAATGTATTTTAATATTTTTATTTCAAATATAAATATTTGTTTTTATATTATAACAAACCTTATGAACTATTTTAAATTTGTTTATTTCTAAAAAAAATATTATTTATTATTGTACTTTTTAGCGTGTTGTTCAATCAAATTGCAAAATATTTAAACTATTATAATAAAGGGTTGAAAAATAAACTAGCCAATTTCGATTTCTAAAAATGAACTTTGCACGAGTTTAATATATATATATATATTAATTAATTCTAATTGATATAATTTGATTTAATAAAATATTTAAAAATCAGAAAAAACCAAAAATCAGAAAAAAACCAAAAATCAGAAAAAAAACCCCACACCAAAACTATGCACACATCAACAAAAGTAGAGCCGCGATTCAATCAAGCCCCATAACCCCTTCTAAAAAATGGAGATCCGTGAAGAAGGGTGAAAAGGATTCGAGAAAGATTCTTCTCTCTAAGAAGAGAGAGAAACCAACTCTTCCCGAGAAACATCCACTTAGATTGAACAGTTAAAAATATTAAAAATAAATAAAATTATATATATATAAATATACGATGCGTCAAATTGAGATTCTTGTTTGAATATAGTTTTTAACGGGTTGTTCCATAAAAATTTCAAACTAAATATCATTATAACATATGTTAAAAAATAGATTAGCTAATTTTGATTATAAAATATTAAAATTTAACTATGTTCAATGAAAAAGGATAAAAGTTGAATTAATCAATTTCAATTCTAAGAATATTAAAAATGAAAAATATAAATATATTGTTATTTAAAATATCAATACTATTAAAATATTAAAACGTATTAAATTATATATATAAATATATGTTGATTTATAAAAAATATTATATCTAAATTCAATAAAAATTAAACGTATATTATATAGCTTTTATAATAGTTGTTTTCTTAAGAAGAAAAATATTTCCAAACCATAATATTGCGATATAACGCGGTTAAAACTTATATTGCGAAATCGCTATTTTAATCTATTTTTTATGATATACCTCCTCCCAAATAACATACAATTTTTAATCTAAATTATTATTTACTTTTTATAATGCACGTTAAACAATTATAAACAAAATTAGATTGAATAAATAAAAATATTAAAACACAATAAATTATACATAAAAATATATGTTAGTTTATAAAAAATAGTATAGCTAAATGCAATATAAAATAAATGTATGTTATATAACTTTTATAATTGTTGTTTTCATTAAAAAAAACTAAAATATGCCATAGAGATTTAAGAGTGTTTTAATATTCATTAATGGTAATTAGAGAATATAACATTTTCTCTTTTATTCATGTTTCTAAACAAAACAATTACTAAAAATGTATCCAGACAAGCTAAATATAATGGATTTCACGTAATTAAACTAAATATATATATATATATATATATATATAATCATATATATATATATATAATCTTGAAACTATTAAATCAATTGATAAATATAACTAAATAATTTAAACATCAACGATTTTGTATATATAAGATAATATTTTAATTATTATATTTAAAATTTATTTATAATATATTTTAATAATTTATTTATTTTTTTGTTTTAAATATAAATATTTATTTTTATATTATAACAAAACATGATGAGCTATTTTAAATTTGTTTATTTCTTAAAAAATATTATTTACGATTGTACTTTTTAGCGGGTTGTTCAATCAAATTGCAAAATATTTAAACTATTATAATAAAGAGTTGAAAAATAAATTAGCCAATTTCGATTTCTAAAAATGAACTTTGCATGAGTTTAAATATATATATATATATATATATATATATATATATATATATTACTTTTAATTGATATATGACATTGTTACATTTTAGGCATTTTAAGCTTGTTCTTAGTTCACATTTTGGTTGCATTTTCATTCGTATGTTAGTTTCTTGCATTTAGAACCTTAACTGCATTTAGAGTTAGGATTTGCATAATTTGTTGTTCTTGTGAGTTTTTTCTTATGTTTTGTAGGTTCTTGGAGTTGCTAAGGAGGTTTAGAAGATTTTGGAGGCCAAAGGAGTGATTCCAAGTGAAGTGGTGATGAAGGACCAAACCAATGAGCTTGAAGAAATTGAGTCTTATGAAGCCCTTACGTTGACATTTAGCTTTGAGACGACAAATGGAAGTTGTGAGAAAATGAGTCAGCTTTCTAATGGAGGTGGTTTGAAGTCATATGGAGATATATGGAAAGAGTTATGCCCAAAGTATTAGATGCATCTCAACAAAGTCCGCAAATCAGCATCATGCCCAAAAGTGACTAGAGAAAGTATCGGCATGATGCATCAGGCAAATGCGCCTGATGGAAATTCCATGAAGGTGATCAGAGATTCCATCGGCATGTGGCATCGACTAGAATCGCCTGATGGATCTAGTCTGCACACATCGGCCTGTGGCATCGACCAAACCCGTCCGATACTTTTTCCTTGTGAAGACCAAATCAGACCCATTTATTTACGAAACTGTCATTGCGTGGCTCCCAACTATAAATACTCGCTTTAGGGGATTAAAACCCCGAAGCTACCTAAACCTTAGTTTTGTTTTAGAATTTGAATCTTGTAATTTGATTTGGAGTTTAATTTAAGTACTTCTTTATTTCTTCTCTTAATCTCTCTTTAATCTTGTTATCTCATACTATCTTTACGGGTTTTGTGTGAACAATAAAGATTAGAGAGTAGAGTTTTTGGGTCTTGTGGATGAGGTAAGTGGTTTATGTGATGATTAGTGATGCTTAGTACTTATTAATGCATGATCATTCTCTAATTTTGTGTGCTTTGTGCTAGATTCTCAAGAGATTATCAATATTCTAGGATGTTTCTTGTCCACAAGGTATTTGATGAAATGTCTCAATGAACTAAATTAGAGGATTTTCATTCTTAGCCTACGAGATTAGTTGTCTAAGGTGATTATTGGTAATGAGAACTTGTTTACATTGCTTGTTTATCTCTAAATCACAAATAAGAATTTGATCTTGATTAGGGAATAGACAAATGAATTAGTGTCAAGAGATTAAATTAATCTAATGATTAGTGTTCTTAGCCTAAGGGTTAACTTTGCTAAAAAATATTTGATGGATACTAATGCATTCTTGTCTTGTAATTTGCAAATGAGAATTGAATGATTGCGTGATTAGTATAATAGTTATGAGAATGAGATTAGCTTGATTGATGATCATTAACCTTGTTTAGCATTGTTTGATTGATTGAAGCATCTTTTATTGTCTCTAGTCCTTCTAATTTCCATAGCCTCATCTTAGGACCTTCTTTTAGCTTATTTGTTTTCTTGTTTAGTGTCTTGTTTGTTTCTTTCTTGCTTTGTTTCCTTTCTAGATTGTTTAGGTTGTTAGGTAAACCATTTTTATTTGATTTGCTTAGCTTAAGTAGTTTCTTGTATTCTTGACTAGTTGTTCTTCTTGTCTCCCTGGATTGATACTTTAAGTATTAGAATGACACGAGTATACTTGAGGAATTGATTAATGAAAAAGGGTAAAAGTTGAATTAATCAATTTCAATTATAAGAATATTAATTGAAATTGATTAATATTTCAAATTGATTGGGCTCTGTTTCCCTCGTTTGGGCTCCAGTATCGTTGTTTTGATATCCGGCTTTGTTTTGGTTAAATCGTATCCGACCTCTGTATCCGAACGATGTATTTCATCCTCGTATAATGAATGGAATATTCTTTAGATGAAAAAAAAATTTAGAAAATATCGTTTGATCAAAAAAACAAAAATTGACCCTCAAAAAAAAAAGGAAAATATCCGCTTCTTCTTTATAGGAAGTTTATCTTTTATTAATTCTATATATATACTAAAATTTAGAGAAGGGAATGCGGTCATAGGGTTTCTTCCAGCTCGGAGTGTTCGCCTTTCTTCTTCTCATTCTCTCGGATTTATTAACTCCATCCCAAAATCATGCTGAAACCATCAGAAATCGTCGAGTGGCCAGTGAAGAGAGTCAGGGATACGTATATCGATTTCTTCAAAGGGAAATCTCACACGAACTGGCCATCCAGCCCAGTTGTTCCTCACAAGGATACAACCCTGTTTTTCGCTAATGCGGGTAAGAAACGTTTGATCGAGGTTTATAGGAATTTGTATTTGGGTAAATCATTATTCTTTCTGCTTTTGATTCTTCTCTCGCTGGTAATTTAGTTTGTATTCCAGCCTTTAGCTTATCGATATGTCTGGGAAAAAAAGGTTGAAACCTTATGTAAATTTGCTGTCTTTGAAGGAATGAATCAGTTCAAACCAATATTTTTGGAGATGGCCGACCCAAATACCGAGCTTGGCAAGCTAAATCGTGCATGTAACACCCAAAAGTGTATTCGTGCGGGTGGAAAACATAACGATCTGGACGATGTGGGTAAAGATACTTACCATCACACCTTCTTTGAGATGCTTGGTAACTGGTCATTTGGAGATTATTTCAAGAAGGAAGCCATTGAGTGGGCTTGGGAGCTTTTAACCCAGGTAATTAGAACCTTGTCTCTCATTATGTCAAGCCATTTGTATCTTTTCATTGAAAGCTCATGTATATGCCTCCCTCTTTTTCTTTGCCTCAGGTCTATGGGCTACCAACTGATCGTATTTATGCTACCTATTTTGAGGGGGATGAGAAATCTGGCCTCCAACCTGATATTGAGGCTAGAGATATATGGCTGAAATTTCTCCCTGCTGGACGAGTGCTCCCCTTTGGTTGCAAGGTATATATATATATATATGTTTGCTTCATTTCACTCATAATGTTCTATGGAATTGCTTATTTTGTTTCCTTTTTGCAATGATGAGCCATTTTTTTCTTGTTTCATCCTTTGAAGTTGTACTTTTCTTATTCCAATGCCAAGACTATCTTCTTTGTATCAAATTCTAATGCTTCTTGTATATTTCATGGATTTTGGATTAGGAATACCATTTCAAGTTTTGATTGTTGCCAAGGCTTTCAATACCAGTGTTTATGTGATTTCTGCCTTCAAACTTCTACCGGATGTATCACTAAGTGGTTAATATTTGATGGATTTGCAGGAAAACTTTTGGGAAATGGGCCACACAGGTCCATGTGGACCCTGTACCGAGATACATTACGATCGCGTCGGCCACCGTGATGCCGCATCCTTGGTTAACAAGGACGACCCAACATGTTTAGAAATATGGAATCTTGTATTTATTCAAGTACAATCTCTCTCTCTCTCTCTCTCTCTCTCTCTCTCTCTCTCTCTCTCTCTCTCTTTTAGAACTTGTTCCTGATTCTTTAATGGGTCTCTTATGTGTGTTTTCGTTATAGTTCAACAGGGAAAGTGAAGGTGGCCCACTAAAACCGCTGCCTGCTAAGCACGTAGATACTGGAATGGGTTTGGAGAGATTGACTTCTATTCTCCAGAATAAAATGAGCAACTATGATACAGATGTCTTTTTGCCTATCTTCTATGACATCCAAAAGGTATTTTGTGGAACCTTATGTTGGGTGTTTCATGACATTCTGTTTACATAATAGTTACTTGTTTATATATCGAGTAACTGTTATGTAACTCTTAGAGATCATCTGGTCTATTTATTAATCTTGGGATTACGAGTCTTGGTAAATCTATGAATGTTCTTTCCTCTATGGGAGGTTACAGTTATTCTTTCCTCAGAGATTCTGGAGATCATTTCTTTTTCAGCATTATCAGTTTTTATGTATTTCTTTGTTGCTCTGAATCTAACTTGAGGTGTTAATTTTTTTTTTTGAACCTTTTTAGGCCACGGGTGCTAGGCCATACTCTGGAAAAGTTGGCCAGGATGATGTTGACAGAGTAGACACGGCATATAGAGTGGTGGCTGACCATATTCGAACTCTATCAATAGCTATTGCTGGTGGATCTCGTCCTGGTATTGCCATTATTTCTTGTCTCTCATTTCTTGCATTGGTGTAACTCTTTTCCCCGTATTTTTATACATTCTCCAGAGTAAAGTGTTTTTCATTCGTTTCTAATTTGGGAAAATGGTCATTTGAAGTTTCTTACTGTCTTTTTTGAAGTCTAGCGAATATTATTTTACACCCTCGTGTGCAGGTAATGAACGTCGTGAGCATGTTCTGAGGCATATTCTTCGCCGAGCAGTACGCTTCGGGAAAGAGATTTTAAAAGCTAAGGATGGGTTTTTCAGCGGGTAAGATGGTACCACTGGATTGTTGGTGTATGTTTTCTTTTACTATCATTGTTTTAGGGCTGGAATATGTTTGTTTTGGTATTGATCGGTCTGTGCTTAACCTGTAGACTCGTAAGCTCTGTTGTCCGGTTACTGGGAGACGTCTTTACAGAGTTGAAGGAGCATGAAAAGAAGATCACAGAGATAATAGAAGAAGAGGAAGCATCCTTTTGCAAGACTTTGGAAAAGGTGGGGGCTTGCACCAATGTTTTAGAAACAAATCTTACCTTCAATTTCAATGAAATCTTTTCTTTTAACAATTAACGTGTTCAATTTGACATTTATTTGTTTGGACATAATTCTGCATGCACTCTTTGTTTGGAAAAGTGAGTACAGGAACAGCTCTGATTTGATGACTTTGAATTCTCACTGTAGGGAATTGAGAAGTTTCGCAAGGCCGCTAAGGAGAATACTCTGACTGGAGAGGCATGCATCTAACGGAATTTATGCTGTTTCTACTTTGAGAGTTGCAGTCATTGCCATCTGAACATAGTGTTTTTGATGTTGCAGGTTGCTTTTGACTTGTGGGCTACACATGGTTTCCCGTTAGATTTGACTCAGGTATTCAGCTCAATCTTAGTTCTTTATGAAAATTATATGCTTTCACTCTTAAATTTCGTTCTTGTGTATTAGTTAATGGCTGAAGAGATAGGATTGACGGTTGATGTTGATGGTTTCAACAAAGCCTTGAACGAGTCGAAGGATAGGTCGAAAAGTGCCCAGAAAAATGTGTTCCACCGTCTCTCTCTCTCTTTTAGCCATTTTTTTGAGTGTTTGATTAGCAACTAACAGTGTCTATAATGTGGCAGCAAGCTGGCGTTTCCATTATTATGGATGTTGATGCTACGTCGACGTTGCTCAAAACTGGCGTTACAGCAACAGATGATTCTTTTAAATACATTTGGTTTCAGGTTTGTCCTAGAAAGAAAGAAGCTAGAGCATGTAGCTTTGAATGGTTTTTTGATCTCCATGTTGGCCTCTTAATGTGCAAATACTTTACTGAATTTCGGTGCAGGATCATGAGACCGAAGTAAAAGCTATCTACACTCCTCCTTCACTGGAAAGTTTTGCTAGTGGCGACAATGTGGGACTGATATTAGCATCTACAAGTTTTTATGCTGAACAGGGTGGTCAGGTATATACCTCATCTGTTATGAATGTGGGTCTCAAACTGCTGTATGCATCATATTCATCTTCGAGTGGACTGTATTGTTTAAGAATTGTATATGATTGACTTTCTACTGTGGTGGTGGAAAATGGTGTGATATAGTTATTGACATTTTACTCCTGCAATAGATTTTTGACACAGGACTTATAGAAGGCTCATTTGGTACATTCAAAGTGTGCAATGTGCAAACCACTAAGGGCTTTGTTCTTCATATTGGGTCTTTCTCTAGCAAAACTGGGAAGGTATCGGTGGGGGATAAGGTGACCTGCAAGGTAATATGAAGTAGTTTGTCTCATTTCACTTTTACTTGGTACTATCTAAATATAGTAGTTTATTTATTTATCTCTGCTGTCTAATGTGGGCAGGTTGACTACGAGAGACGTAAACTAATTGCTCCTAATCATACTTGTACACACATGTTGAATTTTGCCCTGAAGGTATGTGGGACTTTGGTGCACTAGATGTTACCAAATCTTGCATTAGTTTCCGGATGGTCCTTAAAATATGTTATTTTTATTTTTTCTCATGAATCCAGAAAGTACTTGGGGACCATATTGAACAGAAGGGATCAATAGTTCTTCCTGAAAAGTTACGATTTGATTTTTCCCAGGGTACAGTCAACATGTGACAATTTTGTTTTAATGTTGATGGTCTATTTTGAGAGTTTGATGGATTGCTTATTTGTGACCAGGCAAGCCGATTGATCCTAATGATTTGATAAAGATCGAATCTATAGTGAATAAGCAGATCAAGGACAAACTGGATGTATTTACCAAGAAAGCACCGCTCTCTGAAGCCAAGCGCATCAAGGGTCTAAGAAAAGCATTGGGGGAAGTAAGTTGTTATATCAGTTCTCTTGTTAGGCTTTTCAGTCTTGTTTCAACGCATTGTTAAAGCATTTTCTCTCGTTCCATTTCTAGGCCTCCTATGATCCTGTTAGAGTGGTGGCAATTGGGAGACATGTGGAGGATCTTGTGGCTGATCCTGAAAACAATGAATGGTTATCACTTTCGTCTGAGTTCTGTGGAGGTGGGTTTTGCATTGGCAATTGGTACCAAGAGATCATTTTTTATATAATTATATTGAGTATGGCTATTTTGACCAACAATTCCAGGAACCCACATAACAAACACTGGCGAAGCCAAAGCTTTTGTTATTGTATCGGAGGATTCAGTGGCCAAAGGTATTCGTAGGATAACTGCTATGACCGGTGAGTGTGCTCTTGATGCGATGAATCTGGCGACCTTGCTCGAAAAAGAAGTAAAGGATGTGTCTAGATTGGAGGGGAGTGCATTGGAAGAGAAAGTCAAGTCTTTGAAACAACGTAGCGATGAAGCAATTATCCCAGCTGCTAGAAAGGCAGATATCAAGGCCAAGCTTGCTCTGCTCCAGGTGAACTTATTTTTCATTCCGCCCTATTAAAGGATGTGTACACTTTGGCCTAGTTTATGATCCAGTATAGAATAAAGTGGCGGTCTTGTTTTTTACCTTGCAGAATGAGGTGTGGAAAGCTCAAAAGCAAATAGCTGCGCAAAACCTAAAGAAAGCTGTGAAAGTATCAACAGAGGCAGCCGAGTCTGCAACATCCTTCTGTGCAATCCAGCTTGATGTGGGTTTGGACTTAGTAGCTGTGCGAGAGGCCGTTTTAGAAGTCAAGGAAAAAAAGGTATCCTTACTCTCCTAATACATCACTTTCAGTAGCAATACATGGAAACTAGAGAGTTGAATAATAAATGGTTTGGTGAATCTGGTGGCAGGGGATGCCGATAATGGTGTTCAGCGCAGATAAAACCACAGACAAGGTGCTTGTGTGTGCAGCAGTTCCAGACAAGTCGGATCAGTTCAAGAACTTAGATGCCATTGAATGGTTGGCAACGGTCATGAAACCTCTAAAGGGGAGATGGGGGACACAGAAAGGGAAAGATGGTCTTGCATCAGGACAGGTATGAGTGTTTTTGTGAACATGTCTCTTTCTTTTGTCTCAAAATTTGGAGAGACAGACACTAGTTTTATCTTAACTTGCAACATGTTTTGGTTCTCAGGGAAAATGTGCTTCTCTTGTTGGAGCGGCTGTGGACTTGGCTGCATCCTTCGCATCAATTAAACTATCAATTAAAGGTTAACTGAGTGGAGATGCACTCTTCACAAGATTAAGGTTTCCATTTGACTTGCTATACAACCGGCTTTCCGCAGGAAGCCAAACCGTGATTGCCGTCTTATTCGTACTTTGAGACAATAATTTTATAACTGTTTATTCGTTTTCTTTGAAGTTTTATATGTAACCTCGTATTTATTATTATTATGATTTATAAGTAAAATCAACAAGGAAAATAAATCGGCAGCAGCACGAGGAAAATTAAACTTTGACGGCAGCAATCAGGACTATAGTCACCACTTGGATTAACGAAAAAAACGATGGTATATTTGTAATTTTGACTTTATTGAGCGGAAAAAAGTTATAAAACTGCGGAGACAGTCGAGCGCAAGAATTTGGACAATTACATATTTAAACTCAATTCTATAAGTTTTTATATTTAAAATTTTGATATTAGTTTTAAGAATTTATGTGTATGGATTTTAAAATCTCTACAATATATTTTAGATTTTGTTTTTATTTATTTACACATGAAACTCCATTGGAACAAAACGAGAGTATATTTGTAATTTTGGCCGCATTGAACGGAAAAAAGTTATAAAACTGCAAAGGGAGACAAAGAAAGAAAATTGATTTGGTCGGTTTCTGGACTAGAGAAAAAAACAAAGCTATTTCGAAAACTGAGACAAAGCCAAAAAGTGAATCTTCAAGTAGGTTAGTGAATATAATGCCGAACATAAAAATTAATACTATTAAAAAATATAGTGTTTTGTATAATAACCTTTGGTTCATGTTTATATTATAAAATATGTCATTAGAGATTTAATAGTGCTTTTCATATTCATTAAAAGTAATTAGAGAATATAACATTTTCTCTATTATTCATGTTTCAAAACAACATGTTTCCAAACAATACAATTACTAAAATTGTATCCATACAAGCTAAATATAAGAGATTTCACGTTTCTAATTAATTAACTAAAAATAAATATATATATATATATATAATGAAACTATTAAATCAATTGATAAATATAACTAAATAATTTAAACATCAACGATTTGTATATATAAGATAATATTTTTAATTATTATATTTAAAATATATTTATAATGTATTTTAATATTTTTTATTTCAAATATAAATATTTATTTTTATATTATAACAAACCTTATGAACTATTTTAAATTTGTTTATTTCTAAAAAAATATTATTTATTATTGTACTTTTTAGCGTGTTGTTCAATCAAATTGCAAAATATTTAAACTATTATAATAAAGGGTTGAAAAATAAACTAGCCAATTTCGATTTCTAAAAACGAACTTTGCACGAGTTTAATATATATATATATATATATATATATATATATATTAATTAATTCTAATTGATATATTTTAATTTAATAAAATATTTAAAATATATATATATATTATTCAAATATATGATGCATCAAATTGTGCTTCTTGTTTGAATGCTGTTTTTAACAGGTTGTTCTATAAAATTTTCAAACTATATATCCTTACAACACGTGTTAAAAATAGATTAGCCAATTTGGATTATAAAATATGAAAATTGAACTTTGTTCAATGAAAAAGGCTAAAGGTTGAATTAATCAATTTTAATTATAAGAATATTTTTATAATGAAAAATATAAATATATTGTTATTTAAAATATCAATACTATTAAAATATTAAAAACGTAATAAATTATATATATATATATATATATATATATATATATATATATATATATATAAAAGTATATGTTGGTTTATAAAAATAATTATAGCTAAATGCAATAAAATTAAATGTATGTTATATAACTTTTGTAACGGTTGTTTTCATATGAAAAATAAAATAAAAAATTATTTCCAAACCATAATATTGCAATACAACATAGTTAAAACTTATAATGCGAAATCGCTATTTTAATCTCTCTTTATGATATACCTCCTCCAAAATAATACACAATTTTTTAATCTAAATTATTATTTATTTTTTATAATGCGGGTTAGATAATTATAAAAAAAAATTAGATTGAACAATTTTTTTAGTCAACAGAAATTGATTCATGGGCTAGGGTAAAATACAAATGGGCCTAAGCCCGATACAAGAAAAATATTCGAGCAACTCGGTACACGATATAAGTTGTGTATGAGGACGCCACGTGTCGTCCCGAGCTTGTAGTCGACGTGCACCACGCGTCGCCCCTCTGAAAGACCGCCATGAAGAAGCACCGACCGCGGAGGAAAGCGAAGGCTACTCTTACCGGACCAATTTCCTGTAACAGCGAAGAACCACTTGCCGATCCATACTTCTCGAAGTCGCCATCTGCAAAGACCTGCATCAAAGAAAAAACAGTCACTGGAGAAGAAACAGACAACCGCCAAGCCATAGAGACGCCGACACCGTTGGGTCAAGGACGCCGACACCGTTGGGTCAAGGACCGAACATGAGCCACCAAGAGCGTGTCCTCTAACGCGATGGCCACGAGAGCGATATTAACCCATACGAAACGGAGGAGCCAAAGCATAGCAGTGAGAAATCAGAGCAGAAGGCAAGGAGAGAGAAAAGAAGCAGGATCAAAACGAAACCAAACCGAGAACTCCCGGTGAAATCCGACAAAGCGGAAAAGGAAGCCGACCATAGAAATAACTCATGCGACTTATTCGAAGGAATATGTAAAGATAAAGCGGATGGGGAAAAAGGTCTCGGCCGCGAAAGAGGAAGAAGAAGACTAACCAAAAATCAGAAAAAACCCCACACCAAAACTATGCACACATCAACAAAAGTAGAGCCGCGATTCAATCAAGCCCCATAACCCCTTCTAAAAAATGGAGATCCGTGAAGAAGGGTGAAAAGGATTCGAGAAAGAATCTTCTCTCTAAGAAGAGAGAGAAACCAACTCTTCCCGAGAAACATCCACTTAGATTGAACAGTTAAAAATATTAAAAACAAATAAAATTATATATATAAATATACGATGCGTCAAATTGAGATTCTTGTTTGAATATAGTTTTTAACGGGTTGTTCCATAAAAATTTCAAACTAAATATCATTATAACATATGTTAAAAAAAATAGATTAGCTAATTTTGATTATAAAATATTAAAATTGAACTATGTTCAATGAAAAAGGATAAAAGTTGAATTAATCAATTTCAATTCTAAGAATATTAAAAATGAAAAATATAAATATATTGTTATTTAAAATATCAATACTACTAAAATATTGAAAACGTATTAAATTATATATATAAATATTATAGCTAAATTATAGCTAAATTCAATAAAAATTAAACGTATATTATATAGCTTTTATAATAGTTGTTTTCTTAAGAAGAAAAATATTTCCAAACCATAATATTGCGATATAACGCGGTTAAAACTTATATTGCGAAATCGCTATTTTAATCTATTTTGTATGATATACCTCCTCCCAAATAACATATAATTTTTTAATCTAAATTATTATTTAATTTTTATAATGCACGTTAAACAATTATAAACAAAATTAGATTGAATAAATAAAAATATTAAAACACAATAAATTATATATAAAAATATATGTTAGTTTATAAAAAATATTATAGCTAAATGCAATATAAAATAAATGTATGTTATATAACTTTTATAATTGTTGTTTTCATAAAAAAAAACTAAAATATGCCATAGAGATTTAAGAGTGTTTTAATATTCATTAATGGTAATTAGAGAATATAACATTTTCTCTTTTATTCATGTTTCTAAACAAGACAATTACTAAAAATGTATCCAGACAAGCTAAATATAATGGATTTCACGTAATTAAACTAAATATATATATATATATATATATATATATATATATATATAATCATATATATATATATATATATATATATAATCTTGAAACTATTAAATCAATTGATAAATATAACTAAATAATTTAAACATCAACGATTTGGTATATATAAGATAATATTTTTAATTATTATATTTAAAATTTATTTATAATATATTTTAATAATTTATTTATTTTTTTGTTTTAAATATAAATATTTATTTTTATATTATAACAAAACATGATGAACTATTTTAAATTTGTTTATTTCTTAAAAAGTATTATTTACGATTGTACTTTTTAGCGGGTTGTTCAATCAAATTGCAAAATATTTAAACTATTATAATAAAGAGTTGAAAAATAAATTAGCCAATTTCGATTTTTAAAAATGAACTTTGCATGAGTTTAAATGTATATATATATATATATATATATATATTACTTTTAATTGATATATGATATTGTTACATTTTAGGCATTTTAAGCTTGTTCTTAGTTCACATTTTGGTTGCATTTTCATTCGTATGTTAGTTTCTTGCATTTAGAACCTTAAGTGCATTTAAAGTTAGGATTTGCATAATTTGTTGTTCTTGGGAGTTTTTTTCTTATGTTTTGTAGGTTCTTGGAGTTGCTAAGGAGGTTTAGAAGATTTTGGAGGCCAAAGGAGTGATTCCAAGTGAAGTGGTGATGAAGGACCAAACCAATGAGCTTGAAGAAATTGAGTCTTATGAAGCCCTTACGTTGACATTTAGCTTTGAGACGACAACTGGAAGTTGTGAGAAAATGAGTCAGCTTTCTAATGGAGGTGGTTTGAAGTCATATGGAGATATATGGAAAGAGTTATGCCCAATTTATTGGATGCATCTCAACACAGTCCGCAAATCAGCATCATGCCCAAAAAATATTATAGTTAAATGCAATAAAATTAAATGTATATTATATAACTTTTATAATGGTTGTTTTCTTAAGAAAAATAAAAATAAATTATTTTCAAACCATAATATTACGATACAACGTGGTTAAAACTTATAATGAAAAATCACTATTTTAATCTCTTTTTATGATATACCTCCTCAAAGATAACACACGATTTTTTAATCTAAATTATTATTTACTTTTTATAAAGCGGGTTAAACAGTTATCAACAAAATTAGATTGAATACTTTAAAAATATTAAAAACCATAATATTGCGATACAACGCGGTTAAAACTTATAATGCGAAATTGCTATTTTAATCTCTTTTTATGATATACATCCTCCCAAATAACACACAATTTTTTTAATCTAAATTACTATTTACTTTTTATAATGCGCATTAAACAAAAAGAAACAAAATTAGATTGAATAATTAAAAATATTAAAACGTAATAAATTATATATAAAAATATATGTTGGTTTATAAAAAATGTTATATCTAAATGCAATATAAAATAAATGTATATTATATAACTTTATAATTGTTGTTTTCATAAAAAAGAATTTTAAAAAATTATTTCCAAACCATAATCTTGCGATATAACGCGGATTAAAACTTACAATGCGAAATTATTATTTTATCTCTTTCTTTATGATATACCTCTTTCCAAACAACACACAATTTTATTCTTTTTATATAATCTTAATCATTAATTACTTTTTATAATACGTGTTAAACAATTATAAATAAAATTAGATTGAATAATTAAATTGTCTAAATTAATAATAATAAAATAATAAATAAAATTTTAAATTTGTAAGGAAAAATAAATATGTGTTTAAAAAACGGATCAAAATCTAGTAAATTTTCGAAAAGAAAGATAATATGGTGCGTAAAAATGAGGCGGAATATGAAGATAAGAAAAAAAGATTAGCGCCATAAGTAGAAAATATGGTTTGATCAAAAAAAAAAACAATTGAACCTAAAAAAAAAAAGGAAAATATCCGCTTCTCTTTTTAGGAAGTTTATCTTTTATTAACTCTATATATATACTAAAATTTAGAGAAGGGAATGCGGTCATAGGGTTTCTTCCAGCTTGGAGTGTTCGCCTTTCTTCTTCTCATTCTCTCGGATTTATTAACTCCATCCCAAAATCATGCTGAAACCATCAGAAATCGTCGAGTGGCCGGTGAAGAGAGTCAGGGATACGTATATCGATTTCTTCAAAGGGAAATCTCACACGAACTGGCCATCCAGCCCAGTTGTTCCTCACAAGGATACAACCCTGTTTTTTGCTAATGCGGGTAAGAAACGTTTGATCGAGGTTTATAGGAATTTGTATTTGGGTAAATCATTATTCTTTCTGCTTTTGATTCTTCCACCACATGGGCATTTCTTTGGTATGCGGTATTGCGCATCGTTGATGGCGTCAATAAGCTCTTCATGAGCCTTCAATCGCTTTGTCTCTTTTGTGTGCATCCTCTCCTCTTCATAGGGATCGAGAGAGAAATTCTTCGTACT